>VWZS01005652.1:130797-731579 GCA_013397075.1 Rhabdornis inornatus | reverse complement strand
AAAAGAGTGAAACAATGAGATCCTGGGATTATAACATGGGGAAAATGGGTTATAAAAAGGAGATATTTATCTAAGACCCCAACTCAAATTTATTCTTCTATGTAGAATGTCCTGCATCTTTTGTATGTTCATTTTTTTGGTGAAAGAATATGACAGTTTTAACTAAGATCTTACTGGTTTTGTATTTTTGTGTTTATATTTAATAATTTTCTCATTTTTCTACCTATGTAATTTCATACTGATCTTTTTGTTCATTTAAACAGTTACTGAGAATTTTAATGATTTTCTGCACATTATACTGAATAGCTTTTCCTAACTTCTGCATATAGTTTGTGTAAAGATACTTTGTTGAAGGTACACCTGAAAACCTGAATGTTGTTGCTTCAGCTCAGCCACCTGGTTTGAACAGAGTTGTTATGTTCCAGCTCACCCAGCTTTTTCTGACTGTCACCCTGGAGTGCCCATTTTATGAGGTACATTACATGTGAAACCAGAAGTGATGTTAACAAGAGGTGATAAGGTCATTAGGGCCCTGTTTATACTTAGTAGGGTGTATTTCCCATAAAAACCATTGGAATTGGACAAACTCAACTTTCCTTGATGAAAATATGGAGAAAAATTCCTACCTGATTGAATGACTTGATATATTTGTATAAATGGAAACAGCTGTGAATTTTTCGTGAATATGATAGCACTGAAGCTTCTTGAGGACATTCTGGTGGTTGTTTGGGTGATTTTAAGTTTCCAGCAGATCATACCTCAGACTGTAGGTCTCTCAATAGACTTGGCTTTGAAATGCACAGAATACATTTTAATGTATTTTAATGTAACTTTGTACATTTTAATGTACAAAATACATTTTAATGTATTTTAATACATTTTAATGTAATTATGTTAACATGAGGTAATTACAAAAATGTTATCTCCCTTTTTCAATTTGGTTTTCTGTCCTTATTTAGGGTCCGAAACTCCTTTCGAAGTACCAAGTAAAGGCCTATCCTACACCTCACAGTTCTCCTGATGTTCACCTCTTTAAGAGTGAAGACAGGATTGCTTTATTTACTGAAAAAAAGAATATATTTTGCATCAGAGGTATCAACACCGTATTTCTATGTAGTTGGTAAGTACCATTTCCTTAGGTTAGTAATTAAATATGTGTGTGTATGGTGCCAGAGCTTTCATTTCCTTTGTGGGCATTCTAAATTCTGCAAATACAGAAAAAATCTGAAATTTGGGAACTTTAAGTAAATAATTTTCAGAGTCAGAGAAAGGAAAATGGAGAGAAAAGCTATGCAGTGTTAATTGGTATTTACACAGCCAGTCTGCATGAAAACAGTTGCTAACAGCTTTTTGTATTCTTTGTTTTTATTCTTTTATTCTGTGCTCCTTATCCGTTAAACAATTTGTATAATGTAAAGCAAAATGAGGCAATAGCACTTGCCTGCTCTCCCTGCTTTTGTGGTGAGTAGAGAAAGGAAGGTGGTCAGCCCTGTGCCCTGCTCAGCTGGGCTCCTCCTCTCAGCAAGAGCTGCTGACAACACAGTCGGTGGGGGTTTGTGGGATGTAAGACAGGAGTGAGTAAAACAGAGTGTTGTGTGCAGCAGGAAACACAGAAGGCAGTGATGAGGAAAGGCACATGCCCAGGAGGGGTGGATGATAATAAGATGTTGAGGAAAGGGAATCTTGGACACCATGGATATCAGAGAAATTTAAAAAAAAAAACATTAAAAAGGGGGATGAGTCCAGAGTTACTCTACATGTGAACTTTCACGAGGATCTTGAAGCTAGCAGAGGGAGAGAGTGTGTCTCTCCCCAAAGCCTTCAAAATTCCAAGGACCCTGGAATTAGCTAGCACAGCAAAGTGCCATTTAACTGCGTTATAGTTTTTAGTGGACTTGGAATACTACTTTGCTTGTGAGCATTATGGAGGGCTGAACTGTTACTAATTATCACTCATTCATGTTAAGCCTATACAACTTTTACCAGCCTCTGGGAGTCAAAAAAAAAAAAAAGAATTGTGATAGTATTCTCATTCTGTGAGAGGATGAGAATTACAGTAGAAAGTTTGTCATAAGAAATGACTTTTAATGTCACTTCTTTTTTCATCTACACAAGATATTGAGATTAAATTAGATGAAGAAGGTTTTGTATTGCCTGCAGCCCAACTTGAAGAGGTACACAGACGGTAAGACAATAAAAGAAACCACTGGTAAAATGTTGATTTACACTAAGAAAGAGTATGCAGGGTGAAAACCTGGCAAAAATTAAGCTATTTGTAGGTTTGCCATTGACTTCAACAAAGTTCAGATCTCACACTGAAACCACTGGCAAAAGAACTAAATTACCGATCTGCTTTTTGCTCATTGTTTTGCCACCTGACTATACAATGTCAGACAGTTGGTCTGTTTATCCAGTGACAGTCAGAATCAAATGATCCTTATTTGGATTATAGCAATCTATTTTGATATTCTGTAATTCATTTTCAAATTAAAACTAAGTTCTAACTGAGTGTATTTTCACAGATTTAAGAGTTTAAGCCAGTTTGAATTCACAAATTTACTTCTGCAAGGAATCCTGCATAATAAGGATATTTTCTACAGATGCTGTTTTTTTTTTTTATTGAGAAATGCATAGGTGTTTAAATATACATTAAAGAAGGGTTACTTTGGGAAGCCTTGGATACAAAGTTAAGCAACCTGCCCATGTGGTATTTGCAACTGCACTGCCGTGAATAAAGTAAAAGTCTCTGAAGAGGTTAGGCTTTCCCCAGTTTAACCTTCTGTTGTGGTTTAAGCTGAGACCAGGACACCTTCACAAGACTCAGAGATTAATACAGGTTCTTTCCAAGAGCCCATGCTTAAATGCTTAAGAATGAGCTTTGATGTTTTGGTTTTTTTAAGTAATAGCTTTCATAAAGTAAATAAAGTCACAATATACTTAACATACTGAAAAAGGTAAGCAACCTTTTAACAGTAGATATACAAACCTAGGTTTAAGTTGATGGGATTTGTATCACCCAGAAGAAAAAATATAATCTATGCTGCCAATCATATGTACAGGTTTAACTTAAAACAGACATAGCTTAAACTCAACTTGAACTCTAATGGATTTAACAGGTAAATTAGTAAGTTAAATAAATTTAGCTGCTGAAATATTTTCTAGCTGAGGAAAGTTTTTTACGTTTTTCTTTCTAGAAGAACTCAAAACAGCTTACTAATCATAGCATTAAGAATATCAAACTCTCATTAACTTGCATGGTAATTTTTGTTCAGAGCAAATAAAAAAGCTTTTCAGATCAGCTTCACTAAGTTTCAGTGTTTCACCTCCTACCCTTAAACCGAGTGATTTAAATTATCCTGAACTAGGTAGCTCCCATCCTACATCTGATTCAGCATAAGAGGGAGGTATTGTCTCATGCTTCTTAGGAACTGCAGTAGTTGTGGTGATTAAAATAACTGATTCTTGTGAGTTTGTTGAGGTTTTTTTTGATACTACACTTATGCTTAATTTTAGAATTGCCCTGTGTGTTGATGGTCAAAATAGATTTTGTGCTCATAGCCACAATCTGTTGGGAGAAGAAGCTATTAAACAGAGACATCTTCAGTTACTTGGTTATGAAGTTGTGCAGGTAAAGCCCAAAGAAAGTGATTTACTTCTGTTCTGGCTAAGAAAACAAGTCAACAATTATTTTACAATTCTTAAGACTGTAATTTCAATTAATTCCTAAAGCAGATGTAGTCTTTTTCTTTCTATATTAGGTTCTCTCTGCCTAATTTTTGCCTTTTTGAGGGTGTACAGAAATACGTTTTTCTTCACTGGATTAATTAGTGTATTCTGTCTGTGTTTTTTGCTACATAGTTGCTGTTTGGAAGAGTACTTCTCTTCAGTGATTAAGATTCAAATCTTCAATTAAAGGAAAATGTTATGTAAGAGTTCATTAGAACTGGAATTTTTAATTAAATACTTTTTTAAAAGGTTTGGAGTTTAAAAAGAGAAGTTAAAAAAAAGCTGATTTGTATTGTAAATACTTTCACAACAGAGTATAACCTTTATTTTTCCTGTTGAATTTATAGAGGTATTTTTCTTTAAACACACTTTGAATGAAAACTGTTACTTTTACTTTCTTGAGATTTTATTTTCCACTTATCATCACTTACTACATAAGCCTAACTCCATAATATTTATCTTAGTTTAAACTCTAATAGATATCACTCATTTTTTTTACAGTAATACCTATTCAGATCATTTACAACTCAATAGTACATTTAGGAATAAATCTTTAATTTTAAAACAAAAGTATTTGTGTAATTTTGCTTAATGAACGTCAGTCTTACCCAGTTGTTTATTAAAAGGTATTTCCAGCAATCATTTTTGTTTTGTTTCCAGATTCCATTTTTTGAGATAGAAAATCTACAAAATACCAGAAAAGTGGCAGATTATCTACACAAAAAAATCTTTCCTTTTACATATGGACTCAGCAACTGACACTGGAGAATACTACTGGATCACAGGCTGACCTTCTGCACTGCAAAGTGTAAATTGTGTGCATGGAAGAAAAATTACTTTTTCTAAATAACTCCACCTTAGAAAATTTGAGCTTCTGAATGTGAAACCTTCCAATATATGGAACAATTGACATGTAAAGAGTAATAAAGAGCGTCATATTTTCTTAAGATTTGTGTCAATATTTATTACAAGTTTACAGATCTAAGTGCCAGACAGTCAATGCTGCTTTTCCCTTGTGTTTTTAACTGGTTCTAATTCACAGCTGTGAACAGTCACATGTGACTATTGAAGAATACTGGCCAGTCTGAATGTACAGAATATGCCTACAGAATACCTACTAATCTGGGCTTTTCTTGGCAGTATAAGAAGAAATTGTGCAATTTACTTACAGCTGCTTATGTAATTTCCCAAGTGTTTCATAAAACTAACATTTGAAGTAGTTGCAGAAGCAGTATTGGCTTATTGGTTTTATTTAAGAGATGTAGAGTGCTGTTCAATAAATAGCAATGACTTACAGAAAATGAGAGCATTTTTAATAAAAAGGATTTGCTTTATTCTGTAAAGTAACAGCTGCCACAGGATAATGGACTTGTACAACTGTCTCTGTGGGGCCACCCAATGTTCCAGACATATTCTATCTGTAGTTTTGCCTTTGGTGGCAGTTTTAGCTAAAGTGTCTAAATGGGGTCATGTATGCACTCCAGAGTTCCTCTGGGTTAGAGAAACTCTATGTTCTGAAGCTCAGAAGAACTATGTCCCATGGCAACCATTTTTTATGTATGAACAGAAATTCTTGAACTGAGAACCAGTACCCACTTCAGCCAGGACAACTGTGCCCTAACCTGGTTCAGTGCATTGCTTTGCAGATGATGAAGGGAAAACAGGAGAGCTTTAGTTCTGATCACATCACGCATTCTTGATGAACTGCCACGTAACACATTTTCTTGTTAGCTTGTGCTTCCTCCCTGTGTGGAATTACTATTTATGAGTAGCAAAGCAGAATTCCCAGCACCATCTAGTTTGATTTTCACTGTTGCTTTGATATAAAAATGGTGAAACTTTCACATCACTGACATTCTGTATATTTCACCAGTAGACAGAGAATGTGGCCAATTTTTCCTTCCAATAATTTGTGAATTCCAGGTGTCTGTCAATTTCCCCAACAATCTTGAGATTACAGAATGCAAAGTCCGGATCCAGAATATGCTTTACGTTGTGCTATGCTGTCCATTCTGTTTGTGTTAATTTGTTGCATGTATAAAAACCCTTCCTCACAGTAGTATGTCAATGCTGACAGGTGAGGGAGCATCAAAAGGTAATGAGATGCTTTCCAACAGTGTAATAGTAAGCTCAGAACATCAATAACCAAAGAATTATCATTCTAGCAATCGAGAAATTGAAGGAGAGCAGCTGAAATGGCTTTGCAAACATTTATAAGGAATTTATCACTAATACAGAATAAATTGTCAGGGTGTTCTTTTGACACTGAGCACTGAAGGAAGAAGTGAACCATTCAGAACTGAATGAGAAGCAATTCAAGTGGGAGGAACAACCTGTGAAAGACCTTCAAAAGCGAATAAGGATGATAAGGGTGTGACATAAGCAAAGAAATGAGATAGGAAAAATCAAACTTATGTTTTGATGTTTGACTTTCTCCGTGGTGGAAGCAATGCCTATTTCTCACACAGGCCAGAAGGTGGTGGTATTCTCAAACAAATTTAATTTCCAATAGTTTTTCAAACACAGATGGTTTGTAAATATAGTAAGGCTACTTAAAAAAAGCAATTTGTACTGACGGTCCCAAAGTAAAAATAACCTGCTAAGAATATGGCCGTATTCCATCTCATTCTTTACTGGTACAACATTGATACTGAATTTTGGAAAAGAATTGTGGTATTAGAAAACATTTCCTTCTCCCTTTGTTCTTACATTCCTTTCATTTAATGCTGCTGAATTTGTTTAGTATTTATTTTTTAAAAGGAATGTAGCCGTTAATGTCCTTTTGTCTATAGCCCATTTTAGTGTAGACCTTCAGATCATGAATAATGAAAGTAACAATCACCTCTCAGAATGGGCTGCTCTATGTGCTCTGCTTCTCACATCATGCCAAACAAGTGCTACTGACTAACTAATTTCCAGGTCCCAGATTAAGAAGTTTTTTGTTTCTCTCTCTCTTTTTTTTTTTTATTTTTCCTCTAGGTGTCTCACTGTATTTATAAATGACACAGATTTCCTGTGTCTAAATACCTGATAAAACCAGTGTCAGTCACAGCTGTGGACTTCCAGTCCTTTTTCTGGTATGATCACTCTAGCTGTTCCTTTCTGAACTGCCTCAGCTTTAAACAACAACAGGATCAATGGCTCTTGAGAACCAAACTGATGCATATTCTGCAAGACAAACTTCTGAAATTACCTTAAAATTTTAGTACTGGATTCTGTGAAAGTACAAGGCATTAGATGTTTAATCAGATTTAGCCATTTGTGCTAAACATGTTTTTAAAATGACTACTGCTCAAATCCTTGTGTTTTTTTCACCCTTTCTACCAAATTATTTAGTACTTGTTCTGCTAGTATTACTTAGTCTTTTTTCCCATTATTTTCAGACTGGATACAGAACCAGTGATGATTTTTCTTGTTAAATCTGTCAGACATAGTGGAAGTCAGTGAAATGAATGTCTGAATTCAGCTAAACCCAGATTTGGTCTCTTCAAATGCTAAGTGCTCAGAGGTTCCTTTTAACTCGAGTTCCACTTGAAGTCTACTGAAACTGCTAAGCACATAAGCCCATACATTTTTGAAAATTCTGAGCTGGATATCCATTTCAGCTGTTGTGCACATAAAATAATGTTTCATGATTCTTTAGCAACTCTGTAAGGATTGAAAAATCTGTGACCACTGATACCTTGAGGGACAAGCTTGCTTAAATGTTAGGTCTGTGAATGGTTATGTAGAAACAGTGCCCAAAATTGCAGACACAGCTTTTGACCCAACATGTCTCATTCCCAGTGTTCCTTCCTAAAATGTTCTAAAAACTTCTTGTTGGTGCTGCTCTTCATGAGATTTTTATGAGACTGTAAGAAGACATGCATTTTAATTAGCATGAGAAAAAGTGCAGCTGCTATTTCACCCTATTTTTAATCCCGATCATTCTCATTAACTAAACTGTAGAAGAAAAGGCAAAAGCACCTTTGAAAGTATTGCTTTTCAAAGTGTTGTCTTTTTTTTTTTTTTCTCCCAGATAAATGTTGCTGGCAATGACAGATACAGGAGATTTCCCATGGACCCAGGCCTAGAGGAGGGTTTTTCAATGAGCAGGGCGGCTGCCTTCCCCGTAAATTGCTGCGTGCAGGCTATGAACCCTTACATGCTCTCTGGTTGCTGGGTCTAAGGGCTTATGTACACGCTTCCCATACTCTGAAGATGTCCGCACAGGAACAGGTCTTGCCATTTCCTGTGAAAACACAAAAGTCACCTTAGAAGAAAATCACAGGATGAACAGAAAACATGGCAGTTTTCTATCGCTAAATGTGCTGTGGCCAGGGGTAAAATAACTGACAGAACTTTACAGCATCTGTTATATGGATGTGTATTTGTTTAGTGCCCTTTATGTTCTATCCCCGCCCTAATTTTTTTATGTTATTTTTATCTTAGTAAACCATGAATGTGTTACTAGAGGACAAGACGATAAGATATGGAGCTGTGGAATGGAGTGATAATTTTTTACACAAATACATACATGCACACGTGATTACCATGTGATTACTGGCAAATTAAATGCCAGAAAAGCACAGATGTTATTTTTTCTTGTGCACTGAGTTGCATGATTCATTTGAAAAATAGGAGAGATTTGTGCCCCCTGTTACAGGAACACCTACCCCGTTTGCACAATTCAGTGCAAGCGCAGCATGAAAAGAAATCAAAGCCTAAAGAAAAACCCTGAGCAACCACGAAGGAAATAAAGCATATACTACTTTATTTCTGCACAGTGAAAGGTTTTACTAAAAATACTTGTAGCTGTAAAATTACAGAATAACTGCTTTGCAATAATGGAAAGTGGACTTGATGAAAAATAACCTGGCCAAGAAAAGATTTTAAGCTTGTTCTTAGTAAGCTGCACTTTAGGTGTCTGTGCAATCACTATCTGCAATCTGCAGTTCCTTCCTGTGTTAACAGCAACAGGGAGCTACGGAGTCAGAAGGGAAAGACAGGATTTGTTTGTTTTTCTTTCCCTAGCCAAAGGTCTCAGATTTATCAGGCTGCTTGCATGTTTCCACACTGACTAACACAGTAAGCCTTGGTCTGCAATGTGTTTTTTTAGTCCTATAATATAAATAGTATCTAAAAGGAGAATAAAAATGCAGATGCCATGCCATAGTTCAAGTGCAAGCAAATGACTTCTTTGCTACAACAGACAAAAGTCTGAGCAAATCAGCACTTACGTCCTGCAAGAATGCAGGCGGGAGCACAGATTGGAGGGATCTCACAGAAGAGCAGTCAGCTAAGAGATTTCCAGCCTCAAGGACAGAACCTGAGGTTCTTGGAAAGATGCAGTAAACTCTTTTTAAAAACAAACAAACACACAAACTAGCTAACTGACTAACTAACTAGCTCCATAGAAAAGCTCATTTCAAAACAACCATTTATACCCCAGTTCTCCTGCCTACCTGACTCCATATTATTAAAAGCTATTCATTAGTATATCTACTTTTAACCCCAGCAGAATGAAAATCAAGTCAAGAAGACTGACAGCCAAAATTAATACCATTTTCTCCCCTGCCCTAGTTGTGGATAAATGTTGAAAAATGAGAAACTAAAACATCTTTGTACCATCAAGAAAGACTATTCTAGAAATTCAGGGTTTACAGAGCTAATGACAGGCAGCAGTATGTAATTCCAATAGTTTTGTGTTCCTTTTAAATAAATATGATTCAGTTTTCAGCATCCTTGGTAGCACACTGCTGACTGCGCACACTGGCATTTCATCTTTGTGGGTTTGGCATTCAGTGGGTTTCAGATTTTCCAACAGTTGGCTGGGAAGCATCCTGCTACCCGCCCTCGCAGCGTGTAATTCTAGCACTGCTAGCACTTGGAATCAGCAATGGCAGCCCTGTGCACGCACTCCACTGCAGTTACTCAGCTGCATGTAGTTAAACTGAATACCTGTCACTGTACTCTTGAATTCCCTGAGTGCACCCAGGCTATCTGCAGGAAATGAGAGGCTTACTTGCAGTGGTGTGCTTTTTTCCACTTCAAGTAAAGTAGTATACTGTAGTGGGTTCAGTCTGTCTGCTTTCAGTGCTGTACTAGAAAGATGTCAATTGTGATATTTTTATTTATTATATTTTATAATTTGGTTGTTATTATATAAAGCCTGACAGGTGCACTGTGATAATTAAAGAGAGATTGAGTATGTGATCTGCGCTGGTTACATCCAGTGTTGGATGTCATCACATGCAGGAGGATCACATTGTAGTATTGAACAGCTGTGGGTTTGATGTGTCTCCATGCTAATTAAAGGGCTGGATTAAGGGACACCTGTTTACACAGTCCCTTGTGTGCACTGCCCAGCAGAGCTGGTATGAATTCTGGCCCATACAAGTTTGCGCTAGGAAGAAAACCAATGAGAAAGTGAGTTTTGTTAATATGAAACTCAGTAAAAAGCCATAACTTTATACTGATGAACTTTCTACACAGATTTCCCACTTCGAGGTTGGGCTTGGTACTAGGGGAGGGAGGATGTCGTCGTTTTGTTTAAATAAAAAGTTTAACGTCTAATTGGAGTAGCCATTTACATACATACACAGATTTGCAGTTGAGTTATTATGCATGAGCAGGTGATGCTAATGGGCACTCCTGGGATTCCTTTGGGAGCATCTAATACTTCCTGCACTGTCTGATAGAGTTGAAGGCCATTATGGCTACACATTTGCACTGAAATGTCTGGCATATATAACTGCTAGTGAGACGAATCCCAAGCAGTGGGCTTTGTCAGAAAAACCCAATTTTATTGCACAGAAATTAGAGCAATTTGAACTCTTGTGTCACACTTCCTTCTTTCTTCTCTATCATATATAACCAGCAAAGTGGGCAGCCATCCCTAGCCTAGTCAGCACTTTTACATCCCATGAACCCATTGGGATTTTGAGGTCATTAGTACACAGAGGTTACGTTTCATTTGGTTTTTGACAGCCTCTGCCTCTATGTGCAGTTTTGTGTGTGTATGTATAAATATAATCTTATACACAGACATTTGTATATATGCGTATTATTCAGATGCTGCATGCAAAAATACATACACATACATTTATGCATATATATTATAGTATTTCTGTTTCCAAGAGAGTATTTGCCTATCAGGCTGCACATCAAACCCAGATTCTGCCGGCCTCACATACTTGCCTATCCTTTCCTAGGCATGCCCATGTGTTCTGACTGACCACACCTTTACACTAGCTCCCTATGAATTTCCTTCCTGCAGGGCAATCTGGTGTAGGTTTTCCTAACAAACTCACCCGCTTCAGAGACTTGGGCTTTCACAGCAAATGCTGGTGTAGAGAGGGTGGATGTCAGAGGACAGTAGTGAAGTCATGGCCTCTGAATCTAGTTCTCTCAGGGAGCAGAGTTTTTAAGCATCACGGAAATAACTGCAGAACCACCTGAAGTACAACTCTTAAGGGGCACAGATGGTTCAGAGTATACCCTGCACTCTGCAAGACAGGATTTGCCTCTTCCCCCTCGTTTTAACTTGCATGTGTCTTGTCACCTGGAAATCTTCAGGACATGAAAGAACAAGAGCTAATTAGGGTGTCTTCATGGGATAATGCTTTCTCCTAAACCTGCAGGCTGAGCATAATTATGTCCTCCTTCCAATTTCCCTTCTTACCATATGGGCTACATTATAAAGGGTAAAACAACGCCTATAGCCTCCAGTCATGTCAAAAAGTACAAAACACCTTAAACAAAGATAATTATGAATTTATCAAAGGATTACCTCCTCATGAATTTTAAGGCCACGACCCTTTGCGTGTTTTCTGTCACACTGCGGAAGATACTGGTCGTAACCTTCTGGTATTTTAAAAACGGCATCATAGGTGAAAAAATCTCCTGTCTTGAGAAAAGGGAAAAAAAATGGCTAATTCACAGAATTGCTTTACTTCACAGATTACAGAATACATGTAGCCAAATCAATACCTAAATAGTGCATATATTGCATTAGATGATGACAACTGTAATTTAATATTAAAGACCTCATTAGGAAGTTTGGGCAAATCCTTTTGAATAGTTTGCAAAATTACCTAATGGCACATGGTATCATTTATTAAGTTTGTTCAGCTCTGAAATTTCCCTTGTGGCAATTTACTTCATTTTTCCCCCTGTAATCTGCTGTAATTCTCGGAAATTTAACTGATCTGTTTTAATTTTCTGCACTTAATATTCTCCTTCCTAAATCTGTGTATTTTTCAAATGATCTGGCACAATTATGTACAAGCAAAACAGGAACTTTCAAAAAGACAAAGGTATCCTGCACTGTAAACTTAATTTCTAATTAGAGCAAAATTGAGAAACATGCCACAGTGGTAATCCTGTGATCCAGTGGTATGCATGACACACATATGTCAGGCATGAAAAGAAAGCACACCCCAAGCCATATTATTGTTCAACTGTTGACATAATTTGCATCCAAATAAGCAACATAAAAGATCTGCTCTTCTAACAAGGCGTTTGTGAAATGCAATCAAGAAGTTCTCATAAATGGAATCAAAGCAATTTCAAAAGTAAAAAAAAACTTTTCGAAGAAAAAAAACATAACCAAAATCCCGTACTGAAATATGCTGCTAGTTGTTACTAAACTTCACTAAAAGGTCCATATTCTGACAAACATATCAATTGTCATTGGCTTTGTGCATGGCTGACTAATAGAGTGGTGCATTTTGTTGGGCTTTTTTTCTCATATAATTTTACAGTGTGTCCACTTTAACCTTTGAAAATCTCGTGTACTTTGAGTCTTTCAAATTACAGTATTGGTATTCTCCAAATATAGTCAAGTCACGGCAGGTCAAGAAGCTTATAATGGTTCCATTAAAAGGAAACCATAGTTAAGAGTACTAGTGAGACACTGCTGTAATTTCAGGCTTTATTTGTAAAGGTATCTCCAATACTTGGTTCTGCCAAGAGGACAGATTATTTTGTACTTAATCTATCTACCCCTTCACTTCTCAGAAACCATCAAGCTTCAGAGGATTTCAGGCACGTTCAAGAGCACCGTCCACATGATTTATCATCTCCATGATAATTTCTGTGCTTCCTTGCTTCTCCTTTCCTCCCCAAGCTACCAGTTTCATTCAGTGGGCATTCAATTCGTACTCACCACCAGAAATGTTATTTGCTCTTTGCTGGTATTCATGTAGCATTATTTGTTACTCATTTCAGAGTAAGAGTGTCATTTCTTGCTCATGTCAGAACAGATAAATCATCCTTCCTGGAACTCGCAGATAGTCAGCCAGCCTCTTACATCAAAAACTAGCTCTGTCCCAGATACCTGTTTAAGATTTTCTGCCAGATTTGTATTGCTCAATACACTGATAACTTCCTGCTGCTGTTTCTCTTTGTTGTAAATGATAACTTGGTTAGCCTGGGTGGTGGTGGTTGTGGTGGTGGCAAGCTGCTCCTTAAACCCATCAGAGCAAGTGAGTCACACAGAGCTGATGATAAATGTGCACTCAGGGTAGGCATCCTCTGTGTACTGCTGCTAAAGCAAAATGCTTTGCAAGCATTCATTAGTATTCCCAACACACATAAAATAGGTAATAGCTTTCTCCACATCTCAGAAGAGGAAACACCAGGCACACTTGCTAAGGTAACTTATGTAAAGCAATCCAGGGAGCAACTGTCAGCCAAGGAATTAAAATGCAGGAATTTCTGGCTTCTGGCCATGTGACAAGCCCATCTTCTTCCTACTTCTATCTGCTTCAGTCCTGATACACGGTTGGTTTTAAGTATTTAGGGTGCAAAAAGGAATAAGATTCCTTTTGCTCTAAAAATAAAAATATTCAAATTATCTAATTCCTAAATTGTGCAGAAGAATGGTTTGAATCTGCTTCCTCCCCTGTGGCCAAGGCCTGGGCTGTGAAGAAACCTATTAAACAGCTATTATCACTTTTTGTTTCCATGCCACTGGAGCAGCATTTTTCACAAACCAGGCCATCGTGAGTGTGAAAGCATACTATATTATAAGGAAAAGTTCTACCATGTGGCTGCTAATTCTGTGCAGACTGCTGAACTCCACCAGCCCCAAGAGCACCATGCCAGCCCTCTGACCTGCCCTTGCCCTACTCTTGTTATGCTCTCCCTACTGTTTTGTGAAGCATGGCACCAACTGTGCCCACTCACCTTTGGGTCAGAACACCTTGCCAAGGTAACGCTGGAATCAACACAAAAGAATCTGATGTTAAAAATCTACTTGTCTTTTAGCAGGGCCACCTGGTCAGTGCAGGAAATTTGCTGTGCTTTTAATGCCCAGCACAGTGCTCTGGTGTGTACTCTGCCCACATCCCAGGGACACAGGACCTACAAACTCACAAAGCAGCAAGCAGTGCCGCCCGGTGCCTGGCACATTCAGCAGCTTGTCACTTGGGTGAGATTAAATTGCCATAGCATTGCTATGTTACACTGACATAACAGGCATTTCAGGACTTCGTTAATACTTTTTTTTTTTTCTTGAGAAAAAAGCTTGTTAACTTCAGTGTCTCATATGACACTTCATAGAAAAGTTCACCACCCAGGAACTGTAGCTCAGATGAGGCAGAAGGTGTAAGATTGTTTTCATTTCTGATTTTAAATATGAGGACAGAATAAGGAACAATGGTGACATAATGCAGCAGAGTGAGGAGTGAGGCTCCCTGCCAGCACACTTGAGTTACTACATGTTGAGTGGCAGTGTAATACCTTCAGAAGCATTCAGTTATGGGGGCATATACTGATGTTATTGTTTTGAGTAGCTCTATTGATTTTATTAAAGCTGACCATGCAGAAAATTTATGCAATGCACATGGAAAATCTTTTCCCTCAAATGAAAATGGGTTCCCAAGAGTATGTGTTACGACAAAATCCACTGATGCTGCATCAAACCCTAGTGACAGATTTCCTAGTATTCCTCCTAAAAATGCCTCAGATTTCATTGATATCAAGGGGCCTATTTATCCTCAATCCTTGGCAAACAATGTCTCTGCCTTCTTTTGTTATCCAGTCAAAGACCTTACTCTCATTTGCCCTCCACAAGTAGCAAACACACTTTGCAAAGGCCTCTGATGGCGAAACCTGTTATTTTGGCATTAGATAGACTAGTAATAGAGATTTATGCACCACATTTCTGTATTAGAAAAAAATTCTTCATTGTGAGTGTGGTGAGGCACTAGAACAGGTTGCCCAGAGAACTTGTGGATGCCCATCCCTGGCAGTGTTCAAGGCCATTTTGGATGGGACTTCGATCAACCTGCTCTAGTGGAAGGAATCCCTGCCCATGGCAGGAGGTTGGAACTGGATTAAGGTCCCTTCCAACCCAAGCCATTCTATAACGCTATGACGATTTTTAGCACTTGGCTGACCAGCTCCCTCATGGTGAGGGCCAAGCCTTTGCACCAGGTCCGAGCAAAGGGTCTACAATGCGCAGAGACCCACGCGGACTGCTTTTCCCTTCACACTGCGCTACTATCCGCTGCTCCCGCAGACCCCCGACTCGCTGCCCTCTCTCCCCCACCTTGTGCGGCCGGTTGAAATAGCTGAGCTCCGGAGGCCCTTCCCGTTTGGGCGGGACGAAGCTGAAGGCGGAGAAGGAAGCGAGGGCAGGCCGCCTCCTCCCCGGCGCTTTGTCGAGCGCGTCCTGTGCTAAGCGCGTCCCGGTGGTGCCCGGCGTGCCCGGGCCAGGGCCGGCCATGCTGTCCCGCCGCCGTTACCCGGCGACGCCCTCAGGGCACCGCGCCCCCGGGGCCTGGGCAGCCCGGCAGGAGCCGGCCCCGGGGCGGCTGGGCTCGGGTGCTCGGGACTCGGGGCGTCCCGCTGAGCTCTGTCGAGCCTGAAGTGTGAATTCCTGGGCACCCGATAGTGGAGTTTTGGTCTCAGTCTTGTGCAGCGGCTCCAGCTCCCTGGTCCTTTGTGCCCTGGGAAGCTGGGGAAGAAGGTTAGAGCAAAGGCTGGCCGAAAGGGACTGGCTTTTTTGCTGTGACAGCTTTCACTAGGCCCCAAATCCCCCTCTCAGTGTCTAAGTTGAATAAAACCACACCGCAGCATGGAATTTTCACCAGGATAGGGAGCCAGTGTCTTGAGGAGTGTGGGCTTCTCGCTTTGGACAGTAGCTTACCTCCTCGGGCACAGGCTTTCACGTGCTTCTTGAACTCTGTCAGGCTTGATGCTGTGATCACTTTGGGGAGCCTGTTCCCGTGCCCAACCACCCTCTGAGTGAAGAACCTTTTCTAATACCCAAGCTAAATCTCCCCTGACACAGCTTCAGGCCATTCCCTCAGGTCCTGTCACTGGTCAGCACAGAGCAGAGATCAGTGCCTGCCCCTCCTCTTCCCCTCATGAGGAAGCTGTGACTGCAGTGAGGTCTCCCCTCAGTCTCCTCTAGGCTGGACAGACCAAGTGACCTCAGCCACTCCTCATACAACTTCCCCTCCAGGCCCTTCACCATCTTTGTTGCCATCCCCTGGACTCTTTCTAACAGCTTAATGTCCTTCTGAAATTGTGGCACCCAAACTTGCACACAGGACTCGAGATGAGGCTGCCCCAGCTCAGAGCAGAGCAGGACAATCCCATCCCTTGCCTGGCTGGTGATGCTGTGCCTGATGCCCCCAGGGCAGGGTTGGCTCTCCTGGCTGCCAGGGCACTGCTGGCTCATGGTCAACTTGCCATGGACCGGGACCCCCAGGTCCCTTTCCATGGCACTGCTTTACAGTGTCTCATTCCCTGGGTTGTACATACACCGAGGATTGACACATCCCAGGTGCAGAATCCAGCATAGGATGCTCAGCCATTTCAGGCAATGCAGTTGGAAAATTCTCTCACATACCTGCATGTGTTTGGAACACTGAAAATAAGTGTCTCCTAGGTGTAAATCTCAGACTGACTGTAAAACTGCTCTGCCCTGGTAGCACCTGACTCCTAGTTTTGATATTCACCCCCTGGTTATCCTGGTTTAATACATATATCTAACTATGCCATTGCTGCTTCTTACTGTGGTTCTTTGGGATCTGCAAGTGGCTTGGTTTACTTTACCTTTGTTTTCTGTAACCACAGTTGCAGAGCTACTGTCCTTTAGGCACAGCATTACTATTATTATTGCTACCAGTATCTTTTGGTAAGCACTTTCACAATAGCACTCTCCCAGGCATCTTGAATTTTACCAAACATCCAAAATTTATTTTGAATCCCCCAACTTTCAGAGTACTAGAAATCTTCACAACTGATTGTTTCGGGCAATAATTCAGGTCTACAAAAGTCTCATCCCTGTTATGTAGCTGCGACTCTCCCTTCACAAATCCACTGAATAATACAGACTTCTGCTTCTTTGGTAGCATGAAGGCTTTATAATCTGCAGACCGGTGTGGGTGGTTCTTTTGATCATTTGTGACAGTTTCCATCTGCTTATCTAATAATGTCCCTCTACCAATTAAGATCCACTTCTTTCTGTAGCATGGGCCAAATTAGCACAGTGTAAGCGAGTAGTGGAATTGAAAATCCAACAGCTGCCCCATATCAGCTTCCTAAGCAGAGACCTGCTTGCCACTGTGCAAGCGCTTTTCAGTATTTAGTCCGAGCACAGAGAGATAGCAAGCCCATTTATAAAAAACAGCTTAGCTGAAACTGCAGCTATAAATAGAACCACAAGAAACTGTTTGCCAGATACCAACTAAGCGAGGCAAGAGCTCTGAAGTCAGATCTGAAAGATTTCTCTCCAGTTCTCTTTCTACTGTTCTCATGTAGCTCATTTTTATTAACATCAAATTGATGGAATTGAATTACAGCATCTGGATGTGATACAGATTGTCACAAATATTGCTGAGTGCTTGTTATAGATTTGCCATACCACCCCCACCCCATTTGAAACAATTAAAAAATATGTTTTTCACTTAATTTTTCCTTCCCGTTGAAGGTGCAAATCCTTTTAGAACTATTTGAAACTTAAAAAGGCTCTTCTTCCTGGTCACCTTTTGCAGATTGCCCAGCAGCAGCATATGAATGCCCAGGGGGGTTTGTTCCAGTTGCAACCAGACTTTATTAATATGCTACTGTTAAGTGTATATATTCGTGTTATAAAATAGCATGGAAGGTCAGTCTGTTTCCTTTGTAACTTCAATATGAACATGTAAACAGGGGAGCAATTTTAGTCTATATGGTGAAAACTATGCAGTCAAACACAGCTGAGCTAAGAGACCAAAGTGTTAAAAGTTTCTTTGAATTTGGTGTCTTAAGGATGGGAAGTTCAATTGCCTGCCGTTTTGGCGAGTAGTAATACCCCCTCAGGTTCCACTGCTAAGGTGTCCACCACTGCTAAGGTGTCCAAGTTTTGAATATGTTGGCATGTACTTTTATACACATAACGTGTCTCAAAGGCAAGGTCACTTTCTGAAATGCCGAACTGGTTTGCAGAATAGCTCCAAAAAACCTTCTTAGAAGGAATATGAAGCAATAATGGAGGCAGGGAGAAGGGACACCATTAAGAGACAATGATAATGGGGAAGGGAGACAGGATGGGCACAAGAGGACAGGTGACATATAACTAGACAGAGCATTGATACATAGAAAAAACAGTAGCTGTTTTCTTACTATAAGCTGAGGTACTTGTTTTAACCTTATGTCACTTAGAGCTGAGATGACAGACTGCTGTCAAATTAAGGCTTGGCAATCCCTCTCCTGTTCTAGCTCTTTGACCTCAACGTGTATCAGTTTGCCATGTAGTCTTGACCTTCAGCTGAGCCATGAAGGAGAGACAGTCTTTGCCAAATATGTTCCATTCGATGGCCCTTGAAAGAGGCTGAAACGAAAATGGCTCAAAACCTGTCCCCTTTCTACTACTGCAGCTTTGGGTCAAGCCAGTTGTTTCACAGAAAGTGCTTGTTTCTTCCAGATCCTGATTACTTGACTGAATGCTCCCCTCAAACGGGAAGGCTCTTTGGAAGCACTGCATCCCTCCCACAGGGGATGGTTCTCTAACAACTTCTGCCTTGTGAATCCTTCTCACAATCTGCAGTTCTTCATGAATGCTTCAGTGTGGGTCCCTTTCATAGGGTGCAGTCCTAGAACAGGCTGCTCCAGTGTGGGCTCCCCATGGGGTCACAAATCCTGTCAGCAAACCTGCTACAGCATTGGCTCCTCTCTCCATGGACCCACAGGTCCTGTCAGGAGCCTCGTCCAGCACAGGTTTCCCATGGGGTCACAGCCTCTTTGGGGCATCCACCTGATCCAATGTGGGGTTGTCTGTGGGCAGCAGGTGGATTTCTGCTCCCCCATGGACCCCCAAGGGCTGCAGGGACACAGCTGCCTGATGATGGTCTGCGCCACAGGCTGCAGGGGTATTTCTGCTCCACTGCCTGGAACATCTCCTCATCCTTCCTCGCTGCCCCTGGTATTTCAGAGATGTTTCTTCTCTTCAGCTGCTGTTTCTGCCGCATTTTTCTCTCTTCTTAAATATGTCATTCCAGAGCTACTGTTGATGAGCTCAATTTGGCCAGCAGTGGGTTGGTCTTGGAGTTGTCTGGCATTGGCTCTGTTGGACATGGGGGAAGTTTCTGGCAGCTTCTCACAGAGACAACACCTGTAGCCCTGTCTCCTTCTCCTTGCTACCAAAATCATGCCACACAACCCAGTATAGCTGGCTGATAAGTGCTGCACTTCAGATCAATATTCTGTTCAATAACTAACTTGGTAAGTAAAGTAATACACATTTTTATACATGAGGTGACATAACTTTCATAAAAATTGCTATTTGTAATGCTTTTTTGGAATCAAACATGGAAAGTTCTAGTCCAGGAATGTCAACCTTTCAAAATACTTCACATGCGTTTTTTCTTGTCAAAACTGAGATTTTCATGAAGAGCATCTCAATGGCTACAAATAGATTTGAAAAACACTCCATCCAAAAAATTTCAAACAATACTTGGCAGAATCTTTGTTTCAAATAGGACATCCTATAACATAAAGGGGTTGATATCTTCATAGTTACAAACATTAATAAAATGCCCTTATCTTGCATTTTGACATATCAAAAATTATATTGACCTGAATAATTCCTGCCTCTAAATTTTAAAATGCTTAAAATTAATATGTAGCAAACTTTAGGGTGAACTAGTTATAGTTGATTTTGACACTTTTGACAAATCCACACAAATTTGAATTATTTCAAAGAACAAGGAATTATCTTAGTTACATATTTTATTTAAGGCACATACATCTCATTCTACATTTTCTCCTCAGAATCACTCTGCTAATTTAGACAAAAAAATAAGAATAAAACAAAAAATCCATAGACTTAAAATTGTTTGGGGTTCAGCTGTAAAAAGTCTGGAAGAGTACGACCTACACCTAGAATCTGATATCTGAAAACTAAAAATTAGTGTATGTTCATACGCAACCACAACAAGAAAGAAAATTATGTATTAAAGTACAAGATAATAATACCTTCTAACAGTAAATCTTGTGCTATATAAACCATCTTGACAACATAGCTTATTATTTGTCCCAATATGAGGTTCTAAAAACAAAACAGGAAAGACTTGCAACAGCTCTTCCTTCACATCGCTTTAGAGACAAGGAAAAAGGGAGCATTTGTAGATATTTTACAAAATGGAAGAAGCATATATGAATATAAGAAAATGAAAAACACTTTTCAAATAGCAGAAATACAACACTAACGTCTCTCCTCAGAAACAGCCACTAAATAACATTAATTTACAGGTAATCCAAACTATTTCCATAGTTTATAAAGCTTCTGCAAGTCTAGCCTTTCTTCCTGTCCTTTGGTAGCCCTCCATAAATTGAAGCAAAGCACTGACTTTGAGAAAGAATTCCAGCAGGCTTACCAGGTGTTCCCATTTGATTCCCTTTTTCCCAGACCACAGTGAATCACTCTTACATTGATCTTTTGGCTGCTGCCTCACAGTATGAAATGCATTTGCATTGTACTTTTGGAAGTCCCACTCTGTGGTTCACTAACAAGCTCTGAACTATGTCACCAACATGAAAGTTGTAGAACTTGATGACTTCTTCTGTCATGTGGAATATATGGAATGTCAAATACTGATTTACATCATTATCATAGTTTTTCAGGTTAAGGGCTGATACATGAGTAGTGTTATATCCAGTTACTGAGGCTGAAATTGCTGCAGGAGGAGGAAATAAAGTTCTTTTCATAAGTGAATCCAGACAAAGAAAAAATAAGCCAGTATAAACAGTAGATGAAAAATGCATTGGAAGACAAGAGGTATTTATTAAATACAAATAGCTTCTCAGCACTAGAAAGATAGTAATACTCAGCAGCTGAAGGCTAGAGAGGATGGTATGCACCTTTCTTTGTCTGGGCAAAGATACGTGTATCTTTTGTCCACTTTCTTGCTCTTTAGCAGTATTTGGCTGCAAGAATCTAAATGCAATTACAAAATGAGAGAAGAACACCAGTGAAATATGAGTGCTTTGAACATGGGCATTTTCAACATGCTCTTGGAGGACACATACACAACTTTCTTTATATTTCATTGGACTAGTCAGCTCCCCACCATTCAGATGTTTTAACATTTCATAGCTTACAGAAATAATATTTTTTAACTTTTATAAAAATCACAGAAACAAGGCTAAGGAGTTAGGTACAAGGTTTGTTAATGATGTGCAAGAATACAAATGAAAGCAAAATCCTGAATGCACAGGTTATAACTGAAAGCTGCACATACATATAACAATATAATAGAATCAACTTTACATAAGGGTTTTCATCTGCAGTAAGAAATTATTGTGTTGACCTGTGGTAACACCACAGGGATTTTAAAGCCCCAGAGTGCATTCAAGGTCTAGGAAGGAGATCAATAACTTATTTCAGTGTTCCTAGGACAAATTTATAGTAAGTGGTGAGGAGGGATTTAGGCGCAGTCTTAAATGACGTTCCTAACTGACAGCTAGCCAAAGACTGGGACATTGCTTTTGCACCCATGTGAGCTATTTGGAAAGTCTTTAATTCCACTGGAAAACATTTATCTTAACTTATTAATTAAAAGGAAGAAATCATAAAGACAACAAATTTTTTTTTCACAAGATTTTATTAGACTGAGCACCTGTCTTGAAAATTACTGTTTAAAAGTATCCAGGACTGGATGAAAAATTGTGTTGTGTTGAACATAAGTGAAATAACTTACATTTTGCTTTTAGACTTACTTAAGGGGATCAAAATTCAGATTGTCTGTTTTACAGCAAATTAGGCACTTTGAAATCTGTCATTCCAATTCACTGGTGGGCAGATGGCTGCTGTGAGTAAACTGTGCCACATTCAGTGAGACTGGGCTGATGCCATGTATTTGTGACCCACAATTTTGAGAACTTCAGAAAGAATACCAATGGTATACAAATGTATGTGTATGTTTCATGAATGAGCAGTCTGAATACTTTTTACATTTCAATAACATGTCAGAGGTAACAGTACATAAGTTAACTTCCATATTCATATGTTATCATATGAAAAAATCAGAAAAAATCTTGTAATTATATGCTATTTTGTAAATAGTATTATCTTCTTGTTAGGATGCTATGACTAAAAGAATTGATTACAACAATGCAAAATTTAATTGTTACTATCTATGCTTCAAAGGAGCATAGATAGTAAAGTTACCTACTTTTACTGTCTTTCACCTGGCTCATCTATGAAACTCTGCAGTGTGATACTTTTTAATTCAAAGGGATTTAAATTAATCTCAAATATCCACAAAATAGCATTTTACTTATACTCATGTCCCAGTGAGTATAAATGAGATTATTACTTTAAATACCCCACAAAATCCAGCATTGTGAAGGTTAAGTGAGAGGCATGCAAGGGCAAAAGAGGTTGCCAAAGTGTGAAACAGAACTTTTTCTTCTCTTGTACAGCTTCTCCTTGTTACTGTTAAAGCACTGCAGGCCAGTTAAGTAGCAGCACTGCTACTGTTTTCAGTATCCCTCACTTTGCTTGTGTTTATGGATTTGAGGTCAGTCTTCTGTATCACCTAGGTAGTAAGTGACTGCAAAGTGCCCAGGATGCCACCCATGACTGAAGACAGTAGAGGTGATTTAGTTTCTGAAAGGTTATAGCAAGTCTAGCAGATATTATTGACCAAGCCTGTTGAGATAGCTGGCCACAGCCTGCCTCAACATCTAACTACTGCACAAAAAGCAGTGCCAGCAGCAGAAAACACGCAGCTTTAGAGTGACAGAAGCCAAGGAAGGAAGCAAAACTAAGAGACAGCAACAGTAAGGCAAAGTACATATAAACTTTTAATGAATTAACCTTACAAAAGACAATAGCTTCAAAACATTTGACACGTTTGTACAAAACTATTCCAGCATTGTTAGTTCTCTCTTCAGAAAGAATGCCAGCAAGCCACCCAACGTGTCCCTGGCTATGAGATGTAACTGGTGATCACATCCAAATCATGTGTGGACAGAGTAAACTTATTTACAATACTGTATACTTTAATACCAGATTAGTGGATGCTATTGGGGAGCGACTGTATTTTCCAGAAAACACCATGCATCAGAAAATAGTGTGCACCCCTAGCTTTATTGCCTTTTTTCCCCGCATTTGTCACTAACACTTCTCTTTAGTCCTTTCAGGATGCAATACCTCCTTTTGATTCTCATTCCTTCTTTTCTTGTCTTTGAATAACAGTGCAAGTAGCAGTACAATCTTCCAGTCCTATAGCGTACATCACAACTGTCCTTGAACATAGAAATATCAAGGTGCAAAATGATGGCTCATGGGACTATTCTGCAGCCATATTAAAATAAGTGCCACATACCAGAAAATAGCACGCATGTTAAGGGCCAAAATGTAGTTAAAAAGTGCGTGATACTTTCCTGAAAATATGGTATTGATGACACATACAAGTATCTTCAAGATGCCACATTCCCTTGTGAAAGGGATCTTGTCATTTCTGTATGTACAAAGTATGTCTTCAATTCTCCTTTTCCTTTTACATTTATTATTCCTCTGCAGGTGCTCATGTACCCCAGTGTTTGCAGGACGTTGTTTGTCTCCTCTGTAACCTGCAACAATACAGTAATACAGCCTGTGTTGATAAAAAAGCAGGGCAGAATCTTCCTCCAGAGTGTGAAGATAACATAATGTTCTGTTCGTTTATAAGGGGTTTGCTGTAAGGCTCATAAGGCCTTTAAGGGTCTCAGATGAGGTTTGAACACCTAAGCCTTCAAGCAGTCTGTTGCTGGATGCCCATTCTAATCACTTAGATCAAGTATCAAATTTGGTGTAATCACATCTGTACCCAGGGTTGCCATCAGAGAGCTTATGGATAGATAAACGGAACTAGGGATAATACTCTTCCTCACATGGCACTTTCCTCAACTTCAGGAGCTTATTTTCACTTGAGTAGACCAAGCTTCCCCATCTTTCTATAACTACTAAGGCTGTGTAAACGAAGTGATGGTAAGGTGATGGTTAGCATCACCTTTCAGAGCTGCTGTTGCCAGCTTCTCACATAACTGTCGGTGAACCAAACTTTAGGCCATTCTGCCATTTTAGGTGAAAGCCCACTAGCACAAAATCAAGGCTTACCTGTATTTTGTCTAAGACACCAGTGCTGTCCATCCTGCTGGCCACATTTACTGTATTGCCCCATATATCATATTGTGGTTTTTGAGCTCCAATTACTCCAGCTATTACAGGTCCATGGTTTATTCCTGGAAAGCATCAGAACTTAACGTTAGCAATGAAGAGTAAGGCAACAAACCTGGTGAATGCCCTGGAGCACAAGTCCTATGAGGAGCCTCTGATGTAGCTGAGGTTGTTTAGCCTTTGGAAAATGAGGGTCAGGGGAAAATTTATCACTCCCTACAGCTATCTGAAAGGACACTGTAGCCAGGTGGGGGTTGGTCTCTTCTCCCAGGCAAGCAGTGACAGGATAAGAGGACAGTCTCAAGCTGTGCCTGGAGAGATTTAAGTGATCATTAGGAGGAATTGCTTCACATTCAAGGGTGACTAGACATTGGAATGGGCTGCCCAGGGAGGTGGTGGAGTTATTGTCCCTGGAGGTGTTTAAGAAAAGACTGGACGTAGCATTTGGTGCCGTGGTCTAGTTGACATGCGGATGTTCAACCCTAGGTCAGACTTGATGATCTCAGAAGTCTTTTCCAACTTAACTGATTCTGTGAAGATCCACCCAACAAGGACACACAGTGCATCTGGGATATAGCATGTCAACGAACACAGCATTTGGCCCTTGCTGAATAGTGAGTATGGCAGCAAACAGTCATTCACCATTCTTTTATGAACCATTTATGGCAGGAGAATGTTAGTTATAAAATCGCCAAAAGTTAGTTCATCTAATTTTAGTTTTACAGCTCACTCCCATCCTGAATAACTTGCTATTTTCAATCACTGGCATCCTAATAACCTGCTGCTGCCTTTATTATGTAGCATGAGAACCACACTGTGGGTGAGCAGCAGCTTCTGATAAAACAGATATACAAGAATTCCTTTTAATTTCTACTTGTAGTGAAAAGGGCCTCTCCTCTGCAATAGTTGATGGCTTAATCAAGTCACTCTTATGGTATTCTTTGCTTCTTAAATGTAGAATAAACTAAAGTGAATGAGCTGAAAGGATTTGAAGCCTTGTTCTGAAGGCTGGATTGACCATAGAATAGTCCTAAAGATCTGCAATATAAATATATGTATTCAAATAATTTGATTAAGCACAGAGTAGAACAATATGGTAGAACAATATAGTCCCTCATTAGACTTGGGCATTTTTTATCTTGCAGTCAGTTTGCAACCTGTGTTATGTCTCTAAAGGGAGTGAGTTGTACTCTGCTAGTAGGGAAAGAAACCAGGAGGTAAAATGGATCATAACTGATTTCTGTTAATTCCTTGACAGAAACCCTCATTAGAGATGTATCCATGCAGTAAAATGAAAGTGTGATTGTAGGATGGAGAGAGATCTCAGAGCTGGCTCATCTAGTATGTAGTATGGCAGTGCAGGCTAGCAACCACACTATCAGCCCACTTGGAAATCCTGGAAAACGTGACTGTAGAAGTTAAATTGGGAAAATATGCAAACAGTACATGATAACAAATGGAACCTGATACATATTTATCTAAGTGCTTGGAGTTCAATCACAAAGCCTTGCAATACTTTGCATTAACAACTGAGTCATGGATGGGTTCTTTGACTTCATGACATACAACTTGTAGAAAACACTAGGCAACTAAGACTGGAATCCACAAAAGCCATCTGCTGGATAGCCCAATCTGGCTGGCAGGAAGTATTGAAGGGATGTGTGTGGCCATGGTCCAGAAACCGGGGCAGTGCAGTCAGACTTCCCTACAAAATACAATGGGCAGGAAAGGACTTTTATTTTTTACCTCCTTCCTGAACAACCACTGTTGATAGTTTGAGAAATACCCCAAGGGCTCAGAAGTCACCTTCAGATCCCTCCTCCTTTGAGGAAACTTCTACCAGTATATTTAGGAATGTGTTCTGCCCCCCAAGCATTGTGAGATATGCTGCTCTATGTCATTCCTGCTGTAAGTGTGAGTCTTCTTTGCATGACACACATGAATGTTTGTTGGGGCAAGGCTGGAAGAGTACAGGTGAATCTCACTACAGGTGAATGCTCTAACAGACGGTGACATCATCTATCTCTTTCTCTCATATCCAAAGTAATATTTAATAATTCCATGAAATACAACACTGCCCAGCAGGAGTGACAGAGAATATCTTATTCTGAAGTATCCTACAGCCTAGGCTCATGGTCTAGCCTCATCCAAAACCAGGAACCAATTAAGTCACCTACAACACAAACAAATGTTCCAATTATGAAGTTATATGGAAAACAACACACCAGCCCCTCTTCTGAAAGAAAGCAATACCTGTGCAAAATCTGCTGCAAAAACATATCTGAGCTCGTCTCATAAATCAAGCACTTCAACTTGCAGAAGGGGAGGAATGCCTAAAATGTCATCTAGAAGCTCCTCTCCCTTACCTGACAAGATCAGAGCAGTGCGTACCTCCTAAGTCACACTAGCGTTTCAGGCACTCACAGATGATTATAAAAGCTGAGAACCTCTAATGAGTTGCAAAAATTTCAGACTTAGATGATGGCCAAGGGAGGCTTTTACAAAAGGCAGTTTGGGTACAAGTCCTTACAGCCGGGACTAGGTCAGAAGTCGTTAAAATGTTTCTGTGGCTATAATTAGTATGGATATCAGAGGCTTTCATCATCAGGTGTTAGGAAGTGGAGAAGTGATATGAAAATGAAGATCTCAGTGGTGCCTATGTTGGATTATGGTGGCACAAATACCACCTTGGGGCCTGTGTTTCTTTTTAGAGTTAAAACATTTTTTAATTTCATGAAGCAAAGGAGTCTGAGTTCTCTGTAATCTTTAGCAAGATTAGTAAAAATCCAAAGTGAGCGTTTTGTTTTGCTTCATCGTCCTCACTTGAAAGGACTCAGTACTGCTTTAAGCAGTTTGCAGATGTAGCCCCAGCACCCAGCAGCTCTCTGTCTGTACTGAAGCTGCTGATATAAATTGTGTTTGCAAGTATGTGCAATGTCAGCTATGGCAAGAACCATCAAGTTCTGTAACACTCTGAGAAGGAAGCATACTTCTGATTTGCTTTGTCATTTTTAGCTCTAGCAAGGAATACAAAACATACTGGCAAAGGAGTGCCCTAAGAAGCTCGTCTCAAGTCAGAAGACAGCAAGTTTTGCCAGTGGGTGGCACTGTGAAATAGACTTGAGAGGAGCAGCCGAAAGGAAAAGCAAGCAATACAGCAAGAAAAAGACGAGACAGGAGAATAACTGTTGGAAATCAAATACTTCTGACACATTTACGGAATTTATGGGTTTTCAATATTTGTTTACAGTTTTCATTTCACACTTTCCACGTTACGTATTGCATTGTGAAGCTGCTGTGTACTGCTATCAGGAAATAAACATTTTGGAACATATGGTTCTTGACCAGCTCTGAATTCATTTATTTCATCATTCTTTCTACTGCTTACTGCAGCTGTCTATTTATTTTAAAAAATACCAGGATGCACAAGAAGAAGCAATCAGAAACTGAAACATAAGGGATACCTCTTTCCAAGATAAATAACTAGTCATCTTTGCTCTTATCTGAATAACAAAGACGAATACTCTCCCTTGTCTGACACTGCAAAGGAAAGAGTGCATTTTTGTGTGTTTGCTTGAATTTAGTACACACAAAATATTTCAAACTCCAGCCTCACTGGCCCCTTAAAGCTCTTGTCCTCTGAAAAACCATTTATATAGTTTGGCAAAGCCCTGTCTAGAGTTTTCTTGTGTATTCTTTTGGTATTTGTAAACTTCAAAAAAATGTATGACTTATAACCTTTGCAGTAATTTTTACAGTTACCATAAAACCATTCAAAGCCATGTGAACCCATTTTTTTCAACTCTTCTTTAGATAGGAATACTGCCCTTTTCTAAGTCTAGCCTTGAAACACTTTAGGGGTTGATGGGCAATACCATGTAGGCTGCTTTTTAGCAGGGTAAAGATGGTGCTGTTTACTATCATGGCCCTTTTGGTCAGTTCTACTACTACTTTAATCAGGTGGTACTTCACACTGAATTCTCCCCCTTGTCCATGATATTCTCCTAAGAATCCTGTGATACTCACCTACTCGTAACTTGAAGTCATTGAATGAATGCTTATTTATGACATCCAGTTTTGCCACCAAGGCAAATGCAAACTCCACCATGGTTCCTATGTGCATATACTGTCGTTCAGGTTCCTGAATTCAAAAGATAAACAAACAGTGTAAAATCATTCTTGTGAGCTTTGGTTGCTGTGACAATACAACCAAAATACACTGAACACTTGAAGACACTTAATCCCTTAGGGATGTCCTAGGGTCAGCAGGGAGATGCAGAGAAGTACTGTAGAAGGTGGTACCCTGTCCAGCATCAGTTAGATCAAACAATGGCCATACACAGGATGCATTTCACTTGTGTGCAACCAGGCAGTCTAGAGGTGATAGATCCAAACCATGCCTAATCTAAAATTTTGATTATCAAGTGACTGATTAGCTGCTATCTAATCCCGCGGGCACTCAATACCTATGTGCACCTAGAATTTGTTAATTAATTTTCTCTTGAGTGTCTGCTTCTATTGTACTCCCTTTCATAATAAATAACGCTTGTGGACAGCCCCATAAAAAGTCTTCCCTCTCACTGTTGCACAGCTCAGCACCCTTATAAAATGCTTACGATCCAATGAGATTCACAATTTTAAGAATTCTTCCACTGATCTCATCTTGCAGATAAGCAAGTACCTCTGAGAACATTTAACAGACCTGAAAATTACTAAAACACAAGAGGAAGAGGGCAACCCCACTCTGCCCTTTTATTTACAGAGCTTATACCATTTATCAAGGCTGTAGACTTAATCTCTCCTCATACATAACAAAGTAATCTGATTTTAAGTCTGTTTTTGAGTCCTTTCAGGTTGAGGAGAAAATTGATTTTGGTGTTCCACAGCCCAAGGTAGGATCCTGACAATTGAATGATTCCATAAGACATGGACTCATCGATCTCTGTGAGAAATTACTGAATCTCCTGTATTTCTTGAGATAAAGGGACAGAAGAGATGGACAGGTGACAGCTTCAGAGATGATTCATGGGGTGCGTGCATCAGCCTAGGGTGGGACAGTAGTGGTGCTTGCTGGAGCAGCTGTTTAGATAAATGAAGCCTGTTTCCTTTGGAGTTCACTCCTAGCTAAAACAGATGGTTTCCTGCTCAGCTGATATATTCAGACCCCTTCCTTAGGCACTTAGTCTTCCTTGGATGCTTGTTTTAAGCTGGGGGTGGTTCCCAGCAGTATGTCTAGCAGTCAGTCACTGCCACACTAGGTACTGCAGGATCTTTGGGAATCTGGAATGAAGGCTGCTGAGTTCTGGTGGATTTCTTTTGAGAATGTGAACTAAATCATCAAAGGAATGCTAAACTGTGGATCTCCTGATTGTGGAAATTACTCAAATGATAAATTTCTTCCTTGGCATACACTAGTTTTAGTTGTGATTGAGAACTCTCTATGTCTTCACATCTTCAGGGTGCAGTTCTGCATTTTCTTCATCCCCTTCACCTCCCTGTGTTAAATGTCAGAGCTAATTTAAAATAAATCTTTGTCCTCAGGATCCTTAGGGTCTATAGTTCATATGGTAATTGCTTGTGTTTAGAAGGAACATGAGTTTGGCAAGAGCACATTAATCCTTAGCAGACTGTGTTGATTCTTAATTGCTGTCTCTCTGTCGGTAACCTGTAGTACTCTAAAGATCGTGGCAAAAGCAAGGTTTTTGAATAAGTTATTAATTGCATCTCTGAACTGGATTTCCACTGACTACAGTTCCTAATCCTACCATATTAAGTAAACTAGAAACAAAGGAACATATTCTCAGTGCTGAGTCTGAGGGTTCTGTAAGTGTGTAGTTAGTAAGGCAAATCATCCCTCACAGCTCACAGTGAAAAACATTAATTCTTGCAATCTGTCATATGCTCTGTAAATCCAGTCCTGATGCAGCACATAGGAATAAAATGCTGTACTATATTTAGACTAGAAGGCCTGTTTTAGCAAATACAGAGGTGGCATCTTCAAACTGCAACATAAAGAAAAATTCACAGACACTACTAAAGTATATACTTGTCCAGTACAATACAATCTATGCTAGTAAGAAAAAACTAGGGCACATTATTATACATAACCTGTAGCTCAATGAAAAAAAATTTTAGCCTTCATTTGAATATGCTTTTTGTTAAGCAGAAACGTTTTCCTGTACCTGACACTGTTCTTGGTTTGGTGTAGCACTCAGTCCTGTAGCTGCCATGTAAGTGCTTCCAATGGTCTTTATTTTTTCAACTCCACTGAATTTTGGCTTTGATAATAACTGTAAAACAATGACAGTCATTCATTATTCAGATCAGCAGCCCTGTTACTCTTAACACCAATCAGAGAATCAAGTCTTAGAACCGTTTCTGTATGGACCTCAAATGGCTTCACAAATATATACAGGATGAAGGACTTAAGGATGGATAAAACAATGGTTACAGAACTCCAAGGAAAGAGAATTTCTGTCTTCTAAAATACCTTTTTACTATAAAAGGGATGAAATTTATAGTAGTGAGAATAAATTCCATCTTATTTTACATACAGCTTTTGAAAGTCAGTAGACTTTGCACTCATGTGATATTGGAACTGGATCACCATGCCAGCCAACAGTTAAGCTTTAGGCAGCTTTCTGAAAGTAGGCATCTATTTCATGCCAGTAGAATAGTCCATGTCAATGGGACTAAAATCCAAGGATTTTAGTTCCTATATCCCAGTTTGTTTTGCACACTGAACACCCAGTGCTCTCCAAATGGGTTTGTTGCTAAAATACCCTCTCTATAGCTGCAGATCCACAAATCCAGACTGTGCTCTCTGAGTCATGACATGATTTTTATACCTTTGACTAGTATCTTCATCACTAATAACTTCCTTATAGAGAAATACTGTTCTCAGTGAGGCCTTTATAGATGCCCTTTCCCAATCCATCTGTAGTCATACTCTCTACTTGCTTCTGACTTCAGAGAATGGAATATTAAAACTTTTACAATCCTTTGATTTGCTTGTGTATCAAATGATACCTGCAGATCAGGTATAACATAAAGTTATACCTGACTTTAGACATTCGTATTTAGAACCTGTGACTAATACATGGCATGTAATGTAACTGCCTCAAGAGCTGCTGCTAAAGGGAAAAAATATACACACAGGATTCTCATTATAGCAAATCAAAAGCAATTGAATATGATGTCAGACCAATATCTGATTTGTCCCACATAAATCTCCTCTCCTTTAATAATCCCTGTAAGTATTTTCTGACAGCTCTTCCACTCTCCCCTTCAAGTATGTTTTCTGACTGTTATATATAAGTTAGTAAGATGGAAACCATGTCATCACTGTTATGGATACATACATCATCGAAGTCTGCAATGATCTCATTTAGCAGCCTGAGACATTCCAACCCTTCCTTATTTACATCAGATTCTGTGTAAAATTCCTTGAAATCCGGAACAGAGGCAAACATGACACAGACACAGTCATATGACTGGTGATACAGATCCTGTCCAAAAGAAAACAGAATAAAGAAAAAAAAATTATCATACCCAACTGTAAATAAGTTTCCTTATTAACATGCAGTGTCCAGGAGCTAAAAACAGATGTGCTGCAGTAGTTGGAGTGCCTTAAGATGGAGGTTGGATGTTTTTTGCATTTAGTTGCATTTCATAATTTTAAACAATGTACAAACCTTTTCATAAAAGAGACTTAGCATTTAAAGCTGAAAATATTGTAATGATTTCTTTCTTCCTGAACATTAATTCAGTGAAAATGAAATGCTCACTCATTTTTTAGATAGGGCCCATCTCTGAGATTTCTTATGAAGAGAATTTAGTCTGACTTGCATGGCTGAAAATGTATTTTGTGAAACAATATCTAATTTATTATTAGCTGTTTGTTATTGTACTAACTAAAGAACTGAACCAAAATCAGTGTACTACAAATGCAAAATGCAATATGACCCTCATTCATAGTATCTAACCTAAAATGACAGTATGCCTAAGAGGACAAAATAATTATCATTTCTTTTGCACAACAAGGAGCTGGGGCAAAAAGAAAGAAGTCACCTGAACTAAAATTTACTTATGGCAGAGTCTGCACTGCCTTCTGTGACCACTGAAATGAGAGCATCTCTGCTCCACAGAAAGATTCTGGTGCTAAAACAGACCACCTCCCACCACCCCCTTCAGTTTCCTCTCTACTGCCCTTGAACATTAGACTATCTCTTCTTTCAGGACAAATTCACATCCCCCAAAAAAAGACAAAAAGAACATTTATTAAACTAATACTTAAAAAAGAAATAGTATCCATACACAAAGGTAGACCCAGCAATAAAAGAGGCTGCTATGTACTTTAATGTAAAACTTCCTTCAAGCTGTTATTTGAGTAAAAAGGGATTTCAATACTCACATGGAAAGGATTTATTCTGTGAGTTCAAGAAGCATAAGATATTATTTCCCACTTTACTTAGCAAAGTTTGGGTTTTGCCATTTGACAGTCAGTGTGTCCTTTCGGAAGAATGTGGTGAGCCTGTACACAGATATGCACAGACATAGTGGATCTTTACTGCTGATGTTTAACTAAAACATAACAGAACTGTGGGAAAATTTCTGACTGCTTCATCCCATCACAGGTGTGAGGGAGGTTTCTGAGCAAACATGAAAATAATGATGGACAGGCAGGAACATAAGCAGCTGGATGAGATAAATTATTTATTACTAAATTTTTGTGCCTCCTGTATTTTCTAAGGATTCTATACCCATAGCATCGCTGATGCTCCACCAAGTCTGGGTGCTGTAGGGATGAAATACATTGTTGCAATTCACAGCTCAACTTGTTATTCTCTTGTTGCACCATGATTAAATCCAGATTTCGGAGAGTGCTGTGGGAAGCCCAAGGGTCAGCCAGTAAGGAAATCTGGTGTGACTGTGAGTGTGTGGTGTGTGGTGTGTGGGGAGTCAAGCAGGGCTCCTGTTGGCTCACTGGAGCTGCCCTCTGTGAAGGGGATTCAGGCTCAGCTCAGGTGGTGCAGGTGTGACTGCCAGAGTGGCTCCTGGATTGTCAGGTGGGAGTAGTTCCTTAACAAGGTACAGAGACTACATTCTGTGGTTAACTCGGCTTTACTTCTATTCCCTCAGGTCACCTTCCCTGTAGTTTCGTTTCAATTATAGCAACTTATATCCTATCTGATACTGGGGCAATATCCATCCCCACTAATGCTCAATAACATAGCACCATCATGGAAACAACAACAAGCAGCACTATTTATAACCAGACGAGTAGTAATTGTGACTATCACAATAAATTTCAGAGAATTTTAAGGAGTCATCCCCTGCTAGTTTATTTTGATCATAATAATAATGGATGTTACCATCAAGTGCCTTAATTTTCCTAAGAGTTCTTCTCTTGGAACCGTACTCTCCAAACTGTGTAGTCAGAAAATCAAATGCAATACTATTCTAGGAAGCAACAGCTTTTCTTACTTTAACAAAAATAAAATCATCTCGTCCTTTGCATTCAATCCTGTTCTTTTTCCTCTTTAATAACATCTGAAATTCTGCAAGTGTGTTCTTTTTGCTGTCCCCTCATCACCTTCAGGCACTGAAGATCTTCCAAGGATCGAGAAGGCAAACCAGTCCAATTCTATCCCTTGGAAGGGTATGGCGGTCAGTTTCTCTGGGGCAGAATTTTTGCTCTAAGTAAGGTGCTAGCTCCATCCTGTAGCTAATAAGGCAAATACCTCTTGCTCAGTGATGGGCTTGCCAGTTAGCTTGCAGCACAAGAGCTCCCAAGCACTTTTTACTGATAGGGAGTCTGAAGGATAAAATCATTAAGGAGAATGCTGCAAAAGCCAGGTGCAGATATATTTAATCCTGGCCCTGTTTCCTGCTTTTCATTTTAGATTTCACTCTGTCTTCCTCTCAATTGAAAAATAACCTGTCTTGTATCCAGCATACAGACTATAAGCAGAAACCCAGCTCCAGAGGTTCTGGTAAAGCAAAAAAACCTTTATTATTTGCTCTGAAGGAGCTTTGCTTTTGATGTATTAGCTTTAGTCAATGTATATCCTGTTATAAAAAGACCTTTGTTGGTGATTTGAAACTACAGTCCCACTGTTCCCAGTTAGCATTCATCCACTCTTTCCCTTTTCATTTCTTCTGCCTGCTTTTCAGCAGCACACTTTGTTTTCCCTTTTCTGCATTCTTTTACAGCTGCATGCATAAAATACTAAGGGAACTAGTATTTTGAAATAGAATATTCATCCATTTTCTTAATCTCAGAATCTGTTTTAAACAGAAAAGAACACACGTAAAACTATACTAACTTGAATGTTTGCACCTAAGGAAAATGTGGACAAATTTCAATGTAGTATCTGTTGACTTAGGTATCCACACAGAGAACACAAAGGCCTAATCTGCCCTAACATCTTTAGGTGTATCTACATACACAACCTTTCTGACATTTAAACAAATCTAAAGACATGACAGATACTTATATTCCTGAATACTTTTAGAGATTTGAAAGGGCCTTCCTTTGAAAACTATTGAAAGAAACAAAACAAGGAACAACTTGAGTTTGTTGTGTTTTTTGATTTGGTTTTGGTTTATTTTTTTAATGGATGTCATTAAAATCATGTCAAATCATTTTTACTTCACCTGATATGATGAGCTGAGGAGCTCAGCACATTACAATTTTTGTGCTTCATTAAATGAAATAAACTCATTCCAACCTAAGAATTTTGAGCGGTGGCAAGACAAATCCAGTAGCCAATACAAAGGTAAGCAGATGGTGTTGCTCTGCTGAGAAGCTGAGGTGGAGTAGCACATAATCAAGAAAGCAATCTCCTGATGGTTTGCTGTGTTTAATGCCTTAATTGAGAACTGGAGCTGACTCAACTTGGCTTTCAAACAAAATCTTCACTGCATTCAAAGGAACCCCACAGCAATTTTTGTTTGACGTTAGCTACCAAATGAATATTTGCAGGGAATACTAAAGTATTGAAATGCAGTCCTGATTTGGACTGCTTAATGCAAACTACAGTGAAAGGGAAAACGTTGTCCTTTTTAGCTCAGCAGATCAAAAATGAATCCCTAAATCTGCCCTCTGCCCTCTTTTGTCAGTTTTGAAACAATTATTTGGCATGCACAAGTAATTCAAACTCTTATATTTAACATCTTTATAGCTGTTACTCTCTCTAAATGGATTTTTAGATATATATATGATTTTTTTTTCTTTATTATTGCTGTAAAAGAATATTAAGAGCAGATCTAATTTCCAGCAAAGTAAAGATGGATCTTTTGGGTGACTTTTCTGGTGCTTGGATTTGGTCTATTAAGCAGTGAGTAAACAGGTAATTCAGTGTTCAGAACATCTTTCCAGAATTAACATAGCCACTGTTTCAGGGAAAAGGCTAATTTTCACTCCAATAAACAAGCTCTCCAGTGAACAGAAGAAAATTCAGAACCTGGTTGCAACTCCACTCTGATCATGGAGGAAAAAGTATCTGAATGCGTATGATTTAAAATTAAACCCATGTTGATTCAACCATTCTGTTCGTCCTCCTCCTCACCTATTTTTACTGTCCTTCAATAGGCAAAATGCATGGCCACTTAGGAAAATTTCACCTTTTTATTTCAGGGTATTAAGGTGCATTCAGTGCTGTAAAGCAACAGAAGGAAGGAAAGGGGAAATGAAAGTGACTGTAAATTTATATTTTCACTATAAGGACCTACTGTTCAAAACAGCATTAAGTGATATTTCAAGAGTGCACTGCTTTCTTACAGAGTAGAGGATATACAGAGACAGCTGACCTCATTCTTCAGGTTTCTTGCCAAGAAGTGTTCAGCTACGTGGGCTGGAAGCACATTCTCCAGAAGCACCCGATTTAGATTCTCCATGGTTTCAATCTCCTCCCGCTCTTTTTTGAACTTGTTCTTCCACAGGAAGTCTAACCTACAGTAATATTCATTCTGTTACAAGAGGACACAGAAGTAAAGAAACAATAGGCATCTTGTCCTGCTGGAGTACAGGTTTAAGAGACAAAATAAGCACAGTACACACCCTCTACAATGTTATTATGTGGCTACTCAAATATAATTCCAGGTCCCACAGAAGTCACACCCCAAGCATACACTTTGTGACATACATTTTATCAAATCCAACAAAAAGGCCTAGGAGAAAATAAGAAAAGTTGCAAGGAGCCTTAAACAATGGAAGATTTATTTATCTACTCTCAGACTTGAGTAGAAATTCTTTCCAGAAATCAAACACTGTAATGGAAACAATTTATAGTTTTGAAACTTAATAGTATTTTGTAAGTGCAGAATTTCACTTGCAATAATGGGCATTTCAGAAAGACCCTAACTTTTACTAACTTGAATTTATGCCATGCAACCAGCCTGGCAAAAAGAAAACAGCCTATTGATATAATATACATTCAGTATATCAAATCATGATCAGACTATCAAAAATGGCTCAGTCAGTTAGGCCAACTCAGTTGAGTTTTGGTTTTCTTAGTTGTTTTTTTGTTGCTTGCTTGCTTTTACACTCCTTTCTGTAATACTTTATCCTGTTTTTCTTTATGTCCCAGAGCTTTTATAGTAGTTTTCTACTATTAAACAACAATACCTGGAACTATATGAAAATATGTAACAGCCTTGGAGTGTCAGTACGTTTTGAGATCCAATTTTACTAGAAAGGTGGTGAAAAATTAATAAAACTGCACTTTTGTGGAGCTCACTGGACTTCTTTTCAATATTGTCAATGTATTGTCATAAATTCTATGGCATTATTTCCACAGTAAAGCCTCCTCCGGCCTATCTCATTTGACCTGATAAAAATCAAGAGCTATTTCAACGTAGTCTTAATGGTTTAACGCCATCAGACAATCTCAATGAAGACCATGTTATTAACCAGGAGAATATGATTATGATGGCAATCTTATAATAGAAAAACTTAAAAGTGCTAGCTACTGTTATTAGCAGTCAGTAAGCATTGACATAAAAAATGAGAGTAGTCCTTCTGACAGGACAGTGGCTGTCACAGCTCAAAATGATTCATAGGTATTCTACTGAGATCACAGCCAAAGATAAGAGTACAAAGTTGAAATTAGATGGTATTGAAATGATTTGGCAAGCTTTTAAAAGGCAATGAAAGAAAAAACTGATGAAGCAAAAACCGTATCTGCCAAATACTTGCAGGATGAAAAAAACAGTAAGATGAAAACGATTCCTCCACTTATACGCATAGAGAGAAATACACTCAGGTTTCCTTTGAATTGGTTGATAAGGGCCAGATACTATTTAAATATTTAATTACAAAACTGAAAGAGAACATCCATGAAATCATTGTTAACATACTCTCTTTGTGCTGGTGCCTATACTACTTAGGACAGAATGCAGACCTGAAATGCACTGCAAAAGAAATATTCTGGCTATTCTGACTCAAAGGTGACATTCTTCTGAAAGTAAAAGGGGTCTTGACATCTTAGAATGGATCATACTGTATCCCAGAAGTCTGGACTTTGAATGTCAAATAAACACACAAGCTGGATATTTTAAATTATTATATGTTACTAAAGGATATTTGCAAACTATAAGCAAAAGAAGAGTGGGCAGAGACTTAAATACTTGTACAGACAATCATAAAGATACAGAGAACCTGAGAAGAGATTTATGCAAGAATTCAGAAATAGGATCTTATTGTTGCCCTGTCATTGTGCCTGTATTAAATGGCAATTATCAGTCCTATGAAGCTTGAGGTCATGAATAGGGATTTTTCAGAACTTTCTACACGATGCAAAATATATGCAGTCATTTTTTTAGAGTGTCTTATGTGTATATGTTAGATATTTATACATCCAAGAACTTGAATTAGTAAAAATATATATAGATGGTAAATTCAAATGCCACCAACCGTATTCATGCAGAAAAAAAATCCAATAAAACCTTGGGATGTCAAAATTCTTGGCATAAATTGACAAAAGTAACATGGATGCCTGCTGAAATTAAATATTCATACATTGTACCAACTTTGTATTGAAAAGAAAACGTGGTAGCTAAGTGAGGTTTTCAAAAAGATGATTCTTCTTGAAAAGACAGTATCAAACAGATAATTTATTTACTTACTACCTTACTATTTACTGAATTAAACTGAGGCTTCTCCAAAAAAGGGCAAAGAGAACTCACAGATCAGGAAAGAAAAATCAGAATGTATTCTACAATTTGCTTGAAATTAGAGAAGTCAGCATATCATTTTTCAAAAAGAGAAAAGCACTAGCTTATTAACTTGGAATTGTGGTGGTGGTGGTGTTTTGTGGTTGTTTTTGTTTGTTTGTTTGTTTTTTGTTTGTTTTGATTTGGGTTTTTTGTTTTTTTGTTTGTTCGCATTATATGAAACTTTTGGTGGTTATCCTGATAAGTCAAAACAGACAGTGTTAGAGAACTGACAAATGGTACAGATATAAGGCAAGTCTTTGGAAAAGAAACAGGAACAATAGAGCAAGGTACTTTGTAAAAGAACAGTGAATGCTAAGGAAAAGAGCTATTTAGACACACTGGCTAAAGCTGATACAGTTGAAGAGTTGACATAATTTCTGTAAACATGCTTCCATCTCCTACAAAGAAGTAAATGGTCATGTAACTAGCAGTGAAATTTGAAATAAGTTTTCATTGAATTCTTTCAGAAGAGGCTCTTGAAGAGACTACTTTGTTCAAAACGAGAGGAATTCCCTCACAAAATAAAAGCTCAATGAAAAACAGAACAGAGACAATAAAGAAACAGTTTTTACAGCTCAGGGAAGCTGCCACAAGCACCTCCGCAGTGAAACTACCAATGAAATTCAGTGTGGATAACTACAGTATAATCAATCACAGAAAAAATATACAGCCAGCCTACAGAGCAAGAGGACACACAATATTTTAGGTACTGTTGAGAAAGGAATTCACAGGCTATGTCAATACTGGATTCAAAGCAGATCATAGGAGAGATTTAGCGCTCAACAGTGTTTAAATGTGAGCACACCCCTTATACAGTGAAGCCCACAGCAATCTGGATTCTCCTGGGAAGGGTGGAAGAGTCGCCATTCTCAACACATCATCTGCCTCTTGCCAGCCCGTTACCAAGTGACTCTTGGGATCTGTAAGCAGGGTGCAACGAGTCACTTCATCTCAGTGTCAGGAAATGGTTGTCACCTATGCTGGCAGGGCCATCAAAAAAACCAGTTTTGCTTTCTCTGCCTCGCCTGTTCACTCTCATTCTTCTGGCACAAGCATTGCTGTGGCCACGCCATAAATCTTGAAAATAGATCTGGCTCAAAACCAACCATTTCTGCAGGGTTAATTTTTAATCCTGACCATTTCCCTATTTTGATCCATTATACATCTTCACAGTGAGCTGTGCCAGTACAAATGAGGAGACAAAAGGATAAGAATAAGCAGCTGAGGGAAGGTCTGCTTCTTCCAGCAGTGATGATATCTGTGCAGCTAAAAGAATTAAGTAGGCTCATAAACCACGTTATGATATACCAACTCTCCCTCTCTTCATCCCCACTGAACCAGAGGCACTTATCCCCTGCCTCTGCTTTTGATCCAGGAGAGGCATCTCTATGACCAGTGATGAGTATGTTCACAGAGCTAGTCTTGAAGGAAAGCATCCACTTTTTGTTTGGATGAACTTTTCGTTTACTCATCCTGAGGGCAGAGGAGCATCAATGGCAGCTGAAGAGAAGTGGAAAGCCCACCCTTTTCATCAGTGGCTATTATCTTCAGCATTTTTTAAATAATCAGATATCAAAAGAAGAAAAATATGTATTATTGGCAAAAATTGCAATAACTAACTGTCATGGTTTTGATTTGCCAATTAAAATATACTCATTTTCTGTTGTGAGACAGAACCAGGAGTAGAAGCAAGGCAGGCCTAAAACTTAAGAGGGTATAAAAAGAAATTTATTAACTACACAAAGAAGGAAAGAAAAAAAGAGAATTCAGAATAAGATTTTTAGGCCACTCTTTCCTTCCCTTTTCTGACCTTCATAACAACGAAACAAACATACAAACAACTACTTCAATTAATTCTCAACTCAAATAGTCCCTTTTCCTTTCACTTTGGAGANAGAATATCTCCTTTTTCCCTTTCACTCTGGGGAGGATTGAAAAAGTCTGCAAGTTTCATTTGAGCATTGAAAGAGTTAAGATTTTTGCACAGAGAAAAGGAAAAAAAACCAAGGCTACAGTGCTGGAGCTTTGCCAGGATCTTGGAAGCCAGCTACGCTGGAAAAGGAGTGGGGGGGAAAGCGGCTGGGATTTTACATCAGCCTGAGTCTCTCTGGCCACTGTTCATGGCCACCCCCTCTCTCTCTCTGCCAGGCCATGCCAGCTCCCCAGACAGGGGGCCCAGCCCGGCCCCTGCCAGGCCCACAGGCCTGCAGTGGAGCCAGGCCAGGGCCCTGTTACCTGCACTGCTGCTGGAAAAGCCAAGAGGGCTCAGTTCCTGATTACCTCCTTCAAAATGTGTGTTCACGGAGAGAACTAACTTTCTTCAATTGGTTCTTCACGCTGTCAATAACCAAACCAGCCTCCAATTGGTCACTATCAACTCCCAGGGGAGTACTCATAGAGAAAACTTCTTTCTTGGTTTTTTTCCCCCAGGTCAAACTACTACACTTACAGAGAAATTACTTGTATTTTACCCTCTCTGGAAGAAAGGTAAGGAAGAATTTTACTTTACTGACGCTGCCAAGATGGCTCAACAGCATCCTGCAGGTACCATTCAGTGAAAGTAGAAAAGAGGAAGTTTAAAAACAGAAAGACAGACACTGTCACATGAATTTTTATCAAACTGTGGAATTCATTATTGGTGTTGGGAATACCAGGAAGATAAAATGGGTTAAAAAGGCATCAGACAGTGAAACAGAAAGGAGAACAGCCAATAGCTGTTAAACACAGCCACAGAAACACCAGCTGGCAGAAGGTAGGAAGTATATATCCTTGGAAAGGTTGCTCTATCCAGGTTGATTTCCTCCCCTATTCTTTTTCTAAGCATTTGCTACCAATCAATATCACCAACAGTAACTTAAAATGGCAGGTCTTATGTCAGGTATGTATTAAAATTAGCTCATAACATTTTCCGGTAATATTTAGACTTTGCTTGAGAGTGTTTGAAAACGCAGAAGTTTTTTTTTCTCGTTCTTTAAGGGAGAATAAATTAGAAAAATCAAAGGCAGAAGACTGAAAAGTTACAAGTAAGTGCTATCATGACAAGGATCTTGGACCTACAGCTCTGAAAATGAAGACTTTTTCCATTATACGATCATTTCTTAATTGGTGTGACAGTGAAGTTGTGTGGAAAACAAACTTTCTTTTTGATGTGACTGAACCCACAAAGAAATCCTTCCTTTCCCAGTGAAGATTATATTCCTTCTCTCCTTTATTCATGGTATTGCACCCTCTGCCTCCATCTATTGCACCCTCTGCCTCCATCTGAAACTTGGGTTGACAGGTTTAAAGAGTCTCCACTGATGCGATAAAGAACTTATCCCTCTTTCTGAGGGGAAGTAGCTGTGCTCTAGACCCACTCTGTCACCACCATCAAATGAACAAACTCTAATGTGCTGCTGGTGAGAAAGCAGATGAGGAATGTTATTCTAAATCAAGAAGGATGTTCCACTACAATAAATACTTCAGAAACTGCCAGACAAGAATTTTTTGTGTAGTAACCTGCAGGGACCGCATGGCAATTTAAATGACAGTCATTACCTTTTGAAGAATTGTAATGTAAATGAATGATTTAAGGACAGTCTGGAATAAAGTCTTTGCCAAGGCTGCAGTCTATGAAGGCTCAGGCTGTTCATGGGATCTAACATGGATTGCCTCTTCCATTTCAGAGCCCTGTCTTGTGCACTGCATTGTTCTGGCACAAAGGGCTGGAATTGCAGCTTTTAGCCATGAATCCTGCACAGGTCTGAGGATTTAGAGAAAGAACTGCCCTTGCATCTTCCCTCAGCTTAGTACAGAGTAAGACCATTGAGATCACATTTGTTCTGGAAAAGCACAACTGGGTAATAAAAAGAGTAGTTTCCTGTTGGGTCACAGTTTTAGTGCAACCGTGGCCTCAGCATGTGGTACACTTCTGTGTGCACGCTATATTGTTTCTGTGTCTGCACCAAGTTGTAATAACTGTGAAGAAAATAGCTTGCAATTAAGCAACCAGGGAGACAGCAGATGGATGCAGACAGATGGGAGCAAACCGGGAAGCTACGAGCCAGTATCGGTCAGAATGACAAGCAATAGTCACAGTACACTGTCAGCATCATGTCAGTGATAGTTATTGGTGAGTTTTAAGGGCCAGTTGGAAGGCAAGAAAGAAAATAGTTATATAGATGCTTCTGACAGTCCTTTGCAAGGGTATGGGACAGAATAGGACAAAGGTGTTTCTTTGAGAAGGTGACAGGCTATGTGTGGCAGCTGGCATTGTGTCCTGGTGCAGGTGCAGAGAAGTGTGCATCTTACCTGTCTACCCAAAACCAGCAATGTGATGAAGAATATGAACAAGGAAATTGAGCCCATTGTCTTCAGGTCCTTCAGTATTCCTGGCCTATAAAATAAACACATAAGTAGAGCAGGCTGCTCAAAAGTTAAACCAATATTACTTCAAGCACAAAAATAAGACCACAATTTATATGTACTACTTTCTAGTACATAAACTAAGAACATTTAAATATGATATGATATGATATGATAGATATGATACGATGATATATTACCTGATGAAATATCATTATTTATATTATGTAGCTTTAATTACCTCTACTACATTCTCTGCAAATGTGCCTACATTTTGAATTCAAATAATAAGATTAGAATTTAGGAAAAATAATATCCTTTTTTACTTGCAAATGGAGAGCATTTGTGGTTTATTCTATACAAGTGGAATAAAAATAGATTTTTAATGCAATAACACTATTTCCATTGTGGAGAGCTCAACCATATCCAATGAATATGAAGAAACAGAAACTAAAGCGCCTAACTCCCAAGCTACCTTTTCACCTGAGGAGGCAGAAACTAGATCTTGTACAGAGTTTATTAAAAACTCTGCTTTGGCAAAAGTCACTAAAGGCAATGGGGAACAGTTCACACTAGAAGTCTCCTACTCATGCCACTGAAACAAGAAACTTGGTGAGAGATTTAGGAAGGAAAATACAAACAGACACAGGGCTTGACTGACAAAATCAAAGCTGCCGGAAGCACAAGCTCAATCTACTGTTCCCTGGTTCTCCATACCATCACACATGTACCCTTTCCATTATTAACATGGACACAAAGACTTGGATTTGTTAATTTAATCTTTAGATTTAAGTGCAAAGAAAACCTACACTTTTTTTTTTTTCAATTTTTCAATTGAGATCCTTTTCCATGATTGTTACAGCACAGGAAAAATTATACTGAAACTACACACTGAATATCCAAATTTTCTAGTGTGGCATATGCCATACACTTGGCCTACACAGAAGAGAATCACCTCTTTGTTTTGAAAATGAGATAGAAATTACAGCTCTTCAAAAATTATTTTACACAGCAATAACAGGAACTGGATTCATAATTTCGGTCTTACATATTATCACCAGCAGTCTCACTAAAAATTTAAGATACAAATGCACAGGCACAGCAACAAAAAATACAAAATACCCAAACTGTTGGACTACTAATTTTTTCAATCATTAGGACTTCATTTGTAAACATTTCAGATCATGTAACTTGTTCTGGGGAAGCTGATTTCCTTCAGCTTGTAGCAAATATCCTCTAAAAGCCTCAATGATGTGCAGCCTGAAGCCTTAACAAACTTGATAATGACTTCTTTGTAACATGCTTTATGCCAAAAATGCAAATTAAACCATACACTATTTCCTAAAGTATGTGATTTAAATGCCTTGTCCAGACTTACTTTATTCTAATGCTCTGAGGTGTGACATTAAATCAAATATTAATTACAGCATAACAATGATTTTACATTGTGACTCAGATTACACAGCCAAAAATGTATGTTCCATGACATAAGAACTACCATGGGTAGTATTTAACTTCAGAAAGACTGGAGTTAGCCACCTACCTTCTAAGAGGTGCCATTGCATACATAAATTTGCTGTAGTCATCCAGCATGGGCCCATGAGTGTGCAGAAGGATAACATTGTAGCCCACCAATGCAATCAACATTATTACCATTTTCAACTCATAATTTATCCTCAGGAAAACAGAACAGGAAATGAGCCCTAATATGCAGCTGTATATAAAATACTGGCAAAGAGAAATCAAATGGAAAATATTTAGAATTTGGCTCATGAGTAGGAAGTCATGCATAATAAAATGCTCAGGCTACTTTAAAAACCAAATTATTGACTGACCACTGAAGTGTGCAATCTATCACAGTCTGGGACACTATGGTTTATAGACAGTCAATAAAAATAAATTTATGCTCCCTAATTTTCACCCTTTGACACTTTTGATTTACTCATCTAAATTTGTGGGATACCACTGCTGGTGTTGAAATCTAATGTAGGAGTCTGCTGCCAGCAGACTGACATAAGATTTACTCCTGTTCCACTGCAAAATTTTCATTCATGCTTGAGTCCCAGGATTACCCTTTATGTCTTGCTAGCATTTGGGTCAAGGTAAAATGTCTAAGGGCCCGAACACAAAAATTTCATTGCCTATATTTGCAGTTGTTATAAACTCATGCAGTACACAGTTATGAAACTCTAGAAATACAGCTAGGATAGGCAAAATACAAAGCTATTACCAGGGCCTGTGCATAATATAAATATAAAAAATCCTTTTCTCAAATCCTGTGGAGTAATAACCATATAAGAACACATTCAATCGCTTTAAAATAAAAAAAAACCAAAACATTTTCTTTCCTATGTCACATATATCAACAAAATATGTACAGTTGAAGTTAAATTCCTGGAAAAATATTTTCTCCTGATACTTTCTGGAAATTGATTACGGCATCAAAATTAATGCTAAAACAGGAATCATCTCTAGAATCATTATCTTAGTCTTTAATATGCAACCGCTTTGCCAAAAATGCTTCCTGAAAATTATAGTCCTGCACCTTGCAAGGAAGTTTCTTTTCTGAAACTACAAAGCATTCTATTTCTTGTCATGCTATTTTCAGACTACTGTTGACTTGTTGATGGCAGCATTTTGACAGAACCTGAATCACTGTATACTAATTTTGGGGGATCACTAAGAAGGATAATTTTCACAGCACCCGTCAGACAGAATTTATCTGCCATCTCAATCTTTGCTGCTACTGTAATTTGCTCAAAGATCTGGCTGAAATAAGAAATAGATAGAACTATTGTTCAGAATCACCAAAAAATAAAACTTCTCTGATAGCTGCATTTCAGAGGAGGTCACACTCCAAATTCAATGTTACATAAAAATAGCAGCATCCTTTTTTGAGTCAATAAGGCATTCTACTGTTGAAATCAGTTTTCCAAAAAGAAACAAGTAGACTCAGTCTTGAATCCTCAACTGGATACTGTTCGACAAAGACCCAGAAATTTTCAAGTGGAACAGGCTCTGAAAGTGTTCCATAGGAATACATAGAATAGATTGAAAATTTCAGACAAGGGTGGATGAATTAGAGAAAAGTGGCATAGCTACACATTTAAGAATGCAGACCTTGCATTGCAACACAGTGTTTCAGTAAGCAACAAGCAAAGATCTGGACAGTCTGGTGACCCACAGAGCAGTGAAGTTGAGCAGGTGCAGGCCCCTGGTCTGTTTAGTGCATCCCCTGGCCAGGACAACCTCAGCCAGCCCAGCCAGCTCCAACAACCCTGGAGCCTGCAGGCAGCTCCCACTTGGTACCAATGTGATGCCACCTCTGCAGCCTTGGCTTTATCCAACAGTGCAACAGCAAGTTCTCGTGGATGTCCCTTTTGTCTGACAGCTGAAGCAGTGAATAGCAATGTTTCCTTTTAAGAAAATCCTCTAACAGCTCAAAAGAGGAAAATGCTGGGTAACCTCTCCACAGACAGAATCTGCACCTCATGCTGTACGAATCAAGATTCTCAGCATCTGAAGGGGCATAACTTCATCTGTTTTCTTTTTCTTTCTTGTGATAGCTAATAAAGGTATTTTAACCAATACCTTGCAGAGTCTGAGTGTCTTTCTTACTGGGATCACAGGTCTGGTGCCTTGCACCAGGGTAGTATACCCTTAGGATTCAGCCCAATGCATTTGGTCTCTTTTTTAAAAGAGTTCTACAGTTCTGTGGGTATAAAGATCTTTACTGAAGTAAGAAGGAATTCTACTCCCATATGTCTATAGAGAAAAACTTGATGACAAATTAATTTTGTAAAAAAATTTCCTAGTCAGATAAAATATATTCCAAAACTGCATCTTTTAGATATCAGTATTATAACTTTTACTTATTTAACATGTGGAGGTGGCAGCACTGATACCAGACTGTATTTTGTCCCAGGAGCAGATCATCAACTTCTATTACACAGAAACTACAGAAGCATCATAGCAAAACAAAACTAAACACAAAAATGTCGCTATAATTTACTGAGGAATCTTTGCTGGGTTTTTTAAAAAAGTAAGATACACTAATCAAAAATGTTATTTTGGGGGATTGAGAAGGAGGCAAATCAATTGCTTTGCTTCAAAATTAACTTAATTCAATTGGGGCTAAAGTAATTCTCAAAGCTCTTATATACTCTTTTTAGATGACACAGTCAATAGATGTCAGGTTTACTATCATAAATCATATTAAGTTTATCGACATGAATAAAGCTTAAAATGAACACATAGATTCAAAATAACAATTTTATAATTTAGGAAACAAACATTTGTCAGTCTAAGTATTCAATATCTTACAGAGTGAAGAGAGAGAAAGTTTAATCCTAGATTAAAGAAAAAAATTTGAAGTGATAACTCAAAAGGAATTTATAGCTTTTTCAAGCTAAAATATTTGCAGTGTCTGGGGATGATAACAACGCATATTTGAGAGAGGTTTTAAAGTTTTAAAAATCTTTAGCTAACTTTAATTTTTCATTTACTAATGCCAGAAGTGAAATTTTAACATAATTTTTATGCCAATCTATCAAAGACAAAATTTCGTAGATGAAAGAATTTGTTTTCATATTTTAAAAGCTATAAATACTGAAATCAGGACACACCATTTTGGTAATGGTCTCATGATTTCACCATAGAGATGAAATAACTTCCTTCTCCTCTCCCTGCCACCAACTTATTCACCCAAACCCAGCTGACCTATTTTGACATAATATATGGCTTGTTATTTTCAACTGCAGGTCTTTTGTAATCCTTTTAAGAACCATTGCTCTCCAGGACACAGTTCCCACTTTTTTGCAGCAATGTCCTTCCCCCTTCTCCTGCATGTGCCATTGTGCTTTTGTTCACATTATAACATCTTCTTCAGATGAGTTCAGATCTCTTAAGCAGTTTATATAGTGCTACATGAGAATTTTCTTTCCACCCCTCTCACACCACCTCTTACCAAATATGCAATGACAGAAGTGTGACAATTTCACTCTTGATGAAAATGGTGAATATTTTCAGGTCAGCCACTTGAATATATTCCCACCATGGGAAGCCTGCCTGCAGATTAACCTGGCTCCCAGTGCACAGTCTGCTTTGCAGATGCTGTGTGCTATCTTGATATCTTGTAACGTGTTAGCATGGGTGAGTTAAGCTTCCTTGTTATTATGCTGTTTCCTGCTTTTTTAATCTGACATTCATTAAAACCTCTATTTTCAGAAGTACTAATTCCATTTAACTTCCCACTTACTTCAAATGCAGTTGCAGCTGACTAAAAAAAAATCAAGCTTTTACTGTAGTCTCAAAAATGGGTGGGTGTTTAACTTCAAGCAGATCTGGTAACAGTCAATTCAGTGTAATTGTTGTAAACAAACAAAGAAATGTGAAATTAACTTACCGGTAGGAAAAAACAGTTATTTTGTATACACCACCGTGTTTGATTACTTGAATTAGGAAAACTTGCATTTGATGAATTAAGAACTGGGGGAAAAGCTATCACAGCATTATCCAGGAAAAACTAGAAAAAAAAGCAACATATAATCCATTAGCATGACAGCTGTTTAAGGTCAAAATAGAGACTAGAAATGGAGAAACAGAGAAAGCCTTGCATGTACCAACTTTGGTATTCCACTAGATGTTTGTATTTAATTTGAAATAGGAAAAGGAAGATGACATACCATGATTACTTGTTCCTGCATTCTAAAACAAAAACAACTTTGCAAACCTTCATCTGACACTTTCCACTTGAATAAAAGACAAAAGGCTCTTTGTTAATTTTACTTTCATGTATCAGAAGCTCACACACCCAAGAGACAGTGAAGAAATAAACTCAATATGAATAATTACTGGATTTACCTCAACTGAATGTCCTATTTAAACACAGGAAGAATTAAAGAAAGAATAAGAAGTCTTTACTGAAGTTGGTTTACACAGATGCAATAACGTAATAACGCTAACATTAATATCGGGACTAATGTAATTGAAACTGAAAAGTGGATCCAGTTATCTCTTGGGTCATCAAACTCAGCCAGTAATCACACAGGAAACCATCATCATACAGACCCCCTTGATGCAGTGATCCAGTGCTTTCTTAACAAATTAAATTTTGGTGACTACATTTATTCCAGTAGTTTGAATCTCAACATTTAAGCTGTTTCTACATTTAATCACTATTCATGGCCAGTTCTCTTGTTTTTCTTCTTGTCATAATCTCATCCTCTAGCTTTCACTTAGGTTCTTCCTCTCCCTAGTATTTAAAGTCCTAATATTTAGTGTCATCTCAGGCTTCATTGTGCTCATCCATCTATGTTTTTTCTCATTCCTTCCCTGAAAACAAGCTCTTCATTCCCCTAATTAGTCTAGTAGTCACCCTCTGTACATATTTCTTTCAATTCAACCTTCTGGGTGACCAAAACTGCCAAGACACTTCCTGGATTTTATCAGTGAGTCATGCAATAGCACTAATACTAAATTTGCAGAAAATATATTATCATACATCCTAGAGTCACAGAATTTTTAGGGTTGGAAGGGACCTCTTGAGACCATCCAGTCCAACCTCCTGCCATGGCACAGTCACCTAGATCAGGTTACACAGGAACATGTCCAGGTGGGCTTTGAAGGCTCTAGACAGGAAGAATCCACAACCTCTCAGGGCAGCCTTTTTCACCCTCAATGTAAAGAAATTCTTCCTCATGTTGAGGTGGAACTTATGTTTTAGTTTATGGCCATTGCTCCTCATCCTGTTGCTGGAAACCACTCAAAAGAGCCTGGCACCATCCTCTTGACACCTGCCTTTGAGGTATTTATATGTATTTAATTAATTGAATATAAAAACTGAATTCATATATCTAGAAAGATGCTCCTTTGCTCACAGCTACAAAACCTTAATAGCTCACTGTACCTCATGCAGCTGGTGCTCAGACAGATCTTGACGTTTCAGGAGCTTAACACATTCTGCACATGGACATCACCCCAGCTATTAACATCATGCTCAGCAAATGTGAGGTAACTTTCCTTCATTGGGACTCACCTAGATAAATGCAGTTTATACTTACTATGAGTTAAAAGCAGTCACATGGATGGTTATTGTGATTCAGCTCAGTTGACATTAAACCTACATAGTTAATTAAAATCCTGAACTCATTGCCTATCCATCTGATGAGCTTCCAACATGTATCAGAATTCCTTGTCACTAATCTGTCAGACCAACTATAACCTTGATCTTTTTACTACTAAATTTCATCCTAGTTCTTTTACTCAAATCCACACTTGACTTCTTCCTTTCTAAAACCCAAGCCTTACCTCACAGACACTGTCACCTTAATTTATTAATGAATTTCATAGTCTCTCTTACACACTGAATATGAAATTCCACATGTGGTTGACCAGAATAGAGCTCCACAGGTCACCTCCCTCCCACATGCTGTTCTCTGCAGGTAGTCACTGTGTAACCCATCTCTAAATTCTTTCTCCATTTCTGTCTTTAACTACTGTTACAGAGAAAACCTGAACTGCTTCACTTGGAGCAACTAAATGTGGGTCAAAATGGTTTATTCATTTACTAATGTTAGATCTGGTCAGTCATAGTTCTGTACAGCCAGGTCTTGGAAACTTCCAAGGACAGAGACCCACAATCCCCCTTGGCAGCAGTCAGCACTGTACATGCACAGTGTCTTCTTTTGTCTTTCTAAAGACTATCCAACCTGCCATGTCACCACCTGTGTTGAGTGCCCTTTGATATGTTTTATAGCTCTGCTGAGAAGAGTCTGAAGCCATTCTCTCTCTAACTCCCCTCCAACAGAAGCCCAAGGTTGTGGATTTGCAAAGGTTATCAATATGCCACCCACTACCAAAACCAAGCTGGCACTCACCTGCGTTTATGCAGTTGCACATTTGGGTTCTCTTGCTTTGCTAACGTAACTGTATATGTGAAACTACATGTAATTAACCTGCCATCAGTGAACTACAAAGTCAGGATCAGGATCAGGATCAGGAATATATAACAGATAAGCCATGAAAACAGACCGTACAAAATGTTAATAAACTCCTTCAGATTTTGAAATATCCTTCTATAACTGATCCCGAAGAGCTCTAATGATGTGCTCATGCAGAGAGTTACATGCACATCGGCCTCTTCCCAGAGGATGTGTGGGTGAAATGCACACACTCCCTCTTCTGGGAATGCAGGTTCCCCTGCTGGCACACATTGCTGAAAGCAGATGCAGGAACGCTAGTTTTGTGTGCACCTGTGCAGCTCCCTGCAAGCTGTCAATGCACATGCTGGACAGACAGCCCTGCGAGTTGGTGTGCAGGGACAAACCTGAGCAGGGGTCTCTGCTTGTCCCAGCCTGTGCTGTTCCCTGCCCATTTGCACAGCAGGCAGCTCACAGTATCCAACAGGCAGGCTGCTCTTGCTGGCTGAGGAAGAGGTGTGATGCCAGAGGGGTGACTTATGACAGTGTCAAAATAGTATTTTGACAGTCATCTGTTTCCACTTGTAGCTGTCTCCTTTTACACGTTTCTAAATTGCCCAGAGAGGTTGTGGAGTCTACCTCACTGCAGATGTTCAAGAATCATCTGGACACAATCCTGTGCCATGTGCTCTAGGATGGCCCTCCTTGAGCAGGAAAATTGGACCAGATGACCCCACTGTGGTCCTTTCCAATCTGATCCATTCCATGATTCTGTTTCTTTTATACTTCCTTTCACACTATTTCCTTCTTTACTTAAAGACTTTCTGAAGTTGCTTGGTTACTTTTTAAGCCAGCTGATGCTCACCTGCCTCTTTTAACAATTTTGGGCAAACACCCTTCAGACAGTTTTGAGTATTTACTCCCCCTCCCTGCCTCCAGCTATTTAATAACTTTTAACAAGAGCATTTGCCAAAGGAACCCACATCCTACTAACAGTGCATATACTTTTTCTGTTAATGTGAAATATTTAGTTTCAGAATCCCACTTTATGCATGTCCCCAGAGCAAAGATTATATAACATGAAGAGCTCAAACACAATTATATTATAGAAACGCATATGGCATGCATATTTATATATGTTAATTTCTATTAAAGCATTTAATTTGGGTTTTGAACTTTGCACAAAGCATTTCTGACCTATAAATTACCTATATACACAGAACAGTATATGAAATATGGTATATCTATGCATATACTAATACATAAAAAAGGGAAAAGAAAAGGATATGGAAGTGTTGTCACCTGCCATGAGCCAAACAACACTTATTTCTGAATGATGTGTTTGCACTTGTCTTTCTTGTCTCTCATCAGTTATCTACATCTGCTATCATGCTTTGAAGATACATATTGTTCTTCAACATAGTATTTTTTCTAACAGTAGGTTCAGTCCTACTAAGCAGTCACACCTACTCAAATGACTCAAATGAAAGCAGTATTTTTTATGAATAACAATGTTTGCCAGGGAACGTCTGAACATGCTACCATTGCATTCTTATTTTAACTTTATATATTCCAATAGGTTTTTCTTTTCTTGTGTTCACATGATCTGCAATCCTCAGCTGTGAGTTTTCTGCCTCACATAATGAAAATAACCTTTCAGTGGGAGCCACATGGTGACAGACCCTCCCCCCAAAACATGGGATGAGCAGTAGATGCATCTCTCTTGTTGTCTGAAAACAACATAATACACTAGTTTAGATCTCATTAAAAAAGAAGCCATCTTTCTCACTGAGGTATGAAAGTACTTGGATGTAGAATGCACACCACAGCTTCCTTTGAAAAATGGCAGTTGGTCTGACTGTTGAGTCAGAACTTTTATTCCCAGATCCTCACAAGAATGCCCCAAGAATAGTGTGAAGAATCACAAATTCCGTTATCATTCACCCTCTTCCCAAGCTCAAAAGGAGAGGTTTGAGGACAGCTAAGTTCCTAGCAAGTCCATTATGCATTTTTTTACCAAATAAAGGTGATGCTGAGAAATTGATAAGTTGTAAAAGGGTAATGAAAACCCACAACGTACTGAAATGCATTTAGCAGAAATTTTACAGCATTTTGCCTCTGGGTTTGTACAAGGCTTCTTAATATCACGATGCTCATGCATCTGTATTTTTTGGTGTCTTGTGTCATGCCTCTTGTTAACAGTCAAATGGACCAAATTGAATTTGCTGAATAATTTCTTTTTTATGGAAGTTTGTGTGCCAAGTGAAAATGCATAACTATCTTTGTGCCACCACGTATTCAATTCCCAGCCCCCTGTAGAGGGAATATGTAGTGGCAAGTCACTGCCTTGTTCAGAGCTCCCGCCAACAGGAAAGATGAGAAGCCTGCTGGACTTTCACAGACTCAGCCTGCATGATTTTTGTATTTGACAGATATGGAGAGATCCTCACTTATGAAGGCAGTGACAGGAGGACTCTTTCCCACACCCTTGAGAGAAATCAGAACTGCTGTAAACATGATTTCAGAGCAGTGTCTCACAGAGCAGTGTCTCACCTGCTAGTGCATCTCTGTACCAGTGTACCTAGATTGATACTGATTTTTTAAAGTTCCTTAAATCCTGGAATAGATTTGTGACTGGGTCCTGCAAGTACAACTTAAATGACATTACTTCAGCTGTGCTTTCTCCTTTCAACCTTCTGGCCAGGTCAACCTCTAGACAGTGTCTATTCTTCTTGAAAGACATGTATTAGGCACCCTCCAAAACAAAGTCTTCAATGTGCCAGGCACAGTGGGATGTACAATTAGAGTGTATCTGCCAAACTGCTTAACAACTAAAAAGAAAAGTTCAGCAACAGAGTCAGCTACACTAAAAGGAAGGTATATTAAAGCAACCAACTTTCCACTGTGAGAATGAAAGCAGGTTTGATTAATTATTTGTCATTATCTGAGCACAGGATATAATTCATGACTTAAAGGGGACCAATACTTGCATCATTTAAGGCAGCTTGGACTCACAGACATACATTTACCAATGGAGCAAAAATACTCAAACCTCTCTCAGTCTTCATATTCCTAAACATGTGTTCTTTAAGAGGAAACAGTCCAGTTGCTAAAATTCACTGGATGAAAAGACAGGAAAGCAAGTAATATCTACAGAAGGGCCATAAAGATGATCAGAGTGCTGGAACACCTCTCCTATGAAGACAGGCTGAGAGAGCTGGGGCTGTTCAGCCTGGAGAAGTCTCCAGGGAGACCTTAGAGCACCTTCCAGTAGCTGAAGAGCCTAAGAAAGTTTGGGACAAACTTTGTAGCGGAGTCTGTTGCGATAGGACAAGAGGTAATGGTTTTAAACTAAAACAGAGTAGATTCAGACAAGATATAAGGAAACATGTGATGAGGTTGGTGAGGCACTAGAACAGGTTTCCCAGGGAGGTGGTGGATTTCCTGTTCCTGGAAACACTCTAAGTTAGGTTAGACAGGGCTCTGAGCAATCTGATTCAGTTGAAGATGTCTCTGCCATGGTGGGGGGAGAGGGGGTGGGTGGTAAACTACATGACTTTTTAAGATTATTTTCAACTCAAACTATTCTGTGATTCTATGATCCTGAATCTTAAAGCTGGTAGTTAGAGTAATTAAGAATTAGTGGGACAGTACAACCCTGAGATCTTGTTGCTTGTGCCAAGAACCATTCAAGCATTTGATGCAGAAGTCACTGAAACCAAGAGCTGTTGCAGGACTCTTTTATCATGCCCTATTCCTTGAGATCAAATTAATCCCAGAGGATGGTGAGACACAGTCATTTGATGTACTGCTTGCAGTCACTCATTCAGTTTTCAAGTGTTAACCCTTCACAATCACGCATTCCTATTGTCTCTCTCGGCTGCCTGGACTGCTCCATGCAGAATACTTTCTCCTAATCAGTTTAAAGCAGGTCAGCTTGACAAAAACAGCTCAGCTACTGATAGATGTCCTACTTTCTATATAGCACCAGATGTAATGTTTACCCTCTCCCTTCAGCTCAGAACTATTCGATACTTGTGTGGCAATAGCTGATTTTTAACTTCCCTTTGCTGATCAGGACTACATATGTCACAGCAAATTTCAAATGAAATTGCACCCCCACTCTTCTACAGTCTCCCTTGACCATGAAGACTGAGTTTTAATTTGACATTTTGGTCTTAATGATGCTTTATTAGGTGTGGCATGGTTTGACACTTTTTATCTCCATTAAATCTTAATGGCTACATTTTGCCTTTTTCTACTGAAATGGTTCATGGAAGTAAAGGCAGTTAACGGACTCTGCTATTAAGTACATGTTGCTTGGAGATATAATAATGATACTTCAGAGTCTCTCTCACAATTTGCTAATGCAAATTTCACAATCACATTTGAAGTAATTTTTACTAGTCAAACTATTAAGGTTTAGTTTCAAGGTGGGAATTGTACTTAAAATTATCATCTCATGAATATTATAGAACATGATTATTTGTAACACTGTAACATTGCTGATAAGGCTCTAAGACTTTAAAATACAGCCTATTGGGTTTTAATATAACATTCAGTCCACATAAAATTGGACATGAACCAATAAAATTAAAACCTTTTTCTAAAAATTATGTACTGAACAACTTCTTTTTTTTTTTTTTGCTAGAATGTCTTTTACTACTTGAAGGCCAAATTTGAAGTGGGCTGTACACACTAGAAGAACTTTAGCTGAAGCAAAAAACATTGCTGACCATATCTCCTCTTACATTTTTTAACTTAATAAATAACCATATGCATGAAGTCTAACTCAAATTATATTTTAAACCTAAGTAGGTTCTTTCTTTTCTTCTGATATATTTACAGAGTTCTAAATAAGATAAATTCTAGCCTGCTCTTCATTCGACAAGTTATTAAATCTCTGAGGTTTATGCTGTTGTATAACTTTTCCATGGCTGAATGTTATAATTCAAAAAGGCATAGAGTCTTCAGCTAATTGAGAATCAACATCTTTTCAGAATAATTGTTTCCATTGCTAACTGCTTTCACTGATGAAAAGTCAGTTTATATTCTCATTTTCAGCCACTGCTTCTTTGAGTTTCTCCTCTCCCAGCCTTACACACTAAATTCACTTGGGTGAATTTTAGATTCTGGAAATGGAATTGGTTTTGTGTTTCTCTCCTCTCCTTCAAAAACAGCAGGAAAAAGAAAGAACAGAAAACCAACATTAACAAGGCTAGAAAAATTTAACACTAAAAATGGAGAGAACACTCTACCCAAAATTTCAAGTGCTCATATTTAAAAGCCCACATTACACCATTTGGACAAGTTTAGTACTTAGTGTAACAAATCATTGACTAAGGGTCCCCTGAAATGTGGGAAAACAAAATAAAACAGTGTAGGTATTATCAATCTCTAAGTCCTTTATGAATCCTAAGTGACAGCAGTACCAGCAGCTCAAGGAAGCATTAGAGTTGCAATTTCAAAAGCACTGAAACGTGAATCTCACTCGAAACATGAATAATACCTATGCATTGATGAAAATATTGCCTAAATAAATGTTGGAGCTCCCACTCTGCAGACGCAGAACTGAACTGGAACACTTTCACAGGCTTACCAAGAGAATCTGCCTTAGCCAACAGGACAAAACAAAGGAAGACTTTTGATCCTGTGTACTGCTCATCCCATTACACAACAGACCCTTCAGACTAAATGATACATTAAGAGCCTTGCTTTAGCCAAACTAATGACAGATTTACTCTATAATTGCTATAGTTGCAAAAGAATAATAAAATTACATGGGTTTTCCCTGTTAGGAGAGAAAAGTACAGATTGAAATCACTTAAGTAGACATAAGCCCTAACAAATTTATAGGTCAATACTTCTGAAGTTTTGGCATAACTTTGCATTTTTTTCTTGTTTAAAAAAAAGACAAGCATGTGAAATCAATAATGTATACATTATGATCATTTTGGAGTCAGCAGAGGAGCATCACAAAAACTAATAAAGCTTAGATTGTTTCACACGAAGTCTTCCACAAATCCTGTGAGGAGATACTTCATTCTTTCAGCAATGCTGTTTTTCTAAGCGATGCATAGATGACTAAGGGACTTGTGCAATTCAAACCTGGGATTTGTTTTCTGTTCATTATAAATAATATTTGTCTTTAAAAAATTTAGCCAGAGTCTGACCTCTTGTTGAGCATCCTGTTTGCAGAAGTCTTGACTACAGAGTATGTTTTCTTTTGCTCTGCTTTACATTTCTGTCTCTGGCAATTGTTATCACATAGGTTCCTGGCATAGCCACAGGCCATAAATTTAACATCTAAACAAATAGTGAATAACAACAACAACTAATTTTAAGTGGACAAAAAAACCAGGAAAAATTACCCTTTTTTCCCTTACCATGTTGAATACAGCCATGGTTAATATTATAGCAGTGGTTGTCAATGTAAGAGTGATCCTTGGCCAAGGACGGTTTGCAATTATTCCAGATGATTTCAGGATCCACAACAACGAAGCTGATGCTTTCTTGCTACATTGCTAAGTGCAGACAGTTTGGAAAAGAGAAAAAAGGATCTTTAGTTTATTAAATTAGTATAAACAAGGGCAGAATTAAGATATATCAAGACTGAGGGCAGCATTAATCTTACAACATTGTACAGAGCTATTTAACTATTATAGTCTCATGAGAATTAGAGATAATGATTAAACATGAAAATAAAGAAAAATTTATTTAAAATATCTGCCATCTGTGCTAACATCACTTCCATTAAATAATTATAATTTGCAAGTACCTTGCTAAACATTCAATACATATTGCTAATAATAGCAAAATACAGAGTTGACAGCAGTGTCATTACCTTTAACATCAGGAAAACTCTTGGAAATTAACTGACCTGTCATGACTGAATTGAAAGAGTCATGTTTAGTAGCCTCTGGAAACTTCAAAATGTAAATAATGACTCTGCAAAGTCTTTGACACAGAATAAAGGCTAGATGTACCCCTGGCAGCCCACAAAACAGCAGAGTTTCCAGGCTTTTCTTTAATTTTTTTGGAGTCTTGTTTGATAATTAATTTTAAATGGAAAATAACTCAGCAAAGCAAGTCAACCTTCCCTAAAACTATCTAGAAGGCAAAATAAGCATTTCATAGAAAACTGGACATAAAATTTGACACAGAAAGTATTAAGTGAATAGAAAAATTTTTTTATATTTTGTCAAAAATTAACAATAAAAAACTCTGACTCATTTAATCTGCTTCTGAGAAGACACTGCAGTCTCCATTCATACATGCAAAGCGCCTAGAGGCACAAGAGGCTCACAGAGAATAAACAATGATTTGTGACACATCCAATAAACATTAATTTTCCCAAAACTTTAGGAATGAGAAGATAAGGTTGCCTAGAAGCATTTTGTGCCCTTTCCAAATGTCAAATTAAGTTTTATGAAACCACTGTAAAAAAGGCAAAGAAAATTTAAGGAACATGACAATCCCACAAAAATAATTGTGTTTTTTCAACATGTTTTGTCTATTTACTTAATACTACACCACTTCACTACACATGGGATGCATTTTGCATGAAGGTCTTTATCATACTGCACATAAGTATTTTGCTTCTAATTATACATTATTTGGACAAATCCACTGTATATGCAGAGCATTTTTTTAACATATTGTTTCCTTTTATGACAGTGAGTTTTGCATACTGAATTGGACAGATTCTGAATTCAGTTCCAGAAGGGTCACTGGAACCTTAAGGATGGACAAAGAAAAGGGAAAAAACAAGCAGCTTTTATATATACACTTTACTCATCTCCCTTATTAAAAACCCACCCAAAAACATAAGCTCAAAGGACCTGCATTTTTAAACAAAAAATTCCTGCTCAAAAGCCTTTTTAAACTCCCCAACCTTGTTCTTCAGCTCTAAGCAAATTTCAAGATAATTTGAATCCACATATAGATTTTATGAAAGTTTTGTTATCCCTCCCACTTCAATATAGTAAGAAGCACAAAGCATTGATTGCTGTTGTTGCTACAGAAGAGAAGTATTCTGATGGATGCAGGGAATGGATCTGTGTGAAAATGAATCATTCAGTTATCTGTCTAGTCTGCAAACCCCAATGAGTCAGGGAGCATGGATTTATGGCAAATTAAAACAGTAATGAAATCATGCCCTAATTACTCTTTACCTTTACTATAGCTCACCTGGAGCTTTACTACAACTTAACCTACTGAGTTCTGTGATTTTCTTGGAAATTTAAAAGCAGCTGGATAAGTTTGAGTTGCATTAGACAAAAAAAACTAGACGAGTACACTGAGAAAGTACTAGGAATACAATTAGCTAAAAAGTTATATATATATATATATGTATATATATATATATAAAGTTATATAAAGAAGTTATATGTTAAGTTACATATATATATATGCATATAAAGCTGTACACTGTGTTCTTTCTGAATTACATTACAGGAAGCTATACTCTTCAAGGAAAGTATTTAGGATTAGAAATTCCAAGAAAATAAGCTAATGATGGAAATAAATTATCCATTCTAAACAAGATACATTTTATTATGAATTTCACAGGGTTTATGTTATCTGATGAGAGGCTAATCAAAGCAAACATGAAGACCTGCTGATGGTCAAAAGGGCAATGACAGTTGATGAGTAGCATCATCAACAGAAGCCACTAAATTTGCTGGTCTAAGATCACTGAAAGAGCTTGCTGCAGCCATGATTTCTGATGCAAAATCTACCAAGAAGCCTCAATGAAAAAATCTTCCTTTCCAGAATGCCTTTGCAGACAAAGCCTGATCCCTGCCTAAAAGGATAGCAGGCTGGCACAGGACAGTTAATTTTGCAAGTGGACAGAAAGAAACTTGTAATTGTGTAAAACACTATGGTGTATCTTAAGGGCATATTTGGGTATGTGGAAAATATATTAAATATTACTTGGCATTTTGGGGACAGGACACAGGAGACCCACAAGTGAAAGTGTGCCTGTGGATGATGATAGTCAGGAAGTGTATATTCCATTAGTCCTGATCCTCCAGAAAGAAGGAACTATATCATCAGTGTTGATCATGTTTACGTGGGTGCTGCTTGCTGTTATGTGGGTGCTGTCAGAGAGCTGTTCTGTCCCTGGTTCTGTGTGATTGGTTCTCTGTGTATGGTATATGCACATTTTCTTATTGGGAATACATGCCCAATCTCTCTACAGGTTGCACCTGGGACTTCAATGGGAGTGGCACAGGAGGATCCCCTCCCTGGGCTTTAAATTCCATCAGATTTTACTTCAGTGGGTCAGGAAGGAGCACTTCCCAGCTCCTGAACTCCACTGGACTCAACAAGCTCTTGCAGCCCTTACTTTCAATTTCAAAACTTTAAAAATCACAGCTCAGTAAAAAATGCAAAACAATGTTGCAAAAAAGGTGCTTTCATATTTTAGTAGTCTTACATGATGTAAATTAAGTTTTCTCTACTCATATGAGCAGTTTGTGTTATCCTAATTCTGAGGATAAAATTAACTTTCACATGGAAAGAATCTCTGCTGAGTCCTAGCATCTAAACACAAGAATGTCAGCATCAAATTATGGTGACTTTTCAATCTTTTCTACTTTAACATCAATGCTTCTAATTGTTAAATTTGAACTTTCTTCATTTGAAAGTAATAATTGAAAAAAATTACAGTACAGAATTGCTGAGACTACTTAGCAATGTCCATGCTGAGAACATCATGTATTGCTGAGAACTCCCTTTGCTTTCAAAGTACCTGGAAAACAGGTACAGACTCATGTAACTTCTGTACTAAAAATCCTTAATTCCAATTTTTCCAATTCCAATTTTTCCAATAATTCCAATTTTTCTTTGCTTACAAGATTTTTGAACAATATTACCTGACGTTGCTAATATATTTTAGCAAAGAGGACCTTATTGAACTGGTTTTCTACATTTCTTTAGAAAATGTTTTCCTGCTACCATTAAGGGGAAAAAAAACCAGAAACAACTTTATCTCTTAGAAAAGGTCTGGAGAACAACATACATTTCAGGAAACAATATATCATTCAGCCAATGTGATCAATCAATAAAGAGATTCTATTATTTCCATGGCTCTTGCTAAAAGACGCTGCTGGCTCTAACCGGAAGAACCACTTGAGTGATGTTAGAGTGCAACTTTTAAAATTAAATTCTAGATAGTTATTTCCACTTGTCAAACAGAAGCACAACAGTGATGTATTTCTTACCAGGCTGTTTAATGCACAGCTCTGAGTTCTGGAGTGGAAATACCCCTGTTTATTTGGTACCTCTGCCCTGCCCACCTTATTCGTTAAGCCAGTGAGGGTCCTGAAAGGAAAACTTGTGACAAAACCCTAAAAATCTTTAAGCCATTGTGTAGACATTCCTTGGAAAACATGAAAGAATACACTGTTGAATAATAATTCTCTGTGTGAATAACAGATTTGCTGAACTTCATTTCACTTCTGAGCAGTCCAGATCCAGTCCATATGTACTACAACTGCAGCAGTTCAGTACAGCTGAAAATTTGGGGAATCCCTGGAAGCAGAACTGGAGGTGTTGCAGTAATCATTAAAACCACTCTTAAAAGCAGACTTATGCAGGCTTATTTCACTGATTCCATTATACATTTTTTGTTGTAAATGTTATTTCTCCTTCGCAATTTTCTGAATAAAATGGAGAATTAGATTAAAGAAAGAATCAGTTCTTGAAAGCATGCAAGTCAGATAAGACATCAGATCTCAGTAGCATTAGAGAGTATCACAGTGCTTATTCTAAGTGGAGCTTGCAGAATATGGTTCAGTGTTTATCATCTACTGACTAGAAATAATAGGTATTTGTAGTATGAGAGGTGACTAATGTATTACTTTTTCATCTGAACATTTTAAATCTGATATGACAGCACAGTACGATAATGACTAATAACTTATTTTGAATATTCAGGACATTAAAATGTAGCCTGTGTTGTCTTTCCACACACAAAAAACTACTTCAGCATTTAATAAGATGAATGCTGTCTTTCATAGTAAGATCAAGGAACTGGTGTGAGAACTAACTGTGACAGCTATGTTGTAGATGAAAGATAGTGTTTCAAGAGCTGTCACACTTCTCCTTCACATGCTAGTTGAGGTTGGAACATCTTCACTGAAAACTTCTTATTTACAGAAAGCCAGTGAATCACATTTTCTATAGTTCTATTGCTGTTCTTTTCATTTTGCATTCAAATACAACTCGATATTTTACCAATACTGATGCTTCAAAGAATGCAATCAAGAGAAACAAAATTCAAATTTTTTTGACATGCTTATTTTCACTCAGAGTTGAAGAAGACACCAAAGTTGAAACCCAAGGAGCTTGCTGACAGCAATTACACTGACCTAAGCTTGGAGAAGGGGGATTTTGCTATACAGACGCAAGCTTTTACTTTACATACTTATTAATACTCCTAATGTTGACAAAAAGGACAAAGTACTTCTAAAATGAGTACTGTAACACTGAGCTTTTTAATTCCACAGTGGGACCTGTAAATTTAAGCCAGGAATTTTGAATCATACAAAATACATCCAGGTGAAAAGCATACTCAATTTCTACTTCATGCAACTGGCTGGACAAAATCTAGAATCCTGAATAAAGAAATAACAGCAAAAACTAAGGTCAGCATCACATTTTTAATTTCACCATACTTTGGAGTGTTAATTATCCTTTACAACAGGTCATGTTAAAATGGCCACGTGGTTCACTTCAGCTGTGTCATTCAAAGGAAAAAACATGTCAGTGACCTGCACAAATATGCCTACAGGTACAGAGTTCTGTCCTGGCCCTTCCTGTGCTGCTTTTCTCACTCAAGAAAATGTACAATCACTGTGTTATATGCTATTTTAACTTAAGATGTTCTCAGTCCCTCCCATCAAGGTTTTTCTTTTTCTCAGAAAATATGTAAAGAGCCACTAGTTTTCAGAAGAATCAAACCTGAATGACATTTTAAGGACAACGCTCAGGGCACTGAACTAGAGAAAGGATTTCTGAATGCTACGTTCTACATTGGTCAAGTCTCAATCTCCACGTGAGATTCTACCATCCGAAAACTGTCTCACACAACAAAAGCTCTGATCTGTGCCCATATTCTGCTACTAGTACATCAAGGGCATCAGCTCTCAGGTAATACATGTACAGATTGTTGAAAACTATCTGGATGCTCTCTGCTTTCCTGATTTTTTAATAACCATAGGAAAAATTGTTTGCACATTAGGAAGCACACTTGGTTATCTCTTTATTTGAAATTAACTTACAATCTCATCATGGGCAAAGACACTAAAGGGCAGCATTGCTGGATTAAAAAAGTTATTAGAAGAAAATTTGTGGCAAAGCAGACATAAAGAATGTGGTTTTCACCAAGTTAGGAAATTCTTCAGCTGGCTTCAATCATGTACCTAATGCTGTAAATATGTAACTCAAGAAGCTGAGTAATGAGAAGGACTTTTGTTACTGAAATCAGTACACTTGTAACAATTCCTGAAGTCTGAATATGGTACTTAACTAAGTGGTGATGGATTTGCTGTTGTAGTGCCTCTGCTAGAGATTCATCAGAATGACTTTTAGGATTGATGAGCCTCTTTCATGGACCCTGTTGTAGGTGCCAAAGTGCCTCTTTAGGCTCTCCTTGCCTAAACATCCCTGTTTTAATCTTCATTTACAGGCAAAGCCTTACTATTGAAGAAACTAAAGGGCCTAGATCTTTCATCTATAGCTGTATTAAATGACACTCATATCAAAGGTAAAATTCCAGATTGACAATAATTTCCAAGTAGTGCTGGTGCTGATATTCCTTTCCTTACAGAACTTTTAAATATCTTATGAGTACACAGTCATTCTGACTGTACCTAAGTACCAATGCCAATTGCTTTAGAGTAAAATACAAACCCCTGCAAAAAGAGGCAACGATTGTGTATCACTCTTTATACAGTGATGTGGTGTAAACAATGTACTCTGTTCTAGCAGGGACAGTGCTCATGTACTGGCTACCCTTTGTCAGAGACTTCAATAACCTCAAATCAGAACGTCTTTCTCACCTATGAAGCCAGTTATTTCTGCTGTTTGTTTTGTTGGCATTGTGTTCTGCTAATTCCATGATTCAGTTGGGTATTTAAGAGAGACTATAAACATGTTGAGAGGAGATGACACCATTTCGGTGTTCTCTGTTATCTTAAGTAGTCAAACAAGTTTGCAAGGTATAAACAAAAAAACCATTTCATATTAATGGAAAGTTACTTGCACAAAGAGAATGCCACATCAATTAAGTGCATGTATGTCGCAGGTAATGCAAATAGATTTTTGAGACTTTTGAGTACTTGCATCAATGCATAAAGAACATCTGCTTGAGATTAATACTTCTTTGGCCAGCTATCTCCAGCTACATCAGCTACTCCAAAGATCTTTCCTTTACATGCTTAGTGTGTTTTTTTCCTACTGGATGTATTACATTTTCCAATGTATCATTTAGGTATGAGGTTTCTACTTCATTGTATTCACAGCAGGAGGTAAAACACATCTAACACTTACCAGACCTGAGGCATTTCACATGCATTCTATGAATTCATCTGTACTCCACGAAGATAAAGAGAAGAGACACAGAAAATATATGTGCTGAAGGACAATTACTGTCCTCTATCCCTCTATCTGTGAAAGAAACTCCTCAAGGAAAACTCAAAGAAAATATTCTAAATTAATGAAAAAAGAAGGGTTTACATTTAAAATATGAAAATAGAAGACAAAAAGGATCTTTATGACCAAAAATACTCATAATCTTTAAGAATATGAGTATCTCTGAACACTGTGACTATCCAAAAAACAAAAACCATATAAAAAAATTTAATAGGCACAAAAAAGTAATTAGAACATAGAAGATATAAATTCATTTCAAGTTTCAGGATAGATGTGATTTTAGCTAGGATTGAGCAAGGTTTAATGTCAATGGGCAAATGACAGCTTCTGTGAGATCTGCCAGCTCTCCCTGGCCTCGGCCTGCTTGCCACAGACCAGCAGGGGATGCCACAAAGACAGGATCTGGAAGGCTGTAACCTCCTTATTTGTGCTACTACGGCGCTGCATCGTTTGATGGAAAAATTCATACTCTTCTCTAATGGCTGAATTATCACTTCACCCCAGACTGAGCTGGGCCATGCTGCAGTGCTGCTGAACAGAAGAATCAATTCATAAACTCAGAGTGAAACAGTGTGCATAAATCTCTTCTTATAATATTGCAATTAAATTTCATAAGAGCTAGTAATTTTAGCATTACAGTCTGGATCGGGGTTTTTTTTTGTTTTGCCAGTGAAATGAAAATCATACAGAGCAATTTGTTCAATGTTGTTTTTTGTGGGACTTCCTCTGTGGTGGTTACAGCCATTTGTAATAGGTGAAGACTGAGAGCTCCAAGTGTCAAAAGTACAAAAACAAGCACATATTAACACAGTGACAGGCAGGTGTCCTAAACTGTTTTGCTGCCTTCGCTGGCATTTCAGGTCTCACTCTGTAAATATTGTAACACTCTAATAAATATTTAACTGCTACTGCAAGTTTATGTACCAGACTCTGGTGCTCAGGTTGGTGACGAGGCCTGATCCTGGCTGGGCACCTTGGGAACACCAGGGTAAGAAAGAGCCCAAAATGCTGGGCACAGAGAGGAGGAGGGAACACAAAGAGAGAAACAGAAGGGGGAACCCCAGGGCTGGAGGAGCAGGCACTCCATGCTGGAGCAGACGACTGCACTGCAGCCCATGGAACACCTATACTGGAGTAGGTGATGCTCCTGAAGGAACTGCAGCCTGTGGAGTCCTTGAAATTAAGTAGGGTGGAACTGTGAATGGAAGGAGCAGCAGAGAGAAATGTCTATGCAGCAACCACTCTCCACCCCTATTTGTACTGCTGGATGAGAGGTAGAGGACCCTGGAGCAGAGGAGTGAAGGTAAATTTAGGATAGGGAGGAGTAATGGTGTGGCTTTAGTGTTTGTTTTCGTTTCTTACTACACAAATATATTCTAATTGGCAATAAATTAAATCAATTATCCCCAAGTTCAGTCTGCATTTTCTATGTAAGTAATTAGTCAGTGATCACCCTGCTTTATCTCAAGCCATGAGCCTTCTCATCTTATTTTCCTACCTCATCCTTCTGCATGAGGCGGAGTGAGTGAGCAGCTGGGTGAGTGGCTGGCCTGTAGCTAACTCACCACATTTCATCTGTCAGGGTCAGAAAGGCACAAAAAATTCTTGGGTTTTTCAGTGCATTTTTAGAAGAGTGACATTTGGTGATTTCAAACTCTGTAATTGTGTGCAAGAGCATGTACACACAAGCAAATCCACATTTACTACATGCCTTCTATAAGGGAATCCAAAATGTACCTCTTTAGAAAAAGGTGTGAAAAAACCCCAAACAAACCCAAACCAATTCAGCCTTAGGATGATAAAGCCTGATTTCTGTTAACAGTGTCACTGTTATGTGAAAACTCAGATATCAATATTAGTTTCTTTGAAATTTTTGACTTTTCTTTCTAAAAAGAAAACATTTACAGTGATGGGTCAGATACTGCAATAAATATGCTACCAAAATATAACATAGGGTGTCACTGTGGTTAAAGCTGCAAAACAATACTTGGATTTTGATACAAAGGAAGAAATCTTAGGGAGAGAACAAGGGAAAGGAAAACCTACTGCTTCTTTTGTTAGCTGCTTCTCACCTGTCACCTTAAGAGCTACATCCATGCACATGACGGAAAGACAACGCTGCATCAACTATAGTTATAACATTCTGAAATCTTTTTAGCAACATAGTTTCTGTATTAGAGCAGCTAAACTCACAAAGACGTGGACATAAATAACTCCTCTGCAAGTTCATTAGGCTAGAACATGACAACTGGCAAGTCATCAGAAATGCAATGATAGGTCTCCATTTCTATTTACAGTATTTACAATACTTGTGTGACATGGGCAAAAAGGCATTGAAAATAGGTGTTAGATATTACTCAAGTGGCACAACTCTGCAACTCTAGCTTGGGATATTGCTTAGCCATCCCTTTAAATGCAGAAAAATGTATTTTTGTTCCTCCTAAGTAACACTATAAATAAAAGCCCCTGGAGAATGTATGTGCCAGCACTTCTTGATACTATTTCATTAGCATCTCTTTTTCCTACAGGAAAAGGCTGGCTTTTCTTTGAAATATTTTTTTTTTTTAAATTTGTTTATTCAAGAGTAGTACTCTATCATTTTACTCTCAATTTACTGTCAGTAACAAGCAGCAATCAAGTATAACTTTACATGAGAACTAATTTTTGCTGTTAAGTAATAGCAATACCCCTAAGACCTCACTCTAATGATTAATAATATTTAAGAATACCATTGCATAATATTTCAGATTAATTCCTGAGCAGTGGCAGCATCCCTAACTTATTGGAAAAGTAACTGAAATGTATATTATTTGTATATTTCTTAAAAACATGTCCTGGTTAATTACAAGCCTCACAAGAGAAGAGAGAAAAATTATAAAAACATACTTCCTCTGTTTCTTTCTTCAACTACCTTGTCATACTGTTTTACTGCCTACTGAAGTAATTGTCTTGCCCATGTGCTTTTTTTATAATATGTCTTTCAGTTTTCTCTATGTGAGCTAATGCAAAGACAGAGAAGGAGTAGTGGGGATGCCACATTCAGATTGCATTCACTTTCTTACAAATCCTGAACCTCCTTATCCTTATTATAGATGGAGCTCCATATTGGATCTATTTGAGAACTGAAAGGGGGACGTTCTGAAAGGCTGAAAAGTTTGCCCAAATATTGAATTAAATTCTCAAATTCAGCATAATATTGCATACACTAATAGGCATTATAATAACACCTGGACCACTCAGTGACAACACTAGAAATTTACTGAAACATTTTTATATTTCAAACAAAATTGTTATGGTGAAACATTCTTTAAACTCAGAAAATGGTCCTTTACAATACTTAAACAAATGCACAGTCCTGCAAATTAAAGCACTTACAAGGTGAGCCACCTCCTGTAAGCAAAAAATTTTGAAAAGGCAATCTATCAAAGGATAATGAAAACCTCTCAGATGATCCAGCTTCATATGAGAAACAGAATATTAGTGTTGATACAGACAACCACTGCATTGGCATTTTCTGCTTTTCAGGTAGATCAGGACATTTTGCAGACAACCAACCTGGACAAAACAATGTCTGCAGAAGCCTGAGCATGCAAACCCCTTTTCCTTTAACTGGTACTCTGCAAAGGCAGAGTGAGTCGGCAAAATCAGAATATGTTATTTCAAAGAAACCATCAAGTAATGGATTAGATTTCCTTGAATACCTACCAAAAGCTGTCCAGCAAAACAGATAAACAAAATGAAGGAAAGCAAGAGAAATGCAGCCCCAAATGAAATTCCAAGAATAGATGTTCTAGAAGAAAAGGAAAACAGGTATTAATTTCTTTGTTGAACATTTGTAACATGACATTTCTTTGTCTGTAATACTGATGATATGAAAAATTACTATGTGCAAGTATCAATTTCCAAACATCTATACCATGGAAAACCAATTCCAACCCTCAGCCAAGTGACAGGCATTTCCCCTGCCATTTTCTCAGTCCAGGAATGCTTGAATTAAATTACCTCTGACTTGCAAAGTTATTACCGTGAGAATCTAATAATTTCCACACATATAAAGACAGAGTACATTAACAGAAGCAATGCTTTGTTTTGTTTTAACTTTAGGAAGTCTGCATTAAAGAAGGTCTTTATTGCTTTACTTTTTTTGTTGTTGATTTTATAATAATATAAGAGCCTAACAGACGTACAAAATAAACTTGCTGGTGGTGTGCATTCACCCCTAAAAGGCAGAAAACTGCACAGGTCAGTGATGTCTTTTCAGTGTCTCACAGCAGAAGCTGCAGTATGTGTGATGCTGATCACCCTTACTCAGTGTTACCATTCATCCTTTTCTTGTGTGTTATAAATAGGAAGGTCTAGCCAAAGTAGCATCCCTGGATACTCACTAAACAGGGATTCAGTAACAATCTGCATTCCTTCATTCATTCCCTCATTCATTTATTCTGCAACCATGGAAATTTCTTTATAGGAATACCACAGTAGAGCATAATTGCTCCATCAGGCACCATGTAAGAGCTTCTCAGCACATCTGCCTAGGGATAGGTGCAGTGGAACCTAATTATGTTTAATGAATGCCAAGAGAAGTCCAGGAGCTCTGGTTCAACTGAGTTGTTTAAGCATGGGAGCTATATGCAGTCATAAAATCCCTCATCTGAGTACCTGCTTTCATGTTTAACCCCAGATTTGACACTTATACAGAAAGAAAAATACTTCTCAAGTCCTCTGAGCCTCAGCAAACATCTTAGTTTATCAGACATTATATGCCAGAAATATTAAGAAACATTTTGATCTGTTTAAACAGCAGTGTTATATAAAATATTTTCAGGAAAGAACAAAAAAGTATTAACATCACCAACCACTCTGATGCCATCAAAAGCATTTTGGAGAGTAATTGATGAGCTTCCCTGCCAATCATTAGAGAGAACTTATTATATAGTAAGTATGAATCATCAGATTTTGCACACATCTGATGAAAAACAAACAACTGGCAATTCCGAGCATATATTAATCATGAAATAATATTTCTTTAAAAAGTCATTTGAAGATCATTATTGCATTTGAATACATGTTCTCCAAGATTTTCTCATTGAGACTGAGACAGCAAGCTGTATATCAGAGTATTAAAACTAGTCTCTACTCTTAGGAATTGAAAATGTCATATACAACAGAAAAGATGAAAGAATAGAAAAAAACAAACAAACAAACAACTAGGAAACTAAAACCAGAGCCAGTTAGAAAAGAAACAGGTTTATTTTTTGTGTATGAATAAACACTTCCCATCATATATGTCCTTCATTACCATTCAAGGAACCTTTCCTACATTTCAAAATATAACTATGCTTTCTCTGACATGAAGAATACAAAAAAGGGGCCTCCACACCTTAAAAAATGACTCAACACAAGAAGAGTCTTATCAGTCAAGTTTGGAGTGCACCCTTTTAGAAGAAGAAATGAAGATGCTAGGAGAGAAACTGGAGAGCAAGGGAAATAAAATGAACATGGCATAAAGAGAGCTTATGCAAAGAGACTTAATCTCCTGGGCAACAGGCAAGAACAAAAGGTCTTTGTAGCTGTTTCACATAATCAATGATGTTATTGAGGGAGCCCAAGAATTACACAGCAAGGTGAACAGGACAAAGAAAAAAAGATTGAGGGTAATAAAAGTGGTGTCTTAGAATCCAGATATGAGTGGTGAAAACAGAGAAAAATACCCTAGTATTTTTGCTGCCCACACCCCATTCTTTTCTGGAAACAGCAAGACTTCCTTCTTCACTTAGGCTAAGACAAAATAGTTTAATGCTGCTCCTAGAAGGAAAGAAGTGGGCTGAAAATGTTACAAACGGAAGCAAAATGCTAAAAATTAAGTGCCACCATAAACAAGTCTCATTTGAGGCAATGACCATAGGAAAGCCATAATATGATTTATTTTTGGTCACTGAAATATTACAAAACCAGTACATATCATTACAGCAAACTAACCTTGCTTTTATTGTGTAGAGTTATCAAATGCATTGCATTGACAGATTTGGGCAAAATATTTAGTCAGAGGAGCACCTGAAATGGCATAAGCCAGGTAAGTTTTTACCTGCCTCTTCTATGCTTCAAGGAATGACCTCATTCTGCTCTCTGCTACAGTCCCCTACCAGAAACCCAAACCAGACAATCCTTGACCATAACCTACAGAGGGACAGTTTAAAAGTGAGGAAACAATATGAGAACTTCTCAAGCTTCAGGTAGTTCCATGTCTAAATAACTTATGATCTTAACGAAACTTGCATTTTTCTGGCTTCATTAGGAAACATCTGCTTTGAACAATTAATTTTTATCAGTGGTGCGAGATTGGAAAAATAATTATATTTATGTATATCTCAGTAACTATTTAACTGCAAAACAGAAATTTATTGATGAAGATAAAGATATTTAAAAATGCAGAAAAGAATGTGGTTTTTTCCCTACAATTTTGTAACTTTTAGGAAAATATATGACTTTTGGTACACGTCCTTTAATGCAAAGAATTTCCTTAGCTTGTAGATAATTGTTATCCAAGTTCTGAATGACAGGACTGCAGATTCTGTTGATGTGATAAAATCATAATGAAGCCAATGCAGCTGACAATTATACAAGCCAATACTGAATTCAGACATTTTTGGTATCTAATAGTAGCTATTTATTTCTTAAAGGAATTGATACTTTCACTAAGCCATCAAAAGATTCAATAACTATGGAGACTGTATGGAAGTTTCAATGTTAAATCAGTATCAGTTCAGTTTTGCAGTTTCACTTGAATTTTTGGTGTTTTAATACAGCAGAAAAATATCTAGTAATGATGGTTTCCTTTCACTTATACCATTTTATATCTTACGTGCCTGCTTTCGGACAAATTTTTTAAGTACTACCTTTCCTATGAAGAAATTCAGTTGTACCTGATAAATATTATGTGAAGGCCTCCTAACTATGACTGTTAGTTTGGCATGACTCAGGACAAAAAGACACAGTTTCTTGAGCACAACAGCATCAGAGAGTGAAGACTTGGGAAGAATCTTAACATAGCCTAAATACAACCCCTTACTTGAATCCTGCAGGTATCTCCTGTTCAATAGAAATAGACTTTCATCAATTCACCAGTCTACATTTCAAAAAACCAACACTACCAATTCCATGTTAGTACCAATTCTGTTTGCTTAAATAAAGAGTATAGGGTTGCTGTGAATTAATAGAGATGCTCCTCTCACTTGGTAAAGCAAGAATTCTGGAGAGCCACTGCAGGCCTGTTCCAAGGAAATGTAATGAGAAAGATTCGTTTTCATTTTAATGCCAATGAAGACCTACTCCCCATCATACATACTCCCCAAGATATTGTTTTTTTGATTAAATTTATAATTACCACTTTGTGTAAAGCTTATTATTAAAACACCACATCACTTTACTGACCCAAGAAAATTAAATCATTAATAAATCATTTCAGCATTGAAAAAAATGTCTTGTGATCTTGAAGGTATTACTTAGTACTTGGAACTTGTTGGATGTTATCCATAATCAAATATCTCCAAATCTACTTTTAAGTAGCAGGCTGTGTGCCTGCACAGAAATCAATGATATCACACTACTGCAAAACCAGATTAATGGAATAGTGAATCAATAACACCCAGTGACAGATTTAGTTCATCCCCCTGTCTTCATTAGAGCGCCATTTAAAAATCCTGGATAACTTTTGGAAGAAAACAAAAAGGGTAGCTAGAATTTTAGTAGGAAATAACATTTGCAGCATCAGAGTATGTTTGATTTAGGTTGTATTTGTGATGACTACATACACTGGCAATTTTTCAGCTTTTGTTGTTGTTGTTTTTTTAACTTGCAATGCTCCCAGTTTTCCAGAAAAGATGCAGGTGCCTGTATAATACTTTGCCTTTCTGTCTTCCATTTTTGCATCTATTAAAATAATCCACAGACCACCTGAAGCTGAATACCATTCATGTTGGTAACACCTGATTTTACTTTTTCTACTTTTGCTTTTACAATATAATATGCAGCCCTATAAAAAGATCATAAGACACTTAACATTTTGGTAATGAAAATGACAAAGCATTTATCAGTGTCTTTAGCTCTGATGTTAGAAATACCAGAAATACCAAGTTGGAGGACATTTTCCTTAGCTGAATAAGCTCCCTAGAGTTCAGTGATATTCTAATATTGTTTAATGAGCTAAACAATTCGTTTAAACAACATAGTAGGAATAGAGCAAAATGACTATCTGATTACATGTAAGACAGATGATAAATCTAGATTTTCATGACTGAAATCAAAACCAAAAACACAGATTCAGAAATCTGTTTGCGCTTCCATTTTAGAAATTTGCTGGAAAACTGCTGCTGTAACATCTGAATAGATGCCCATAAAACCCTATACACATTTTAAGTCTGCAGAATGGAAAGTCAATTTATAAAGCCCTAACAGTTCATTCTGGCTTTGAATTAAAATGTGAGTAAATAATACAGAACAAGACCAATCACTCAACTGTGATTATAAATAATAATCCTGAAAGTACTCTACAGGAGAAAGGACTATGAGTTAAGAATTACTGTATGACAGGGAATATGAAGTGTTGGCTTTAGAAACAATTGCTATAAAGCAAATACCAACTTTCCATTGTGTAAACAATCAACCGCAAAATTTAATTTTAAGAAGTCTAATAAAACATCCTTTATTGGAATTGTCTTCCAGTTTCCAGCCTTTCTAGAATAAGCACAATATCATAACATAAAATCTCATAACATATAAATTCTGATAAAAGGATTTATTCCAGAAATTGATTTTAATATTCTAAAATGAATTTTATAAATATAAACTTTGTTGCTGTTTTCATGCTTAGTATTATCATAGTGATATATTAAATACATTTATTTATCTGCAATCCATTTTGTCTCACTCCAGTGTTCAACTCTCACACTTATTTTTAAATGCAAAGACAAAAACTAAAAGGGATGAAGAATTGTTACTAATGCTTGGCATAACACTATTGACAGTGTTTAAAACTAGAAACAACCTAACTTTGAAAATTGGCTGAAATCCCCAGTCTTTTCTGTTCAATTTAGTTTCCATGAATTAACATCTATAAGCTAACAATTCCAGATTTTTTTACTTATATTTCCTTTTTTTTTACACTAATGAGCAAATATACATAGGAATAAGTACACATTAAATATCACTTACTTTGGCAGTACCAGAATCTGTACAACAAAAATGCAGAAGAATATGAGACAGGCACAAGTCACATAATACTTGAATGCAGGCAGAGTAGTTGCTCGATACTAGAAGAAAATAAAAGCAAATGTTAAAAACAATTTCTAAAGCAGATGAAATAGCACTCAGATGAAATTTTCAGCTTAAAGATGCACAGATGTATAGGCAGTTTTTAGTGACAGTAAATTTCCTGTTCTTCAGTGACTTCACATCCACTTACATAGGCCTAGGGATTATCATAGCATTAATAATTCTGCTTATTGAAGAACAGTGATGTCAAATGGTTTTGCCTTGTTCTTCCACTGAACAGACTATCCCAAACTCATCATAAAACGTTTAATTAACAAAAAATTCTCCTCCTAAAAAAAAAAATTAAATCCCACCAAAAATAAAAAGTTAAAGCATATATTAAAATATTTTTAGGAATGGCTAAGCATTCTCCACAGATTCCAAAATTCTTTGTGATTAATTCCTCAGACTGATTTTCAATTATTGATAAATACTCAATGGGCCGAAACAGTTATAAAATATGCAATATTAATTTAGACAGGAAACTTCTGAGCACAAAAAGTTGCAAAGTGTAAGCTGTGCTACAGAGCACAGCTAGCAACCATGCTGATATTTACTGAACTTATATTATTACTTCAATTAAAATATTTTATGTCCTTGTTAAAAGGCCTCATATGTCCACTGTTACTACTAAACACTTGATATTCTTAGGAGAGAGCCAATTTGATCTGTTTTGTCATGAGAAAAATCTATTTATCTCTAATTAGTCTGTCTAGAGACATGAGAATTAAGCAATGAAATATTTATCAGAGTTGCTCTGCTATTTGAGATAGATATATCTAGGTTGAAACCAATTAAGTACTCAAAGGGAAATGATCTAAGTAGCTATTAAAGTTACTTACCCTATCCTAGGGTGCTTTTTTTTTCCAAAGGATAAAAGTTCAAGATTTAATTACTAAAAAAAAACCCCCAAAGATTATTTTCACACAGTGCTGGAGATGCAGACTTCAGAAAATGGGAAGTGCATGAGCTGTGCCTTCCAACTGCAAGCACACAGCTGTGTCTCTGTGCTTAATGCCAAGTTCTGCCTATGAAACCAGTGCACCAAACTTCATATTAATATGTAGACATATTCAGCAACACAACAGCTTTTTTCACTTTTGAATCGTATGACAAAAGCAATTCTTATCACTTATCTAACTGAATTACAAGGCACAAATGCATCTTTGCTTGATGGGTACCTTTGCAGCAAGTTCTGCTCTTCCGCCTGATGAATATGTTTGTAGTGGTCCTGTTCAGCAGTTTTGAACCTTGAGCTGCTATTAAAATTTCACAGAATTCCAATCTACTTTTAAATTTGTTTCAGTGTTTCACACTTCTCCAGGCATTTCCTAATAAAGGCAGGCAACTCATTCCTTAGGTTAAACAATTATTTTGCTTTATTATCTTTCTGTACCTTCAGGTCCCATAGGGCCAGGAAAGCTTCTGTTCAAATCAAAAGCAGACCTTACTAAGATCTTTAAAGCCAAGACTGGACTGGTGAGTCATTAAAAGGTGGCGAGAAAAGATATTAAAAAGCTGGATCCAAAAATAACAATTAGCTCTTTGCTGTTCCACAGCATTCTACATCAGGATATTAGACTTCTACTGGAAGCATTGACTCAGCCAAATAACTTAGCTCCCAAATTTTCTCCGAAGTCAAGGCCCAAAGTACACATATGACATATACATATTTTTCTCTCAAGTTCTCTTTCAGAATTCATTGGTGAGTAACACCAACATTAAAATCTTATGTGCTGCCAGGCACAGCTTTGATCCAGTCAGTGAACCCCCAAACACTAAGCCTGAGACCACACCAGGTCTTGCTGCTTCTCTCTTAGGAAGTCTTCAAAACAGGCTCAAGGAGCCTTGAAACCTTTTCCACCCTAATGCATTGCCAAGCAACACATGCCTTTTTCAGCTGGCCATAACAACTATTCTGCTGATCTGTGAAAGAATCTGAAAATCATTTTAGATGCTTTGAACTGAAAGATATCAGTTCAAAGCATCTAAAATGATTTTCAGATTCTTTCACAGAAAGTATCTGAAAATCATTGTAGATGCTTTGAACTGATATCTTTCAGTTCCATACAAAAATAACTATGTATGTATTCAACCACCACATGGGACACAGAGGATACTTACTGGACACTGTGAGCACAGCACGGGAATACTTCCTCTAGCCCCTTCTCATCAAATGCACCAATTTATACAGCCACTTGTGGTCCAACCTAGCTCTTACTTCCCCAAAGGACAGCATAGCTGTTCAGCCATCAGCTGCCCTATGCTCATGAGAAAGCAGAAAGAGGCAACTCCCCAGTCTTCCTACTAAAGCTGTGTCAGTGCACAGAAATACACTCAAGGTCCACAGGGCCATAAAACACTGACTTATTGAACTTATTGAAAATAACTTACTTCTTTTTCCAGAGTCTTATTATAGAAAAGAAGTGATATCCTTTGAATGTCTTCAGATTTAAGCCACTGCCTAGAAGAGAGAAGGAACATTATCACTGATGTAGGAAGAAAGTAGTCCTGTCCTTTTCTATTACTGAAATGCAGCAAAATAAGAAAATAAGTTGGAATTAAGTAAGTTTATGTGTATTGCAGTGCATATGATGAATTTCACTGAGTGAAAAGAAGAGTGGAGACTGAAAATCCCCTCTCCTTTTTGGCTTCTATTGCTAAAGTGCACATGAAAAAAAAGCTCAGATGAACAATTGTTTTTCTGTTGATCATGCCTAAGGAGAAACAATGGAATGATGGAATCCTAACAGTGATATTCCACTCATGTCCAAAATACTGGAGTATATCCAGTGGACAGAAGAGGACCTGAGACAAAACAGGCCTTGACAAGGAACCTTTAGGAAGGGCACTGTTACAATATGCAGGAGTGGTGGGCAGGTAAGTTACATCTCACAAACTCCTATAGCAAACAAAAATGTAACAAATATTATTAAAAGAGGTGGAGGGATTTTGTCTTTGAACTGTTTCGGTCTCTTGACCACTGACCCTGTACTATAGAGGTAGATTTCGATCTTTTTGCTGATTATAAAACCTTCCCTTGTATTGAAACAACAGATCTATTTTAAAGTACGAGTCTTGACAAACACTTGACATAAATTTTACAGAATGAGATGTTCTAATATGAAAGTCCAAATTTATTTTAATAGACACTCAAAAAAATATAGAATATTTAAATGTCAAGAGGGTTTGGCTGCTTGTACCTCAAGGGCATGACATAAATTTGAAAACAAAAAATTAATTAAGCAGATTAGTTCTGTGGACATGCAGTACTTGAGCTTGAACAATAGTAAGAGGGACTGAGATTTTTTCCCAACATTTTCAGCAATAACTTTAAATTAGTCTCTAAACTAGTACTGTAGCTAATGCCTTCTAAATAAAAGAGAATGTCTCAACTGACAGTCTGTAATGCAAATAAGCAGCAGCAGTGAACCACAGTGGAACATATCCTAAATTAAAGTCCTGGAGAACAGAAGTGGACAGAGTGGAGTGTAAGCTATTAGCTTTAATTTGTGAAATGGAAAATATTTGTTTCCTTGCCTAGGAGACTGTCCCTGCTCCTGTGCAATCACATGCATTAAAAAAAAAGGTCTGTAAACATATTCAGTTCTCGGAATGCTTAATTCAAAAATGTATTTCCCTTTTTGCTCTGCAATGGTTTCCATTTATGTGTGATCATAGTTAGGATTCTGAGAAGAAAGGGAACTGGAAGGCTGGTGTACACATAGCATGATTTTGTTTGTGTTCAGCTGTAATCTACTGGAGAAAACATTCAGTCTGAGGAACATTTTTGATAAACTGTGAAATGGAAAGGTTTTTTTCCATTTAGTTACAAGAACAAGAAGTAACCCTCTTCCCCAAATAGTTAACTAATTTCCTGTTTTTTCTTATAGTATCTGACAGGTGGATTGATTTAATTACCATCAGAACACTTTAAAAAAGTTCTCTCTGCAGATCTGCTCCCAAGGGCCCAATTTGGTTACACACTTGATTGCATGTGAAGTCAGAAGTGGCATTTAGAGCACGTGCTGCCTCATACTCCACATTACAAGCTTATGTTTTCAGAAGCTTTTAGTTCTTAAAAGTTCAGAAAAAAACTATACTGGTTTTATGTAGCAGACGCTGAGAGGTCTGAGATGAGGGAAATGGTACAACACAAATGGAAGTGGAGACTGAGTACAGAAGAGGGAGCACAAAGTCACATACCTTTGACACAGACATAAGGGCTAAAAAATTTCTGCCTTTAGCCTGACTCCTTGATGAGTCTGAAAATTGCCAAAGTATTTGCAAGAACCTGAGGATGTCTCTTGGGAAACTAGGTACCAGAGTTTGACTTAAATTCTTTTGCAATTCCAGGGACAACACAAACAGACATATGAATTCTGCCTGTATCCACAAAGGTGTGTGGTTTCATAGGGCTTGTACTGCTTGACAATGTACAGCAAGGAATTGTGCACAGAACATAGCAGCACCATGAATCAAGGGAAAAAATTAGCAAAGTGAGTGTGTCCCTTTAACACAGCAACCTACTCACCAAAGACCAACTGGCTTTACTTTAGCCCCCTCTGTAGGTACATATTTAGCTAGCAGATGGCCATCCCTCCATCTCATGTCCTACAGCAGTTCCCTAAGCACCAAGGCTTGGGATGGCTTAGCTGGGGCTGCTCATCCCCAGCCTCTGCAGGACAGGCACTTCGAGCCAGGAGTGCTTTGTTCAAGACACGGGGAAAAGAAACCCATGGAGAAAGTGATGTTACACCCTCATGGCTAAGGCACAGAAGCTCTTTCGACTCACTCTTGCAATAATGTTTTTTAAATTTTCTTCATTCAGTCACAGACCTATCTGCCATGCAATCCAAATGTTACACTTAAAACATTTAGAATTGCCAGTTTTCTTACAGACTTTCTTAAAAGTTTTCTCCTTGATTCACGAAACCTTTTGTTTAGTTTCACAACTACTCATTCACTGTAGCTGATCATGTTATTTTCAGTTTACAGACAAAAAATTAGGCACAAAAATACGCACAATAATAAAGAAAACAAAAATGTCATTGGTTTTGTGTCCTGAATGTAGGAAGTACTTTATCTACCTTTCTGTGTGTGTGTGCTTAGCCTTCACAGAGTTAAAATATTGAATTACCTTGATGTTTGAGGAATCAGCACTTTTTGTAACATATTCCTGAATATTAATCAATTGAACAATAGCTTTTAAGAGATTAATTCAGCAAATCAATACAGAGCTAGGTAGAGAATCTAGTTTTGGAAGGTGACATTCAGAATTTCTGATACATAAGATAATTTCTTATCTTTCTGCAATTTCCCATGTAATTCACAAAATACAATGAAACTTTTTCAGAAACCTTTTTTATTGCCAAATTTTCTCTGAATTGTATGTAGTAATTAAATAAGACAGGAGTTGTCTAAGATAAAACAACGTACAGTAGGGTCACACCAGTATTTTAATGAATTTATATAGATTATTTACTTTTGACATCAAAACATCATTTTTGAAATCCTTTTATCAGAGCAAGTGTACCTAAAGACACAAAAAACCTGCCAAAATTTATATAGCTGTTTTAGGCTAATCAAAAGGCTTTACCTATCACATGACCTACCCTATTTCACTGTGTTCTCTTTGTGACCTATAAATATCAACACCCTTCTAAAATTACCAAAAAAAATTTCCTAAATCCAAGTATCATTTAATAGGACTAAAAGATGAAAAAAACCCCAAAATGTGACATATGAACATTTAAAAATAAGGTGTAATACTCAGCTGATTAAGATTCTGAGTAACAGAAGTAGGGGAAACATGTAATTCATCACAATTATTGTCCACATTTTTGAATGGCAATTCTCTTATTTCATCAGAAATATAAGAAGCTTGAACACTTCTTTTGGACTGGAATTGATTTCTTTCTAGCCTTATCCATTCACCAGGAAACAGAAAACATCATACTGCCTCCAGCTCTTCCTAGGACACAGAAAAAAATACATGGCAGGTTGTCTCACCCAGCAATTCCAATATGCCATCAAGATTAGCCTTTTCCAAGAAACCAACCAACTAATTGAGAGACATTAAACTACAGTTTTATGGAAAGTTTCTAATCCTGAGGAATTGTTTCTGTGACAATTAGGAAGCATCAGTCTCCACTTCATTCTGATTCCTGAGCCAGTCATTTCTTGTGTCTTACGTCTCTGCCCCCAGATAAGATAAATAACACAAGTCAATACCTCTGTCACACCATGATTCACAGGCATTGTCTTATCTCATATAGTAGAAAATGTTACTTTACAGCCTAACTTCAAAATGTGCAGGGCTTCCTGCACATGTATTAGTGTATTAGATGTATTAGTGACATCTTTACTAAGTTTTCAGACTTAGTGTGCATGTGGAGGCAAAAAATATTAAACACTGCCCTCTGTTGTAGATTTATGTCAAAGTTGGAATGGACAAAGACAGCAAAGGATAGAGGATAAAGCCATACTTTTGGGCATTGATTCCGTCAATGGCTTGGATCATCCTCTCATTCAGTTCTTCCTCAAATCTTCTTTTCTGTGATTTTGTTCTGAAATGAAAAATATGGGAAGTTACGTCAAAAACAACAGCTATCATAAACTTGTGAGTTTATCACAAATTTTTAACATTTATACTGCAATAGCAACTATAGGCATCAAGCACAATGACCCTCATAATAAGCTCTTAAAAAACCATCATAAGCCACAGTCTCACACACAAACACACACACTCACAAATCTAGAGCTTAGCTACCAGGGAGCACTTAAATACAAACACATGTAAATATTTCATAAAAAACCAAGAGAGCTCAAGAAATTCTGGTCTAAGGAAAGTCTTCTACAAATTCCGGTCTAAGGAAAATCTTCCACAGTGTTATGAATTCATGAAAAAGAATGAGAATATGCTCAAATTCATAAAGCATTCCTGTATCTTGAATTTTGAAAAAAAAACATTGTCAAAACTGTATGATGAGCACAATGTATTAGTGCACTGAGGCATAATAGGTATCTCCTACCAAAATCCTACTAACTCTTCTTTTCTTAGAAATACTTTATTATTTTTATTAAGAAAACTGACCACTCTCTGAAATTAGTTTCAAGCATACATCATATTTCTCTATGAGCCTTGTAACTCATCTGCAGTAAAAAGAGCTTCTTTACTTTTGACTGGATTCAGCATGAACTCAACAGAGGATCATCACAAGGTGTTTACCTTTGCTAACAAATTGCTGCAAACATCATCAATCCTTTCAGTAGTTGTGCTTTCCTTGAAAATGACATATCTAAAATATTGACAGATTATGTCAGTATTTCTGTATTTGAAAACTTAAGTCCACTGCTAACTTAACACCTTAACACCAGTGTTTTCTAAGAAGTCATTAGTCAGATGTGAAATTTGACTCATCAAAATATTCTTAACCTACAAATTGAACCCAGTCGAAGGTAACATGGATTTTGTTTAACATCAAGTTTTTAGGTTATTTCTCTAAAACTGATAACCTGTTGCAGGTTTCAAATTAACACAGCAATTGTATTCGTGTACCTACAGAAACTTTTAAAAACACAAGTGATTTCATGCCTATTCAATGCTAGTGAATTTAGGTAAGAAAGTGCTTAAAATTAGTTTTTCACAGAAATCAATCACTGAAACAATCTAGGAGAAATACATAGACAGATGAGAAGACATCGTCCAACCACAGTTAATATTCTTGGCAGATCCTTAACAACATAAGACTATTGTGTAATGCATAAGAGCTAAGACTTTCAAAAACAGAAGCCTACAGTCAGGCTTCAAACCCTACATTTTCATATCCTAATAAAATATTGATTTTCAAAGTGCTTATGATCACTGCAGCTCCATCCTGTGAGAATGATTAACTAGCTTATCTAGAATCCTAGTTACATGCCTCTCTCACCATGAACATTAGATACCAGTAATGGAAGAAATTCCTTCCTTAATATGGTATCAAGACACATTTTTTGTGCCATCTGAATCTATTCTGGAGTGCTGTTTAGAAACACAAAAGCAAGAACACTTCTAAATCTTCAAGAACTGTATTATTTCCAAATGCCACAGTCCCATGGTCTTTCAATGACAGAAATTCTTTGGACATACTGTCCAAATATAAATGTGCAGTCTTAGAATTACACTCTTTTTATTAATATCATGCATGTTCAGTCAAATCTTGTTCACCTTCTGGAACTTAGCAGTATTTTAGGTAATTGCATAGTAACCACAGACAATAACAATTCAAATTTTTAGACGGTTCATTTAAATGACTTTACAGTATTTATGATATCACCATCTTGCCCTAGTCATCAAGGCACCAAGCAGCAGCATGAAAACTTAAAGCTATTGTGATCTTGCAAACATTTTGTGTAGTAGAAGCACCATAAAAGACCACAAAATACCTTCTGGATATCTACTACTGCAAACATACTAAAGACTTTAAAATAATAAACCACAATACAAATACAAAGCAATTAAACAAATATACAAAATGTCTCCTTAGTATATATTATTAGCTGTTTTAAGAAAAATTATTAACAGCCCTTTCCATCTTCTCTTTTCTTACCCCTCTCTGGGCTTCCTCCCAATTTTCCTGTATATAATTTTCTTCCCACTGGTAGAGTGCCTGGTTTGTAGTAGGTCACCAACATACCAATTCAGAATAAAGCTATTTGTTACCAGGGAGTGAATTTGCAATTCATAAGTAACATGTCTGCCAAATCTGTTTCCATAGCCCTTCTCTATGTAAGAGGTATCAGCACTTACATGAAAAAACAGTCTGCCTGAGCAATGGCCCCCAATATTTGAAAGCATACCAATGTATATTTATTTATGTGGACTTTCTATGAATAAGTAATTTTTAAACATCGATTTACCTCTCTCTGCAACGCTGAAAATGATATTGCCCCATGGGAACATCCTAAAAACAAACAAACAAACAAACAAACAAACAAACAAACAAACAAAAATACCCCTATTAATTAAAATACACTTTAATAATATTACATTTCTTTTCAAATAGTGTTGAAAACAGCGTGAGAAGAAGAAAAGTTTCCAGTGTAAATACTTTTAGCATTCGATTGAAACTGTCTAAAAGAAAAATCCAGCTAGAAGTGAAGATGGAGTGGCCTGGAATAAAACTCATCTATCAGTATAAACACAGGATAAATGAATACAACAGCCTGAATCCAAGAGTGTTTTGCTTTATCACAAATACTCCAATGCCACCACTGTTTGGATGTAGCCCAAACTCTTGCCAGCTTCAGCAAAAACCAATTTTAAGTGGTTTTGAAAAAAACAGACCTGAGTGGCCAAATACAGACAATGGTCATTATTTTTTAATTAATAGCAACAGCAGCCATCACAGCCACATTTGTTTTGTGATTAATAGTGATGGCTGGGTACTTCCTGTAATGAACCTGTCACAATACACATTCTGAAGCACTATATTTATTAAAGAAGAATATGTCTCATCAGGACAGGAACAAAACTGAATGCCAACGTTGAAAACTATCAGAATTTACCTTTACACATTTTCTTTTAAGAAATAGAAGATAATGCAATGTACAAGCTGTAGACTGACAGTATCTTACTGACAGCAGTATAACAGTGTCAGTAAAATTAAAAAAAATCTGTCCAGTGGAAAAGATGCAACATTGGACTATAACAGTCTAAAACTCAGGCCTTCAACCACAGCTAATGAATATATATAATAATGCACTTGTAGGTGCACCTTCAAAAGGCAGATGTTACAGTGAGTATGGATTTGGTTCCTGAATAAAGTCCACTCAAGGTAGCACAGGGACTACTCTAACTTCACAGCCTTTGCTCCAGGTTTGCCCATGTTCCAAATGGAGCAGGTGGCTAAACAGTCAATCAATCTCTAGGAATTTCTCTGTATTAAAGGATTTCCTTCCTAAAGATGTTGCATTCTGGCTTTATGTTCAAAATATCTTTCCACAAGATGAAGAGAAGCCACTGTACATGCTGTGATTTAGGGGGTCAGCTCCCTGAGCTCCAAGGGTCAAATTTTGTACCTGACTCCTTATAATTCAGAGATGCACTTACAGGATACATTTATGGCTTCTTAGAACCTAATCCAAAACTCCTATTCCAATGGAAAATCTTCCAGCAACTTCACTGGGCTTTTGCCCTGTACAACTGCACGTATCTTCTTTTACCAGAAATAACCAGGTATTTAGCAGTGAGCAGCTTTTCCCTTTCAAATATTGCTATATTGTGCAAAATGACATAAGTAGGCCCCTACTGTTGTGCTTATCTTGCCGTTTTCAGTGGTCATGCTGTCCCTGTGGTGCAAGTGTGCGAATGGCTTGGCTGCTCCCCAGGATTCCAGGTACCGGGTCATGCGGACAGAAGCTCTCATTTTGGCTCCATCAAGAGTATGCCGAGGCCGAATGTGGTGCTGGGGGCTTCGCTTCTCTCCCTGGTTGACAGAGGACAAAAGGTGATATCAGCCTTCGTGTTCATGACCTTTTGAGGCAGCAGTGCATCATCTGGCACCATGGGCCTCCATGATTAGGGACTTATAAATGGAGAGATGCTAAGAACCTGCAGTTCTTAATGATATTGCTGGGAAGTATCAGAGACTTATTTCTGGAGAGCGGGAAACATTTGCACTTCAAATATTACATATTTGTAGGTATCAGTAACAGCTCTGATCAATATCTTATTGTAGTGAATTATTCAATAAAGAGATTAGTGGTCCTGCTCAAAAACAAGTATGACTGGCCACAAAATAAAAGTACTACTAACCTTAGGATTGATTACAAAGTAAGTCTTAACATTATGTTCTTTCAGATATGGGTCCCTCACATCTCCATCCCCATCTTCCACTTTGTAAGCTCCATTCAAATGTGCCAAGGTGACTGAGGTGATGTGAACACGGCTGAAATTATATTTTAGAAGAGGAACAAAGTCACAAATACCGATCAAAAGCATAATTTAAACCTGATCAACCTTTTTTACTTGCTTTTGGATGCACCTTTTATTTGCTGCTCACTTCTTTCTCTAATCTAAGTTTTAGAAGTTCTAATGAGCATAAATCTAAAGGTTTCCATCCAGAAAAAAAATGCTCCTTAAATCACAGGAAATACTGAGTGCCCCACTTTTGTTTTGTTTTGTTTTGTTTTTTTCCTCAGGACAGCATCTAAGATTTGGTTCAGGCATCTCCATGAAGGCTGATGGCTTAAGACATGGTGCCTAAGCATTTGTCCATGACTGAAAAATCCACGTGTTCAAAGGTTAGCAGAGAAGACTCTTACCCCGGGACTCCCCCAGCTTCCATGTGATTGGCCAGGGTAACATCATGGGACCACACATCGTACTGCCACTTCTGCAGCCCAATGACGCCGCAGAGCACGTTCCCAGAGTGCACTCCTACCCGCATGTTAATATCCACTCCAGTCGCATCTCTCACTTTCCTGTGGTTGAGAATAAAGCCTCTGTTAATATACATAATAGGACCTTTGTTTGCTTTTAATTTACCAGTCAAATCATATGGGTGGCACACCCCTGGAAGTGCTCAAGGCCAGGTTGGATGGGGCTTAGTGCAACCTGCTCTAGTGGGAGGTGTCCCTGACCATGGCAGGGGAGCTGGAACTAGATGGTCTTCAAGGCCCAATTCCAACCCAAAACATTCTAACATTCTATCATTCGATGCAAGTAGCAGGAATAGCAATAATAACATTTACCTCTTCTTAGCACTGCTTCCATTCTTTTAATGTTACAACTATATATTACCTTTCCTATTATCTGTATTTGCAACAATTTGTAGAAATATTAATTCTCAATTCTGTGTCTGAGGTTCCTTCTTTTATATTCATCTGAAATTAATTGGGAGGGCTGCAATAAATAGTGGAAATGTTTTGTCTCATGGTAGAACTTAAGGACTGCTTTTGTTCTACAGACTGCTTTTGGAGGTCTGGAACTGCTGTTATGCACACTTCTATCTAAAGACCCTAATATTTATATTGGAGACCTTCTCGTATCTGCCATATCTGAGAGGAAGGACGAAAAACACATCACCTCAGGATATTTCACAGGCTGGGGCTTGTACACTCTTTGGGGACATGGGCTCAGTGCCACTCAGGCTGTGGAGAACATAGGCTCAACAACCTTCCACGTGTAATGCATGCTGTGACCACTATAACATTATAGAGCGAATGAAAGGCTATCCTCACTGTCCAAACCACATCTAAACCTCTGACCTTTCCAGTGACAGTTAAGTGTCTGTTCACCCCATCCCAAATCTCAGAAGGGCGCTACACATAAGACAGGTGTTTATCTTTGCAGAAGCAGCTCTTCTGAACTACTGTTGGGTGACTGAGGTCAAACAACCAGAACATTTCCAGACATATGTCATAGGGGTACCTAACAACATATGTAAAGAGTAATAAAACTAATTCAGATATCTACAGCTCTAAGAAATGAGAAGATCCTAAGTTAGCTGGATTTACATATTTAAACCCCAGCTGATGTGGACCTAAACATAGCCAGTAATAAGGAACATGCATGTACACTTGGAGAAATTCAGGGTGTTAATGGAAGAAACAACTGCAGAACAAGGAACCCAAATGGCTCCTGTTGGGTGTGTAGGTCTAGCAACGTCTTTGACCTCAGTGATGATAATCATGAGCTCTGTACCTTCTGAATTATTGAATTAATGTGCCAGTTTTCTCTTTTTTTGATTTTTTTTTTTTTTGTTAAAGGGAACATAGAACACAACAGGCCTAAATTGATGAGGTAAATCCTGCATTTAAGGAGTCATTCTCAAGTGCTTTTTTTCTGGGAAATGAAATTAACAGGAGCATAACTGAAAGTATTTTAATTCCATCTGTCTCTCTCAAGTGTTTATTGGCATTTCTTTTCACATTGCCATTTTACAGTGCTGTTGTGTAGCTGACACACTTGAAAATGAACTGCCTGTAAATGATCTTTGTAAGCATTTTGCAAAACAAAACCACCACTTTGCTCTGCACAAGGTATACGACACAAGCCTAGCACTTTGGAAAAAAGTGTTTTAAAAAACTGAGCAAAATGGAACATTTATCCTCTAGGAGTGCTTGTCAAAAGACTGCCTTTCTTTATTCTGCAGAGCAAGCGGAATAAAGTCTGCTTTATAATAAGCTCTCAGGAGTTAAGCAGGGGAGCAAGCAGAATTGTACCAGAACTGGATGTCTTCTTCTGTCTCACAAATTAAAGTAACCATGGAAGACATTAAATTAGCAGTGTAACTCTAGACCGAATTAGAGTTTACCACTTCTTCTCTCCTGAACTCCTTGAACAATTGCTATGACAATGCAGGCACTGAATGCATTCAAGATTGCAGGCTATCACATCCCCAGAGGACGTTTGCATTACTTACAGAAAGCATATCTGAACCTTCCCACCTTTATTTCATTTTCTGCTCTCCCTGTCACTCTGGTTTCCTTCACCACAGCACAGTCTGTGTGCCCAGCCTAGTTGAACAGTCAAAATACTCATCAAGACTGTATTTTTTTTATTGCAACGTGAAATTTGAGTTTGTAAGCATTTTTCAGAGGCGTGGTTATCTTGCAGGTAATTGTAGCAACTTTACTCCATAAAAGCAAGAGTTCAGGTCATTAGGAAAGTATCTACATGCTTTACTTCAGCTTTATTCATCTCTAATTCTGGACCAAGGTATCTAAGATTCACCTAGCCCTTTCTTACACACTTTAACACATTGAGTGAGCCTTAGGCATTTAAATCCCTGCAAATTGCCATCTTTTACAGCATAGCTTTCCTTTGGGATCAGAACTGAAGGAATGAAATCATACCTAAAAAATTTTTTTTATTTTGTGTCTAGCATTCAAAATGGTATCACCATCTTATATCCAACAGTTTCTTTCACTTTCCTCTGAAATGGAATTTGTTTCATGCTACCAAATCAAAGGAAGTCTTTGAGAAATGTGTGACTGAGAAACATGCAAATAAGGAAGCCACCAGACGGACAAGGGGGTAGAGTCTGAGCTGAATGGAAACAACACATATATTCACACACAAACATATTGTGCCTTAACAGATAAGCTCTGTCCCTAAAGCACCCAGTCAAGGTGGCCAGCTCTCAGCATCACAGGCAGCACTGGCATTTATGGCTTGATAAAGTGAGCATCCCACTCCTGGGCAAGCAGGCTGCAGACTACAAGAAACATTGGATTTGTCCCAACATAGAGCAGAGAAGCAAAGCAATTAATCAATGGGACTACAATCCATGTTTAAATCAGAGCAATCCATAGCATAGGGAAGCTGAATTGCTCACAACGGAGCTACATAACATTAGGTAAGAAGGCTGAATAAGACTTTGCAGTACAGATCACCTGGCAATTTGACAGAATTCCTTTTGTTTTGCTTCAAAGAGAACTGGAACTGAAACTATATTCATGTGGTAAAATCTATATAGAACTACTAATATAAACAGAAAACTATTTCAGTAGCTTACACACCAAGGGGGCAGTTTGCACCTCAGTGACTGAGTATAACAATAATTTCTCTCTGACAAAAAAGACAGAGCAAGTCAAACATATTGAGTGACACACTGCCCATAGCAAGAGTATTACTACTTCTCATTTTACAGGACACAGAAGTATGTCAGGAGATGCTTCCATGCAAAGATGCAGCAATCACACGACAAATATGGAGTTGATTAATAATCAGCAATTTTCATTCAACTGCAGGCTGTGACACTTGACATAATACTTTGAAAGGACTTGAAAACACAGGTTACAGATTCCTCACTCCTTCTATAAACAGGCTGTGGTAATCAGGCATCTGTCTATGAGCACTGTGGTTTCTGACTACCATAATAAAGTCAGATCAGAATATGCTTTACAAGTAACGTATAATTTTCTAGTCTAGAAGGCTGCTCTTACCAAGAACCTGATTGTACTGCATTAAAAATGAACATACTTGATAGCAGCCTGAGGAGAAAGTTATTTCAGAGGAAATTGGAAGTTCTAAAGTGTGAGAAACTGACAGATTGCTCTCTGAGCTCAAGTAAAACACTGCATTATGATGTGTGATATACTTTGGTTCCTTGTGAAGGGCACTTTATGGCTCAAGTTTCGCTTTTTTTTTCCACCACCCTGTAACCTCCTATACTTTTTTCTCTTAAGTAACAAAGCTACAGGTTGATCAGAAACTCTATGCAAATACTTTTAACTCACATTTCTCACACAGAACACAGATGTTTTGAAAGGTGAACCAGAAAGCTCTCATTTTCACTCAAAAATCCCAGATGTTTTCCCCAAATGTTGGGGGAAAAATCCCAACATTTTTAAGCCAACCAAAAAAGGGAGGGGCAGAACTTTGAGACTGACACCCTTTTACCAACTGCTCTACAGGAGGCATGGTAGCTTTACTTCCAAGTATGCTAAAAAAGCAAATGGCTTAATTGCAATACTGTTCTAGTATATCTACGTGAAAAAGAGAAAGCATCTAGTGAAAGCAACTGAAATGCAATCAAATCTGTAGACTTTAATCTTGCTTGGCAAGAAGAAATACTCCCAAGTACCATTTAAAAAATAGATTTCTTTGGACACGGTGTAACGTACAACGATTTGTGGATGAAGAAACAAGATTTTAGAGAATGCCATCAACCAGATTCTCATACTGAGGTTAGTTTTACAAAAGATTGCTAAAGCAAGGAGATCAAAACAAAGTTTGATAAAAACAAAGTTTAGTTTCCAAAAATACTAAACCTTTTCCATGAGCATATAAAAGGGAAAAGAACCAAATTTGCTTTAGTCAACCTACCCATACAGTAATTATCCTGGATTGAATTAGAAGACCAGATAACTAAAAGCCAAGACTCTCTTGTGACTACAATTACACACATATGAGGGTAGCATTTAAGGATTAGAGGAATAATTTTGTATGGCTACTTCCTTAATCATTAAGATCAACAGAGTTCAACATAATTATCCATTTCATGATGAGGTGCACACCACACATATACCTCAGAAGGATGGCCCAATTTCTTACTTTGTTACACGGACAGTGGTTAATGTGATCTAGACAAAAACATAAAAGTTGGAACTTAAACTTACAGAAGAGCATACCAAGTTATAAAATTAAAGTCCAGCTTATCAGAAAAAATAAATCACACAGAAGACACCCAAATATCCAGACCGCCACATGATCCACATTTTTGCCAAGTGTAGCTCACTTAGACATACTATAATTTTAGTGGAAGGAAAATGGTTTTAAAGGCTTTTTTAAAAAGTTCAGTACTTACTTAATGGCTTCACACATGTCCAGTCCCATTTTCACACAATTCTTGGCATGATTTTGAAGAGATATAGGTAGTCCAGAAACACAGTAATAGCAGTCACCTAAGATCTTAATTCTCATACATTCATTTTCCTGGAGGAAAAAAAGCAAGGTGAGACATTGAATTTTAAATATATAATGAACATATACTGTTGCAAAGACTGACATGACATTAGCAAAGTCATTCTACTAAAGCTTGTTTCAGTAGAGAAGGGCTTGCTACAACAGAAATGCTGAGAGAGTTTTGTACGGTCGATCCCTCCACCACTTATGGTCCTTAATGGGCAAAAGCAGGAAGCAATTTCACTGCAAAACATGTTCACACCTGAGGATAAAGGACTATCAAGTCCTCAATCTAAATAAAGACTTTTTGTTTGAAATACGAAATCAAAAGACGTAGTCTTCCACATTTTTATCTATGAAGATGCACTATGGAATACTTCCAGAAGCTAGCAATCATGAAAGTATTTCTATATTTTATACTCTAAGGCCATGTAAAGATTTTTATTTTCTAAAAACTGAAATTTAATTTTAATTTAATTCAATTTTAAAAATACTGGACAATAGTTTTTCAACAAATAAAAACACGGAAAAGTTCATCTGTTCTGGGATTTCTGATTTTACCTTCACACATGAAGTTGGATTTAATTTTTATAAAAATTACATCTAAATAAGCAAAAGAAAAATTTCTGCTTGTATTTGATTTTTTTCTTGAGTAATAAAGAGGCTATGGTCAGTAATTAAAATTGATTAGATCAATATTGTCTCTCTTCTCCTTCAGTCTCATAAATGCTTTTTCTGAGACCAGAAAACTGACTAACACTTTTCTATCTCGAGTTTCTTAATCCTTGTTACTGGAAAAAATCTATTTAAAGAACTGTTCATCTGCAATTAAGCTTTATTTGGCTTCATGAGCTGTCACTATTGGTCCTGTTAGAGAGCTACCTTGAGTTTCACAGACTCTGTCACTCTGGCAGAGATGCACTGTTGCACTCAGGCCACAGCCATATCATTTTCTTCACGTTTCAAATCCAGTCTTCCTGCCTAAGTCTCAGAAATGCTGCACGAAGACCCCAAGAGGAAAATAAAAAAATTTTAAAGATGACTTTCTTGTTTAAACTAAGAGCAGCAGCCCATAGCAACCCACCTTTGCAATCTGATCAAACTTGCCAAACAGCTCATTTAACATGTGCACCAGCTCCCCTGGCGAGCAGTCACTGGCCAGGCGAGTGAATCCCACGATATCAGCGTACAAGATGCTGCAACAGAAATGAACAGAATCTTGGTCACAGCTTCCTTCTGCAGGACTCAGATCCATCAACCAGCAGCAAAACCTGAAAGCAAGCACCCTGGACTTCACAGGGATATGCCCACACCCAAAACGGCCACTACTAAATGTAGAGCAATAAATATAACTACATTTATAGGTAAACGTATATTTACCTTTATGGGTGTTGTGTTTATAGGTAATATATACCTATATGTACCTTTATAAGAGTTGTGTTTATAGGTAACATATACCTATATTTATCTTTATAGGTATTATCTTCTCAGGTATAACCTTTATAGGCATACCTATAGTTATGGGTATTTATAAACATTCTATTCCCCTACCTGTTACGGTATTGAAAAAATAGAAATATTTTTCCAAGTCACAAATCAGCAGTATAATAATAGCAATTTAATAGTTTCAAAGAGTATTTGTGTTCACAAGAGAACATAAGCTTCCTCAAAAGTCCTGCAATATTTTTAATAAATCAGTTTCTAAGAATATCATTCAAACTAACTTGTCCAATTAAAAAACCAAAAAACAAAACAAACAAACAGACAAAAACCCCACAAAAAATGTAAAGAAGAAAGAATGTTTGAAATGAAAGTTATTTAGTTTTCAAGCTACTAGAAATTTTTACTTAATAAATAATTAGATCAATCAGGAGAATATTTTATATCAGGTACTCTGTAAAATATATACGTGATACAGCTGCTTCTGTTTACATGATACAAATCCTGAGAAATTGTTCCAATTAAGAAAATTGCAAAATCAGAATCATACCACTGACACAAATTACAATTTTGACTAGCATACATAGAAGCAGGATTTGGTACTTCAACCTGAAAAATGAAGACATTATGAAAAAAAGCCTATTAATATGTGGCTTTTTCTCAACAAATCCTTTGTATTAATATATTTGTGACTCTTCTGGAATATAGCACTGTCAGCATTTGAGCAAATTAAGGGATGCTACATATTAAGTTGCTGAAAAGCACATTTAAAAATATTTTCTTAATTCCCCCCTTAACCCTTTCTTTCATTTTTTTTTTTTCTGAATGTTTTTGATAAATTTTATTACAGTACCATACCTTACGTTGGTGTGCCTTTTGACATACAAATTGTGGAAGTTGTTGGTGTTTTCCAGCTGGCCTGCCTTTGGACCTTGTAACCTCTGAATGATCTCTGCTTTCATTTCCATGGCAATGTGAGCAGGCAGTAAAGAAAGTAGAAGACGCTCCTAGAATTTAAAATGAAATGTCCAGAGTTCTTTAAGGAGAATAAAGTTGGTATGGCATCAATACTGTGCAGGGCAGACCCTACTGTCAATACTACAGAACATTTTGATGAGGCTTGCACTCAGGCCTGGTACAAGCTCCAAAGTTAATCAGTTTCTTGAAGAGTGTGACAGAGATATGCACACATTTCCAAGTAATACCTGTCTTCTTCAAGGTTTTGTGTATATTAGAAAAAGCTTAAGCTAAGCTCAACATATGATGAATTTATCTACAGAAATCCATTCAATATCTGAGTAGGATGCAGCAATTGAAACGAGAGTCATAAGGCCAGTCCAGAGGACTTGCAGGGAAATGCAGTCTGATTCAAGAAGGAATAAGCTACATATTTTTTTTTTCCATGTATTTTCAATGCTCTGCCATAATTTTAGCAGTTAGATGAAATTAAAATACAGACACAGAACATACTGAAAATGTTGAACTTTTGCAGAGCGTTTTGATAGGTACTCTCTCCTTTAACATAGCATTTGACAATTTTTTAAAAATTAACCTAAAAACATACTGAATATTTTAAAAACCCCAAGCTATATATTTTTCCTCATCATTTGATATTAGGGTCTTCTTCTTCATTTGACACTACAGTCTTCCTCTTTTCAAGCTCTCTGACACTTTCAGACAGACTCCTGGCTAAGGATAAAAACCAGAAGTCTGAACCAATGAAGAGGGGGAAGGCATCTGAAAAAGCCCCTGATACAGTCAGAGAGAGAAACAGCTACACCAGAAAAGATGATGACCTCAAAATGTGCATGATCCTCAGGTGTTACTCAGAATGATTCATTCTCTTTGGTTCACAAGAGTATTTTTGCAGACTTTGCAACTCTGTTCATGAAGGTACCAGAGAAGTGTAGCCATTAATCCTATCCTCTGCCTGGGATAATTACTCCTGTTCAGGTCTGATGACCTTGAGTAGAGCATGGCAATAACGGGGCTATAGACTCTTCTAATATTTGCAGCAACCTTGGCTATCTATCTCTGTCAAGTATAATGAAAAATTCACATCCCTCACAGCCTTTGTGCACTTGTAAGCATAGCCTTCAATTACTTGAGGCCCTGTGAAACTGATCCTGCACATATTTGGCAAAAATCTTCAATTTCAGTGAATCAAGACAGAGTCTTGCTTTGCTGCTAATTAATATTGAACTAATAATTTATTCTTAAGTGCAAGGTTAATTTAGAATGTTTAGGCATTTTAGCAAGTTCCCATCCAAGAGACCAGTGAATTTTCATTGCTTATGTTTATTGGCAATGTTTCACTTCCACTGCTCCTTGGTAGAGTATTTTGCTAACTTGCAAGTAATATCTGTACAACCAATCAATTTTTTTTCATAATGAAAACTTGCTCTTCCAGGTTGCTCTTTATCTAACAGTACAGGACTGTTCAGACTTGCTAACAACTATAATTATACAGTTAATGAAGAGGTGAATGCTCTTGGGTACAATTTTATTTCACTATACTCCTTTTTTACCATGGATAGTAAATGCAAGCTGGTTCACTGTCTTTTATGACTGTTATGATTCCAGACACATGCAGACACTCAGTGTCCACGTTACTGTTTACATCTTTGAAACTCAGAAAGGCTGGTAAAAGGTCATAAAGCAGCAAATGTTTTCAAGGAAGCAAGCAAAAAACCAAGAGAAAAAGTTTTCATAGGAAGCACATAAAGTCAACTACAAGCTAAAGAACCGTATGAGGAAATGGTAAACAGAATGCCCTCATTTTGTAGGGGACATCAGGAGAGATGGAATATTTCCTCTTCTTTTTCTCTTCAGGCCAGCCCACCATTCCGTTCTGAAGCTGTTCACCACACCAGAAACCCCTCCAAAGAATGTTTTCTTTCCTCCATTTTCACTGTACAAAAGAGAGGGTTGCAACCAGAGGTTGCTTTAGAGAATTGCAATTGGTGAAGCACACTGTAGAACACTTTGCCATATCCAACTGCACATACAGCCTCCAGCCACCCTCTCCATCCTGCAGGCTGCAAGCACTCACACTTCAGTCCTGACGTTACCACTTGTGTGATAACATAGATTGTTAATTTTCCTTTCTTTCACTAAAAGGCAGATGTGAAAGAAGGTTAATTTTGACTAACTATGAACACTGTGGCTGGGCTGGTCAGCTAAAGATCCTAATAAATGCAAAGCACATAAATGCACCTCTTCCTTCCTGTTTTGTCATCACTGTTGGCTCAAAAGAGCATAGTGGAAGGATCAAAACCACTTACTGATCACCACTTACCACATGCTCGTAGTGCACCATGTTCTGCACTGAAATTCCTGCAGAAACAATGCAAGGCACACCACAAATCAAGACTGCTGCTTATGCTGGCTTTATATTTGGTAATACATTCCGTTCTGTACTATTCTCTCAAAAAGACAGAAAATCTACACATCAAAAAGTAGTTGAACTGAGATACAAGACACTGACTTTTAGGCAAAAATCTTCCTTATTTGTAGCAGACAGAGAAGCCACTCTCAGAGCTACAGTCTGCAAGAAAAAAGCTGAAAGAGTTATGAATGCAGGTCAAGAGGTAACATTTAAAACTCTCCAGACTGAAAATAAGAATACCTGCTTCTGGTGAAAGAGAAACTGCTGTGCTATGACAATAATGAAAATATCCTCACAAATGTCCTTCCCTAGAATATTAACAACATGACCATAACAGCTTATACGGGGGATTTATGCACACAAGACTGTTTCCTGACTGTTCATGTTCCCTGGGACTATGCTTTCCTCTCAACTATTCAAGTCACCTCCAGCTGATACCTTTTAAGTCCTAGGCCTGAAAGATCTATATCTATAGCCCACTATCTATACTAAATACAACATTAACGTGCCTTTCAATACTATACAGTTAAGCACTTCTCTGTTCTCCACCTTGACCCCACTAGAAGGATAGCAAGTAGGCATCCTCCCAGGGTTCTCCAGCTGAAGATTTTCTGTGGTATATGTCAAACTGCTATTTGAGTTCCTGTTCTCTCAATCTCTCACGTCCTAGTTGATCTCTTTGTCAGAATTCTCCCTGAATCATCCAGATGACTTTAGCAGTGATTCTTAGTTACACATCACTCCTCTAAGGCTTGACAAACTCTGGTTGGTTTCTTAGCTAGAGTAAGTTGGCATAGCTCAGCTAAAGAAGACAGCATTGTGTTGTTTTCTGCGAGGTGCCAGTTGTGCTTGAGTATCTTGCAAAGTATCATGCTGTTGTTCTGCAGCTAACAAGCAAAATATCCTCAAATACTAGGTACAGGTTATTTTTAGGAGTGCATGTTTCACAAATCGACCTATTCTTGGCCTGAGGCAATAATGCTTTATTTATTTGCTCATTCCTGTTTTGTTATGCAAACTACCAATACTGATTCACTCATTTGTACAAGATTGCACCACTATCATCTCTTTATTGAGCATGAATATAAGAATGTATACCTTTAAAGGCCAAATATTCTTCCATCTAGTCTGATCTCTTGAATAATATAGGTAACAGAATGTCATTAAGGAGAAACAAAGGTGGTCTGATGGGACTCACCATATTAAAATCAAATTTGTGCCTTGCTGTCAATGGAGAGAAACTGTCCTTCAAGACAATTCACAGAATCTACTACTGAAATTCTGAGGTAGCAATGCTCTCACTCTCTCTCTGTTGTCAAGAGAGGGAACTGCAGGTCCAGATTTTGGTCTTACTGGAAGAAATGTCCATCTTTGTTGTTAAGCTTTTTCTGATATTCAGGAAGTCTGCAGAAAAACTATATATTTGTAGATCAGTAAAGGACTATAGGAATATTTTTGTCCCTATAATCCCAAATAGGGATACTTTTGTCCCTTCCAATGTCATTTAGGGCACTGAATATTGAATTCTGCTTTTCTGTCGGTTGGATTTTGTTTTCAGGTTCCTGTGGCATATATCTAATAGTCTATTTAGTGAGTTTGACAAACCAGGTCAGTAAGGCAGCAGTAAGAGCTCGAGAAGCAATTAGCCTATGCATGCATTCTGCTTCACTACAAAAATTTGGAAATAAACACAACTAACATCAAATTTTCACTGCCCTTGAAATGTATAAAGAAATAACCTACAAGAAATGAATTTTCTGATTCCTGATCACAAAATAATGGAACAGTCAAGAAGCTGATAGAGATGGTGATCCAGAGGGCATTTGTGAAATTACCGAACTGTTAACCCAGACCTCATGCTCATTCTCTAAAACACACCTACAAGAATAAAGAGTTGTAAATTGTTTTCCTTAAAGCTAACTTGGACTCCTAACTGAGAGGTGAGAAGATTCCTAAAAATTACATGCTATTATCTCCTTAAATTTAGCCTATGTTAATAACTTCCATCAGCCTCACTACTTGTGCTGAAGCCAATAAATTGATTTAATTTATACACAACAAGAAAGATATTCAATCTTGACTATAGGGACATCAAGAGATTAAGAATTCACCCACTTCTAGTGGTTAATCAGGTGAACTGTTAAACACTGTTAAAAATGTGCTCTGTACTTCTTACTTTGAAGCCTTGGCCCCATTATATCTTTCTCAGCTCAAGATTAATGTCTCTACTCTTATTCTTGTAAACACAGATAACTGTCTTTTTGATCAGGTAAACAGGTAGGTGTAAAAATATCCTCCTAAGTATTTTCTACACCCTCTTCTCAAAACCCTCAATAACCTTCAAGCATTTTTAAGGGTTTTTTGGCACAAATCCTAACATTTTGTCCCAGTAAACAAAGACATATATACATTTATTTCCCTCAGTTTGTCCATGACTTACCCTGTGCAACCTTCTGTTGTAACATCACCAGAGTTCCCTGTCTGCTGTTCCATGTCTCCTATTTTCTCCAAAATATCGTATAAAGTTGCAGCCTTACAATATCCTAGCTATGGCCCATACTCTTTTAGAATTATGCCTCTTCAGAAGGTTATTAAAAACTCTCTTGATTAATATTGTTTATAAAGATTTCAATATGATTATATTTATTATCAAACCAGTATTTACATTTTCTGTAAAAGTTATTGTCTATGAATGTCTTCACATACCTCCTAGATCATTAATAAAAAATACATAATAGCATAAACAATGAGATGTGATTCTTGCAGAACATGACACACACACCAGTTCACTGAACATCTCCACTTGGAGAACTTCCAGTTACTCCACTCAAAACCCATTAGACTGTCCTCTTTTGATGGGAAGTGTCAGTACTTTTATGCTGAGCACCACTGCATCAAATATCTTACTGAAATCTTTTGATTATGGAAAGTCACTTAACCCAAATCTGTACCCACTAAATACTAAAAAACATTTTCATATTACTTGATTTCCTACCAAATTCTTGAGTACATCACTCTATTTCTTCCCAAATACAATCCTATCACAGCATCACCTTTTATTTCATACTGATTGTTTATACTTTTCCTATCTAGTGGCAGTCCCTTACTTGGTTATGATGGCTTTTTTCCTGGAATACTTCCAAAACCCTTTTATTTGCCTTGACAAAACCAGAAAAAGATCAAGGACTTTTCGTGATATCTAGAAATCTCCTACATATTACACCTTTTGTCATTTTGAACTTTTTTTTATATATCTAATTGCTGCTTTTGCTTTTACTTGTGGCTAGTACAGGCTTTATGACATAGATAACATCTTTCCTGACGGCAGAACTATGAACTCTCATCTGTGCTCATCTGTTCTCCTAAACGCTGCCCCACCTCTGGTTAACAATATTCATTTATGATTGTTTTTTCCCTTGGTAAATGAGTTTTTCCCCAAGCACAGCACCATAAGGTTTTTTGTTTTCATGACCCTTTTGGTGAAATTTCAAGTTTGGCAATGCCAGGAGCTACAATATCAATAGCAGAAAATCAACACACACGCATACACAAAATCATCGCCACTGTTTCAGTGTAGGGGACTGAAAGCTCATTTAAATTCACTGGCTCACCATGTATTTGGCAAAGACAAATTCCTTCATGGAATCTAGGGGATGTCTAATGTTTATGCATAGATTACAGTTTGCATATGCAGCCTGTTTATGACTAATTTTGCGAACGATGTTCACTACACCTTCAGAAAGCGTGTCTATCCTGCGGCTGCTCAAGCAAATAGTCATCAAATGGCACAATAACACAATAATAGAGTAAAAGAGAACACACCAACATACACAGCCAGAGATGCTTAATTAACTGACAGAATTCCAAGGTTTGTTTCTGCCTGATCCTGCTAATTCTTGCTTTAAGTTTTATATATTTCAAGAACTGATGAACAGACAGAAGCATCATTTTGCAAAGAATAAGTTTGAGAAGCATAACATGTCTATTACTATATCAGTTTTTAATAATGGTGAAGTATTATAGTGCTGGCAATTGCTCAATACCATTCTTTTAAACAATAAACTCTTTAACTCCACTGTAACTCTTTAACCACCATAAGCAGTGGTACAACTCACTTCACATTTTGATAAGAAGAATTTTGGGTTTTGTTCAATAGAAATGAAGAAAACAAAACTCATCTCTCTTTTTACATATTTTCCTTCTTCCAAACCATCTATGAGACATATCAGGGAAGATATTCAAGAGTACTGCTTGAAAGGTATCTGCAGATGTTTTTCAAAGACCAAAATTTCCTGTTCATCTGCTCAGTTTGGAGTCAAAGCCTGTGGTTAAAAGCACCAAATCCAAAGCAAAACCGAATGAATTTCTAAGGCACAGCACTGTATTTTAGTTAGAAGATCACATCTGAAGCACATTGACAGCATCACTCTTCCATGGCTTTCTAGATAGCATATAACTGATAGCTTTTTACCTTCAACATTGCCTCCAGTGTTTTATCATCTGCTTACAGATTGCCAAATAAATCATGCAAGAATGGATTTCTTTCTGTATCTCTCTGGTGATATTTTATTGGATAGTCTGCAGATAGCATACGTTTGAGTGATCAGATGTTACTCACCACACAGAATAAAGATCAAAATCAAGAATCAGGCACTTAGGTGCACTTGTCAGGAGCTTACAAACACTTAAAAGTGGGTCATACAGAGCATTGAGAAGCAGAGCCACACAGGAACAGAAATGAATCAATAGAGTCAATCTCTGTATTGGATTAGTCAAGAGTAGAAGTAGCTAAACATAATTTTGACCCATACAACAGCCAGTTTAAATAGAGATAAAAGTTTATTCAAGTAGAAGTAAGAGTTTATTTCACCCATAAATTAATGAAAAGTGAACCTACAGTAAGGAGCTATCCTACTTCTTGTGCAACAGTGATGATAAATTTTAATGTTGCAAGCTGTATATTTTAACACCTCTTTTCTGAGCACCACTATTTATTCAACAGCTCACTTCCTAGCCTTGAAGACAGAGGAGGCTGACTCACACTAGGTGGAAATCAAAGAACAGGCAGATGTCTGGAGGGTATATGCTGTTACTGCATTCATAAAGCAGACCTTTTGTTCCCTTATGATGGTCTAAATAAAAGGAAACAAGAATGGCTTGCATTATATTTCCATCTCAAGAATGACAGGTGCTTGTAGAAATCTCGCAATTGCTCTTTAATGATTATATTCACCAGCTACTAAAGACAGAAAGTTTTCAATGAAAAACTTTGCTCCCCCTGAAAAAAACCCTACTATAAACAGAGTTTTGAAAACCAAGTCTCTTTATTTTGAGGAATCTGATCAGGGAAAAAAAGCAACAACTTACTGTAGCGCAGATACATGCTAAACTAGTCATTAACACTCATTACTAGGCCTAACCACAAAACAAAATTTAGCATAAATAATAGCAAGTGTTAAAGCTTTCAGAATTAGCCTGGTTTAATTTCTTAAACATTTTCTGAATTTTATTCTATACATTTTATTTTCTGAACATTTTCCACGTTACTGTGTGTACAATTTTGGAAGTGTTTTCTATGGTATTATTCCAGAGCTACTTACACACGTAACTTTGCACACAGGAACTCAGACTTAATCACAGAAAGACAGGAATGGTAACTACCAGACTTTCCAGTGCCTTGTCACCTAGGAAAAGCCTGTCCTCCTGGGACACCAAGTCTGTATGTGCAACACATTGAAAAATTGGGATCCTAGAAATGCAACTGAGAAAAATTAATCTGCAGGAGGAAGTCACAGAAGTAGAAAGGGCCCAGGAGAGGGTGCTGTTTATGGTTCTGTACAAAGACCACCAGGTCCTTAGCTCGTGGGTGGAAGGAGGCACCTTAATGCACTTGGAACTCTGTTGTGGGCAAAACAGTCTGCAGTCAGGTAATTTTAATAGAATTAATTTACTGTAAACAAAAACAAACCTCTCACTGCTGATTGCAGTTTTGAAAAAAAACCCAACAAGAAACGAAGATAAACACTGAGACAGATACTTACACAACCATCCATCCTCCGCACTTCCTGGTCTCAGTTTTCCCTATTTTTGCAGAGCATTATGCTCTGCCCATCAAAATTCCTGTGCTGAGGTGGCAGGCAGGGTAGGAAGCTGAGACAGCATGTGTGATAGTTTCTGTCACAGTTTGCTGGACCACTTCTGCTGCTCTATGGTTAAAGATCTCTGCTGCCCTTTTCCTCCATGTCTCTGATCCAGCCTCGAACACTGATAGCATGCAGTGGCCTCTGGTGTGTCCCTGCTCCAGCATGGATTGTCCACGCACCACAAGCCCTCAGGGGTGAGGGTACCTTATTTGGGTGGACAGAGTCCTCTACACAGATCAGCTTGTCTCCAGCCTCCAGGAGCTGCCTGTTTCCTTCTGAACTGTGTTTGGGCAGGGGCACCTTTGGTCCCTGGTTAGATAACTTTCTAATGCCCAAAGGCTAAGATTTCGTACACAAAGCAGGCTTTTTCCATGACTGTTTCATGAGTCCCATGGTAGACTGGAGGCAGCTTTGGCAGACGTGAAGTGATTGACAATGACCCCTCCTCCAGCTCACCACCTCAGCCCGCTGCACCCTGTGGCCACCAACACAGGCTCCATACAAAGCCACAGTGGCCAGTGGTGCAGAAACGGGGTCAGCTCCAGAGGTTTTCAAGCTTTAACAGGAGATCCACAGGTTAAACAGTGTTCTCCATGTGCAACCTTTCATCAAAACAGCCCTTTGCCAAAACGAGACCTCAACTCTCTTCCCATCCCCACAGAGAAATGCTTATCAGTGAGCATGAGGTTATCTTGGAGGTAGAGCCCTAGCAGCCTTTTCGGGTGAAACTAATTTGCTCCAAAATGAAACCATTTAAAAATCACTGAAGCAAGTACTAGATTTCCTGTTTCTGCAGTGCCCCAGATGAATTCCCTAGTTGCCAGGCTCCTGCACAAAGGCAGCTCTGCTTCCTCTTCCTCTCTCATGGGATGTGCAATCCAGTGGAGACATGTGGCAAATGTCTTTCAGCACACCAAAAGATGGGAGCCCATCTTTTTGTCTCCTTGAGAGATTAGGTCTGAATTCTCAGTCTCACATGTTGAAGGGTTTTTAAAATAGATCTAATTCTTACCAATTCCATTTTCTATGTCTATTGTTTTGGAATCCTGGTTTACACACTGACACCTGCACATTTGTACATGTGAAGATGCATACTGTAAAAAACAATACCATAGCAGAAGCTGATTGATTTTGGCAGCGTTATTTGTAGTGGCAGATATGCTATGGATTAATGAAACCTGTTCTATGACTACTGCATTTAAATAGCTTCCAAATTCTTTAGAAATCTGAGAGCAGTTTGTGACTTCTTTACCCAAAACTGTTTCTGGTTATTTCCAGCATACATCGTCAATATGCTCCATGCCTTTATGTAATTTTATTAATTTTGAAACACTGCATTTTAAACATGGATTGACAGATATATCCATCAGAAAAAATATGTTAACAATTAGTATCGTGTTGCTGTTCAAAGAGAGAAAATTAAAAGAAACCAGAAGGTAATATATACTAACTGATAAAATTTTACCATGTAATTCACAGTATCATAATTTATTATTCATCACTGAAACCTCAGCATACAGGCACATAATACCAGCTGTTTAAGCTACAGGAACCATAATTCCTAGAAAAGAAGAAAGAACACAAAATGTACATCTTTACTGTAATGAGACATTTATTTTCATATTTAATTCCTGCTCCAGTCCTCTTGGTGAATTTTTTTTACTGCTTAAAACCTCTTTCTATATGATATTAGCAAGAGTTACAGATTATATACTTCCTTTTTAGACTGGCATTGCTGTTCCCACCATTTATATTAAGTAATTTTGATGAAAATAATAAAATATGATACCGCTATATGTTTTCAGCCACTTATTTTAAGAAACACTATAAAATATTCTTTTTGACTTTTGTTAGCAGACTATTGTTCTTAATAAGCAAGAGGGAGCTAATTTCTTTTTCAATCCTGAGTCCAAGGTGCACCTCAAAATAGATTGCTCCCCACAGAGCCTCACAGCTCTCTTTAGCAGCACTGGCACTGTGACATCCAGCACAGCTTAGCAACATTCAAATACTGAGCCCTGCCAAGAAACCACAAAGCATGTGCTCAATACACAGATGTGCTCTGATGAATCAGGGCCATCCTACATGTTTGGTTTGGGTCATTGCAGAACTTGCTGGTTTGCAGTTTGCAATATCAGTATTTTAAAAAATTTGCTTTTTTTGTTGTTATTTGTTTGTTTTTCTTCCCAAGGAGTGTGACCAGAAGGGAATGCCTCACTCTAAGTCAGGTGGATACATCTAAAAGAGTCACTTAGAGCTGCAGCAGAAAGAAGACTGGATGGAGCCATCAGGGAAAAAGCATGACTCATAGGTCCTTGGATAGAACAGCTGCAGTGCACCCAACTTCAGCATTTCCCACTTTCTTGACAGGAATATTTCCTAGACACTCTGATGGGACTTGCTGAGGTTGTTTCAATGATGGAAGCCACTGCAAACTGAAGGGCTTTCTAGAAGAAGACCATAGGAAACTCTGCCCTGGAAGGACTCAATATGAGATTTATTTTCAAGTTTGGTTTTTTCTCTTTTTCATCAGCAATTCTGAGCTTTCCCTGGCTGAAGAGTAAAGTTATTCTAACTTATTCCAAGTAACTTTACTGTAAATAAAACTTTTATTTTTTTTTGAGACAGGCAGCTGTTCTATCCAAGGACCTATGAGTCATGCTCTGTCATACCAAGTGTGGTTTAAAGTTTGAACAATCTCTCTCAGTGATCCAGCAGGTGAAGCCTTTGCAGCTGTGTCTACTCCTGTATGGACTGCAGCAAATGCAGTGAGCAAATTCTATAAACTATTTGGGAGCAAAATGTTGTCGTGTATTTGGGTGATTGAAGAAAAACTTCCATTGCAGAAGCTCATCCCTTAACTGCTATTCAAAGAAGGACACCACACATACAGAAGGCAGTCATTATTTAATATTTGGCAGATAAAGGTCTGCATCTTATGTGTCTGGTTAAGTTCCTCTGCTATTCTCCCATATTGTTTTCCTTCTGCAGTCTCCAAGGAAGCCCAGTGCTTTGGTTCTGAGACTGTATGCTGAAATATTGACAGCTGTTTTAGAGCAAGAGCTCAGTCTTTCTTGCACAAACCTACAGCTCTCCCAGCAGGGCAAAATTCACTGGATTCAGGGCAGTAATAGATACCTAGGCCAGTCACCTCGCATCTTCCCGCACAACTTCTTCAAGGTTTGTTTTTCTCTCAACACTAAGGAGAAGGGGAAATTTTGATAACAAGTTCTGCTGGTTTCAGCTAACTTGCCTCATCTATAGGTTCACATTTGCATTATTCAGGTGCTTGTTTCTAGTATCTAACAGAAACACATTGAAAGGACAACTCCCCAGATGTACAGTGGTATGTGGTACAGAAATCCAACAGTATATGCTATACAGCATTTTCAGATCTCTGCTCCCAGTGCAGAAGAAGGGAGTAAACAGAAAGGAACAAAATATGGCCCAGGAAGAACTGAAAGACCAGCAATAAATCATATTTCTTCAGTGTGACAAGGGTGACAGAAAAATAGCTGTGCCAGATGCCCAGATTTAAAATACCTTCAATTACCTAAATCTGATGGTTTTGCTTTTTTTTGAAAATCCTCAACAAGAATATGTTGGGCTACACCAAAAGCTGGAGCCCAGGCTACACTGAAAGATGGAATAGTAAAAATAGCGGTTACTTGCAAATACTAGGAAGAAACACTTTTATGAAGAAGCAAGGAAGATGCCTGCTATTTATTTCATACTAACAGTTGGATCTACCCTCAATATTCATGTTATTTCATGAATAAATCTATCTGGTTATATTAAAGTGAGAAAAGAAAGCCCTGTAAATCTACCCCTTATGAATTCCAGTAAGATTACTCCTTGAGTATTCTTTTCATCTCCTAGAATTGTACATAAACTACCGCCTGTATACCTGCATACTCAGGCTTTATTTTATACATGAACAGAGATCTAAAAATACCTTATAGAACAAGGCAAATTAATTTACAGATTTCCTTTGGGTAGCATAAAGCTCTCTGTAAAAGCTGACAGATCTTCACATTGTGCTGAACTATGTGATACTACAGCACTTCTGTGAATAACATTCTGCAGACTGGTGGCACGTGCTCCAACAACCAATTATTGTTTCTGGGACTTGTAGATATTTTATGGTTGATAAGCAAATTTCACTGAAACATTTAGGTTTCAGAGCAACACAGAAAGCTACTTTAAAATAATCTGATCATGAAACAAAACTGAAGGGACATGAGTGATTTTTAAAAAAAACCCCAACATTAAAAAAAAAAAAATCTCAATGGGGATAAGTAATAAAAATTTAAATATTTCATTATGTAAAGACATATGTCCTGAACCATGCCTGTTTAGTTTCTCCAAGACCCTTTTGTGAGGGATCTTGCCTTCCAGAAATCAAGGCAGCCTGTTAAAGTAGATTATTCTCACCCACAAGATTTGAAACCTTAGTAGTCCTCTGGTCTCCCTTGGAGCTCTGCAAAAATTGGTATCACAGTTGCCTCCCTCTTGCCCTGAGCTATCAGCACAACTCTGGGTGACAGACTCCACGAGAGGTGGCTGTTGGATCCCAGAAACCTGGGTTTTTTGAGCTTTCTGCGCTTTCTGGCACTGATCCCCTGGAGAACACTGCTTTTGACCTGATGCCTTGGAGAAGGCTTCTAAATTTGAGTGATGGAGTTAAAGTCACAGGTGTGGAGTTAAACAGAAGTGTGTGCTTTGACATGGTGAAGAGTTTTAAATTTGAAGTTTTCATAATGTAGTCATAGGTATGGGACAAGATGGAGGATTTTGGGTGGTGTCTCTTTTTGGTGTTCTTCCTTCTCCTTCACAATTTCAGGTAGTAGTTTCTGGTTGGACAGTTAGTGCTGCACTGAGGGTCACAGGAATTTGGTTTTTAGTTCAAAAGTATAAATAATATAGGTGTTAATTCTCTATTGGACTATTTAGCTTTAAAAGACCTTGTAGCCAGCTAGATTCATCTCCATTTTACTCGCTTCTAGATGGTGGCCAGGAGTGTTGCTGAATTCTCTGTACTTAAGATTTAATAAACGACCAAGCCCAAACACGAGAAAATTCATCTCTGTGTTTTTTAATCCTGGCTCTGAATGAAGACAGAAGAAACTTCAGACAAACCACTAATAAGGGGTGCAAAAACATCCCCCCATTACAGGTGGCAGCAGCATTTCAGTTGTTTCATTCCTGAACTTCTTTAGGTCTCTCTGCTGAATACATAGACATGAGGATTTGTTACCACTTATTTTATTTAATCTATCTATTCCTTGACCTCTCCTCCTCATGCTTCACCTTGAGGTAACTGTTGCAATTAGTCTTCCATACGTGTAGAAAATGCCTTTCCTTCACAAAGGAAATAAGCATGGAAGCATTAAAAACAGTATTCAGTACATTTATTATGAGGAATCACATGGCATAATTCTGAATATTAACTTACTCTGAAAAAGATAAATCAGGTAATTTCTGCACAGCTTAAAAAATACTTAGTGTTTCTTTCTAGTAATTGTTAAACTTACAGTAAAATTTGTCTTCCCAATGCCAATTTAATTTTTCAAAAAGATAATTTTTAAAAAAACATTTAGTATTTCCTTTCAACTAAGCAAAATTTCAGATGCTTTTGTACTTATTTAAAATTACTCTATTACCAATTTGCACACGTTAACGAAGTATTATATATTAGGAGTGGATTGAATTGAATTAATGCCTTTCTATTATTTTTGGTTTTTGTTTTTTGGTTTTTTTTTTTAAGCTGGGCTAGAACATACTAAATTAATACTTTGTTTTCAGTGGTGGAGGGAAAGTAGCTTTCTTATGATTGATCTTTAACATTATAATAAATTTCCAAGGAAACAAAGCAGGAAAGCTACACAACACAGTCATCCTTTAAAACATTTATTATTTCTTTTTATATGTATTCCTTATCAACAGGTACTTGAATGCACCCAAGATGACTTACAAAAGTTACCTACAAGAGTAGGTAACTTTAGTGCTTTTAAGGCACGACTACATATAGCTTTCTGAGTGAGTGCCTAACTATTTCTCCTATTTGTACTATATACAACTAGTGTATACCAACTTACAAGTTCAAAGGGCACAGATATGACAGAATGTCTCAAATTTGTATTTTTCCAAATTATAAATCTGTGACTTGCATAATAAAACTAAAATTAAATCAAAAAATCAAAACACAAAATAAAAAAAATCCTACCATGTCATCTTTTCATTCTGATGTAACTAATTATAAAAATACTTTTTATATCTGTGTATCCATATATGAAAAAAAAAAATCTGTTCATTTCAATAATGCAGTGTATTTCAACAATGGATGTTACATATTCAAAATATAAGTTATCCTCCATCATTTAAGGCCAGATTGGATGGAGCTCTGAGCAACCTTGTCTAATGGAAGGCATCCTTGCCTGTGACAGGGGGTTTGGAAATATAAGATCTTTAAAGTCCCTTCAAATCAAACCATTCTATGGTTTTTAAGTCTACCTCTTTGAAAAAAGGAATTAACACCACAGCTCTACAGCTGAAAGGCTCCAATCTTCCCTTTGTTAATAAAGAAAATTTGCGAGCAAATTCTCCTGCACAGATATTGCCCTGCATAGGGATATCAGACACAAGACAAGATAGGAACATGTGGCAATGGGGATACAATGGCAACACTGCACCAGATATAATTACCACAGAGTGCTGTGTACAGAGGGGTTACAGCCATCCCTGCAGGGCTGTTTGTTAATCTGCTCGAGAGCACATCTTTCACTGAAGGGTAAACAACCCTGCATCACTGTTAACACAGTTAGTGGCTCAGAAGAAGCTCTCACTGCACCTACCCTGCAGCCGATGCCAGAATGTTCCCAACAGCAAACCTATCTCACAAAATAAAGACCTCTTTAGAGTGTATTTTAATTTTTTTTTTTAATATGTGGCTTTCCAGACTAACAAACCAATTCATTCAGTACAGTTGGGCTAATCAATCACATGACCAACTCAAGCATATATTTCCATGGAATGAAAAACTTGAATCATATCATATCATATCATATCATATCATATCATCATATAATACCTCAATCTTAACATATCAGTTTTATTTCCTTTCCTGCTTCTTAAAAATGTTTATTACCTACCCATGCAAACAGGTTGAAATTCCAGCATCATTTAAGAAAAGCTACCCTACTGCAGTGCTGCGAGTTTGTGCATTTCTTGTCAACTAAGCTAAACTTTTCAGTTACATTACCCTCTGTTTTTTCCTCTCAGTGAAAATGTGTTTCATTGCAGATATTTTCCTAGTTGTTGTGATATTTTTAGGGTGAAGAGTTTTAGAGTTTTAGTTTATGAAAGAAAGTTTCAGATATTATGCCTGGAAAGGGAGAAAGTGAGTCAGTTAAATGGCAACAATGGTGTGTAGAGTCTATGCTTATGATCAAGAAAAGACAGAGGAATTTTGCAATGTTCTCTCTTTGGATCCAGCAGCAGTGCAGCTCTTCCCTAAAAAATGTAATATACTAGACAAAGTCAGTGACTGAACCATATGCTGATCTTGTACTGACTTTTTCATGAGTATTAAAAAACCCAAAATTGCTTGAGAACTCCACAGTAAATCTCTTTCCCAGAAAAGGCAGTGCTAAAATGCCCTTTGAAGCAGGCACATGAGGACAAAGATGCTGCAAAAATGAGTACCCGTGGGTAATTGGGGGAACTCTGGTCATGCCCTTTCATGGATTAAATGTTTGGCCCATCCTATACAGAGCAAAGATGCTCAGCAATAGCCTTTCCAGATCTGAAACCACAGACTAAAAAGGTTTTGAAGTCTGCTGTGTGCAAACATTATGTTCTTTTCCTCTTTGCCCCTGAACCACAGCTTTTAGTTCAGATTTAAATAGGGTTTTCTGAAAGTCTCAATTATTTTTGATGTGGATTGCATATCTTCACTTTTTAAAAACTGAGAAGTATCACCAAACTGGATCAATTAATGATCAACCTGAAGCTTTCTGGAACGAGGTCTGAAGGATCCACTATAATGCTCTGTCAGGATCAGTCATCTTCAGGAGCTTTGGGGACACCTTCGGAGGATAAAAATCCTTTGGTGTATGCTGAATGCTGTTAGGGCTTTTTTAATTTTAACAGTGATGTCAGTGAGCAGGACCACATCTTAATGTGATTTTGGGGGTTAAAAGGATATTGAATCTCCTCTGAAAACTTGCAATGTACTCTCAGTAGTGGCATACATTGTGGCCAGTCCTTCAGCTCCCTCCATCCCAAGTTCAAGACAGGTTCACCATATTTTTCATGGCTCTCCACAGCCCACAGTTTAACTGTCTACTTGTCCTGCCTCATGGATTATGTAAGATCCCAAAAGGGCTGAAGTCCTTCTCTATTTCCATAGCATGGAATTTTTTTACCTTGTTACTGCAATTCTGAGTACTTAATTTACTCTTACTGGCATAGAAAATAATAGGAAGCTTTTTCTGGAAATCACCATAAATTCTCACTATGACTAACAGACATTGATCATGTGGCTTCTACATTTTCATCATAATGTAGCAAAGTCTCTCTCTTTCTCAAAATGGATAATTGTTTTTGTACACATATTTGTACAACGTAATTTTTTTTTACCAAAGTCTCTACAAGCATCAAGCTGACTCGATTCTTTTTTTTATAGTATATCCCAGACAGTATAGCATAAATTTTGCAGATTTTACAACTGCGTGCATTTTACAGCATCCCAAACATGCGTGGTTCAATTTAACTGTCATCAGTTTCCTGGGAATCACCTACTGCATCCGTGTTTGCATTACAGGCATATTATACTACAGTTCTGCCACTTCCTTTTCAGAGCATCATCATCATACTTGTCAACCAATTCACCTTCAGACAGTCATATCTTTAAAATGCTAATGTATTCCATGCTGTGCAACAATGTGCTTCTGTCTTTTAACTGGCTAGATGAAAATTTTAACTGAATGGAAAAAATTAGGAAGAAACTGTGGTGCAGTGATTTATGTGAGTAAGTTATAGTACATCTATTTATAGCATAACACAGCTTTTTAATGACAGTCTGTTGGCATAATTAAGAATCCTTGCACAGAGTTTGAACAAAAACATAACAACAATAATATTTAATTGCATTTTATATGCAAAAATCAATGCGGCTTCAGCTAAGAGCAATATGTTATTCATATGCTACTGATTCTAAATTGGGTTGTGACATACTGTTTGTTCCTCAAACTCATTGAAGATGCACACATTAATTTACAAGAACTCCAGAAAATGCATATGGGAAAAATGAGGCCTACAGTTTATACAAAATGAGGAAAACTGAGAGAAACTTTATCACAGAACAAACACAAGATAAGCAATCAACTCTCATTAGGAAGGCATGTATAAATAAAGTAACAAATTATTACGTATAAAAGAAAGGTTTAACCTAAAAAGCTGGTATAAAAAGAAAACCAAAAGCTTGTGATTTTGATTACATTACCTTGTTAAACAATGAAAACCTCAGAAATCCTTGGACAGATTTGCAAAGTATTTGCATGTCACAGTAACAGCATCAGGCACACTAATCTTGCCTTCTATTTTTATAACTCCTCCAAAAAGCTGAACATATTTTTTCCCCTATGGTATCAGGAAACAAATGTTCCTTCTTACTTTGTGGTGTCTGTGGAAGAATGCATTTTAATATAACCTGGAAGAATAACTTAAATGCAGAAAGACTACCNTTAATATGGAGAGAAAATATCAATTTAAAATTCCATTCTTCACAGAGAGATTTTGCCTAGCAATCCCTACGCTACACAATCAGTGATGAGGAGTTACTCCCCTGGAGTAAACCTCTTTACTGTAGCTGTGCTTTTAAAGAGTTTTTCTCCACTGTGGAGAGTGTTACAGCTGCACATAATCCCTGTGAGCACTAGGCCTTTTTCTTAATTATGTAAAAAAAGACATGGAGCCTCAGTTGTTGCAGCATTATCAGCCCTGGGCTGCCTGAGGGTTCCCTTCAATGCTGTAAAGGGTGTTATTAAAGGTATCTGTGACGGACTGACTCACAAACAAAACCAGATGTGACCTATAAAGCAAAGGGAATTTAACAAGACCTATTTATTACATCATTTTCCCTCAGTCCTCTCACATTTGAAAGATCACAGTAGCCAAAATAGTTCAGAATTGGGAAGGAAGGCAGGTGTCAGGGTCTACTCTGGCTAGAGCATTTCTAAAGGATCAAATACATGTAACTGGAGAAAGGCACCCTTCCAAACCTGACATTCCTTTCAAATATTAGGAATAGAGAAGAGCATGAAATTATTAAAAAACATGAAAAACAAAGTTCTGGAGAAACAACTTTCTCTGAGCAACAGAAAGGATTTTTGTTCTCAAGCAGTTTAACACAGAGTTGGCAGGGCTGAAGGAAGACTGAAATATACTGCAGAAAGACTCATAAAAAAGCTATGTAACTTTACGTTCCTACCAAAAAGAGGCGATTGGGAAGATCCAAAGCTATTAATCCTGGGGTACAAATCAAAGAATTTGATACAAATTAATGTTGGAGTAGAACAGGTTTTAGAGCAAAGTGACAAAATGAACAGGAAAAATTATCAGGGTGATTTTCTTTTCTGATGATACAAAGTTATTTGTAATAACTGGGAGAAAGATGGGACTGTGAATAGCTGAAGAAAGGTCTCAGAGCCATGGTTTCACAAGACAGGCAATACCATGTACAAACAGCTGTCCCCAGTAGGTCCCTTCCAGCCACCCCCACCCACAGCTATTATGGTCCCCATGCCCCTTCTGTGAGATCTCTGTTCCCATCGGGCATGGGTGGCAAGCTGAGGACCTGCAGAGGTGGCCCTTGGGGAAAGAGGTCAGCAGCTCTGCCACAGAGCCATTGCAGAACTCAGCTGAGTCCATCAGCAAAGCTGGTGGTACCTCCAGGGAAATGTGTGTGAAAAAGGGCAGGAAAAGCCAGACGGAGAGAGGAGGGAATAAAAGGAGTGAGGTCCAGCAGAGGAAACACCAAGATCAGTGGAGGAGGAAAAGCTCCATTCTGGAGCAGACATCCACACTGCAGCCCTCGGAGAACAACGCCAGACCAGATGGATATGCCTGATGAAACTGCAGCCAGCGGAGAGCCACCCCTGGAGCAGAGGAAAACCACGAGGAAGAAACAGCAGCAGCAGCAGAGAGGAACTCCTATGTACTGACCAGCCTTTATTCCCCTCCATGGAGCTTGAACAGGGTAGGGGAGCTGGGAATGAAGGAGTGAAGCTGAGCCTGGGAAAGGTGGGAGGAAAGATGTGGCTTTATTATATGTCTCTTCTGCTTCAACTAGCCAAAACTATGTTAATGACAGGAGATTAAATCTGTTTTTCCCACATTGGTAATTGGTAAATGATTTCTCTGTCTGGATCTATAAGCTTTCCCATTCCTGTTTTTTTTACCCCTATTTTCTCCCCTTTTCCTGCTGGGGCTGGGGGGCAGTGAGTGAGTAGCTGAGTAGATGTTTGGCTGTGGCTAAACCACCTCAATATTACACTTTTCCCTAAATAGACAGGAAACTTCCTATTCAATGCTGAAAAAAAGGTTGGGATTTTTAGGCACCATTAGAGCCTGAAAATTTATTATTCTGTGTAAAGTCATCAGTACAGTAATTTTCCATTATCTGAAAGCAGAAAATTAAAAAAGGCTACACAAATTTAGTACTGTGTTACTGCTTGAGCAGTCACATTTGATGACCTATAATGAGAAATCTGGTAACTACTGAACTTGAAAAATCCAACGAAAGTAGCAAGGAAGAAGAAACTTTAAAACAGGCACACAGTAATCTGATCTTTAGACTATCTGAGACTGACTTAAGCAGTCATGAAATAAAACTACGCAGTCAATAACTAAAACAACGAAAAGGAAATTATTTTTCACACCTTATGCTGTTGAGTTGAAAAAGTGTGCCATGAGATTTGAGGATATCAAAATTGGTCAAATGCAACATCAGTTTTGGTTCATTAAGTAACTGGGTCACACATTTTCTTGCATTCAGATACATCACTGGGGAATCATATGCCTAAGATTCCAGTATTCCACTTTTTCATAGGCATATACTTTTGTTTTGGTTTTCTTCCCTCTGTTTTAACCATGCAGGGATGCTCACAGACAACATTCAGCAATAAATCAAGGGTTACTTACAGGACTTCTACGATTAGCTTAAAGAACTGAGAAGGAACTTAGCTTAATAATTTTCCCCTAGTAAGCTTATGCCTGCTGTAGCATGACCCACAGCACACCATGGCCCATAACATTTACCCAGCCCATATCTATGTGAATGGACCCTCCTGCTGTTGTTAAATTTGCCATAGATAAAGATACTCTCATGTCTCCTCTCTCTCATATTTCATGAGCAGTTCCTCATACTCAAGGAGAGGTTGAGACCTTATCCTTAGCATTTTAGTGTCTTCAAAATACATTATCCTTCTTTATGCAAAATATCTAGGGAGGAGTAGCAGGCAGGTCATTGTACATTTTCCAGGTCTTTATTGAATGGCCGTCTAAAAAAATGGAGTGTGGGGATAAGGATGCTGAATATAGGACCTGCATATCAGATATTCACAAGTATTTAAAAGCACTATTCTGATTAATCAAACAAAATAAATACAGTAGTAGGAGTCAAACTTCTACTTTTTCAAAGAGTAAACCAGTCAAACTTTTCATAGGGCAAAAGGTCTCTGTGAAATTGTACAGGAAATAAAATGTACTTTGAAAGAAGAGATATACATGAGGAATGTAAGATCTGTCCCAAGAGATGAAAGGAAGCATGGAAGAAGACACCTATTTACTGGCAGAGAGAGACATGAAAGAAGGAAATTGAATTATATTTAAGAGTATAAAATTCCTTTTGAGATTATTTTAGAAGAACATCTGAGAAACACTAAGGATGCCCAAATGCATATGACAGGAAAAGGAATGCTCCTTGATGAAGTTATTTACAGGATGGTTTGGGGTACTCAAATTGATGAATTTGGAAAAAGTCAGGTGCAATTCTTTGCTCCAACAGATTTCATCACTTCGTGTAAAATAGAAAATCTGATGCACTGGATATAAATAAAAGTACAGGAGAAAAGCAACAGTAACTTTATTAAAATACAGAGCAGCCACAAATGCATGATAGCTGGAAGCAGAAGACTCTTATGTAGTCGACAGAATAAGGCTATGAAAGAGCCTTCAAACACAACCAGTTGCAAAAAGAAAACACTACACGGTGTTAAGGAGGAATCTAAACTTACAAAAAGGCTGCAAGAACGTATTTTCTTGCAATTCCAGGGTACAAGATTTGAGGGATCTTGCAGGCTTCCCAGTAATTGACTAAAGGGCACCAGTATTACAGCTATTTTGATTGTTTCTTAGATCAGTTTAATATCATCAACAGACAGCTGAATTATATTAATAATATTTAAAATATGAAACCATTTTAAATTGCACTTGTTCAAAACACCAGGGGCAATTTTCTTTTTCTCACTTTAGAGGGGAAAAGATTAATACATATTTATATTAGATTTTGCTTACAACAAATAAGCAAAAATCACTTCTCTATTTCAATTAAGTGCATGGTGGCTTATGCAACTACACTCTAAAAGCAGGAAAACTGCTAGAATGGAGTGGCCAAAGAGAAATGAAACCATGAAGACAGTTCCAGTCTAGCACTGGTAGACAGTGGAACTGATTTAATTAGGGATTCTATCCAGTAATGTGATTTTTAAACAAACTTTTGGAAATGCAAAGGTGAAAGGACAATAGCACATTATATTCCAAGGTCCTCTGAAATGTCAGATTGTACTTGAAAAGAACCATAATGCTGCCAAAGTATTTAGCATTACAGAAAATCGCCTGGACCACCTGGAGAAAGTTAGACAATACAAAATATCAGAGGCCAAGAAAACATGTCCTACAAGCCACAGTGGAGGAAAGTGGGCTTGTTTGCCTGCCTTTAGCACTTATTTTATCGCTTCAGCAATAACTGGGGGCAATAGCCTTCAGGTGCACATAAGGTTCTAATAAAGAGGAAAGGAATGAACTTTATTTCTATCCAATGTAATTCACAGACCTAGATTGAATTGTGGCTTACTAAGTTGGGCAAAAGGAAAAATATTCCCCAAAGATAAAATCAGTACAGAACACATCATCTAGGAAAGGTACAGAAGCTCCAGATTTTGTAGAGACAGTTAAGACAGACGCCTGCTGAGGATGTTTCAAGTACTGTGGTCCCACCCAGTATGCCGGGTCTCCAAGCAAGGAGAAAGATGAAGTCACCTCTTCATATTTGAGACTTATTTTTCTATATTGTACAAAAAGCATTCTGAAGTAGGAATAAAGCCTTCTATAAATTGTATTTTGAAAACAGATCCAGCAGGGCCTACTCTACACTTCCAATTCTTCTCATGAAAATTATTTGCACATTTCAGTTAGACACAAACTTTAAAAGGAACCAATTAAGTTCACAAAATAGGTTTTAGTAGATGCAAAAGGGGTGAATGTAAAAGTTGTAAATAGTTAAGCCTGTGGACTCTTGCATTCTCTCTCACTTCCCTTTTTCCTTTTTATTTCTTTTTGAATCTCTGCCATTTGAAAACACATTAAAACTGGAGGAGGAGGCCGGAAAGAATTCATTAGTGCCTCTGGTAATGATTTAGAATGCAAGTGTCAGGTTTCAGTGAAATAAGGAAATACAGGGAGAGGAAGTTCAGTGAAGGTATTTACTGTCACCACTACTGCATTTTTAAAAAGTTAAATTTACATCAAGATGTCAAATTTACTTTCACCTACAATAATGCACAAAGCTTCATTTCAACTAGAACTACCTCAAGAACCAATGCAGCTGTAATTCTTGGGTTTGTTTCCCTCAATGCGGCAATCAGACTTTTTTTTTTTTTTAACAAGAGGACATTTGTCAACGATAATGAATGTTCATGTGATAATTTAGATTTATACAAACATATGATTTAGTGTTATACAACATTCTGGTTTAAAAATTAGCACAGTAGCACAGATTGAATGGCTTGCAATTGAACTTCCTGGCAGATTTCTAAATGCAATTTACTGAGAAACATATTTTTATGTTGACTATTTTGTGTAGCAAGCCTGAGACATCACAAGTTTCCAGAAAGCTACTTGATAATCTGGAAGAACAAGTAAATGTAAAGCTTTCAACAAAAACCTATTTGCCTCAACATCCCTACAAGCTGAGAGCTGTTGTACACAGCCAAGCTGCAGGTGTGCATGTGCCCACACATGTGAGGTTGGACATGCACCTTTCAGCTCAAAGACTAACAGTAGCACCATGCCCATAGCACCTCCCCTTCCACCCCATATAAATTCATATCCCTCTCAATATGACAGACCTTTTATTTAAAAGAAAGCTAAAATATAATAAAATGTGAAACATGGCTCTAAGAGTCAGCAAGGCACACAGGCTGTGAGCACCTTTGAGGGCAGCACAGTTCAAGGACCTCTGCTTATTATTAAGTAGTGTTTCTTTCTCATTTCCTTAAGCATCCACGTGTACAATTCTTTCCAAAACCTTAAAGAGAAATGGGATTGCCTGAAGAGAAGCCTGGTGACCTATGGGAAAAGTTTAATTTTCCTAACACTATCTTGGAGCACAAACAGGTTAATCCAACGACCACTCCAAATAGAAGGAATGGGTTTTTCTCCAAAAATTCAAATCTGTGGGTTGGGGTCCAGACTGAAAAGTTAGAAGGCACACTCACATGACTGCAGTGCAGCTGCAATGCATCTCAGGGGGGAACAAGGATAACAGCCCTAGAAAAAAGCACCTCCTAAGGGAAGGAGTCAGGAGACTGTACTCTAAGTTCTTACAGCTTTCATAGCAGGTCTTAGAAAGAAGTTGGTCTTGAACACAACCAGCTGAGCTCCTAGAAGGTAGCTGAGGGGGCTACTATACTTGACATCTACTACGTGGTACGTGCTTTTGGTTGAAAGCACCTGGGAGTAGTATATTTTGCAGAGTTGTATTTTCTCCTAATGGTTTATCCTACAGTATGAAGCCTTTCAGATCCAGGAAATCGCTAAAGGGAAGTAAGGGTTTGGAGTGAAGAGGAAAGAAAGAGAATATTACAAAAGAGGAAAGGTAACTGATTTACAGTCTGAAAAGAACTGGAAGAAATATCTAACTAGGCCATGGACAAGGACATTAACTTCTATAAAAGTCCCAATTTAGCCAGATTCCCAAGAAGATCTTAAAGACAGCGACCACAACCTTCCATTATAACCTGAGCATGGTAAAGCAAGGGGGAAGAACACAGTTACACACAGGATCCAAATGTTTCCAATTTAAGTTGTTTAGTGTATGTGAACTGCCAGTGTGAATGTCCATGTGAACAATCATTTGAAGAACAAAATGTATTAGGAGTGACATAAAGAAGATATTTAGAAGTGATATGATTGTTAACAAGGTTAGAAATATATATAACTTTCTGTGAGCAGCACCACACAAGGTATTTAAAACATGCAGAGAAAATTAATTCAGAATTAAAACTTCTATTTAAAATATGGAAATATTTATGTTGGAAAGCAGTAGTTCTGGAAAGAATAGAGAGTTCATGGTACTTAACCCAATGAGCAGGATCTCCCAGCATGATGCTGCTGCTGCTAACAAGGCCAATGTGTCCCAGAGACTTATAAGAAGACTTTTTACAGATCTTTATCTCCTTAGGTGAACATAAATGACAACAGTGTGTTCAGATATACTTTCTATAAAAATGATACAAGAAATCATGAATGATTAAAAGGTCACACAAATGAACAAATGCCTGGAAAATCCTCATTGACGAAAACCCTTTAAGATGTTTAAGTCATTTACAATATTGTGAAAATAATTATGACATGCCTGAGAAATTCTGTATGTAAAACAAACAAACAAACAAACAAAAAAACCCCAGGCCTCTAAATTACCAAAATCTGTGTGATCTATGTGTAGTTTCTGTAGGCACAATATCCTGCAATCCCTATCTGTAGAGAATAATGTTTAATGTGGAGATCTGAAAAAGACATAGCAAGGTTAGGAAGGACAAAGGGATCTAGTTGGACTTAAATAACTTTTATCTGGAAATAAAATGGCAATTTAAAAATGAGGCAATTAATTATGAGAATAATGAACAATTGAAAACTTTGGACTCGCTGTCAAAAGACATTCTCTTTCTAAAAAGAATGACTTTTCAGCTATTAATTTTAGCTTTTGTAATGTGGCTGACAAAATTGCAGGTGCCATGACAAAAGTTAATATTTGCCTGCCAGCTATGTCTTTCTTCCAAATTATCAGGATGTCTATGAAAATGTGGTACTTAGTATCTGCTTAAACTGCACATTTTCCTCATAAAACAAAGCAGCATGACTCATCAGTTTATCTGAGTATGTTAGATGTAATAAATTACTGCAGATCAACACACAGAGAAGCAGCCGAAATCTCATCTAGTTCACTGCAAAATGGTAAATGACCTTTTCTCACAATGAAGTCCTGAGGTAGGAAAAAAGATTACAAGGAAGAACTGGAGTGTCTCTATTGATCTGTGAAGTAGATACTGGCACAAGGCATTTGCTAAGCCATTAATTTCAGACTTGTGGAAAATATGAGTGTCTTCATGTAGATAACTAGACTTCCAATATTGGCATCTCTTCCCCTTACAGTGAAATATACATTCTCTGGGGTGAAAGGCACATTCTGTAACATTTCAAAACATGACAAAACCTTATTTCTACATAAGGAGTCTCTCATAGCTCCTACAAACAATTTAGCAGAGAAAAACTAGGAAAATAATGGTTAGGAAAAGTGGTCATCCGTCAGTAGTGTTTTGCTATAAATTTCAAGGTTATTTCCCAGACCCCTGAAAAAGCACTGAAAGGGAAGTACTCCACACTTGCTGGACCTCTGGAGTTTTCCACAGTAGTAAACTGCAAAGCTGTCAGCCACCCTCCTCACTGCTCCATCTCTACAGGGCAGAAGCTCCTAAGCAACTTTTTAAGTAGTGAAGTATTATGAAAGAATAACTCCAGGGACATAAACAAGATGCAGGTTGCTAATGTAATACATGATCTTTTTGCAGTCAAGGAACTGAATATCTTTTCTACCTTACAAAAGCCAGGCATACATGAAGCCTCCTCTGTACCTTTCAACCCTACCTTTGTTACGGCTTTTTGATCTACAGGTCTTGGTTGTGACACAAAACTTGAAATCAAAGTTTCAGATTCATACTAAATATTGAGCCTTAGGGGAAAATTAATTACAGACTCTTGTTATTGTAGTGTCATCATGACTATTTAGTCTATTTCAAATTCTTCAATGACTGGACAATCTGAACATAATGAAGTAAAAACGGGTTACTTCATTTGATTTACATTTGATTTGATTTTCAAATAGCTCGACTTTTCTTAACAAACACATATTCCTCTTTCAAAATTACTACAATTCTCATCAATAATTAGGAGAAAAAATACCTACATTATTCCTGGCATTACATTTCTGTAAGCAGAGTCAGTATGAGAAACTCGGAAAGAATTTCAGTAGCACCTGATGGGACTTTTTGTTGATTCAAAAAACGTTCATTTGCGATTACAGGACTTGATTAAAAGTGACCTTTACCTTTTCATTTCTTTCTCTCTGAAATCATAGTATTCGTTATAGAAAAGACATTAAAAAAAACAAGAGACTTACTGAAAAATTAATGTTGGAAGTGACCTCGAGATCCGTAGTCCCGTATCTTGTTCCAAACATGGCTAATTTCAAAATTAGATGAAGTTGCTCAGGGCTTCTGTAGCCCAGAAAATACAGTTTTACCATAACTTCACAAGTTCTGTTTTCAACACTGGGTCTCCAGACATCTCTGAGCTTTTCTGATTTTGTCTGATTTTCAGTTGTGGCAGCAGCTGTCTGGTGGCCACATGCCTGTGGCCTCTCTACATTGGCTTAGCTCTGGGAGTACCTAAGGCCTGACACCGTGGGACAAACAATCCCTCTGGGGTAATAGGACTGGGGGACAGCAGTGTACAGTCTTAACTGGAATAAAATCAAAGAGGAAGGGGGTTCAAACCACCAGTATTTTCATCCTCCTAGAGAACTTGAAACATCTTGCTGTGAAACCCCTGCTTTCTGCTTTAGTAACACTGATATCATTCATTTCAGGATCCAGAGGGACATGTGAAGCATAATACCCAAAATCTTGTTTACGGACTGAAAGTAAACAAACCTGATAATGTACACACAGATACACACATCTAAACCCAAGAATTTATTGTTAGTTTACATTTCTTTTTAGCATAACTGAAATCTTAAGTCTAATTCAAGAATCAGTATTACTACAACTCTAAAAAATAAAGAAAAGAAAACAATAAAGAAAAAAAAAGACTTCCATATTAACAAAGCAATAGTAATAGTAATAACATGTATAATAGTAATAATATGGTTTAAATTGTTATGCATACACTTCTTAGTTTACAACCCTTTTTCTGGTAAAAAGAGTCTCGTGCTTTAACTGTTCCTGTGGGTCCTAATGTGGATGGGTTTCAGCCTGGCAGTGGTGGTGAAAGGCTTCCAGTGAGTCATCAGCATCTGAAGCCCTTTATGAGGAGGAAAATGATACTGAAGTTGATGCTGATGCTTACTTCTTCCTCAGTGTAGGATGTCTTTGCAGTACTTTTCAGATATCTGATAACACACATTTATACCTTGCTCTTTCTTTGCTGGTCTGCAAGTCTAAGCTCTTGTTCTTTGTTCCCCCTAAAAACATTTGTGTCCAGGTCCAGGTCTGTATTTCTTCAAATGGCCAGTGGTGACTGGTCACTTACAGATCTTATAGATCTCTATAGTTACAGATCTGGAGTCTCCTGTACCAAGCATGTGTACCATCTCCAATCACCACATGCATGTATTGCTCCCCACTGCATTCTGTGTGTTCATTTCTTAATGAATGATCATGTCAGGTCTGCAATTTTCCACCTTATATTACAGTTGTATATATCTCATTCTTCACAGAGTAGCTGTTCATTACTACTATTCATATATCTATGTTTGTGCTGTGCCATAAGAAAAGTAAAATTAATTACTTTGTCATTAGAAATATTGCTGTTACAGTTAACTCATGTAAAAAAAAGCCCCAGGAAGATAAACAAAAATTCAGAGAGCCTTAATCCTGAAGCCTTGCAAACTCAGTACAAAGCCCATGGCAATGGCAGTACTGTATTTTGGGGCTATGGGTTACAGAAGACTGAGGGTAATATCAGGGAAAAAGGGGGACATACTTGAATATTTTTTGCATAACATTTTTAGCTATATTTATACATTTTTTGTGTAAATTAGTGTGGACTGTGACTGTTATTATTATCGTAACTAAAATATTTTTTTTTTGTATTTTCATTAGATTGTTAAGACTTTAGCCTAATGAGATTCTAAGCTCTATATTTATCATGTGTTCTCTTTTGCCCACAACAAGAACTGAAGCCTAAGATCTGATACAGCTAGGACTTCAAAATCTCCCTGCTCACAGATTCCAGCATCTCACCAGGCAGCTTTTCCCAGTGTTTAACCCTTCTCTTGGGGAGCAATCTTTTATCTCCTTCCAGCCAGGATTTATCCTGTCACAGCTCAAGCCTATTGCCTCTCATCCTTTCACTATGTGCCTTTCAGAAAAATCTGACCACACCTTTTGTGTCAGCTCCTTTGGTACCAGGCAGATGTTAGTTGTCCTCTCCAAGCCTTTTCTTCTCCAGACTAAACACCCTGAGCTCCCCAGCTCTCATGTTCTGTCATGACCAACAGCCCACTAAGTACCCCTGTAGCTCTCCAGCAAACCCTGTGCAGTTTCTATTTGCATGTTCTATCCACTTTCCCATGGCCCACCATGCAACATTCAACACTTCTCAGAACAGTCTTTATTTCTAGTACTGACACGTCCATTAACAGGGAGGACAGGCACCACACGAGTATGTGCACAAACACTGCTGAAGTAAAAAGCAGAATCTAAAATTTAAAAGACCAACACTAGTTTCTGTTTTTCCCATTTACTGGTCTTGAAGCTATGAGGAAAAGGAAAATGAGGAAGCTCTTAGAAAAACTATTGCATATTCATGAAAATATTAGCAAATTACCTTTTAAAAGGCATTAATAAAACTTGCAGGGATCCACATTTCATATATTAGTTTCAAATAATGTATTTAAATCTTTCTGTTCTTTACTAACAGCCCTAAGCCTCACAAATGTATGAAGCTTCTCTGTTTAGATTAACTTGAAAACAATTTTGAAATATTTCGGTTCCTTTAATGAATGGCATTGCTCCACCATGTTTCAGTGAAAAAATTAAAATCCCACTCAATGATTTCAAACCTCATTCATTTTCATCTGCTACCTGAATGTTGTTTCTAAAACCATCATTAAAATGCCTCCTTCTCAAAGCCAGCATTTCAGAGAACTAACTGAACACCAACATCTTATGAACACCTCTCTGCAATGTTGTAAGAACCTCTCAGTGTATATTCCTGTGTCTCACGATGCAAAGCCCCAGAAGAGAGAGAGAAGAGCAATTATTCTGCTGTCAGTGTTAAGATCTTGCACTCAGTGCTAGTGAGTCATTACCCCTACAAACTGTCAGCCAGACTTTTATCAGGGAGACAAATAACATTATGAGAGGCTATTTTAAATATGTATCTTAATAAGGCTGCAAATTAAAAAGAGGTCAGAATAGTTCCACATTTCTCTTTTATAAACACTAAAAGACATAAAAGGTGCGTGAGAAACACCAAAGTGGGCTTTGAAAACACTGCTTTTTACCACAGGAGTTCAAATGTGGCCCCTGCTCTGCTGGGAGGTGTCACCACTTGCAGCTTCCCATCCCTTTGGGAGCAGCCAGCCTTTGCTGTGCCCCAGCAGCAGAAATACACAGTGGTGTGGGTACAGCATGTCCAACCTGCACCCCAGTATACACACACCCCCCTATTTCACCAGATTCTAATGTACATTGGTCTCACTTGAAAACAGTGAATCTGGGGTTTCTCTTGGGTTCTTTGGCATAATTGTTCAGTGGTATTTTAATATACTTATCTACTGATCTATCAAAATGGTGTTTTCAAAAAGGCTATTCAAAGACACACAAAAGAAACTCTAGTAAATGAAAAACAATAGTTGTCTACATTTGTATGAGCCTACTCTCAAATAGTATAAAAGGAAATTCACAGAATAATTTGAAACATAAATTATACATCTTTCAAAAACAATTACAAAATACATGATGTCCACGATCTGGAAAAATGTGCAAATTTGACCTGGAGCCCTAATAATTTAGAAGCACATCCTACGCTCTGCACTTGTACAAAAGTAGCTTATGTAAAGTAAATTAAACTAAATTAAATTTTTTCCTGTTACAGAGATGTAGAATCAAGGGTCATGCTACAACCTTTTACAGGCAAATAAAGCCCTTGATAAAAAACCAATGCTTTTAAAAATGCACCATGCTCCTACTGTTTCATTGTATTCCAGTTCTCTAAAAACAGTCACCAATATGACTGACTTGCTTCCTGAATACTAACAATGTGGATGATCTTTTGTACCTTCTTGGCAAAACAAGCAGTGTTAAAAGACAGACTAAAGTACATCCACTTCTGAACTAATGTCTGCAAACAAAGATGTGTGTTATTCCTGGGGGAAACAAAACCATCCACCTTATAAAATGTATCTTCATTTTACCTTTTCACATTTAAATATCTAATGTTCCCAAGTGGGATAATATGGAGGTACACATCTTCGTTTTTTGGTTCGAAAAACCTTGACAGGAGATAAGGGACATATATTAAGGGGTTGAGGGGACAAAGGCCAAAGAAATCTATAGAAGAAGATCTGAAGATCTAATGAGCTCTTCTTTGAGCTCACTAGAGGTCAAAAAGATCACTAACTTCCACAGAATACTTGACTTTTGTTCAATAAGACATTGACCCATCTATTACTAATCCAGCCCTGCAATACACTACCAAGGCCTGTGCAGATATTTTAACTAATCTGATAGATTTATTCCTATCAAAAAACAAACATGACAACATATATTTAAATATATACATATGTATATAACAAATTATGTACAGTTTCCTTGATTATTCTAAAAGAACAACATTTATCAGTGAAAGGTGGTTTTTGCTTCTTTCCATCTTGCTAGGCTACTGTGTTTTTAAAACAGAAGTACTACAAACTCCAAAGAGGAAGTATCTGTCACAGAATCCCTGCTAGTTTTGCTTCTTTTCACTGTCAGGTTCTCAATCATTTCTGCAAGACCTTCAGAAGTGACAGTACAGCAAAGCTACTTATTTATGTCTTTCCATAGAAACTAGTAACTTGGCAAAATAATGCACATTTGCAGAAAACATCAGCTAGAACCATGTCTGCTGTAAGTACTGTCTTCTTACAAAAAGCATCCTTCACTCCTTTGAATTCAGTATCCAGTAACACAACCCTCCTACTTCTTGTAGATAAATCAGTGTGTTTCCTATGCTTGGATGGGAAAGAAACCAGGACTAGAAACCCAGGCCCTTACAACTGAGCTCAAAGTCCACCCATTCCCTGCACACAGCTGTGGAGGCAGAGCTGCAAACATAAAACATAAAACATAAAAGACTGCTCTTACAAACCTCTCCTGCAGTAGCACCTCATGCAAATTTTGCATCTAATCATCAAAACTTGCTTTTACTGTAAACTGTTCTCCTTAAGATTAATTGAAATGTTTTGTAGCAACTTCAGCCAGTATGCAACCCAAGTGCCCAGCAGAATGAGGACAGCCCTCTGAACACACGACCTGTTAAAATCCTGGTGTGGACTTTCCATTTGCTTTTTCTAAGAAAAAAGTGTTGGTGATGGAACTTGAAAATCTTAATTTAAAACCTTAATTTAAAATGCTACAGGCATTTGTGAGATAGACATGACATTTAAGGTCAGCTGGGACACACAAGATGCACACCAGCACTTTTTGTGGCCACAGACACCTGTCAGTGAAGACTCTTAACAGTTCATAGAAGTTCGAGTCTTGGTGACCTTCAAAGCAAAATGCACCTATCTTCTTTACTACTTGATGAACTGATTTGTATTTCAAATTCTCTTAAATGAAGCACCTATCTGTCAGGATGATAGGCACAGTACAGAACTTGCAAAGAGAAAAAGAACTATATAAAGCAATCAGAGAATTCTTTTATTCAACTGCTGCAATAAATGACAGTGTCATTATGCAATTTCCCTAGCCCTCTTAACAAACCTGACCTCTAGAACTATATCACATGATTCATCAGTATTGTGGATTCAAATATTTTTTCAAAAACAGTGCAGTAATATCCTTCTGCAATGATTTGCAGCACTGGTCTTGGGCATGAAGAACTGAAGATTCCCAAAAGCACACATATATATCTCACAGCTCATTCTGTGAGGACAACAAAAGAGACAGTGTGCAAACAAGATCTATACAGTGTTTTTAACTTTCTTTATCATAAAATATTTTCATAGAACAAGTGAGAAAAAACCGTAATTTGAAAATAGAAGTAACTGTAACACTTTCCTATGGTCAGATGGAAATTGTGCACAATCGCGTGTTCAAAAGACTTCGCATATTTCATGAAGTTCAAGTAATTCAGTGTTTTCCCATCAACAAACTGCATTACATAGCGACAAATAGGGGGAGAGCGTGAAAACAGAAAAGCAGAGCCAGACATGGGTGCTACTTTACCTGTTGCCTCTTCTCAAATTCCAGCTTGATGCGGGATTTGATGCAGTTGCATGTGTCCTGATACGTCTGCTGCAGCGCGAGTTCCATGAGGTGCTTGTGGTAAGCTCCTGCCAAGTTCCCGCAGATAAAAATTATTACATTTGCCAGTATCTAGGGGGATTTAAAAAAAAGTGTTAGGGAATTTATATAAATGCATTAACAGAAATTAATCCTAGCTTGCAATGAAAGATTGCTGCAGTTATGTATTTGGCTTTTGTTTCTTTCTAGCCAAGGTTAACCTTTCAAAAAGCCTTTAAAATTAGTGGCAACATTCTAAGCAATAATAGAATCACAAAATCAGTTAGGCTGGATACTGTTTTAATTTAGGATTAAGCAGGAATGAAAATGAACAACATGTTTGCCTACTCAATGAGGTACACGGTTTCTGAAAAAAGAATTTCAGCTCATATTAAAGCTCACTGCTGAGTATTAATTAGGTGGGATCATCACCTGCTCATGTAGAACAACAGCTGTGTCTCCTAATAGCAATATTGGAAGCCATGTTATTGCTTTGCTCTTTTAGCAACATTTTCTTTTGCGGTGCCATACGATTAAGGGGTGAAAAGTGTCACCTACACACATGAAAAGCCTGGCCTGCATTTTACCTCAGCCTGATCCACAGCTATCCATCAGTCAGCTATAAACAGTAACCTTAGAGATGATAAACAGTGTTTAAGAAGCAAGATCTGACATCTGTCTACTAGAATATACTTTTCCTTACTACCAAAAAATTACATTTGCCTAAAACACAGAACTTAAAGATTTAAGATTCAGGGGGTCACACTTGCAGCATCAGATGCCCTCTGCAATCAGTAACCCACAAACATGAGAAATAAGTTTGCTTAAAAAAGCAAGGCCTTTTTTGCACCTGGCCTTTGAAAAGGACACAATATTGTGTGGTGATGCTAATAATTTTAACTGTACCCAGCTTATTGCTGCAAATAAAAGAAACACATTTATCCATTCTAGCTCAGTCAGAGCAAAAGGAACACAGTAAAGTAATGAAGCCAATTCCTAATTCAATAATAAAAGTAATAATAAAGATAATATTAAATTGAAGTTGAGATACAGCTGCATTCTGCTCAGACCAGGTTTCTATTGTCTCTACTTGTAAGGCCCTAGTGTATCATATACCCTGGATTCAAGCACTACATGATGTCCTAGTACTTGTGGTCTGGAAAAAAAGGAGGAAGAAAAGAGGCAAAAATTTTGTTAACTCTCCACAGCTAATCTAATAATGAAGTTTATGACAGATTTCCCTGGTGGTCACTCATGGGTTGGTTTTGGTGTACCTATGTACCAGGCAATCTTTTGTGAATTGCTAGTAGTGAAAGAGACAGATTAGAAAAAAAGTCCAACAGTGTGCTACAGTGCTTCAGACAAAAAAAGATATATTGCCCTATAAACAGAAATCCATCCCCTCGTGGAATACATTCTATTCACAAAAATAACTCCTATAGAGTTTTAATGTTTCTTCCATTAAACTTTAAAATGCAAGATTTAAATATATGCTTTTATTTTCCTCACAAATTTTAACATCATTACATGCAATACTTGTTCCTCCATCTGTGACATTTCTGACATTTCACCTTTCATGGCTCCACAAAGCTAAAAGCAGGAGCTATTCACCTTTACTGCAAAAATGATTGATGTTTTCAATTTGGTAGAACTTTTCTTTCTTTCCCTAAAACTTTAAGATCATGGCATTATAATGTTTCTAAAAGCAACATCTGAGTTCTTAATTTTTTTCTAAAGTAGCTAAATCTAAAAACAATGTGAAAAATCTACATATTTCACTTTCTCTGAAGAACTTCTGTTAAGAAGTAGAGGAATAGGAAATAGTTTAAATTAAACATTTCACAACAGCCAATAATCTAAAAAAAACCCCACGAACATATGAGATTGTGGTGTACAGTAAATCATTTGACCTTAAAATATTTTATATTTCTTTTTAAATCCCAATTGCTCAATTCTGCTTTGATGTCAGCAGACATGGATTAGGGAACAAGGATCTTGTGTGACAGATCACAGCACAGGGGTAAAGGTCTTCCAACTGGCAATTGTTGCTGGGTTTTAAAATTAAATTATGAAGTAGGAAGCAATGCCTGATAATAAAGACTGCTGGGCATAGAAAATGCTGAGACATGTAGTAGGAAGGTTTAGTAACAAAATGATCCCTAAACTGAGCTGAAATCAACAGTGCGCTGTCATAATCTCTAGGTAGATGTCACTGTTGAAAGGCTGCAAACACACTTACTAAATGAATTGTCCAGCTTCATAAAGTTATAGACCATTGAAAGCAAAACTTCAGGAATATAATCAATCAAAATTTTTAAAAAATATACTGTAATGGATAGATGGAGGAGTAAATTATGAGTATCATCTTCACAGTCATAGAAAAACAGATTACAGTTTTATGACTGAACTAGCTGAAGTGAGAAAATAGATGGAAACAAGTGACTGACAGGCAAGAAAGCTAATTAACCAGGCTTTTCAGATATTCAGTGGGGTAATTCAGCCCACATGAAGCTCTGCAATGGCTTCCAGTACCTGAAATTAAGCTGTTCAAAGACAGCGCAAAATATCTCAGCCACTGCCATACTTAGTGTAGGTCTAACAAGTACATGTGTAAGTGAATATACAGGTAGAAACTGTGTTTAAAACACCCTTAATTCTTTAGGCTAACATGGAGTTCATTTGAAAGTGTGTCCCTAAGAGATAAAATTAAAAAAAAAAAATCAAGAAATGGATTAACTGGTTTCTAAACAGATTTTTTTTGGCCTGCATTTATTCTGGCTTGAGTGAATATTTCTGCTATTGAGCAAAATGCATCCTGCCAATAGATTGCATCCTGTTCAGTAGCAAGTGCAATTAACATTAATGAACAAAATAAGCAACATTCTATACTTCTTGCTGAATATCTCTCCCCTCCCAAGTCTGCATTTTCCTCTGAAATGCGGCCCAGTTTCAACATATGAGCTGGGCATGAGCTCCATTCCAGGTTTGTTCTAAAGTCTGATAAGCATTCTCCCAGAAGAGACAGGTTCAAAGTCTTCCTTCGTCCAAAAAAATTAACTGATCTTCCCACTTCTTCTTACTCTAATCAATATGCAATCATACCAAAGGTTTCTTCTGTTCAGGCACCTGCTCTAAGAAGATATCATGCTGTGAACACTACTGTACCAAAGCACTTGGAATGAAATCCTGAGTCAGATCAATCTTCTACCTTGTCATTTCTCTAGGGTGGAACTCTGCAGTATCTTTTCCCCCATTATTTTTCTTTCCTTCCTCATCCCTGCCTCCCCCCACCTTATATGTGTATTAGATAATAAGAAAAGCTGTGGTGGATCTTCTGGTAAAAAAAAAATCTCCATCTTTCTGTGATAGCTCTGATAACTGTGAAGATAAATCTGTTGCTGAGAACCTCTGTAGAGAATTCTCTGTAGGAATCAATGACACAACATCATTAGGGATTTCTCCCAGGAGGACAAGCCTGAGCTGTGGAAAAGAGTGTAAATAATGATGGTAACTCAACAGCAGAAAAAGACAGTACTGCATGAACCTGGTTCACACCCTTTACAAACAGGCACGGTATGATGAAAACCCAAAAAACCCACAATGTACATAAATTCTACTAAGCTCCCACTCAATTCACCATATGGAAACACTGAGCAACACAGCAGAAGTTCCCATCTCTCTGTACAGTCAGAGTGGAGAGGGAGGCAAATCTATCTCATGGGCCATCTGCACCCCTTCAGATATATCCATTATCTGTACACTGTGCTGAAATTTCTGTTTAATCAATGAATAAATTCCATGTCTACAGAAAGTAATCTAAATATGAGTCAAAAATTAACACAAGGAACACCAAGATACCACCAGGAAGTATCTCTAATCACTTAAGGAACATAATCATGGCTGATGTCTCCTCAGTCTCTTCTGACCTACAGAAAACTCTGCGTGCTTCCAGGCAATGGGGTAATTTTACATTCAAGCACAGGTATTTTTCAGTATCAGTGAATATCAAGTAATCAGATGTCTAGTGCTTCACTAGCAGAAGAGACTGTATTTAAAAGCAAATGAAGACAAAGTTAAGTAGCTATGACTAATTTCTCAAGAGAGTACTACAGTTCACTGAGTTGCTCAAAAAAATGTAGTGCATCATACAGAAGCTCAGCTGATGAAAGGTACCCACAAAGGTAAATGCATACAAAGAAGTACTATGGTATATAAAAACAGAAGAATTATAATACAGACTTCTGATTCTGATTGAAGCATAAATAATTTGTTAAATATCTTAGAAACTGCTGTTCAAATACTGAATATAATAATTAGAATTCTCCAGAGATTTTCCCTGTCTTGAAAGCTGCCAGTTTGAGAGTTACTTTGCCATATTTCTTTTCTTTTGGATATTTTTCATATCCTGCCCAAATACTTGCATGAACAGAATTTTTAACAACAACAACAAAACCAACACAAACTATTACCAATTTTTTCAATCGTTAAATTTCACTTTTCTTCTGGATAAGAACACTGAGGACATGAAAGCTGAGAGGTGGGCAAAATTGGCTATCATTTATGATGTCTGCATGGAAATTAATGTGAGAAAAAAGAATTCTTATGTCATTGCCAAAGTTCAAATTCTCTAGCTCTGCAAAGATGAATCGTCTCTCCCTTTTGTTTGGTCTTTCATGTGATGGTTTGTGGTGTGACTAGCCAAGTTATGGAACAAGTCTGTGCTGCTTTGGAACCTGTAGAGCTTTAGACTCAGACATTATTCAGCTAAAAACAGTGGGGTAAATGCTGGGTAGAACTGAAAAGCAGCATTTTAGAAGGAAATGCTTAGCCACCATGTAAATTAGCTATTCACTTGGTCACCATGCACTATGCCCAATACCATTATTTTAAGTAGATGTATTCAGAAGGTTCTTCAGCTATTCCATGCAAATCTCTTCCACATGGAGCTCTGGCCAGTCATACAATGTTGCCTTTTTCTTCTTTCAGATTTCCAGACCTATGGAAGTCCAACATTTGAATACATTTCAGTGCCAATTACATTTACAGCTACGTCACAGCCCACAAAGAGGATGGCAAATTTGAAAATGGGAGATGTTTTGCCATATGGCAACCTCTGTTTCAAAAACAAGGAGCTTTGGGGAGGAGCAAAATTACAGGGCAAATATTTTTGTAGCTGGCCTAAAAGTAGTGCCCATGTGGTGCCTGGTCTACCAGCTGCTGTTACAGAAAGTAACACCTGGCCTCTACCTGTACTTAGTGATACCACTAAGTTGAAGTCTTTGTTATGAAAGCTCCTGTGTTTCATAAAGAAATGTAGCAATCTCTTAGATTTCTATTTCTATTTTAGAGATGATGGTAAAAGTTTATGAATTCAAGTAATTCAGGTACAGAACATGACTGGCTGAAGAACAGAGAGATTATGGGCAACTGCATACTTACTTCCTCAGGAATTCGAAGTAAAAAATCAATTTCTTTAATTACTGCAAAATTATTTTAATAGTAGAAAAGGTCAAAGATATTTAAAACCTTAAATACTTATGAAGGCCACAATAAGAACACACCACAGATGAAGAGAATAAATAGAAAGATCAAGTATCCTCAGACTCTTTGTCTATATCAAGGAGAATGTCAAATGTTTTGCAGCAAGGTAAGTAGAAAAAAAAAAAGCTGCAATTTTGCAAAAACAATTCAATTAAAAGAAAAACCACAAACCAACCAAAAAAAACCCTTCAATCTAAGACTTCTTAAAATAACTGAAAAGCAACAAAAAAGCAAATATTTGAATTACTCAGTATCCCAGACAGTTCCATATTTTTAGTGCTAAAATAACTTTGGTGAAGGGTCCCTTTGTGGAAGGGGAATTGATGTAATTTTACAAGCCAGGAAGTTGTGATGTCTTCTAATTGGTATGTGTAATTCTCTTTGTAGCTTTTGCAATCAGAGCATTGAGGACAGCAGCAGGATATTCCATTTTTGTAATATCTGTGTTATTTGATGTGATTTTCTTTTTATCACTATTACAGATTGAACTTTCTCATAGCTCTAAGCTGTTCTGTGGAATGACTGGATTTACTTCCTTCAGCTCTGGGCATACACAGACCCTATCTATATGCCACAGTAGATAAAAACAAACCATAAACTCTAAGCTCTTTAATCAAACCCAGGAAAAATAAACTGGAAACAAGAATCAGAGTTATGGTCCCTTTAGATCACTTCTGTGTAATACATATAATCAATATCATTGACTCTAATTAATGACTCTTCATATTTTGAATCTAATTTTTTTTTTTTTTTTTGCCAGAGGGAAACTCAGGCTCTCTTCAGTGAGAAGGAATCAAGCAGCAACTGCACTCTCCTGCCTGCCTGCAGAGAGGTCTTTTGTGTTTACATGTACCTCTGGGATCATTTAATTTCTTTACTACCAAAACTGATCTTCAAATGTTCTCTCAGAAAGACTGGGATTAAATTTTAGGCTCTGTATCTCATGTAGGGGTGAATATTAGTTTGCTATAAGGAAAAAAAAATACCATAAAATTAAAACAATTAAAAAAAAAAAATTATGGAGTAATACATCAGTCTTTGGCATGTAACAGAAATAATCCTATGTCTGATCTTAAAATACCTTTAGATTTTCCAGTAAATCTGATTTACTCTTAAAAAAAAAAACCAAACCAAAACTGAAATCTCTAATGTAAATACAGCAATATGCTGCCAAGTTTAATGTGTACCAGTAGATTTGTCCCTACTGGCCCTGATCAGAAGTACTACTAGGCTATCACTCCTGCACTGTCTAGCAGCCTTCATGAAGTTTATTTCTTATTATTATCTACCAGACTCACAGAAATTTCTTCATATATCTCTAAACATCTCCCCTTCTGGCAAGTTTTACAGAAAGTAATCAATAGGTTCAAAAGCTACCAGGAGAAGTAAAGACAAACAGATAAATGAACTGATAATCACATATGTGCTCATTGTTCATGTACTGTTACACCTAACCCTCAAAAACTTAAAGCTGATTTCAGATTTCTCCCCAACTGCTATAGTTTATTCTGTATGTAACTGCACTGCACATTAATATGCTACATACTCTCAGTTATCAATATATATGGAAATTAAAATCAATGGAGACAGTTTAGAATTACACAGATAAATTACAGTAGGAACATATACTCAGTGTAATTTTTCTATTGCATTTCAAACAGTTGGCAATAAATATGTGCTTTAATCTATTTGAGAAACATTTTGAAATTCTGTTTTTTATGATCTCTATATGAAATTCTGAGTTATATAAGCATGTTTTTCACAGGTAATATTTTTGTCTATCCATGATCTGATAAGGTTTATAACTGGATATACTTAAGAATTTTTTCTGCTTTTCTGATGACTATGACAAACTTTAATCAAGCATATTTTTCATAATTTGGCAGCCTGTGCTAGGAATCAGTGGTCTTTGGCTATATAGTTCACAGAGAATGGTGTGGAGCAGAAGGGAAGATAATGATAATGGTGTGTAAGTGAGGAAAGTGATGACCTACAGAGTTGGATTAAATGGATCCCAGACTGTCCTCAGAGCTGGAATTATTAATTATGACAATCTTATAAGTGTTTGCAAAGTTTTTTAAAGAACTTGGTTACCATTTTGAAATATGATGAGATCGCTAATCAGTATTTGGGTTAATTATTAATTGGAAGTCATCTAACAGGACAATTTGCTCTCAGGAAATCTGAAAGTTCTATTTTCTGGTGTCAGGCAAATGCTGCCAAGAGTAAGCCAGGTGGGACAAAGAAAGTACTAAATTTGGGTCACATTCATGAAGGAATGAAGAAAATATTAAAAACTCTTCATGTTGTTGGTGCCAATTAATTCCATCTGTACATAAAACACATCATTTTTCTCTCCTTCATGCCTCAAAACTGTCAAGGTGTCATTTGTCAGGTCAGGCTTTCTATTCCAAAGCCCTAGTGTGAAGCATCTTGGACACCCTGAAACAGTTTTTTTCCTAAATCACATGGTTTGTGGGAATATACTCCGAGTAACACCTTAAAAGTTAGCACAGCACCTCCAATTCATAGAACAGAACCAGAGTCATAGAATCCTTATGGTTGGGAAAGACCTCTGAGACCATCAAGTCAAAACATTCACCCTGCACCACCATGTTAACCACTAAACTCTGTCCCTGCCATACATTTTTTGAACACTTCCATGGATGATGATTCCACTGCTTCCCTGGGAAGCCTGTTCCAGTGCTGACCACCCCCACAGCAAAGGTTTTCCCAATTTTAAATCACCTCCTGGCACAACTTGGTGCCATTCCTTCTTGTCCTCTTGTTTGTTACTTGGGAGCAGAGACCCACTCCCATCTGTTTAAAACCTCTTTTCAGGTAATTGTATAAAGTGAGGAGGTCTCCCCTGAACCCACTTTCTCCACCATTTTCTATTCATACCAGCATTAGTGACAACCCCTACAGAGCAGCATATACACTACAGGCACCTAAAATACTACGCAGTATTGTTAGGAATAGATTAAACTAGCTGAGAGCAATGATTAAACAAATGGAGGTAGTATTCCAGGGAAGAGAAATTTTCCATCCCTCTAGACTTGTTCTTTAACTCATACCTTCTGTTCCTTGTCTTTTGAAGAGCTACTTAACACACAGATCTTCCCTCAGTTCACTGAAAAGGTTTGGGCAAAGGATTCCTTCAAAGGCATAGGGCTATCAACGAAATCAGCCTCATCTACGTATTTGTTGACGCCTTCAGTCAGAATCAAGGTACTTTTAAGGCAAGACTGCCTTTTGCTCCTTTCCAAATAGAATGTGTTTATCTCATTCTCTATTCTTACAGCTTCATTTTTTTGCCTCATGAAGACACTGAGTTTACAGACCTAAGGTCTCCCTGACCCTTTCTAGAACCTTTTAAAGTTTATTTTCACATTTCTCTCTTACCATCGACAGGAGCCAGGGCCTATTTCTGACCAACCTATACTTGCTCTCCTTCATCCAGCCCTCTGAGAGGAATTTAATGTGAGATTTTCCTCAGTTTCTTCTTCACTGAACAGGCATACAGAAATTGTTTCTCTGTGATAGCCTTGTCCTCCCTGAGTGTTTTTGTAACCTGGATGTCAAATGTCCTTACAGAGTCTCTGAAAGTCCTTTTGTTACTCAAGTGCTGAAACAAGAACCCAGCATGCAGGGAAGCGGAGATTGGTTTGGTTAAGTGCCATAGCTCTAGTTGCTATCTAAAACAAATTACATACTTTTAGGTGTATATTCTTCAAACTCCTATCTGACCAATGAAACTGCATACAAAGGCATTTTGCAGCACTTTAAAAAACACTTGCACAGATGAAATGGTTTCACTTTGGCTAATTAACTTTAGTGGTGCAAATAGATTCCAAAATTTCTGATAAAGCATGCTAATTAGCATAATGAATAGCAGGAAAAAATTGCAACTACAACAGGCACAATTACAAGATAGATTGAGATAGGTCCATAAGGTATTTTATAGCTAGACTACTGTGCATCTAAGACAAATGTTATTTTAACTGAATTACAATTAAAACTGCTTATTATTATGTAACACTCAAAATAAAAAAAAATATTTCCATACTATCATTTTCTTTCTGATATTTTAATTTACTCTTTCCTGTATTCAAAATATTCTCTAGAGGTTTTTGCTTTGTGAATGAACCTGCAAATTTTGTGAACCATACAAGAAGCATCTTTTAGGTTATGATTGCAAGGAGGTAAGATTAAATGCTAAATGACAAAGCTTTTCCTTCCAAAGATTGTGTTTCAAAAACCAAATGGATTTGATACTGTGAACATGAAGACAAATAGAAATCACTAAACTGGCAATAATGCCATTTACCTGATAGCTTTGCCTAATACCTTCACCTCTACCTTATTACCAGATTTTGCATTTAACACACTTCTTAAGAATTCCTTTAAAGTTTGTATACTACATTTCTACATATTTTAGAAACAAAAAGCTGTGATTCTATTAGTGAAATAAATTATAATGCTTTGCAAAAACTGAAAGGCTTTCCTATGTACAAAGGAAAGTTACTAATAATACGAAGGAAGAATACAACTTCCAGATTATTGCAATTATATTGTATTTATTAATTTCTGACTTCATTCCCAAATGTGACTGCAATATTATTGGAACGGTATGGATAAATTAAAAATAGTCACATGAAAATACAATCTCTTTTTGTAAATTCTGATGCACACGTAGCAACAAAAATTAAAAAAAAAAAATATTTCCCTTCTCTAATGTTTTTAGTCTCCTGCCTGTCTTTATAAAAAATGCCTGTTTTGAACCTGGCATGTTTTAAGATAACAAAAAAAATAACATCCTAAGTGCTCCTAAGCAGGCATATAAACAATGCAGAAAGTGCAGGACTTGTAGGGTTGTTTTTTTTCTGCATAGAATGACTATTTTTTTTATTCTCCACAAGAAAAATAATCCTGTCCAAAAAGAAAATTCCTATTTAAACTCAATTAGTTTTGGTTGCTAATACAAGTTATCTTTTACAGCAAAGTAAGTTTCACCCTGCAACAAACGTACCTTTTAGTAGTACAGCCTGCCACTAGAAAGGTTTGACAATACATCATGAAGTTATGAAGAAATACCACATGAAAGAAGACGTGAGAGCAGTACTTCTCATCTACCAACCCTTCTTAATCAGAGAAGGCTGCTAGAGCATCAACATACTGCAAAGTGATCTGATAAGAGAAGCAGGTCTCAGCACCACACAGAACATCAGATTTACTTTGCTCCTCAGTTGTGTTATGTTTAAAACACAATTTCCCAAATCTGTAAATCCACATACACACCAAGTTAATTTTTCTTCACCTAATGTCTCAAATTCAGGTTAGTGAATTTGAGTGTATGGACATTACCTATGTTCATCTCTGGGACTGTATAACACACCCCTTGCTCTGTTTTACTAACCAGTCAAACACATTTCTGTGTTTCTCAGTTCTCTGCAATAGGCATTCATTATCTCTGCTTTGAATATCCCAATCCGATCAACAAATGCTGCTACCTTGTTATTTACCACCTTCTGCAGAGAAAGGTTTTCAATAAAACCTTTCTCTTTGAGGAAAAGACAATATCACAGTTAGGAACCCACAGTTATCCAATGGCTCTAAGAGAGCACACAAACTGACTCCTTTCCTTCCTTACTCCCACTGCTCATTAGACATTTCTATGAGCCGTGGGATGCTGAAGAACAATGCTGGCAAACCTAAGCTGTTCCAACTCTCCCAATTCATTGCAGCACAAGTTTATCACTCTGCACAGAACTCCTCTCCAAGCAGTTTCCTGAGACAGTCTGCAAACAAGAGGCTTCATGGAAAATAGCTGACTGTTACAGAAGACTTCAAAACTGACAGGCAGGTCACTCACTGAATGGCCAGCTAGATGGGCAACACCAGCAGGTCTGGCTTTTGCAAGAGCACAGAGATGGGTTTGGCCCCTGCCATCAGGGCTTCTTAAAGCAGAAGCATGAGAAAGAATATGATCAGCAGCTCACCAGAGAACTCTTTAAAGCTGGCCCCAAACCAAAATGATGTGAGCTGCATGCAATGGTCACAGGACGGATAAAAAACATCCTAACTCTTCATTGCTTCAAATGCCATATAAGGGACAAAATGAGTAATTTCTTAAAGAACAAGACTGCAATGAGTAAGGAACTTTGCTTCCTCTAGCCAAGGCTTAAAATTCCTGTGTTGTATCAGTGCTCCTTTATTCGGTTACTTTGCTTATATTTTTCAGTAGCTTGCTCTGAAGATTCTTTGATTTGCTGCCATGTATACATTCAAAATTGTGATTTTCTTTAGTCCTCCTACAGATTTCTTCATCCTCTTCCACTTCCACTTCTTTGCACTGAATAGGTGGTGTAGATAGTGTCCGTGGAAGTAACAGAAATGGACAGTGAATTGCTTCAAAGTGGTCCTGTGCAAGGCACTCTTCATTAGAAGAAATGAGCAGAAATATTATGGCTATTAGAGACAGCTAGCTGGGGAGTACTGCAAGGCAAAGTTCAGAGGTACAAGCTGTGCATGAGGCTACCATTTTATCAAGGCAAATGCAGACCCAGTTGCAGAATAAACCAGCAATAAATAGAAAAGAAATCCACGCTTTTCAGAAAATAAATATTTTTTACTCTTGATCTGTTCCTACTCTGAAACAATGTTCATCAAAAGTACTTCATACATTAACAAAGAAAACAGTTGTATGACTTTTTATTGGTGTTTTGTGGAGCTGCCAACATTTGCTGGTATGGCTGAGGGCAGGTGTATCCCCACTGCAGTTACCAGCATGTACAGACCTTTCTTAATCAGCACTGTGATGAACATGCTTATTGCCTGCCAAGTGACAAAAAAAAGTTTGTAGACAACACACCAAGAGAGTGCAGTGCAACAGAGCCCCAGAGATTATTTCCTGCAAATGAATTTTTTCCCTCTAGCACAATCTTAACGCTCCTCCTTTCATCCCATCCTGCACTGAGAAGTTTCAGAGTCCCAGATAATAGGAAACTGTAATATAGTGTCTGAATTAATCCTAAAGAGAGAAGGCAATTATTAAAAATGAAGTGCACTCTATGTTAGCAAAAGTTTATCATAGAAAGGGAGTTTTATTAGCTCTGAAACCGGAGAAACATTTAGGGCCACTGTCTTACATACACCTCCACCACCAAAAATCAGAAATTATCTATAAGGAATTAAGCAGCCTTAATTAAGCGTCTCCTGTTAAGAAAAACTGGTGTTTTTTTTTTCCCAAAAGTTATCTGCCATTTGTACATAAAAAACTCTCTTTTGATTTGTATTCTCTCCACGTTTGCATATCACAGAACCCAGATCATCTTTTCTAAATCAGCATGCCTGGAGATGGTCTCAGATGCAAAAGATTGAGCACACTATTTTTCTCATTAGTTTGTTAAGAGATCTCAGCAGAAATCCAGTTGACAGTCCAATTCAAGGACACAATGGGATGCAACCATAAGAGCTGAGAGAGCCTGCTGATATCATTACAAGGCTACCCTTGCATATCTCTAACAGCTCATGGGGACCAAGATAGGTTCTTGAGTTCTTTAAGAAAGCAAATATCACTCCTGTCTTCAAGGAAGGTAACATCACCTGATCCCTGGGAAGGTGATAGTGCAAACCTTCCTAGAAACCATTTCCAACTCTGCAAAGGACAAGAAGGTGACTGGAATTAACCAGCATAGAGTTATGAAGGAGAAAACACACCTGCACAACTTTTATGTGATGAAATGACTGGCTTTGTGGCTGAGGAGGGAGTAGTTGATGTGACAGGGCTTTAAGCACACTCATAAACCCTAGCAGCCCTCACCAGCATCACCTGGGGCTTCTACTGACATCCCCAGGTCTGGGAGCTCTACACAAGCCCAGCCTGGGGCCTTCAGCTCCTGCCTGTGCTGTGCTGGAGGAATGCTGGTCTCCAGTTAAACTATGCCTCAGCACAGACACCCTTGAGCTGTGCACTGACCTGACCTTAGCCCTGCCTTGTCACTGTGAATGTGCCCATAAATTGCTGGATGTCATCCTGAACCAGTGCATGGGCTTGACCTTGCACCTGTCTCCTTGCCATGATTTTGCCTTTTGTAGGTCTTGTCTCTCGGTTATGGTCTCTGGGCTTGCCCTGCTCAAGTGCTGTGGGGCCAGGATCAGGGCACTGACACCCTGGCCTTGTTGCTCTGTCCCTTATTTGCTTCCTTGCAAAGAGCTCTGAAAAGAAATGACATTCCATCATTCCATTCAGTCAATTTTCACTAAAATAATGATTCACCCAAGAACTTCAGTTCACTGCCTTCAATATTTTCAAGCAATTTCGCTGGATTCAGGTCCTGAAAACATAATAAGAGCTTTATAAACAAGCAATGACAGGGAAGATTGAATTCATGAGATATATTTCTATTTGCTACACATTAAAATAGCACACTAAGGCAGGAAGAGGACATAATGTCAGTGCTATCTAGTCTCTTTCCATAGTGGAGATCCATCAATAGGAACATTCTGGTCAATTAACACATCAAGTTTCATCCATGTTTCATCAAAGTATGTTTTATTTACAGAATAAAAGTGCATTGAAGCATTTATAATTTTTAAAAACATAATTTCCAGGTACTGTAATTACACACCAGAAATGTTTAATGTAGATTCATGCTGAAGAATTGCATCTATATAATCATTTCTAGAACTCACCAATGCCTCCAAACTTGGGCTTCAATCATTGCTTTCATATATGCTTTTATTAATAACAAGTTATATCTTTGAATCAGCTTGCAGAATAAATTTTTTTACTATACTAAAATATAATCATAACTATCAGTTTTAGCATATATGTGCAAAACAGTTTTTATTGTATACCCATACATTGGTGAAAATCCAAATTTCATGAACTGTCACATGAAGTACTAACAAGTTCATCTTTTAAACTGCACAGATGGTATAATATTGGGAACTTAAGCAAAGCGCAGTTTTGACTAATATCAGTGCTAACTCCTAGGAAAGTTGATTTTGTTTTTTTCACTTTTGGACTTATTTCCCTAAGAAGACAAAATATAAAAATATGTTGAAACTTTTTTTGTTTAAAGTGACATAAAATGACTGGTACACTCATCAAATCCTTCACTAATTTCCATATAACTTAAGGTATTTTTTGCAAACAATGGAGATAATGCTACTATATGTAAAGATATATTTAGACTTTAAAATGCTACATTTAGTTTGGGAAAACAAATGACCCATTTAATATCACAAAAGATAAAATTCTAAAACTACCAAAAAAACCTACCTAATATATCAAAACCAATCTAATTCTTAATATTTTTTAATGATCAAACAGTTGATGCTGCTGTGAAAAAAACCCTACAATACTAAGAAGCAACTCACATATGAACTAGTAATTGATGAATAATGGTTGCTTCACCTTAATCAAAACATATCCTGCTTAAAAGGCATTGTTTTATTAGTTTGGTAAAAGCTTAAACAAAACATCATTTTAGCAAATAACTAGCTGCACTGCCATATACTAAAAGGCAAACACTACAGATCAGTTACACAGCCTGCAACTAACGAGCATGACTGAGATACACTGGTGTATTACAAATTGTACTACACATACTTTCAAGGTGGATCTGTGTGGCAGACAGCTAAGCACAAAACTGCAAGACCAAAACCCAAAGCCCCAAAGTTTAAAGCCTCAGGGAATAAATTTCTTTGACCAAGGACACCAAACTCAACAGTAAAGCAGTGGTCGTTTATCACTGCCAGCACACTACAGCATTAAGTGTCCCAGCAACCCTTCCCAAATTAAATCACATGCTCCAGTACAGATAACTCTCAATCCTATTACCACTTGCCTACCCTTAATTCTGTCAGATGTTCTTTGTGATGTCACAAAAAACATGCTGTGATGCTGTTATCCTCTCAGGGATAACAGAGCTGTAGCTGCACACCATGGTCAGAAAATTCTGTTTTGAGGTAAACTACTGAGGTGTACAAAGCACTCTTAGAGAAGAATTAGTTCAGAATCATGAGTGTAGTTTACCCTGAATCCCACTTCTGCCATACTGGAAACTATCCAGGCTTGGAACTGCTTGATGTAGCTCATAGCAGTGAACCAAAAACATTGCTTTTACAAAGTGCAACATGACCATACCTCAAGTATTACACACAATAGTGGTCTACTCCTTTCAAAATGGGTGGAACAAGATAAAAAATGTGTGGAGAGAACAGCCTGGAAAAAGGATAGTATGGTCGGTGAGCAGGCTGCCCTTCAGCTGGAGCAAGCTGTCCCAGCAGTGAGCAGGGAGTGTGTCTCACCCAGCTGCCTACAGGCTGCTGGCAACCTGCAGTACCTTCAACCAAAGAAGCTACAACTTCAGCTACCAACTACAGCTGCAGCCTCACACACACATGTTGCTGCAGCAGCAGTCAGGATATAATAATGTGCCATGCCAGTCTCATGAAAATGTACACATCAATGGATCAACCAATTTCCACTGAAGTACCGCTGCACATGCTGGCTTTCTATCAGATTTGTGCCACATGCTGCCAAAACTGTGCCAATCAACGAGAGAAATTTAAAAATTCTACTCCTCTAACCCACCAAAAGTAGCAATCTGATGCAGCCCTTCTGCATCTTGTAAGCTAGGAATGTAACTAAGTCAAATGCTACACAGGAAAATGCTTTTCCTCTGGGACTTCCTGTATTTAAAGATCAAAAACATCCTTTACAGAGTAATAGAAAGTGCTACAAAATACTACAAACTTACTTTTGCCTTGTTCTTAATACCTGAAGACTCATAATCTTTTAAGTGTTTATATGCAAAACTTTTTGTTTTCAGGCAAAAAGAGTAATTGTCTGTAATGGATGCAGAACTGTGGCAGTAAAACCATACTTGAAGTACACACAGACATCATGCAGTCATTTCTCCCATGCAGGTCACTTCAACTTTGTGTCACCTTCCCATCCTAAATAAATAATTATTAGACTTTGGAAAGTCTGGAGTAAAATTCTGTTTGTTTACAAACAGTATCAAAGTTGTACTGCTATTAAATGAAATACCTTTATGTTTTGCTTTCTTTACAGATAATCCAGGGAACCAACAGGTAAAAATAAGGGATGTTAAGCAGGTTTTACAGGGTGATATTAGACTAGCTGGGTTCCAAGAGCAGTTTTAGCAGATTATGGGCATGGAAATGACACTATCTGGCGTTTGTGATTGGCTCACACCTACTAAATATCAGATGAGAGGGGGCCAAAATCTATACAGATTTTAAAAATCAATACTCAAGCTTAGCTGAAAAGACAGCAAGTGCTTCCATGCTTTTAAATACTGCAGCTTTTACTAGGACTTTTCAACATTTCTTGCTTGTTGAACAATATATGTGTTCAATAAATGATTAAATTATTAGCACTTAAAATAAGATTTTTTAAACAAATACCACGAGGATCAAAGAATAATCAAAGAGTTAGCAGGAATTAAACTAATAAGATACAAAACCAGAATTAGAACAGTTCATTAATATATTTAATGACTATGCACTAAAAGCAAATTAAAAGTTACTCTAAAAGCTTCTCAAGAAAGATCTAGCTGGATTTAACGAACTTTTATTCAGCAGACTATTCTTTCATAAATTCTTTAGGGGCTTGCCTGCTATTATATATTGTAGGCAATATTAATCTGATATTTAAATGATTCTCTACCAGTCTTTCAACACTAATTTAGTATTTAATACAGAACTCAGCACAAGCAACATGCTTAGAATCAGTTTGAAAATGCTCAAAGGATAAAACTAAACAACCACCAGTAGTCAATTCCAACAAAATTAATAATAATAAACCACCTCATTACCCAAGAAAATATAATTCCATATGCTAAAAAATATAAAAATAAACAAAGTATAGCACAATGGTTGGAAATGCACTGAAATTTTCTATTATGGATGAAGGACAAAATTAATCTCTTACCCGAACTAGAAACTAGTCAGATGGATTATTAAGGACTGAAGTACAAAGGGGATACAAAGATTACTGCCAAGTAACAAAAGATAGTAAAACAAAAAAAAAATCTTAGAAATATTGATAAATTATCTTGCAGTAGAAGAAAATTTATAAGATTCTAAAACACAGAAATTTTTATATTCCCTCTATTAACTTCTATATTACTCATACTTGGGAGAAATATTCAAAGCAAATCAACTGCCCTAAAGAAAGATTAAAACATGGTGCTGACCAGGGTGGTTGTAAAAACACCAACATTGTCATGGACATTTCTAAGAAAATCCCTCACATTTATAGAGGAAGCTGCAAGACGAATCCTGGATTCTAAACATCTCCCAAATTAATACTTTGTGGCAGATAAATAATTTTTATGCTCCCCACATTTGGTAAATTCTGCTTGTTTCAATAGCTTGATATTTGAAATATCAGAAATATTGTATCCCACCCTCCATTAAACAACTTCTCTTCTTCACAATCCTTGTTGTTTAAAGAAAATTCATGATACATCCACGACAGGAAAAGTAGAACAAAATTAGCAGATTACAGAGCTGCCAACCATCTTGCCCTGCAGCATGTGATGGGATGCAGTGGTGCCTGCTGGCTGGCACTCCCTTCCCTGGGGAAGGGAGTAGGAGAAGGTGGTGCCCCACAAGGACACTGCCCTTGCCTCTGCTGCATTCCCCTCTCTTCTGTGAGCCCCAGGCAGCCTGCCCCTGGTCCCATGCCAGAGTGGGTCCCCAGGCAAGGAAGAAATTTACAGGCTGCACAAAAGAGCATGTAATACAGGAGCTGCAGGGGAAAAAAAATAAAAATGAACATCACAAAAGGGAGAGTAGGTGGAAAATGACTAAGTTTAATGTGCTGCATTTTGGATGAGACATGCATGTTACTGCTGTTAAAAATAAACAAACAAATTAAATACTCCAGATTTGCCTTCCATCTAGCATGTTTATGGTACTTACAGGAACTTCTATCATATCATGGGAAATGTTTCCATAACTGAGGAAATTTAAATCACATTTGAATAAAGATGTTTTGGAAACAAGTTAACTGCATGTCTTTTACTTGCCTGTGCTGTGCTCAGTTGCTAGCTTTCTGAGGAACTACTGCAGCAAGGGACTATGAAAATAGGGTGTGACGTGAGCTGAGACGTGGTGATTTGGTCTTTAATTAAGGTCAGCATGACCTAGGTCATGGCAAACATCTCCCAGCCTTAATGATGACGGGAAAGTCCATTCACAAGTTAGAATCGAATTTCTCTATGTTAAGACACAAATCACTCTGGATTTTAAAGAGCAGGTATAGGAGCATCAGAGTGGATACAGAAAGCCTCTTTAGAAGCCCGGTGATAGACAGGCAGAAACAGATTTTTCTTTTCTTCTTTCTGTGCTGCTTTCAAAGGTTGTCAGAGGCAATCACCATCAACACTAACTGCATGGGGAGGGAGCCAAAAACCTTGATGAGAATTGTCAGGTGAGGAACATAATACGGATCTCAGAAACACTGTGGCACCAGATGATCCTTGCAGCTCCTTCTGGCTTTGTAATCTACACATTAGTCTTTACTTCTGCTTGAACAGCACACTTTAGACCCTTAGGTACTTTCTGGCCCTGGAAGTAAAGGTTATAATGATTTCCAGGCTCATGCTGAAGATACAATGCACTTCATGTTTCAAGTGCAAAGTAATTAAATTCCTCACAGTGCAGGTGGGGACAACAAACAATATTACAATAAGGAAACTCATTAAGTTATATTGAATTTTTTAAAACTTTAAGAAAGCAAGATTATTTTTTACGTACCATATGAAAGATCCTAAAATACATAATGATATTCATCAGATCTGTTCAGAACAGATAAGAATATGGCCAAATACAAGATGTTATTTTCCACTCCAAATCTGAGCTTTTCCTTTGCATTAATTGTCCTCATGCTACAAATGTAACATAGCGTGTTTGAGGTCAAACTGTATGACCCCACATATCAAAATCAGAATTTAACCAATAAGGAAATAGAAGCAACGGAGGCATACAGCATAAAGATGACACTTCAAAGGACTTCAAATAAATCAACAGGATTTCAAGAAATGAAGCCAGAGACACAGGTCAGCTCTTCTGAATCCCAAAGCAATGTACCGTGGCACTTTGGCACTGATGAAATGTTATCACTGCTCTACCTTTCAAAAACATAGAATTTTAAAGTAGTTATGTAACTGAGTATAGCTTTGGATTTATTTTCTTTTTCTATCCAGCTCGACAAATTTCATAGCAGTAGAGGAGAATTAACTTCTGTTAAATGTCTTTGAATTTGATTCTTTAGAACACTATAGGGAAAGGGGAAAACAAAATCACCCAAGTATTAATCATATTTGCTGTTCTGTTTCCAAGACCTTGCTTATATAAGCGTAACAGTGTAGGAGACTTACCAAGTTTTAAAAAATAAATTATTAGCTTTCCATGGACACTGTGGTTTAGCACTGTCCCTTACCACAGCTTTCTCCACCACCCAAAACACTGTAAATGGCAGCAAAAGAAAACTGAATCTCGACAGTCTCAATCTGTCCAGGAGGTATATATACAACTTTCTTGTCCAAGCCTATTTTGCCCCTCTCAGAGGCAGCACTGTGTTCACATGGTCTGTGATTTAAGCTATGAGTAGCCCAACTTGATGGCCCATTGCTGACATCATGGCAAATTACAAGAACTTGATGAAGAAACAGAATTTGTGGAAAGAAGGCTTCTGTACTTGGCTTCAGACTTACAAAAATGTCCTGTGGTATGCAGATGTATTTAATTCCAGCTGGACTCACTGAACTAAGATGGAAGGTACTTGGACACAAATGTAATTAAAAACCCTTACTAACCACAGCTGAAACACAACAGTATAGTCCAGAGACTTTGATTTGCTATTAAAAAATGTGTAGAAGAGGAGAAAAATTATATATTTAACTATATTATGTATATTAGATATATATATAAAATTTTACATATTATATGTGTATATTATATATACACATATACAGGCACTAATGTCAAGACAGCATATAATGCAAAGCATTTTATCACTGCTAAAATGCTGAATACCACAGAACATACCGTGAACTTTTCCTGAAAAATACTTGAAATAACTCTTTTCCAAAATAGCAACAGATCTGCAATCCTGAGTTCAAGAAAATACTTACGAGTTTCAAGCCCATACATACTGTAGTTCTACTTTGATCTATGCCTTGGATGCTTGTTGAGGGAAGATTTTAATACCTGAAACATAACACTCCTTTGAGACAGTGCTTATTGCTCTTTTGTGAACTGACTTTGTCAGGATGAGGCACAAAATCCATAATACATTCTGAAAATTTTCTTAGCAGCAGCTACACAATTACCACTGCCTTCTTTTGGCATCCAGTTAATAAGACAGTAACTGCATTAGCATTCAGATCCACTGCAATTTTTTTTTTTATTAATTCATTTCTATTTATATGTTCTTTTGGTGAATACATGTTTTCTTAAAAAAGACTAGAGTTACTTATTAAAAAAAAAAAAATTCAAATTTTCCCTCCTGGTCTAGGAAGGGTTCTTTGCTTCTAAGTACAGATTTTCATTTCCCACATCCCTAGTAATATGGGTATAGAAGCATAATTTTTTTTTTCATATTCAGCTTCACAACTCTTAAATTGGAATCATTAAAAAAAAAAAATAATCCAATAAGTAACAGCCCTGGAGAAACAAACCTAGCTGCTTAGGTTTTAGCATAATACAATATAATCAGAACCCTATTTTCTCCTTTAGAATTATTTTTAGTACAAGCAGACCTCAACATTTTAGCTGCTGACATGAAAAGCGAACATATTTCTCTTACTTCACCCTAATTAATGCATAACAGTTCTTCTGAAACTCTTTCATAAATAACAGAATCATGTGCATTTTGTTAAGCAAAATGTTCTAAGTCTTCCCCTCAAGATTGCATGGGTCAGGTCACAGATTTTTCATTTCCTTCACTAGTAACATTTCAGCTAATTTGAGCTTGCCTTGAGCATCAGGCTAGTCATTTTTTTTCTCTTTACTCAGGGTCATCAGAATTTACAGTGACCTACTTGCTTACTAAACAAGCATGTTATGAAGTATTAATGGATTTTCTGTCTCATAGACTGTGCTTTCATACTGTGTAAGAGAAAACTTTCAGATCAGAGAAAAGCAATAAGGAAGATCAAAGGTATGGAATGGCTTCTAAACAAGGAAAGACAATTTTCAATTCTGCAGCCTGGGAAAGAAATTATAGAGGAGGTGTGACAGAGGTTTATAAGATCATAAATGATCTGGAAAGGGTGAACTGAGCTCAACTGTTCAGTCATTTCCTGTTTAAGAATTTGGGGGATGCAAACAGATGACAGGTTTGATACAAGCAAGAGATGTTTTTTCTTACAACACAGGTAAGCTGATGAACTCTCTGTCGCAGGAAGCTGTTAAGCAGGATGAACTATACTGAAAAATTGAAAAAAACCCACATAAATTAAAGTTTTTAAAAGGCCCAGCTAGGCCAGAAAAAGAAGCAAACAACAGGTTTGTAAGAAAGAATAAGTAAAAAATAAGCAAAAATGGATTTTAAACCAAGGAGTGAGGGAAGTAAAAAGTAAGTCATAAATATTGGGAGAAAACTTCCAACAATTTACAAGGAGAAATTTGAATTTGGAAAGCTAAAATAAAATGGCAGACTTCACAGAATCACTGAATGGTATAGTTGAAAGGGACCATGGATGGTTCTTGAGTATCTTCAGACTTCTGACTTTTGCTAGTTTGTAGTCAATGCTAACCAGAGGGTGCCACTTTCAGAGCTATCAACATGACGGCAAATAGTCCTAGTTTTCAGGAAGGGAAGATTTATTTTTCTTTCCATAGTGCAAAAGAAGCCAATTTAACTGCACACACTTCAACTACAAAAGAGCTTTGCAGATACATAGGAGCATCACCTTGAAGCACTTAAGTCCAACTTTTGCTCTACCTCGTAGCTCCTCAGCTCTCTGAGATACCCCATTATGCTTCATATCAAATAATCCAAATGGAGCCCAGCATGATTGAGAATCTCAGCACCACTACGTTCATTGAGCTGTTTTCACACAGCAAATATCAGCTAAATTTCTAATAAGAACATAAGGAACTGTGTCAGATATTTCAGGATTGGAAAGAGCATTCATTACTGTAAATCCCTTTTCACAAGCTATGTTCAATCTTTCTCAAAAAATTATAACAATCTTTCTGGCTTGACTCTAACACTCTGAGCTCACCTCTGCTCTGTATCCTTATATTTCTTTCAGTGACATTGAAGAGGAAAAAAATATGCTCCACTACCTGAATGCTCAATGTCTCTCTAGGGACATCATTGTCTGCTTAGGCAGTTTGCATCAGAAAATCTTTCCCTTCTCTCTGCACCCGCAGAGCAACTGCCTGCAGCAATCCTTCGCTGCCAGGTATCATGTCAGTTCAGTAATTACGGAGCAGCATTTCCACACTTACTCTGCTTTAACTCTGATACTATTGTGGTTGCATAGAACCCTGATGCTGACCAGCAAATGCATAATGAAAAATCAACTACCTTGTCATGCAGTAATACACATGCCTGCAACTCCTAGGAGATATGAAAGTTTAATGTTTTCTCATGATGACCATGGCTTATGGGTTCAGGGCTTACCACATCCCACGTGTGAATATGAAGGGAAGGGATGCCCAGAGGAGAAACTGTCCCTGTGTTATACACTGTAAAGATACTAAATTAAAATCTTCATCAAGTTCACCAAGAAAACGGCTTCCTAGACAAAATTCATAGTGTTGTTTATGAGCATATGGAATTCTATTTGAAAATATGTGGCTCTGGTTTATGATGGAGGTTGCTGACTAGTAGCCTGACAGAGGCAAAGCTGCTGCAGCACCACATGCCCCCATCCATCCAGTTGTGAGGCACACATTCATACAGTGCATTTATACACATACCAACAGCCAACCACACAGGATGAAAGCAATTTAGCACAAAATACATACATAGATACATTATATATCCCCCAGGAACTGGCTGCAGATACCCAATCTGTTCAATAGCCAGTCTCTGGATCATCCTCCACCTGCACAAACAGGTCTGTCTCTGGTCTGGCTTGGACTCCCTCCTTCCTCCAGTAGTCAAGCCACATGGCCTCTAACCTCTCCAGTATCCAGCCCAGGCTCATGGCCTCATCTCCCACTCACCACTAGTGTGGCCTGACCAGTGATCACACGTGCTGATACACACACACAAAATACATGTGGAGCTGCCTCAGTCCTCGAGCCTCTCTGACACACAGCCCCCTAAGCACCAGAGAGTACTTAGACCTCTCCAACCTCCCCAGCTGCTCCAGTACAACACCTGGGAGCATGTGGCACAAGGTTTCCATCCTGTGGTCTCCCCACACACACAGGCACATGCACACAGAATAGGTGTTAGGAACGGAGGTTGAGAAGAAGACAGGACAAGCAGCCAGGTAACAGTACTGACCACAGCCTGTTAACACATGGTCATCTGCTTTTTTTGCCTTGTTCATCTATTCTCCCATATTTGTTCATTTTCCTAACCACTGTGAACCCTCCTTTTCCCCACTTTGGTTCCTCCCCTAAATATCCCATCCTAAGTCGAGTGTCCAGTTTGCTCTGATTAGGTTATTTAGGTTCCTCTGTCACTGTTTCCCTCTTCTTTCATATTTTTGTGGATTAGCTTTTAATTAACATTGACCTAACAGCTGATCCAATCTAAGAGTCAGTGGATTTTAGAAAGCACAGACAATGGATATCAGCCGAAGGCTGAGAAAAGGAAAACATCCAAAATATCCAAATCCAGTGTGCAGAGACACATTTTTTCCAGAAAGGACCAGCTGGTTGCAGCTGCAATGATTATCCCAGTAGTAATATGAGAAGGATTGGAGTCACTGCTGGGGCAGCTCCAGCAGGACTGAAACGGCTCTCCAGCACTCCTTCTGCTGCCTGTGTTCTCCTCTCAGAGGAAGGAAAGGAGCAGTAATTTGCCACTCAAGACCCACAAGTATCAGTCTCTCATTCAAGACCTGCACCACACAATTCAAATGCAGAGCTGGGTTTAACACTGACTCTGCTGAGGAAAAGAGGGTTGCAAAGTGAGATCTTTATTTGTACTCTGTTCTAACCTTGCCGGAGCTTAAAGGTTACTGACAAAGTCCAGGACTGACAGCACAGGTAGGTCCAGGGAGGATACACAGGAATATGCATGCTTTAAAAGGTTCCTGCTCGATCCCCCACTGTCCCAGGCAGGTCAGCTCTGCTTGTGTGCAACCCCTGGATTTGACTCAGGAATATTTTTAGCAAATGCAGCTCAACAGAAGCTGAAATAATGTAGTTCAGAGAAAATAACTAGATAATGATTTCAGGGACTATGTGTGCACCATGTGAAAGAGATTCTGGACTGACACAGTCAATACCAATAAGAGTAGAATGGGAATCATCTCTGCATTCAGAGATCATTGGTGCAGCATCAATAAACTGAACTGAGGTGAGAAAGTTCCAAATACCCAAGGGAAACATTTACAGTCTAAATAACGGGATAGCAGGAAAAAAAAACAGTGTCATTGTTGATGACAGAGCAGCAAATAAAGCAAAATCTTAGAGCAAATAATAGAGAACATTATTAAAGGTGCCTCATTACCCACCTTTCAACTTTTCAGTATTCTACTTCTATTTATTAGCATTTATGATTTTGTCTCCATTTGCACACAGATAATGTAATGTTTCTTCTCTGTCATCTCCTTTATCTTCTTTTTTTATTGTGTCCATTTCTCCACTTTCAAGACTCTCAAATTGTTATCCCATGCTTATTCATTCAAAAAAGAAGGGGGGGAGAGGAAGGGGGGGCAGGGCAAGACAAGCCCTAAGGATCTTAACCAACCTGACTGTATTTGATGTTATGAAATAAATTAAACATGATACATGAGTGGATCTAAATAGCCTGTTAGGGCAAAAGAACTGGGGTTGGAATGCCAGTACTTCACTGCCATGCTAGACCCTGGGGACACTGTCACTACAGCAACAGCTTCTCTGGCTGTCACACAGGGAGAGCTCTCTGCTCCTGCCCGCTGGCCTGGGTGAGTTGGCTGGAGCAGGCAGACCACCTGGGAGCATTGCTCCTTGTCACTGTGGGCTGTTCTTTCCACAGGCCAAATTTTAATGACTCACTCCAAAGGCCAAGCAGCGTGCATATCAGTGTGTACATGGAGGTCAGCATCAGTCAGCATTCAGAGACCATCAGCAAAACCCCAGCTGACGTCCATCAGAAGCTAAAACTCCATCGCACCACCTTCATACTAGAGGAAACAGGATAATTGCACACCTCATATTTGCATTAAGAGTGTGAAGCTCTCTCACACAAGCTGTTGCACACCTCCTTGAATAATCTCAACAGTTTTACTAAAAGTACGTATGTGAATAAATGCCCATCAGAACACAGTCTTTTCCTGTCTAAAAATAACTTAATCAGATCTCATCTCAACATGTCTAGGGGCAAAGTGTAGCAAATAAACTAGTAAATAGGACAGATAAACCTGCAGTGGTTAACCTGAACAAATATTAGTGTGACAGAGAGGCTACTAATCTAGGACCATACAGAGTGAGAGAGTATTCAAGACAAAGAAAATTGTTCAAGTGGCCATCAGAAATCTTTTAAATGAAGAAATTTTGTCACAGCAAAACTTGATTTATCTCTTTGGAGCAAAACTCAGTTTTGGCTTCTGAAACACAAGTGTGCCCATGTTGAAGAACACAGAATCTCATGCTTCAGAATCTGACCCATTCATTTGCATTCATTAATTTTACAATAATTTTCCTCAGTTTTAAACCGACCCAATGAACTTTCAAGTCCTTCTTTTCATCCACTTCTGCAGCAGTGCATAGTGGCAACAACAGTTGGAATGACAGGCACTGGGATCTTGAATAGTTAGTATTTTGCATTCATGGAAGTCTTTCACTTACAGGATCAATGAAATTAACTATTCTTGCTTAGGAGAGAGAAAAAATTCCCTGGGTCAGATTGATAAGAATTTATAAGGGTGTGAAGGGCACCAGCTCCCTTCTTCAGCATTGAGAACAAAACATCTGCTGGAATCCTTTAGGGTGATTTTGCTCAGGTGTTTTTTTGTCCTGCTGAGGCTTCGGTCATGATGGCCTATCAGCCTTAGCTCTGAGCATTTGAATCTTCTGCAGATCTGTGCATTTTCGACATCGGTAAGTCTTAATTTTTCTGTTAAAAGACTAAAGGGCTTAGGATTAACCGTGCTATTGTATATACAAAGACATGGAAGCTGGCCTAAGGTTCATATGCAGACAGATCTCTGCACAGCTTTGTATTTCCAGAGCAGCTTAAGTGCTTTCACACAGCCTAAACTCCTAAAGCCTGTGGACCTGAGCTAGCCTGGGGCAGAGACAGCTTGATTACTTCAGGCCTGTGTTCTTGTGGCTTCTGAGCTGATAGATTGCCACATATCTGTGAGAAAATACATCCTCAAAGGAACAAAGAAAATAAAACTGCAAATAGATTCATGAACATAACTTTATGTCTGATAAACCGCAGCCTTTGCTGTTTGCAGACTGCTGCAATCAAAGTTGTAACAAATAATGCCCCACTCGGAAACAGGCAAGAGCTAGCAGAGTCCAGGCAGGTGACCTTTACAGCAAATATGCAGCATACAGTCTTTAGTATACCCAGAACCAGTTCTAAACTGATGGCAGATAAATGTAATTTATTGCACACAACTAGAGAGAGGTACAGGAGAGACATGATTTCTTCTCAGGCCCACAGATAACAAATAATGATGCCACTCACTGGGTGTGTAGGAACACATATACCTTGAGAGGGAAAAGAATATGCAGCGCAATTTCCAAAGGTGCAATCCCTGTGAAGAATTAGGAATTTGTGGATGCACAGAATCACAGGTTCATCAGGGCTGGAAGAGACCTACAAGATCATCCAGTCCAATCATCCACCCAGCACTACCACTGTAACCCCCAATCCACTGAACCTTATCACCCAGCATCAGACCCATGTTTACTTCAAGGTTTGCAGATGATGTCCTCCAGCTTTGTCTCTTCTGGCAAAGCAGAGTTGAAGGCAGTTTTGAGTTCCATGATCATTGCTTCTGTATAGCTGTTACCTTGCTCACTAGCACCATTTTGATCTGGGCAAAGCAGTGTTTTCCCAGAGCCTTGACATGTCTTGGAGGACAGAATATGTCAGGAATGTTTTGGAAGAAGTTGACACCTGACCGCTGTGTTTGGGGAAGGGAAAAGGGGAGGGAGTTTAGGTAGGTAAACAAAAGCTGTGTTGTGCTACCAGTTCCAGGGCCAGAGAACAGCTCTCTTTTACAAGCAGCATAGCTGTAGCTGCAAAGAAAACACCCAAAAACATGTGGCAGAAGTTCATGTCCTTTGCTCCTGGCCTCCACATGCTTATTTGGAGGCATTAACTGATTCCATCCCAGGACTTACAAGATGGGCCCTTGGAGGCTGCAGCTGAGGCAGTTCTGCAGCCAGCATTTTACTGAAACACATGGCAGGAGTGTGCCGAGGGAAACAAGCGCTATCCAGGGACTTGCATGAGCACACGCTGCCATGAGTGCACAGGAGTGCAAATTTTGGAAGATGATTGGAAGAGGAGTTATTTCTACTTGACCAGCAGCTTAGCACTGGTTGGTGGCAGGGGCTTAGACAACAAATAGAAAGATCACATCCTATTGCAGGCATCTACAAAGAGATGGGGTCTTGAACCACTGCAAGGTGGATTATGACTCACCAAAGTCTTGTCTTCACAACAACAGGTGTTTGTGCTCCTGATCCTTATTTTATGCTGCATTAAAAGTAGCTGACAGGGTGGGGAAATGTATTCAGATATGGACGGTGACATATTTTTACTCTACAGAATTCTTACAAATAACATGTAGAGATAGAAGGTAATTCTTTGAGCACATGAAATGACAAAACGTCATGCCTAGAGTGAGTATCATTCACAGAATTTAATGTTCCAGCTCCAATAGGAAAACAACTAATTCACAATAAATTTGACCAAAAAATTACCAATCTGTAAAAGTACTATGTAACTGAAAAGGCTGGCCAACATCTCTGAAAATTGAAGGAAGTCAACAAAACTAACTCAGATGGAGTAACTAAGATTCTTTACCCAAGAAAAATTATCTGGACGGACAGTATTACAAAATTCTGAATTCATGGGTTTAACTTTTTACTGATAAGTTATTTATGTTACAGTCATCCTTAAAAGATCTGGAATACAACTCCCTTGCAAAAGGTATGCTGTATAGGTGACAGTTTTGGAAGTATAGCCTCAACATTGAGCTTCTGACATAGACATTTTATAATTTCATGGACATACTGAAGGACTGGGAGCTTGTTCAACAAATTAATTTATATTTTGGAAAATTAAAATTGCTAAAAGAAATTGTCATTTGTAGAATAAGAAATGTGGTCTAAAGTTGTATGAAAGTGATAAACAAATATTTGCTGCTGATAAAAATATTAACTTTAATGAAGTTAACACAAATGTCAATCTAATCCTTTCAGTAAAGCTTAAGAATCAATGCTAACTGGAGTTATTTGATAACTCATGGAGATATTTCCATTACTTCAAAAAAAGGAGGCATTTATTACATATCCTCTGTAGTTTTATGATTTCCTACACATCTCATCAGGACTATTTTCTATGCATTTCTTAGATGCTGATTTTGGGCTGCAGGTAAATGGTGCTTTTGAAAACCCACATGGCCACCTGCACACATGATTTGATTTCACAGTACAATTCTAGGACTTTGCTGAATCTTCCATCACACTAGAGAATTACTCGTCTTCCCTTTACAGCCTGAGGGACTTTTTGGGAGACATTCATATTCTCCATATTTATGTTTAAATACTCTGAAATGAGATTATACATTTGCCTACATATCTATACTCTTGTAGGTAAGTGGCCTCTTTGCAAGCACATCCAAACTGTACAGATTGCCTTAAAGAATGAGCGAAACACAAAGTACATCTGCTGATTGTGAAAATTAGTTTAAAACCCACAGCAGATGGCATTTCAATATCTGCCTAGATAAAGCAAAAAATCAAGAGTAAAGAAAAGGTGCAATAATAAAAAAACATGCCTGCTGCATTGTGCAATGCAGGACAGAGCTTTCCTCCCTCAAAGCGGCTCCCAGCTGCTGCACAATGTGCTGAGCCAGACTGCTGCTGGGGTGGGGAGAGAAAAGGGAAAAGGCACAAGGAACAGGACAGTGGCAGCTGCTGCTACAAGGAGTACAAGGAACAGAGCCTCCCTCCTTCCACAGCAGCCACTGCCCTCCACACCTGCACAGGAACAACAGCAATTCACCACATGAAACTGAGCAGCAGAAAGCAGGAGTTGTTTAAGCTGCATTACCTTCACAAATAAGCCTTCCCCATCTCCTTCAAAAAAGAAGGTATTCAAGGAAAAAGGATAAATCCAGCCCCCAGTAACAGCTTTTTGACATTCAGACTGAATGAAGTTCCTATGTGCTTTAAACTTTCACTGTGCAGCTTTACTGCCTCAGGGGTTGTACAGCACTGGATGTACTTAAAGACATAGGATTTTTTCCCAGACTTTTTTAATAAACACGTTTTTTTCTTGCACTGTGTGATAACAGCATAAACCAATTTCTACTCTATTTCTGAACCCTAGAGCGGTACATTTTCTTCTTTTATAAGCCAATGAATACTGGTGCTTTTTATTTTTATTTTTCTGCTGTGCCACTCCAGCACATAAAGCAGTGTTTGCAAATATCATCACCTCTTAAAGTTACTAATTTAACAGATTAGTTTAAATCAGTGTTCTAAACAAAAGCCTTTTGCATGTGGATTAAAATATCTAAATATATATTCTAGATGAAAATCAAAGTTGTCCATCTTTGAAAATCCTGCTACACTTCTGATTATGAGCTATTGGTATAACATTTTTTCAAGATGTGTAGTGATGAAGAAATTGGTAATTTTTTTTTTTTAATAAAGCCAATTCCCTTTTTTGATTCACTGTTGTTTGGTTTAATTTTTTTTCCCTGAATAGGACATAGTCATTGATTTTTAATTTTGTAAGAGGAGACCTTAGCTTGGCTGATGGCAAATGCACAAGATCTTGTGGATGAAGGCTTGGAATTTCTCAATTCAAATATTCCTGAAAATAAATTTTCCATTCAGTACTTGTTTTTCTCCCACCACAAAAGAATATTATCTTAAGAATTATCCAGGCTATGAGATCACACAAACAAAGACTTTCATAAAAGTTGTTACTAATTATTTCCTTTTGGTGTACGCATTCCTGAACAGAGTCTAAAGCCAATATAAAGTTGTATGTATGCACACATGCATTCTGCCTAGCTATAATTTTGTGCCTTTAGAAGTGACCCCTTTTACAGAGCTGCAAGAAGACACCAAAAAAATCCTCTAAGACAAAGAACACTACTTTAAAAAAATTGTAAAAGGGGAGTTCATAATGATTTAGCCAAGGTTTGGAAAACACAAAGCTCATGAAAAATGATTGCAAGAGCAACAATAGTGCTTGCTGAGAAAGTAAAACTAAAAGATCTAAAATAAAAAAATCAGACTCCTCATATAAATCATAGGGGAAAAGCAAAATGAAAGCTTATAGGATGTTTAATTATTTTGCTTACCTCTTTTTCTAACAGATTAAGAACAAAATTACCTCTAATGATAGTATCAAGCCATTATGACATCAGACTGGCTGACTAGTTGATAATAGAATAAAAAACCACAGGTATTTGATTAGAATCTGCTCTGGTTTGGGAAAAACAGGTTATGTGTTTATAGCAAGAGATGGCAGTTAAATATTTTCCATTCCAGGAATGACTGAGAGGGATGCTAAAGTTGTGAAATTCGGAGCCAAATGCCTTTACATCAGAATTAGAGTCTTAAAGCAGTCCTGGAGCAGACAGAACATCCTCTGCTTGGCAGTAGGATTCTCACCTGGAAAGAGGGGGCAGAGTCCTGGATTCCAGACCTTTATGTGTGTCTCGTAAAGGTTAGGATTAAAATTTTCAACAGAAAAAAAGCCCCAAAACATACATACACAGTTATTTTTTTCATAAACTGAGGCTGGAACACAGGACCCTTTTTCCCCCCTTCCCGTCAGAGATGCCACAGCTGTCCATTAAGTTGCCCACAGGAGCACACAGGGAGGCTGAGCTGGGTTTTTCACTGTAGAGGCTGTGTCTCTGTGCTGGGCACAGCAGCACACTGACTGCTTTGTAGACCTGGCCCCTATTAGCATTTGGCACGGCTACAGCTGCTCCTGGCACGCTCCTCTAAGGCAAATGCCCATACTGCAAGAAAGATGTTGATGAAGCACAAGTGGGGACTCAAAGAACAACTGTGAAAGTGATGAAAGGCTTAGCTAGTGCAAAAGAAGGGCACTCATTTATGTTACTGACAAAAAGGTTATGAGGCAAATTCATGATAGTCTAGAAGCACTCTCAAGGGAGGAACAGAAATTGGATCCTGTTGGGTCTGTCAGCCTACCGGCCAAAAAAAATGAGATCCGGAAGCTGGATGACAAGGCTAGACAAATTCCTAATAAGAAAGATGAATAGAATTCTAACATTGACACTCAACAGCCATGGAAAAAATATGAAGGTTTGTGGAATCTCCATAATTCCTGATTTTTAAACCAAGGTGTATTCCCTCTCCCTGAAAGACATGTAGGTCAAACAGAGACTCCTTCATGTAATCAGCAGAGGGTCTGTTGAAGGATTCTTTATCCCAGCAGGAGGCTTTATCTCAGTATCTCTAATTGCAACAGACCCTGGATCCTAAGCTTTGCAGCTTTAAAGAAGCCACTTTTTGGATGTAAAATCTTACATCAAAAAAGGAGATAACAAAAGAATGACAAAACCAGTTAGCTGCCAAATTTCAAAGTGAGCGGATGCTTTGGAACATCGATTTTTCTCTTCTCACAGACTGAAGGTATGATTAACTTTTAAAATGCTATGGGATGCCTATCAGTCGCTGAAAGGTGCTGAAAAATTGAAGAAGGTCCAGCAAAGGCCTATCAAATGCATTATAAGGCAGAAGAACTTGACATAAGAAGAAAGACTGAAAGAATGGTTGTTCAGCCAAGAGAAAGCTCAGACAAAATACAATGGAAGTCTCAAAACATAGGAAGTAATTATAAATGAGAAGCAGGTATTCTCTACAGAAGGATGCTTGCTGCACATACAAGATATATATACTATAATATCCTATATGAACTTAAGGTATATCATTGGCAAATGTTATTACTCTTTTTAGTGCCATCAGTATCTCTAGTCTAAGCCCTTATTTGTGGTCTTGATTTTCAAAAGCAAAGACTACAAAACAAACCTTTTTTGGTTACACTACGAAGTATAAACAATAGCAATCTAAAAATGTACAGAGGGCAAATGAAATTAAATCAGGGAGCATCATTTATCATCTATCATTCCCACAAATTTGCAAGAATGCAGTGCACTCAGTACCTCCAGCAACTGTCAAGCTATTCGTAACACTTAATATATTTTACAAAGACAGAATAGAAAAGTAGTAACAACACAGAATCTAAATATTCTTAACAAGTTTACAAACTGTGGAAAGACTACCACTCCTGAATGAAAGAGGAAGTTACAGAAGACATGAAAGACAATAATTTTGCCTCACAGACTGTGATTAATTTCTTTTGATTCTGTAGACGTGATGTGTCTTAAAATAAAACATCTTCTGAAAGTATTGTTTTAGATATACCAAATTTTAATGGTCTAGAAAGATAGGCAAGAAAAACAAATAATTTTTGCAAACAGGAACATTAACCCAAAATAATTTTAGAGGAGTGGCAAACATTAATACTGCTTTTGCAGTGTATCGATGCCCAGAATAAAAGCCATAGGTTAACAAAAAACTGAAGAGTAATATTCTCCCTAATTTCTTTCCACTACAAATATCAATAACTCTATTACTGAATTGTTTAAATACTATATTAATTGCAGATGACCATAGTTCTTGCTCAACATACAGCACAACTTTGCAGCCTCCACAAAAAAACACTCAACTAATCTAAATCAGCAAGAGAAAAGTAAAACTACCTTGCCCATAATTTAAAATTTCTACAGAGAATTACATCTTAGAACATATTTTGTTTACTAGACTTCAATTTCAATATTCCATAGAACACATTTCTGCAGTGATAACTGGAAATAAAATGTATTTTCCTCAACAACAAGTTACAAGGCAGGACGTTTGTAAAATCATTTGGAAGCACAGTGTTTTTCAAAGTAAGCCATAAGTATCTTAAAAGGTAAGTAGAAACTATTATTTGCTTTGTTCTTATTGCTGTTAACAATAAATAGTACAATGTCTGTCTTTCTTGTTCTTTTAGTATGTTTATAAAAATGTCTTCACTTTAAAGCTTCAACATCATTTTGATGCAAAAGTTAAAATAATTCTGCTTCCTTAACATGGCATAACGATACTAGAAAACCAAACCCATGTCTTTGTTTTTCAGAATGAAATCTTATGTCTTTCTTGAAAAATACAGATTTCTATCAATGTCAGCTGGAATTGTCACAGTACTACAACTAAAACTGTAGTAATTCACCATTTAAAAGACCTTCTGTAAAAGAGTAAGGAAAAACAACTCCTAATATTTGGATTTTTACAAATTGTTAATCTGCAGTATGTCATGCGGTAGATTATCAGAGTTGAGTTACAGTCCAAGACACAACTGCAAACACAGATGGATTACCAAAATGTCATGGAATCTGGAGCCAGCCAGTCTCATTCAATCATTGGGACCAGCCAGGGTGAGGCTGCAAAATTCCTATAAATGGCAAAGAATTACAGAAGTAGGACAAGACTACAGCAGACTTGTAGAGGGCAATGCTTCACAGCAGAACTTTAACCCATCTGATTTGAGCATATTCAAAGGAACAATGTCAAAGATAACATTTTGCTACTTGGAAAAAATCCTTGGTCTTGGATACAAAGCCATAATGAGGTGAGGAGAGGAACAAGGTGCTTTACTAACCAGAGGGGTAGGGCACCTACCACAGTACAGCTACATCACATTTTTTCAAGCAATTTAAGTTTTCACATTGGTAAGTGTTACATGGCTGTAGATCCACCATTTTCATGGGTAATTCAGGAAGAGTAACATTACTGACACCCTCCTTATTAGAAAGAGAATTACCTGTGGATTAGCAACTCAGAAATCAAGACAGAAATACTTTTATACTCCCAAGCACCCAGTGAGGTACTCCTGGCTCATTTACCAGGCTATTCAATGCACAGTTAATGATTCACTCCACAAAGCACCTACCTGCCAAACCAAGTGCTCCTTTACAACAGCTGTACCTGACAGACAGACGCTCAGCACGATCGTGTGAGATGCAGAGGTCAAGACGCTGGCAACTATAGCATCCCTCATGTTGAAGGGCAGCATGGTGTACACCACAAAAATGATGAACAAGAAAAATGATACCTGTGCAAGACACCAAGACGGAAAAGAAGCATGTCAAATTCACTTTGGAATAAGATTTCTAACATAGTATTTAATTTTGAACTGTCTTCAGCATAAAGTTACACACCAGTTTTTCACAGGAAAGTCATCGCTAACCACCAAAGAAAACTGATTTAGGAAGAATTAATTTTTAAGTGTTGGAAAATTTACAGCATATTAGACTTAAGTAGTGTGGCTTCAAGATACTAAGTCATGGTTTAAGACCCACAGAATACTCCAAACTTTTCAAATTTTACTTCAAAATTATACTTTTAAATTTTTATTTTTATTAATACTCTAGGTACAAGTAAAGAGTGTAAAGAGTTATCCCAGGACTGGTCAATTCTGATTGTGACCTGCATTACAAAACAACTTGCCAAACTTCTCACAGAGCCTTAATCTCAATACAGAGAGATTTTTTACACCCTGATGAACTAAAAAAATACAGAATATAATATACGTGGNAAACAAACAAACAAAAAAGCTCAAGTTCAGCCAAGAAATTTGATTTAACAAGATTGTATTTCATGAGTATCTACGTGACCTATGTCAAACTCCATAAAATCACTACATTTTAAGGTAATACATTTATTTAGTCATGAGAAACAGCTTCAGAAAATCACAGTCCATATGCAGAATCTCCTGTCAGCTTCTTTTAAAAGGTACTAGTGTCCAAACTAACCTTATGGAACAAATGCACAGCCCAACCCATAACAGCAAAAGGGATTCCTTCACTATACATGGAAAATATATATTTGATGGTATGCTTATGTTCCAAACTCCACCACACATTTGAGAAAATGTAACTAGATTTGGGACACAGGTTTTGCACACATAAGTAAGTAGGCGATTCTGAAAATGTGCCAGGTTGTACATAATTATGTCTCCATGTAAGACTTTCCATCAGTTTGAGTTGACTTCCAATCCTGTTCACCACCCAGCATGCACACAGCACAGAACACAGAAAGCTGCCAGGAAGGTATGAGCAAGAGTAATTTGCTGCTCACTTCCCTTAATGTCAGTCTGTATTCCTCACATCTGCATGTGACAACTACATAGTCAAAACTGAAGCCTAAGGTATGTGCATCTGCAGGACACTGGAGACATTCTTTTCCATCATGGGGACAGAACCAGATGGAGAAGGATTTCCACTTCTGTTATCCATTCATCTTTCTCCAATCCCTCCATTAAGATCAATCCAGCTCCCTCCTGATCTCTCATACCCTTTTCAACTATATACTCAAGAGTCAAATAGTTCAAAGGCATGAAATGAAAGAAAACTACAAAGGAAATGAGGTATAATAAGAAAATACAGCAAGAAAAAGGTAAAGGTTTTTTCTTTGCCTCTCTACTCTTCCAATCTACCAACAGATAGCACAAGAAAACAGGTGTTTGATACCTGGTTGTTTTCAGTCCTCCCTAAAAGTTTTCACAGTGATCAGATGTCAGTAAAACCAACAGCAAAGAAAAGGACATACAAACTTGGTCTAGGTAAGAGAAGGGTTATGCCAGTAGGATGTTTTAAAACTGTCCTGGCTGAGGAAAAAACAACTGTGATACTGACAGAACCAGCTGATAGTCTTAAAACTTGGGAAAGATGTAGAAAGTTCTGGCAGGCTAGAAAAGAGAAACATAGCATGTGCCTTTGAAAGGCTGGGAAAAGGGGTAAAACTCATCAGCTTCACTTTAATTTCTATAGCAGTAACAGACAATAATGATGCATTTACAGCAATTCATAATCAAGAGTCCTGAAAGTTAAGAAAAGCATAGGTAACAGACAATGGGATTTTGCTGAGAACAAATCATGTTAAAGCAATTACATCTTCTGTCATGAAAACAGGCATCAATATAAGGGAAAACCCAAATAATGAGCTAGGCAGCAACAAGAGATGTGAAAGGTCCTCCAAAACAGGCGTAAGATGAATGGATGCCAAAGGCAAAATAGCCTACTAGCATGTAAGTCCAGCTGCTGTAAACATGCCTCCATCTAAAGACCAGGCTGGATTCAGTGCTGAGCAACCTGGTCTGGTGGAAGGTGGCCTCGCCCAGGTCAGAAGGGTTGGAAGTAAATGACCTTTGTTTCCTCAACCCAAACCATTCTCTGATTTTATTATTAAAAAATAGTTGAAGAAGAATCCCAGATCCAAGTCCTGGAAGAAGGATTTCAAACACCCTCATTTTCAGTGATTTTTCATGTAAACAAGGTTTTGTTGTTTCCAAGTTTAGCTTTCTAATTGCCTATATGGCAATCAAATATTTGTGAGAATTTTATTATTAAAAAATTAAGACAATATTCTTCTTTAACTTGTCTCAAAAAATATAACTTGCATGTTTTTTGATATCTGACTTTATAGCAGACTAAAGGGTCCACTCCATTTCTGTGGTACATGCTAAGTACATTTCAAAACTTATTAGTGGATGTAAGAGAGAATGCTTTGCTTTTCAACTTTGACATAAAACAGGCTACTAAGCACACAGACAAGATTTTGACATTTTGCAATGCTTCTAGTGATATCAACTGTATCAGCTCCAAATTCCTTGTATACCTATAAACAGCTGTCTGCTCCATAAATTACCTCACTGCTTTCCTTGGTCAAAATAAATGGATAATTTCAACATTCAACAGCTATAGAGAACACTTTTAGGAGGTTCAGCCCCTCATACATTACATAGTCAAATAGGCTGGGTTGCAGATTAACTGTGTTAAAGAACACTTGATTTGAAAAAATTGACCCATCAGTCCTTAAATTTGCATTTATTTGCAGTCTTGAAATTTGGTATGAGAATGCTGTTGCAAAGCAGGACATCTATCAGTCATGCTGAGGCAGAAACTCTCCTCCAACATACAAGCAGGAAATGGCACCTATCAATAGCTCTTTAATTCTTTGCCACACTGCTTTTCTCCTATTTCTCATAGTAGTCTAATGACCCAAGAGAACTCCTTTTATCAGAGGTTGCTTTTTTATTTCACAATGGCTCAAGACTTTTTCCCATGTAGCCTGAAATAGGACACTTCTACCCTTCATCTTGATTGTAGTCATACATACTATGTAAGACTTGGGACCTTTCAACATATTTCAAAATGCCAGTATATTTAAGTTTAATATTGTAGAAGTTAACACATAAAGGGTTTTGAGCAAGTAGAAAGAGGAACAGGCTTCTTGGTCTGAGTCATAGTCTGCAGAATGGACGATGGCCCTCGACACTGATCTTTTTGATGAGTGCGCCTTTCCATTATCATTTTGTAAGAACTGGCAGAATATTGCTGACACCAACATCAAAAAGCAGTGATGCCAAGCTCTGAAAGACCCCACTATCTCACTGCAAGACTTGCTAATGCTAATGATCACAGCATGCCTGCACTTGGTGTGTGCTCGGGCCAGTAAACACAGCGTTAATTTACAGTGCACTATTTTTGACACTATTAAAAGTAGCCTCTTCCACCAAATTGTGCCACAATCACAAGGCTTGTCACTGTTATGTTGGAAGCAGTCTTTTGTGTGGGTCATCTCTATGACTGCCTAGTTGAAACATGCTTCTTGTCCTGATCTGAACTTACATTGCTTCAGGAATTTGATTCTCAGATGCTTTATCCATGAGTTTATGTCATCCGTACCTTGGACATAAGAATGTCTGGGCATTGATGGTGTGCATCACAGCATGTAGCATTCACTTTTGGTTAACACTGGTGTGACATCTTACACACAAGTATGTGGCCTTCCTGCTTTGATTGAGGGGTATCCAGGGCTCTGGCCCATCACTCCTGACTGTCAGAGCTTAGCAGCAGTGGGTTTGCTGCTCTCTATTTCTTCTCCCACACCTCAGCAGGGCCACATTGCCATCGACTATGCAAGCAGCTCTTTCCCACAGCGATTTAAAGGACAGTGCACTGCCATAGTGTAGCTGCCTGGATGGGTACGTAACAGATGATTTTTCTGCAGATTTTGTGCAGCTGCTTTCAGAAGGGCAGCAAAAGTTCACATACAGATTGCTGCAGTGATGCCACTGAGAGAGCTGGGCACCAAATGGTAAAATGACACCATGGTGTGGGATATGATGACCACAAACCCTTACAAAAACTCATTCCTGTCACAGAACACTACATAAAACTATGAGTAAACATCTTCATCATGTAAAATTGAAAGATTCAGGCTGCACAAGATAGAGAAGTAGATCCTTCTTTAAATTAAACCCATTAAGAGCATTTTTCATGTTGGCAGTTTTGTTCCAGCACCTCTAGATGTACATTGGCTACTAGAGCCTTTAATCTGTTCTGTTGACTGTGAGCTAGGAGAACTGGTACAAAGTTGATAATATTTGGTGCTTCACAGATGTTGCTATTGGAAATGTCACTAGTTTGGACTGGGATTACAGTGGACCCAAGCCATGAATCCATGCTGGTGTATGTGGACGCAACCTGTTCTGAGACACCTTGTCTCACTTGTATCACCAGTTTCTACTCCTCAGTCGGGTTGCCTTAACTATAAAGAGTACATGGAGTAGAAATTGTAACATATTTTACACATTAAAATCGTCTTTCCTAGCACACACGGTATTACAGGGGATGTTGCTTTGGCACTGAGAACAACTATAAAAAAGATACTAATCATTCATTTTATACAACTTATATTCCAACAATGACTCACAATTTCCCACCTATACAGCCTTTTTTAACACTGTGTTAAGACGGTTAATCAAAACAGGCTTGGCATGCGTAAAATTCACTCGAGCTAATGTTACTCTGACCAGAATTTCACCCTGAGGAGCATGATACCTTGGCACTGAAGCTGGCCTGTAAATCTAAATGTACCATTTCAGTATGAATTAGGGAAAAGCACTTCTTTGGACACAGCCAGCAGTAGTGAGGCTACAGTTAATAAAATATCTGTCGATCTTTGGGACAACTGCAACAGTGTCGGCTTTTCACTGTATAACCATAATTAAACTGTTAAGTTCTACAAAAACTCAAACTAAGTGGCCAGCCCACTCCATGATCACTTTCAGAGGTTTTTCAAGCTCAGCTTCTCCCTCACTGTGTAAAAGGAGCAAAAATCATCAGGTAATTGAAGAATTTTCCCTTGGAAAGACATTTGCATTCCAGCCACTGCTTTCAAAAGTTGTCTGAATACCTAAGTGCACAAAAGATGCTCTAGCTTTTCTAAAGAAATAGCTGGGTTTCATAATATTTGGTATGACCTACTAATCTTAAAAATAGTTACAAATACTAGGTACAATGTATGTTTTAAGGCATCAGAAGGGTGTTTATGCAAGCTATAAACTGTATATTAAAAACTCTGTGTTGGCAGCACAAAGGTTGCAAATATGTAAAGCTCTTTGCCATTGTAATTCTGAAGTCCAGCCCCAAACGTCTACCTGGGCAAAGTTCAAAGAATAAAACAATCTACCCACATAAAACAAAAAAAATCAGAATATGAAAATCAGCTTCTGTTCTAGTCATCTGTAAAAAGGCTAAAATTATGAAAGCATTGGATAGGTGAAGGTGGAAATATTGTTCACCAAATCCTGAAACACCAGAAGAAAGGGCACTCAATGGAACTAGAAGGTTGGTTGAAAAAGGGTGAAAAGGAAGCCACTATCCCTTGCCTGGTGGATAGTGACTGTCTTGAACTTACACTGTCAGGATCAAAAAGGTGTTAAACTAATTTATGGATACCTTATCCATAAACCAACAACAAAAAAACAGGGCAGGGAAATGTACCCTCTGATGTCACTAACACATGTATGGAGGCTGGGCAAGGTATGATGGAAACTGATCACACAAAGTGATCAATTTGGCATGCTACCTTTCAGTAGCAGCTTCTCCTGCATTTCTTGGAGACACATCACTGTGCTAGATGGACCATGGCCTTACCCTGCAGGACATTCATGTGTTATGGCGCTAAGAGCCAAAAGTGCTTCAGAGGAAAAGAAGAAGATAAAGCAGTTATGACACAGTACCCTCCCTGACTTTAAAATAAAGCAAGGCAGTTCAGAAAAAGAATTGAAAGCCCAGCAAGACTATGAATAGAAAGTGTTGTAGAACCATTCCCTAGTTAGAAGGGGACTGAGAGAGGAAATTCGAGCTTTGAGCAACAACAGGATAAAACATACAAGAAGCTAAATATTAATTTGTATAAAACCAATGTTTTCCAAGTGCCTGGTATGCCATAAACCTCAAGAATAAAGTCAACAAGGAAGATTTGTTTGTGATATACTCCACAAAATCATGCCCAAAATAAATTATTACTTTATTGTTTTTGCCAAATATAAAGTTTTCTTTTCTAATAATTGTCATAGAAGTAAGTAAACAACTCTGTAAATCATGCCTTGTTCTCGATCATAGAGAACTCTCAAAGTAATAATCCCTTTCTTTTGTGCACAGGTCTGAGTTTAATTGTCATCAGGAAACAGTCATTACAGCCTCTGCCAAAAAATTAACAACAACCATTAGCAAAACGGGAGAGAATAAAAGAAAGTTGATTGCACTAAAATGGATATTTTAAATAATTTTACAATAAGAGACCTTCAAATGTGCTCCTAAAGTCACATATTAATGTGACAGTAAGATGAAAGCCTCCTGGAAAGGAAGGAAAATTCATACTTGAAATAATCAAGATATAAACTGATTGCATGCTGTCTACTGTGTGATTGCTTTCTGTGTCACAGAACCTTTTCTTTCACTGCATGGGATCGGTAAGAGACAAGAGATTTTGAAGGAGTGACCCAGGGAACATCAGCAGTGACCCACCAATTCATAACAATTTTTGGTCCTTTCTGCTACAGAAAGAGACTGAGCTACCATAATCTCTAGTAGATTTGAGATTATTCCTGAACACACTCAGAAAATAAAGAATTTCGTTTACCTCCTCACACCTGTTTTTACTATCATTCCCTTCCTCACTTAATTCTCATCTTTCTGCTGTATCCTTCCACCTTTGTTTCAGCCACTTTATAGTCTAAGCACTCAAGAAGACAGATTTCTTCTGCTGCAACACTGCTAAATCCCTGTGAGCAGAAAGACAACTTCATAAAGCACCATATAGACAATGGCACCTGTTTACAGTGATTTCACTCTTAACTGAACCAGATGACAATAAACCATGTCTTGGTTTTTTCTTTAAAAGGGATAGTTGATACCCTCTTTCATGCTATCTTAATAATTTATTTTTTTGTTTAATCTAAGGACAGTGAGAAAGATATTATAGCATGTTATTAAAACTAAAGTCTTGTCTTTCTATGCCACCATAAAAGTAAAAGCAAATGTATTTACTTCTGGCTAAGAGCATGCTGCATCCTATTTAGAAGTCTAAACTGCAATTAAATTAACACATTTTAAAAGAGGAAAGATCAAAATAATTATACAGTATCTGTAAACAGACTCAAGTCCCAAGCAATGAACACCAATTTCACATGGACTATTAGGGAGATCATTTTACAACACCATACCTCAAATTTGAAGGGAGCCAAATAAGAACATACATTGAAAACATTTTCAAATTTTCTATTAAGAGATATACACAACTCTGAAAGAAACATAAAATACCTAAAAACCTAATCTGGTTAGAAAGGATGTGAAAATCCATGTTAAGATATGAGTGCTCGCGCATACACAGAAAATATGTGCAATGACAGCAATTAATTTAAATTAAAAAATCAAATGAGCTAGTATGACAGAAGAATATACCACATTTCAGGAGTTCCAAGGAGTTTTTTCTACATGTTAGACATAAAAGAAGCGTAAAAGTGAATTTTATCAACTATTATAAGAGAAAGTAAAACTGTTAATTCCAACAAAAGAAAAGAAGAACAATCAAATTAAAATGCCTGTTCTCTATCAAGGGAAAAACTAAAGGATATGTTTACATCATGCTAAACAATAATTGTGGTACAGTTTTATGTTCCAAAATATTAGCTCACAAGTATTTAAAGCCACAGATACTAATGCTGAGACATTTTGGAACAGTAGGCCCAATAAAACATGCTCCAGCATCTTATAAGAGTTCATGATTATGTATGTTTATTTTCCATGCTTCCTATATACCAGGTGAGCTCCAGACAACTGAGGTAAAATTAGATCAGTAAAGGGAAAAGTTAGGAAGTGAGAGCAGAAAATAAATGGCCAACTTTTACACTGAGAGGACTCAAAGAATTTATTCAATGTCTTCCTAAATGTTTAATAAAAAGGAGTGGAACAGTGATGTGGCAATGATTGATGGGGTTTTAATATTGTTCAGGGTATTCAAAATCAGCAAAACATGGGAAAAGTTGCAGAAGTGATTCACACTGCTGTGACTGGGCCATAGCAGATGAAATCCAATTTGTCAAATGTCAAATAGGAATGAAGAATTTTAACCTAACACTTCCACAATTGGGCTTTACCTTAGTTATTACATCCTCTGAAAAAGATACAAGACTCGCTATGAATAGCTCTTCGAAAAAATGAATGATAGCAGGGGCTGAAAGGGCAAATGAAAGGACAGCCATTATTAGGAAAAGAATAGAGAATCAAGCATCATGATGACATTGTATGCATCCATGACGTGCACATTTCTTGAATAGTTCACACACTTCTCTCCCCATCTTAAAAAAAAATTCAAAGGAAAAGGAAACCATGTTGGCAACACCCCCCCTCAGCATTCTCTTCTCTAGGCTGAACATCCCCACCTCTCCCATCCTGTCTTCAAATGAAAGATGTTCCAGTCTCTCAGTCATCTTTATGGCCCTTCACTGGAGTCACTCCTTTCAAACTGTATTGCTCACGCACTGAGGAGTCCAGGACTGAACCCAGCACTTCAGATTTGATGTCACCAGTGCCAAGCAGTGAAAAAGGATCACCCCTCTCAACCATTAGGAAGTGCATATATCTCCCTAATGGAGCCCAGGGCATGATCACACAGCCATGTCCAGTACCACCCAAAACCCTGAAGAAGTGTAAGCCCTGACAGACCTGTGCCTCTGACATACTGACCCAGAGGAACACTGCAGCCATCAGAGTAGCCTTAACAACGCATTGAGAAGCCCTGGAAATCTGAGTTCATTATTGTCAGAGAACCCACTAAGAGCTGTGCTTGAAAATAAAGAAGCAGGAGCATACAGATGGCAACATTCAGGAGCCATTTCCTTTACAGATGAGAAGCCCTCCTTTCCTTGAGATATTCAAGTGTCAGCAAAGGGCAACACTCCCTGGTGAGCTGACATTTGCTTTGGCAGGTGTCAGAATGAGGGGGAAATAGCCAGACAGTGATAAAGGGTCATGGTTGGAGTATATCTGGCAGAAAAATTTAGATGAGTAAAGTGCCTGAAAAAAGGAGACTTGGAGCTCCTTTGCACAAATCAATAGTCTCATATAGCAGCTCAAGTCAGAAACTGCTGCAAAAGAAAAACATGGTAAATTTATATTATTCTGCTTACAGAAACTCGATAACCTGAATAGATGGGTTTCTTGCAAATTATGGTTTATTCTAATAATGTACTTTTAGGCAAAACAGAAAAGAAAAACAAGACACTGCCAAGAAAAGGAGCCTCTTGGTGACTGTCACGAAATACTGTGACTGTGTACAGAGTGGTAGTAGCATAATCTTAATGCAAAAGGAAGGAAATAAATTTCTTCTTTAGGAGAGCTGCCAAAATAGGACATAACACCTCCTTGGAAAAAATCATTAATCATAGAAACAACTTGCCTAGAAGTGTATGACATCAAAAAAGTGGACAAAACCATGTTTAAAGAAACTAAATTGTGAGGGAAAAAAAAAAAAAGAAAAAAATCACAGCATTTAGTTGTCATGAGGATAAAGCAGTTTTTGTAGCACTTACTCAAAAACCTGTGTAATTTTCCTATGGCATCTGCCTTTCCCAAAGACTTTCAAATCATCTGTTAAAACTTTCCTGAAGACTTTAATACAGGATGAAATTACCACTCTGGTTCATGCACAGTGCCTTCAGCCTATTGCCCAGAGCTTCCTACTTGCAACCTTGGCTGTTATGTTCATGGGCCATAACATGGGCCACACCAGCCCAACCAGTGTTGCAGTGCTGGACTGCATGGAAAAAGACTGCCACTGGTGTGGGTATCACCTCTTTTTCCCCTGCCCTTCTCCCCCTCTTCAGCTGTGGGGTTTGATTTGTGTTAGGGGACCCAAACACAAGCGTGCAGGGATGTCAGCAGCTGCTGACATCAGCGTGTTCCAGTCAGCACTACCAGCATCCCGTGCAGGAACCATCATCTGGGAGTAGAAAGAGCTCCTGAAGAGAACCATATAGACACAACAGGGTTAAGTGTCACAGGGAGAGCCACCTGCTGAACTAGAGGGGACACGCAGGAAAGGATGTTGATCTGGAGTGCTCCTGATGCTTCTCCTCTCAGATGGCCACTGGGAAGAGTTTGTCTCTTCCCTTTTCTCACTCTTCCCTATTTTGTTTCTCTTTCTTCACCATTGCAGTCAACACCTGCCATCAGTCACAAACCCTGCCAATAAATCTTCGTGCATGAGAACTTGTCCCAACATCTTTTACTCACCATTGTCTTCCCCCTCAACTTTTGAAGTCTACAAAGTGATTTCTAATGTCAGAAATTAGTTTTTCCTACGTCAGAAAGTACTCAGATTCTGATGGCCACTAAGGTGCCAGCCTCTACATGAACACTGGGGACCAACATCGCTAGCAGCCTGGATGCTGCTTCCTTAAGAAGGAAGTAGGGAAAGAGACAGTCCAGGTTCTCCTTTGCTCCAGACAAACCTTTCCATAGGGCAAAAGGCACAGGAGCAGCAGGATGCAAAAGCTGAACATCAGTGTAGGAATGGATATGTGTACCAACCCTAGTAATGATAAAGGCCATAAAAATCATCATCACCACTTCCCCAGTTTTGACATGTAAAAATTCCACATATTTATATGAGTATATGACTATACTCATAACACTCTCCCAAGCAAAACAGAATGAGGGAGAAGGTATTCATACATTTATTTTCCACTGCCACATTTTTCAAACTACCTTTTTTGGGAACACTAATCTCTACTAGATGCATGGTATAGATCAAAGCTCTTAATTCTCTTACAGGAATTTAATTTCAATTGAAATTAAAGAAAAAAAAAAGTGGGTAAATAATTTCATGGTAATTTGGAGAAATTTGACCTGTTTTAATAACATAGATAAACATTCACTTGAGATCTGTCAGAGGTTTACCCTGTTTTACATAGACACTGAAAGGAGAAAGAGGATTAAACTGGAAAAGGGTTACACAGAAATTCTATGAAAGCTTGAATTTAACCTGACAGACAGACCATTAACATAAGTCATCTCAAACTTCTCTCATTGCCTGCCTGTGTCCTGTTCAAGGTCAAATGCTTTCCTCAGCCCAGGTTTTCCACAATGAGCTCCTTTGCCTTGTGAATCCAAACCTTGTTGTCATACTGGGTCTTATTCTCCAGTTATTTTTGTGGATTTTTTTTTTTAATTGTGAATGTAGGAATGTGGAAATAAATCAAAATTATAATATAGATAATGTCCTTATAAGTGAGAAATTCTCAGATGAATTTCAAACACACACACTATTATGGAAATGAAAAACGTAATACTAGTCATTTCAGTATATAAGTAAACAAATATAGATTGATATTAATGTAACAGCTGTATTTAAAATAATGTATGTAAAATTTAAAGTAATTTTGCAAAAAAGAGCAAGCAACAGTGGAGTATTTCCCTAAAGTGGGTGATCTTAATCTTTATAATCATGATTTATAATTCAGGGTCCTTCATACTGGAAATACAGCAATCATGTTTATAAAGTGTTCATTGATTTAATGAGTAAGGTATCCCAGCTACTCATGAAGTAGTGATGTGATTCCATCTGTAACTCTTAAATGTTGTTGTCTTCTAATTACAAAGAAATTCATTGTGCAGCTGTAGGATTAGTTAAATTAGTCCCAGTAGGATGAATACAGAGAAAAAGTTATTCCAATCTGTTTTAACAAGCATAGAATTTCATGTCTCACTGCATTGCAAGTATTAAAATTAGTCAACAATTAATTCAGATGTTATTTTGCAGAAAGTTCTGCCATCGCTTGCTAAAAATACTTCCTTGTTTCACACCTTCCATTTTATACCTTTCACAGTACAAAGCTTTTTCTCCTCAGAAGTTTTCAGTAGAACAATTTATATGGAAGTCTGGATCCCCAAAGTAAAAAAACAGCAAAAAAACAGCATACTCAAAATCCCAGAAAGCATTTCACAACTTCCAAAAGAATAAGAATAGCACCTTTCTACAGTAAAAATCTCTCTAGGTAGCTTATACTACACACATCCGGGAAAATTGTCTGAATTAAACAAGGAAATATTTGGCATATTTCTTCACTTAATAGAATTAGAGTAATTTTAGGTTGAAAGGAGCCTCTGGACGCCATCCTGTCCAACCTCCTGACTGGTTTCAAAGACAGATAATGGTCAAATTACTTCATATAATGGACAGAAATTTCAATTAATTTGTTTTTGTCTACCCAAAACTGTATGTGTTTTTATAGAGTGTGGAATTAATTAAAAGAGACACTAAACAGAGAAATATGACACAAAAACCTAAGCTGTTCTTTAATTCCTTTACAGTAGAAAATAGCATTTTTTTTATCAATAATGACATTAAATTTTGCAGGTGAACAGGACAAGGCAATTCCCCTAAAATGAGAAGAATACCTTTAATCTCTTTATTGAAATACCCAATCTCCAAACACTGCTGAAGTCAAATCCCCAAATCCAGTCAAGTTCCCAATCTCAGTGTACAGGAAGAAGAACCTGCCAAGAACCTGCCAAGACTAGATGTGTCACAAAATGGCAAAAAATACATGGTCACATTCTGCCTAAATCATACAGTCTCACTAAATGGAACCACACAACTTTGCCCACGAGAAATTAGCAGGAAAGGAAAGGCAAGAATTTGCAGATATTGCTGGGAATGCAATGACAGAGACACTGCTACAGAACTGTGAAATAAAATTGCGCTCCTTGCAGTTATTGCAACAATGCAGTAGAAATCTTCTGTCCTATTTTGCTGTCTGAATGCTCACATCCACAGAAATAGATACAAACACAGAGGCAGCCACAGTAACAGATATGGATAAATCCTACCTTCCAGTCAATGCCTGTGGATCATAATATTGAAACCAATGGAAACCATGCATGGCATGTGTAAGAATACAGCCATACAATGATATTCTCATATATTTCTGAGAAGACTGGCCAACTCCAAGTAAGTTTGCTATATCAAACCCAAAGTTACTGCTAACCTGATTTAGTGTTAACAATGTAAATAATAAAATTAAAATAAAATTAAAAAAAAAAAAAAAAACCCATGCCATGAACCTGAGAAGCTGCTGGACTTGACACCACTTTCTCAACACTTGAAGTGAACAAAGCTATTCTTGCAGTTAGTTCAAAGCCTGGGCATTTAAATACGCTAGAGAAATAAATTAAAGTTTAAACTAAACATCAGTTCTGCACCCTGCATTTCTTCCTCAGGCAGCATATCCATAGGATTAATACATTACCATCACCAATAAACCTATACCAACATACATTCTTATTTAGCTCCCTTCTCTCTGAATGAATACACAGCTGTCTGCACAGCGGTAGAGAGGAATCTGACCAGCACAAACAAAAGTTCATAAAGGTCAGAGGGAAATGTTCCCCCTGTTTTGCTTTGTGCTTTTTTCAGATAGAAAAAAAGAAAAGGGAGAAGCTATTTGAAAGCAACGGGATATATTTTTTCTTCTACCCATTATCGTGCCAGCTGTTGGGGCAGGTTAAAAGTCAGCAAAGAGACTGGCAATCACTCCGGCTAATCCACACTAGTGAGCCACAGCTATTAATTTCACTTAAATGAGAGGATACAGAAAGATTGACAAGTCAACATACCATATAAGATTCAAAGACTGAAAAGACTGTACATGGAGTATGAATACTGCCATGACCACTGAAGGAGAGTGTTGCACCTCACATTAAGCTGGCAATTTGTAGGTTAATAATTTAACACAGCACTGTGTCTTTGCATGGTCCAGTGAGAGGGGACTTAATAATTCTCTGCCCTCGGGTAGGAACAGCTTTATCCATGCAAGAAAGGACAAAAGGATGATGATGTGAATCTTAGCAGAACCGTAGGCCTGATTGGATGCAAAGAAAACACAGACGTCCAGATCAAATTTCTGTTCCATGAATAAAAAGGTAGAGCTTGCGTAAGAACAGGTTTCCTCTGCATAAGAACATGATGCCCAGCCACACAATTAGATGGATGCTGCAAACAACCAGACAGAAGGAGAGAAGCTTCGGGGCTAATCTAAGGATAACTCAATCTAGGTGTGATCTTTCTTCACTTGTTGCATCCCATCTCAAAAACATTTGCAACTGTGTATAGCTTTCTTTATTCTTGTTTTGTAAACTTGCTTATTTAAATTTTGTAAAATTGCTTAAATTTTGTAAATTGCTTATTTTACAATTATTTTATAGGCAATTAGTAGGTTACTGGCAAATACTATCCCTGCCAAAGTGGTAGTCCTTAAAAATGAGATACTGAATCTCACAGTGCTCAGTACAACTCCAGAGACTGTAAAAAGAAGTGTCAGCTCAATAAAATGTTTGGAAACTAGGCCAGCTGGAGTTTGTGTGGCAGAGTTATCTTCTGATACTAAGCACAGAAACACGCCAGCAATGACCTTACCTCCAAGGGTCTTTCAGCAAGTTTGGAGTACCTATGAAGATAATTCAGTTTGTTTAATCTATTCCCTTGCATCAAGAATCATAATTAACATCTGTTTTTTTCATGCTAAGGAAGTCAATGAAAGCAACACAGGTGCACCAAAATGCCATGCAGAAAACAGAGAACAATTATTTGTAATACACTGGATGTTCAAATCCATTGATAGTTAAGTATCTCCCAGTTTTACAGATGCTACTATTTTAAGGTGCAGCATAACTGTGTCAGGAACGTGACTTAGCAATCATAAGCTCCAAGGAGTCAGAGACAGGTTAGATAAATATCGTTATGCTTTAAATAAAACAGCCTGCGCCAGTACACCCTAACAGTAACAGAAAGAGCTATGACAGCCCTTAGCAAGAAAGGGAAACACAACATCAGGTATCACAAGACTCCAGCATCCCCATACTCATACTTCTAAACCGTCATAAAAGCACTTCTGAACTCCCATTACATCTAATTATACACATCTTACAGACACTGTAATTACTTCACCAATATGACAGGAGAAATCTGAAGCAGAACTCCACAGCTCAGAGATGCAATTTTCTACACTTTTGAAGTACAAATGGACAAATGTCATTCTGCACCCAGTACATCTCTGCAGATTTTCTGTAAAGGAATAGTTTACTTTAGATAAAAATGGAAAGAAGCATGAATTAAAGACTACAGTAATAGAATGTAAAAACAGACCACTGTAAAAAGTGGGGCTTTCAGTGACCCGTTTCACAATCATTGCTTATCTAAAAAGAGACAGCTAACTACATTTACAAGAGAGTCAGTATTTATCATCACTGTGCAGAATTTGAATAAAAAGATAATTTATGTACCCCCCCACCTATTTTTAGGTGAAAATACTGTTATTGCAATTACAATTTTCTTTTTTACCACAGATACTGTAATTTTAATTCCTAACACAATTTTAGTGTATATAAAAGCCATGCAAAAATTTCTTTTCCAGATCAAGGCATTTTCATTTGCATCTTCACATGAGACACTATATTCTCTTCTATAGCCTAACACACAAATTCTTCAAGGTGGAAGCCCCTCCCAATCCCTGGCATCAAAGCCCAGCAGTACAATGTCCAGCGATACAGATGTGTGCATGGATTTTCCCTCAGATTGCATCCTGGAGATTCATTACTTAAATAATTAAATTTGCTGGTTCTTTTCACTCCTGACAATGTTACTGCAATACACCATTTTTCCATTGTTATCATATAAAATTATAACAATATACTTCTTTCTCAGTAATTTTCTTCCTCTTCTTAAGTGTTATCAACTATTATCAAGTGTTATCAAATGAGAGTTTAGGTTTGTTTGTCAAAAACTATGCCCTCCAGAGTCAATTTATCTCTATCAAACTTTATAAAAGAGTACAGCAACTTGACTCTTCTCACAACACACATCCCACACACAGGGAAAAAAAAGGCACCATTCCTCTGTTGCTTCCACACTCTGACAGATGTTCCCATACTAGATAATGCAGGGAAAAAAGACAGAACTTAATCTAGATGGGTTTGACTAGGACTAGGAAATGTTGAGAATGCAAGACTTCAAAGACCCCTTCCATCCTCATGGATGAAAAGCCAAATCTGTCATGCCCTTTGAAACTTTATAATCAAGCTCTTTTACAAGCTTGACTTATCTTAAAAAGATAATCAGGCATTTTGCACATTATACTTGCCACTTTTCATTAAATAATAATGCTTTTTATTCCATATTTTACTTTAATACAAAATACAGACGAGTAAATCTTTTTGGGGAAGGAAAAAGTACAAGCTTACTTCTCACTTATAGTAATTGATAGCAGGAGGGAAAATTTTGATATACAAGAGTATGAGAGCAGAATCAAGTTTGAAAACTTAGGAACTGGTTTGAATTCAGGAAGTAAAACATATTTCTAAACTTTTACAATTTTGTAATTTATTGACTTTGAATATTACAGTATTCTCATTTAACTAATTCCAGTAGCTGATCAATAGCTTAAAAAACTCAAAACTCAGAGAAACCGTAAATACGGTGAAATTGCAGCTGGAAGAGCCACAAGCACCAGATCTTCTGAATGCAAATACGTAGAGGAACAGATACCAAAACTTTTAAGTTAAAATATTATTAGTTTGGAGAAAATGAAGTTATATGTCTAAAATGAATGAGAAATCACAGCATGCATTAGTCTGAGTGTAATTTTATCAACAAAGCTTTTCTTTTGCAATACAGTGCAGTGCTTTTTTCCTTAAATGCACTTATATTGCTCCTGTGCTTTTACATTAGGCCCACTGACCTATTCACTTAGGTACTAGAATAAATGAACTGTACATGGGTTTCTGCAGAATGAACATTTTCAGCATGCTTTATTTTCTATCTCCTCACACTTCTTCCCATTTCAGTTTGGAAACCATTACTGAACTAAACATGCAAGTTTCACCTAAACAAAAGAATAACTGACGATCTGCCAAAAGACTGAAGAGCATCAGTACCATTTCTAATATGAAGCCTGACAGGCAGTCCACAGAGATGTAAATCTTCCAGTGATCCACCCCAAATCGAGGCAATGTCTACATTACTCCAGTAACTTATAATGTTAAATGGTTTTATCTGGACTGCAGTATTTCACAAGCTGTGCAGAAAAATATCTTTTAAATACTCAGCTTATTCTGCATACACTACCAGGAGTGGAAGTTTTATATGGCAGAGAACTGACAGGTTTTATAGCTCTTACTGAGCTGCCTAAGATGGCTTATCAGTATCTACAGCCATAGTACAGAGGTTCAATGCATTCAGTCTTGGTATGGACAAAGAGAGGTTCTGATTGGTAGTAAGAAAACAGGACTCTCACTTTTCAAAGAGAACGAAATAACTACTTTTAGTTTGGGTATCGTATTCTACGTATAAAGAAAATGTCTCTGCATTTTCAGGGTAAGAGTATGAAGGACAATGATGTTCATTGTAAAAAAAATCCCGCTCTCTAATCCCAAATGCTCTATCCCGTATTCCCAAATGCCTGCTAATGTCATAAAAATAATTACAGAGAGACAAGATCCTAAGCCTCCAAAGCAGAGAGACATCCCTCTTCCCAAATGCTGTCTGTCCTTTATGACTACACCATGCCTTTGTCTTTTCCACTCACTGGTTGGTTTGGGGCTTGGGGGAGAAATTGGGGATTTTGATTGCCTGACAGCAGCACAGATGGGTACTAGAAACAGTTAAAAACAAAGGCAAAACCCACAGACCCAGGCAAAGAATGTGAAATAATTTGCAGAAAATGAAAGAAAGTATATAACTGGGAGATAGCTGTAATGTTAATGGACTATGACACAGTCAATTCAATAAGAATGTACATGCTTTTAATGGCAGCATATTGGACCTGAGCTACCTAGTTCCTAAGCTCTTATCTTTTAAATTCTGTTGCAGGCAAAATGATCTCCACTTATGAGCTTTTTACTTAATTCAGTGCCAGCTAGTGCCAGCTAATACCAGCTTGTGGTCACTGCTTTGGTGATCAGAGAAACAAAAAATAAGACAGCCAAGTGCCAAGCCAGCACTGCTGTGGCACAGGCCACCCATGGCCACTGTTCCTCAGGGGCCCATGCCCCAGCACGGGTCACTCACAGCCAGTCTCTTCTTAGACTGACAGAGCGTAGATTTAGAATACATAATTAGGAAATATTCTTTACTGTGAGAGTAATGAGACACTGGAACAGAATGCCCAGAGAAGCTGTGGGTGTCCCATCCCCGAAAGTGTTCAAGGACAGGTTAGATGGAGCTCTGGGCAACTTGGTCTGGTGGAAGATGTCCCTGCCAATGGCAGAGAGCCTGGAACTACATGCTCTTTAAGGTCCCTTCCAATCCAAACCATTCTGTCATGATTCTATGATTCAGAAGGATGCCCATGTTTGATGGAGTGTCTCCTTCCAGGTGGACACCTCCAGCCATATATGTTGTCAGCAGCCTCTCCCTCCCCATATCTCCCCAAGGTCATCTCTCTGCCTGCCTCTCCCCCAGCACCTGCAGCCACTTCAGTGTCTGGCACACAGCAGGGTGATCACCCTGGTTTCAGAGCTATCTGGACCCCACTGTGACCAGGACGAAGAATCCCACAGCCTCCGCTGTAAGTCCATGCCACGTATCCTCATACACTTCCCCAAAATATTCTCTTTGAAGTTGTCGTTATTGTTAGCCTGCTGCTTGTGGGGGGGAAAAAAAGTCTTCTGACATCATTTATATGTGACTGATTTGTAAATCATTAAATATGCAAATACATATTTACAGGAGTCTATACCTCTGCTAATGTTTGAACTTATTTCTAAGGAAGCTGATTAAAAGTTCTTGAGTGCTTCCCCACACAAGCCTATTAGAATTAAACAGCTGTCAGTACTAGGCAGGACTGTTTATCACAAAAAATGCCTTCTTTTCTAAATGCGCTGCAACACAGATACCTCTGCATGCACTATCAGAGTGCAGTGAAATGAAATCTAAACAGGACACAGAGCCTTCCTTTAAGGGCAGAAATGGAAAACAAAGAGCGATAATAATTTAATTACAAGACTAAACAAAGCTAACAACTATTGCTACATATTCATAATGCTAATTAATTAAAGAAAAATTATTAAACCCCAGTATTTTGGAATATTTCCCTTCCCCACTTTTTTATGATTTGAGTCGCAGAAAAGCTTAAAACTGGATGTCTGGGCAGGCTAAAGTCTGGGCAGGCTAAAGTCTGCACCCCAGCTGTACTCCACTGAGGCTCCTGGGCTCTGGTTTTATTTGTTCCTCAGTCATAACAAAAAGCTCCTCCTGCTGGATCATGTGAGCTAATCTCACTGCCAGATGAGCAATTCCATATCAGAAAACCCATATTACAGATTTACTGAGAAGAAATAAGTACACCAAGAGCATCAGTAAGAAATGGTAAGAAAAGACTAAGCAAAGCTAAGCACAGGTCAAATCCACAGGTGGAAAGTCAAGTGCAAAGCCACAGGTCTCATCCATGTAGCTCAGTAATTATGACAAGTACTCACTAATGCTGTAGAAAGAAACTTTAAAAATGTTTCAACTTTTCAAGGTGAAATACTCTATCAGTGTGACCTTTTTTGTCCAGAAACTGAAATGAGCCATTAAAACAAGCAAAAGCCAAACTGATTTTCAAATTTTCCTTTTGAACTCAGTAAATAAGGAAATGAAATTCCAAATAAAAATTCCACTGTTTACAAAACTAAGTCTGTTTGATTACATCAGTAATAAACTAAGAAAATAATTTCAAACTTTTTTTTAATGCGATTGTTCTTTTTAATGCTTTCCTTAGAAAACCTAATATATGCTGCTTTAAGCACTTCCTTTAGATGAACAAATAGGTCCACTGACCTTAGCAATAAAACACTTCATACCTCCTGATGTGTCATTAATTCCATCCTCTGAGGAGATTATGGAAAAGTAATAATTAACGTACTGCCAGAAAACTGTCTCAGGTTTCAGCCCATTTCCTTAGCTACCAACTGATGTCTTAGTTACTTTCCTTTTATTAAATGTGTAAATCAATGGTTGCTATTTTTTAATGGGGATAGTAAACAGCTTTTTGATTTAAAGTGTCCACTGTAAATCTGGATCCACATCTCCACTCAATAAAAATACACTCTTAAAATCCTAGCACATATGTCAAGCAAAGCCCTGAAACAGATTCTGCTTTTATTCAAACGATTCTTCTTTTAATTTTCCATCATAAAACCTAACTTTTTTTACAAGAACTTTCAAATTACTTAAGATCTGCCCTTTGAGTCATAAATTTTAACTGTACAACACTTGAAATCTTATAGAAAGTTGGTTTTGTCTCTGAAAAATTAATGTAAGGCAGCAATGCTAGGAATGTAGCTGAAATTCCCTAGGAACAGTAGATTCAGATCTGCAGCATTCTCTCTGTTACCCCTTTCTCAAGACTTTTCTCCTTTATTTATTTCTTTATTTTTGGATTTGTGAAGCAAGGATAAACAAAGGCACTGTTCTCAGAACACCAGGTCATTTGAAACAATTAAAAGTACTTCCAGAGAAAGCCACATTGCAGGATGATTCGTTACCAGCAGCACATAATGTGGTTTCTTTTCTGTTCTCATTTAGACTGTTTCATAGTAACTTACTTCTTCAAAGGCTTGTTTAGGACAGGTGCTACAGAGTCCAATTGGTTAAACGTGGCTCTGAATTGAGTGGCTGTACTGCTCAAACAAACCCAAAGATCTTTTTGACTTTCTTGTCTTTCTCCAGGACCGCATTTACCAGATAAACAGACAAGAATGAGAACAGTGACAAGAAGACACTGCTATAACATTTCTAGTCAATTTTGTCTGCTCTCTGACATACTTCCCTATTCAAAAAAGCCAGCAAGCCTAAATAATACAGAAGCCCTATTAAAACCTGGGGTTGAAGCTGTGCAAAACAAGACCACCTCCTACTGAATGCAAGACTGGAGAGATAAAGAGCCTTAAGGAGTTAAGAGAGAAGCCAGAAGGAGGGCAACTAAATGAGCTTGAGGGTCATCACTACACCTTCATGAATCCTATCATTTCCTTTCCTCAGGGCGAGTAAGAGCAGCAGCATCCCAATGCTGCCAGTTCAGTGATGTATTTACAATTCAGCAGCAGTAAAACTCACCCCACTGAGCCCTCAGTCCTCCTCTTCCATAGCGTATCCTCAAGCTAATGTATGCAAGGAAAACTAGTGGACAACCTCCCAAAACTGCCATTTCAGGGAAGTCATCTTATGAGGGCTGCAAGAATATTTTAGTGCATCTATACTGCTGAAAGAAGACACTACTCACTGGAGTGAAAAAGGATCCCCTGGACAATCCAATTGTTCTCCTCATTTACGCTGACTTTGTGAATGCTGACCTTACTGGCACTAACACAGCTGCCTACTACTACTGATATGCAAGAAGAATCCAGTTGTACAAGTCTGGTAAAATGCTTGCTTAAGAGAAGTATCAAGGTATTGCAGTAGTCCTATATGTTAATGAAATGTCACTATAATTTACCTCAAAAGAAGATTGCTAATGCAAAATTCTATTGCTCCTCCATTTTCAGATTACTGCCTTCCATATATATCGTCCAGGAATGAGGAGGTAAGATGCAGCATTCCAAAATGCTCATTCTGTCAGCAAGTTCCCTATTCATCTCTGTCAAGAACAAATTAGAACAAATCCATTCCAGTGCAAATATTCCTCTTTTATTCCACTCCTGAGACAAGGTCCTACCTACAACTCATGGCAATTTAAAAAAAAAAAAAAAAAGTGTTGATTTGCTGTTGAAGTAAAGTCAAATCACTAACTACCATGGAGTTTGGTTCGACACGCTGCATGGCACCATCTTCTCTTTTTGATTCAATTCTCTGTGATTGGGACTGTTTTGTGAAAGGTGGGAAATAGATAAACAATGCTATGGCACAGTAGGGTTGCTCTTTTTCAGGGTATGGAATTCAACAGGACCTTTCATCCATCTAACTAGCAGTTTTCCTTGTGCGTGGCAGTACAGCTGCACTAGTAGGCTTAGTAAGGCTGTCCTCTGAAAAAAAGACTTCTTGAAGAGGGTGAAACTCGATTTAGAAGGGAAAATGGTCCCAGCTGGGTTTTGGAAGGTGTTTTTTTTCTCACAAAAAGACCAGGCTGTTTTTGCACATCCTGATTACTTCTCAAACTTTCCGTTCCCAAGCACATTACTGAAGTCCTTGCATCTTGAGATTCATCTTTGTTCCCAAAAATCTTTCTGCTGCCAAACCAAAGATATACTTTATCTTTTATTGCTGTACTGTTTGCCAAGCAGTCACAACAAAACCAAACCAAACAAAAAATGAACAAACAAAAAACAAAAACAGAAAACAAAGACCAACCAACCAAAATTTTCAGATTGGCTTTGCTTCAGGAAGAAAGAGACTACCTTCCTCCCAATTTCTCCTTTAGTACTCACACGATTATACTCTGCATAGTTGTAGCTCTTCTGTGTCCACTCATTAAGGCCAGAAATTTATTTCTCATAGGTGATAGCTAGGATTGTCTGATGCTAGAGTCTTTTACTGAGAATCAATCCTAAGACACAAAAATCAAAAATACTTACATTCTCTCCTCCTTCTAAATTTGCCTTTTACTTCACTGGTTTACCAGTAAGAAACATGTACCTCCTTTGCACTTGTCTTTTGTCTTTCTTCCCAATATTGTGAGTCTTCCAAATCATGAGTGGTTTTTTCCCTTTCTGGTGCTATCTTCTACTGAAGGAAAGCAGTATCTCCCTACTTCTGAAAGTGAATTCTCAGTGTACAGCGTCAGCAACCTATCTGGAACAACAGCTAGTGGGCATGCACGACATACATCTCTGTGAAAATTGCTGTGCTGGGTTGAAAAGATGGGCCCCTGGAACTGTCACACCCTGCCTAGGAAGATAAACCCATTCCTCCTGGTAGAACACACTGCAATTGTCCCCTTCCCCATGTGTCTGAGTTTCATTCCATAGGAAATGGCAATGTGGGAAGAACGATATGCACCCTGGTCTCATCAAAACGTGCCATTTGGCCAGGGTTCAGTCTCACACAGACCTACAAGACATACCACAAAGTAAATACAATACAGTCTCTCAGACCTCAACAATATAAAGGCTGATTTGCTTTTACTGTCTCTGTTTTTCTCTCTATCTGTTTCTCTGAGGCTTTCTTCTAGCTCAAGAACAGAAACAGCAAAGAACATTTAAGAAATTGTTAGGCAACATCGCAATGGCCAGTCATTTGTCAGAAACAGGGAAAACAGCCTCAAAAGAGCCTTTAACAATCTGAACTATGCAACACTGCTAACCTGCTGATAGACTCAACCTGTTGTCAAAATGAAACTCTGACCTCCCAAAGCCAAAACTAAAGAGTTTATGAAATGTTTCAAACATGGGAGGGCGCAGGAGTGGAAAGGTTTGAGGAAACATAGAGGGAAAAGGTTGATAGCTCATCTCTGAGGCAGATGATACAGCAGCTAACACACCTGCAGTCAGCCATACCAGCTAGCCAGGAGCAGCCATGTGGAATAATATTACTTTTAAGTACCCTGCAGACCAAACAGACATTACTTCAACTCACCAGCCTTAATCATATGAAACCTCCTCTTAAGTGCTCATCAGCAGTAAAAACACCAGTTACAAACCAGTTCTTCCCTTACCTATGAAAGACAGCTGTCCACCAAGACTACCAATATTCCACTAAAAACAGAAAAAAATTAACTCCACATCCACTGAAAATATTAAAACTTATATTTTCAACACAATTAAAGAAATGACATCCTTCAGATCAATATGGTACTGATACCTGCTACGTTTCTGCCTCCCTTCCATTATTGATGTCAGTTGTGATCACATTCCTCAGTAAGACTGATGCCATGTAACACTTATTTTTCAACAGTGACAAAAAGTAAGTAACAAAAATCTGTAACACATAAATCAGTCTTCTTCTAAGTAAAAGACAAGCAAAGCTCAATGCTTTGCCTGATTCACAATTATGCAATCAGGTAAAAAGGGCTGTTTTCTGTTAAGTAGTCCATCTTGAAATTATTCTATGAACAGCAGGGAACACCAGGTTTTCTCTTATTCCTGATGCTAGCCTGCAAATGAAAGAAAAAACTATAAATTTATACATAAAATTTCATGGGAATATTGTCTTTAGAAGCCAAATTTTGAAAGATAATTGTTTTGAAATGAGAAGCCTCTTTTATAGGCTTTCCTAGAAGAACAGGAAGATCTAGTGCTTTGCTGAATGCTCCCAGACATCTCTAGTCTACAGGCAATATATTTTTAGGGATGGTGTATCTCACAAAGCCATTACTCACCTATTGGCAATTGCAGAGACCAAATTCATTCCCAACTGTGCAACATCCCCTAGCAACTTCAGGATGAAACTACATATGGGAAAATAACATTGAGTTCATATTTTAAAATTTTAAATTCTGCTCAGCCTATTTTGTGGATTTTGGAGAGACATATGTACCCTTTTCTACACTTCATACAAGGATTAAAAGCCATGCTGATTATATATAAACTTGAACAAGATGAGGCATGGCAGTATTTGCCCAGAAGAAAACTATATGCATAACACTTCTGCATACTGACAATATGAGAGTTTTGGGGAAAAATTAGCAATTATCAATCACTGAGATGGAAATAAATTATGATACTGAATTATTCATAAAGAGCTCTAAAATAGTTTCCTCATCACTCCTGGTTGTTTCCTTCTTCCCTCAGTGTCCTCTAGATTTAAATCAATATATACTAGCAACAGAGTCAGTCTTATCCAGGCAAATACCAAGTATTAACACAGTTCTCTCTGTTTATTTTGCTGTCTGGACAGCTGCTGCCCATGCTGAATGAAAAGATGCCTGTCTCCCGTAAATGTTTGCTGTTGGCACAACTTCTTTCACTGACCCTGTTTTCAAGACTAATGACTTTCATTTCTAGTTCAGCACTTTCCAGTATGGTATTCACTTAACAAAGCTACAGCAATATATCAGTCTAAATATATTTGGTGTCTGGCCTTCAGTGCTCATGCAACATTAGTTTAAATACAAGGTAAAATATTTACTTCTAAGTCAGTCATATTTTAAACTTTTGGTTTTTGCTACAGAGGAATTCAGTCCTCAGTGAGTTGGGATTTGCAAGACAGGGTAGCCTACCATCTTAAGAGAGATTTAGTCTCTCAGTTTATAAAAGAACATACATAAATCCAGGTAAATCAATGACCCATATGATTTCTCTAAACAATTCAAGTCTGAATGCACAAAAACCTCACAGAAGTGCCTAGGAACAACTCTATTTTAAGTCTGGCATTCTAAAATCAGCTTCAAATGGTATCTGCAGTCCTGTTTTCCTCTAAAAGCTGATATTTAAAATCAGTCAGAAATGTCAGACAGAATTATTGTTTAACCTTCAGACTTACTGGCAGGTTTTGGTTGCTTTCTCTCACATTTTTTAAGATAAAACTCAGATATTGAATAAATCATTCCTTGGCAGTCCTGATTTTCACTACTGACCAACTTATCAGCAAGAAAATGTCACCTGTACTGTGAAAATAGGAAACTCACTACATCACGTAATACGAATCATGTTTTTTGAATGGTTGGGTTTAGGACTTCTTATCATTAGCTAAAATAAGCAAGTGGATGCACAGATAAAAGTTATACCCATAAAAGATGTTACATTACAGTAAAGTGTATGTGCTGCTCACACAGACATAACTGGGCTGTGCAAGGGAGCAGCACAAAGGACAGACCCATAAACAGCAAAAGAAGAAACCAACATGGTTCTCAATTCAGTGTCATAATTTCTGGATGGTTTGCAGGTTGGTGTTTGTTTTTTCCTTCAATGAACACTATTTACTCATTTGATGAACTTTAGAACCTATGTATGATTTAATTCTGATGAATTTTGTGATGTAGCTTTTGCTTAAAAACTGTGAAACAGAAAGCTCTCTCTGGCATGAGGCTTCCAATAGCATTGAGTAGCTAAAGGGTAATTGCAAATCCTTAACTTTTGATACAACCTCAAGCAACAGTTATTATGATAATGGGAACCAGGAATTCTTCCAACCTCTGAAGATAAAAATGCAGAATGGAATATCCCTGGGCAAAGAAAATAGACTAGGAATATTAAAGATAAATGGCATTAGACAAAGGATATATTTGACTCTCTTGACAACTTTCCAGATATCTAGAAATTATCTAGACATTACACATCTATATAGATAGTTAGATATTTTGAATTTGACAAAATGGCACCTGAAAGAGGCTGCAAGGAATTGGGACAAAATGATGGGAAGATGTGATGCTAATCCATCATGCTTGTAGTGACAGAGGGAGCAGCAAACACAGCTGGGAAATACAGGAAAAGCAACATCCTTCACTATACGAGACACAGCTTATGGGCAGAAGAAAATTCTGTGTCACACAGAGTACTCCCTGTGTTTCAGGTTGATAGCTATTTTGGAATTACTGAAAGCTCTGATACATTTCTTTTTCTTATACTATTTTTATTTTTTTATGGACACTATAGACTTTAAAGTTGAACAGAACAAGGCCAGGTGTATGCACCCCAATAAGAATATAGCTATGAAACCAAAGCATGAGTGTTCACTCTTAATTTTTCATCAGGTGAACTCCTGACAAATCCAGAACAAGGTTTTCCAAACAGCAAACGGCACATCAACATTCCAGGATCCTAGAGCTGCTGCTGTTGTTGCCAGGCAAAGCATTCAAGCAGGAATTTTTGGAATAAACCCTAATCCAGAGCTTTTTAAACTCTTTTCTATAAGCTACAAATAGCCACCCAGATTGGCATCTGAAACATCAACTGCTTTCCTCCTGCACCTTCTGACCCTGTCACTTCTGTAGCAATTCAGCCAGTGTTACATAAGGCAGCACAACAGAAGCATCCTAAGCATCAATTCTTTTACATGGGTAAATCAACTAACCAGACATAACTGAAAAACATGTGAAATTAATGATTCTAGTCTACATTACATTGATTTCACAGCAGAATAACTTTTAGGATGTTTCTAGATTGATTTCTGCTGTGATATCTTCATAGTAGCTCCTGGACTGGATTGAGATTGGTTCAGTGATGAAAATGAGAATTCGGAAGTACTCAAATGAACATTGAGAAACAGTAAAGCAAGGGACAGTGGGGGGAGGAAGATCTGAATATGTGCCTGCTTCATCCCATTTATCCTGCAGTGCTGGTGTAGCTCTTTGAAGTGTCAGTATGGGGGAAGAAACTGCATTACCCAAATACCATTTACATAATCATTTTCTTCATATCTAAGGACGACATTTCTCTCTGTTGTTACTTTAACTTGTTCCTTGTAATCATACACCTCTAACAATAAAGGCAAAATATTATGCTAATTTCCTCCATCCTTCCTACTTCAAAAAAGAGATCACCTCTAGCAGAGCAAGTATTATCTTTATATGGCACTGACAGAAAAACTGTACATTAACTGGCAATTCATTATTTTGCTTCCACCTGAATCCCTTCTCTGCCCTTGAGAAGAGAGAAATCTCTAACCAGTATTTACAGCTCTGAAGCTTCAGAGAGAGAGATGCTCAGAGGCATCTGACAGGAGCAGTGGGTTCGCCTTCTGCTCCAAACCTGTCTGCAATATTCCATGATTACTCCTGTGCTTTTTTTATCGTACTTATCCACTGCCACATGATGACAGATAAACAGAGTGCTTCCATACTGAGCAGGGATTTGATATTATCCTTACATTCACCAATACTATAATAGAGCTTTCGTGCCTTTTTTTAGGTGCCAATGTCATAGCCTGGATTCCTGGAGGGAAACCTTCAACACAACACCAAATAGGTAGAATTACATTCTATGGCTTGCTACACATGTCAGTGCCCACAATCTGAGCATTTCACCAACTCTCCACTAGCAGTGAGAACTGATCAGTGCTGGTGAGAGACACAGCAAACACAGTCCCAGAAACATGTGTTTTTCTCCCACTGTAATGTCTTTAGATTGAACAGCTGCTGCTATTTTAAGATTTCCTCTGCTAGGAAGTACAAACACCCGGATCTCCATCTCTGCTTTCTGCCATGCCCTGCAGGCCCTTGCCCAAAAAGCCCCCAGGTCACCATGCAGAGCAGCTGGCAGCCCTCAGCACCCCCAATGAGCCAGCACTGAGTAAACCAAACACCACAGCCACTCAGGGCTGGTGCAGCCTGGACAGAGGGGCAAAGCAGAGAACAGGTCTGTCTGCAGTGATTGCAGCCAAACTCCACCTCCAGATATCCTCATTCAACAAAGGTACCCCATTTCTTAGACCAGATAATTTGAATATTGCTGGTCTTCCTTTTCTCACCGCAGTGATGGCACAGAAGCTCATTATCACTGAGTTGTGTTGGTTGGAAAGGATCTCAAGAGATCCTCAAGTCAAACCATTAGCCCAGCATGCTAAAGTCCACCACTAAACCATGTCCCTGAGTGGTCCCAGAGTGCCACATCTGTATATCTTTCAAATGCCTCCAGGGATGGTGATTCCATACATCCCTTAAAAGCCCATTCCAGTGCTTGACAAACCTATTGCTGAAGAGATTTTTTCTAATATTCAGTTTAATTCCCCCAGTGCAACTTGAGGCCATTTACTCTCTTGTCCTATCACTTGTTTCTTGGAAGAAGAAGCTGACCTCCACCTTGTTCCAACCTCCTTCGACCTAAAACCCACTGCATTCCTCCCATCCACTTTGTCTCACACACCTACAGACCACAGCTGTCCTCCAGCCAACCATCTGCACAGGTGTGCACCACACAAGCCACTGTGTTACTCAGTGTGTCGACTGCCATGTCCTGCTGCTGGCAGAGCTATGCTGAAGGTGAGCAATCACACCTGTGAAAACCTGATCCAAATGCAAATGCTCGAATTCCTTGTCTCTTCTCCTAGACTATTTAATTACTTCAGACAGAACCAGGAGCACGTCTCTGATGCAGCTGCAAAGGCTTGTCCAGCAGGAGGAGCTGCCAGTGGACTGGCAGGCAAACAGTGGCAATACCAGTTGTACGACACCACTGCCAGTTTGTCAGCACTGCCCAAACACCTCCAGTGCCACAGGGTCCTTCCTCAGCCTGTTTCACACCACCGCCACAGGATCTTTGCCTCTTCCTTTCTCTAGGCTTGCCACCTTGCACACTCTCTCAGGAAATCAACACCTGGCAGGAACACCTCCACAGCACTACCTTGATCCATTTTGAAGCAGTCCTTGGAGGTTTGATATTGCCACTGAACTGCAATAAAGGAGGATGTTGCCAAAATGCCACTGTGACGAGCAATCGCTTCTGCTTTGCAAGGGCTCCCTGAAAAAATCTGAGATGTAAATGCTTCTGATGGCCGCTAATCCACAAATACGGTCCATCAAGGAATTTTCAGTATTTCCACTAAAATTGTAGCTGTTGCTATAAGTACCTGAATTTGTTAAACATTCGCTTTTGACTTTCAATATAGACAAAACAATACCTTTTAGCCATAAAACGCCTTCTTTTACACAAACATACAAAAGATGCCAGATAATGTAATTCCCTGTTCCATGTTACCTGGAAAAGGTCACTATTCTAGAGAAGAAAGAAAATCCTTTCTTCAGCTTCATAGTCTGCAAGTGGTAAATTGATTCTCACATCAAAACATCTCAAGTGGGAAGCTGAAATACTAAGCACAGAATTTGAGAGTTCTTGGCTTCTGAGACCAAGGGGGTTTTGTGTCCCCTTACAGTTTTTAAAGGGCAAAAACAAAAAAATGAATAAATATAACATTTTTACAAAAAATTTCAATAGAGCGTGCAAATTTCCAACATACATTATCTCTTTAATATCCAGTGTAACCAAAGGTGAACAAATATTACTGTTTATATATTTAATAATCAGTCATTTTTTTATTCATGCAAAAGCAATCTGTTGAAGGCTTCATCAGAAATCTGAATGAAGTTGGTAACAGACGGTATCTGTGTCTCATTTGAAATGTAAATGAATCATTCCTGTCTTTTGGGGAACTAGGATAGAAGAGACTCCTCTTCAGTCTTGTGATTAAAATAGCTTTCCACTCATCCTACACAATATCCTTTTTAATGATCCCTGCTTAGCATTACTTTCATGATGACCTATTAAATAAATGGGTACATAATGCAGCCTCCAAAATTCAACCGAAGTCAAATATCTGAAAAAAATAATAAACACATGGAATGCAAAACCCAATTCTGCATTACATAAAAAATTACATGCTAAGATTCAAAAAATCAAAAAATTACAAAACAGGAGTGTGAGATACTGCACAGAAGGGCTTTGAACTCTTGCCAGTCTTGAATGTTCAGAAGAGGGACCTGACGCTCCAGGGAAAATTCCTTATTTGACTTCAGGCCCTGACAAATATTGGAATTGTTGCAGCTGGTACCTCGGCTGCTCTCCCTTCCCTTAGAGCAAGCTGGAAAGCCATTACCCCAAGTGTGAAGAGGCTGTGTAACCTCTGCCTATATTCATGCAAATACCTTCTGATAATCATGACAGAATGCTTGCCCAAGCACAATGGATCAATGACTGCAAAATACTCTCAACTGAGCTCTTCTGTGGTAGTTTGTCAATATTAAAACTACTAAATGTCAAAGTGGACAATGGCAATACATTGTGAATTTCTAGCTATAGTAGTCTAATCACAACCTTACAACATTGTTTCCTCACTGCAAGGGGTTTAAATTGCAATGAAGACCTCAAGAACAATCTTACAGGAGGCTTCTTTGTAGCTTTTAAGCCCATTTTTTTGACTGGGACAGAACAAAGCCTTTCACTAGGAGACCGGACAGATTGGATCAGAGATGCTGTTATAGAAGTGATTCTGCTCTGGATACATTGGTGGAGAAAATCACAGCTCCACATCACACTTGGCCTATTTTGGGGGGTCCTGCACATTGCAAGGGCACATTGAACAGTCAGATGCTTCAGCTACATCTAAATTCCCTCAAGTATCAGAGACCTGTACTAACCACGATATTATAACCAGGTTCATGTGCTGTGTCAACACAGTCCACTGTCAGCTGTTCCCAAACCTCTCTCACCAGACAGAACTTCCCACCACAATATCACTAGGCAACAGGTCAGGAAGAAGCTCTTACAAATCAGTGGTGATTATGTCTTAATATTGCATAATTGGAGTACAGGAGTTGGGGTATGTTGGAGGAGTGAGAGATTTGTGCTTTCAAGGAAAGGAGGTGGGAGCTCAGGAGCAGAGACATTTTTGGATAAAAAGGACCTGGGTTTCTATGGGATTGCTCAGGCACCAGGGTAATTGTGGTTTCTCACCCCACCAGCTGCCATGTGCAGCCTGTTCCCTAACTCAGGACTTCAGCTGTGAAAAACATATAGGCCTAAACATTAAAGTTTCATAAAATTAATTCAATCTTAAAAATTCTCCAATACCCCCAGTCAAAAAAACAATGATATAAGCAAAATATCACAAGTCTGGGAACTGAGAAATGGAATTTGAAAGTAGCAATTTATTTAATTGTAAGAAGAAACCTAACTAGAGAAATATTTTAATTGCATAGACACAGCTATGAGTATTTTACTATGCAGTTATAGTTTATGTGGTGGGTTCTTTTGGAGGATTTCAAGGATAAAATTGCTCAGGATGAAGGAAGGGTTAGAGCACTGCAGTTTTAAACAATAAATGTTGGGAGTTCATTTTGCTACTCTGTAGTTCAACAATTATTATTATACTTTGCCACCTAAGGGGATACTGAAAAAGTCACAAAATCCAATTATGTTAGATTTGTAAACTTTTCTTCTCCCTTTCTTTTGTTTTTCTGAAATCTCTGTATAACAAAATGCAGAAAAGTAAACTGGAAGAAAAGCAAAAAACTTCACTTCTATTACCAGTAAGAGACAAGCCATAACATTTTCAGCTACATATTTCATAAGAAGAACATTTTTAGACAAATTCTTTTTGCCCAGAAATCTCTTTGCTTCAAAATATATTCAAAAATTGTGACAAGTTTAATGTATTACTTCATATTGCATGACTTCAACTACAGACCTTGTCTAAAAAGAATGACATCCTTATGCATATTCTGCATTAAAATGAATCTATTCAAAACACACCCCCTCTTGCTAGTGTTATTTTTTTCAAACACCTGGGGAGCTATATTAATATTAGTATGTCAAGTGTTGAATTGTATTTAAATCTGTATAAGATAAATTTTCCTATGCAAAGTTCTTCATGGTATGGTGTATTCAAGAAGCAACTTCCATAAGAGCAAGAAAGCTTACTAGAGTTGTATGATTTAGTAAGATACAGCAGCCTGAAATACACAATCCTGTTGACCTTCAATACTTCAAAATCATTCCAGTTTTTATAGCTCCTGTTGTTTGCCATCCCATTTCTATCCACTGCCACTGAGTATACAAATGACAAGAGTTGAAAGTCTATTTTCTGTACAAACAGAATGCATGCTGCTCCATGCCTACTCAGCCGGGGATTTTATTTACCATCTGCTTACTAACCTACCCTTACCTAAGGACTCTATTTCCTTCAGTTTTAACAAAATCCTTCTTCACCTCTCCCTTCAGCCATTCTCCATCCATGCTGCTGGCCAGGAACCATCTGTTTTCCAGGGCTGTGTGACCAACTTGCACAGCTCCCAGAGAGAAGGAAAATGCCAGAGTATCATGAAAAAACATAAAAAAACAATAGGCATCACTTTCACACAAGCCATTCCTTTGTCTGCATGCCCAGCTCTCCACACTGCACAAGGAGAGGTGCTCAGCTTGCATCACATTTCTAGGTGGCTTTGTCCCAACATTTCTCCTGCATCTGATGCTCAGCCCATGGGCACAGGTCTCATCCCACAGAAATAGCAGGAGGAAGAGGTCAGACAGTGGTGGTGGCATTTCTACATCAAATGAAATCATTATTGTGGGATCAAAATCACTACCTGAATAACGCATCACAAAAACTCTGCAAATTCTATGGATCCAGAAAGCTTTTCCTTTTGTAGCTTCAGTGGCCTGAAATTTGTAAAACACTATTCCTGGAATATTCACATGGCTTGAAAAAAGTAGTACTTACTGAAATGTGATTAAAATTAAACAAGGAGAGATGAGGAGAAAAGAAATTTAGCAGTTCTAAAGCACAGATTCTCTTGCTAGCCTCTCTGGAGAAACACGTCCTGTCTGCCCACATCATCAATGAGCATGGAACTCTTGGGCTAATCTAGAGAAAATCATGGAATAGAAAGACATATGACTGACATATTATAATGTGCATTTATACTGCACTTTTCTGCATTCGAGGCTTTGTCATCAATCAAAATTTCTTTCCAGTCTTCATCTGACCAAGGAAACATGACATTTCTCAAGTTTTTTTGCACATCAAGCCAACATTTTAATATTAATTTGTATGTTAAATTCTAACATCATTCATAGCACTTTCCTTCTCTTGTCAATACCCTGGGTCATCCACAAGACCTGGAAGTTTATCTGCATCAGACCTAACAAAGACCCAAAATTGTAACTGATATTCTTAAATAAGTTTCTAACTGCTGATAAAATTCAGGTTAGTGCAAAGCAAATAAAAGGTATCCATATCTAACTAACAAAGGCCACAGTCTCTTCTATGTGAAAGTCATTTAAGGCACCAATTTATATTTGTTTGTACAGGTGTGTGATATGTGCACATCGTTAGGAGCTGGCATTAGATAACATATGCAATCATAATGGATAATCAGAGTGTGACATGGGAAAAAAAGACTTACTCAAATCTCTGTCTCATTTAATAGCAATAAAATACCTTTTTGTTGTAGTTCTTTTTCGAAAGTAGTTTTCAGACATATGTATGTTTAATATGTTTTATTTAGATGTTCACCTTCTTTACATAACAGGCTTTTGAATACATTTCCCTCATAACTGTACATTATTTGAAAAAAAATAGTGGATGATTAAGACTAACCACAGCATAATATAGAAAAATGCATACAGTAGTTACTATTACATTTACTTAGGATCAATTCAATCCAAAATTACAAAAATATTTAAAAAGTACAGAATCTGGAAGATAAAGCTATAATACTTTGCTTGCTTATATTACCAAAGAAACAACAAAAAAACCCCTTGCCACGAAGGTTTTTTTTCTTTCCTTTTTTTGGGGGGTGGCAGGGAGGCAGAACTACAAGTATGGTCAAGGGGAATATAACCAAACTTAAACTGAGCCCTCAAATATCCGAACTTGCAACACTATCACTGTCATAATGACACCTAAAAATTGTTATCTATGAAAATTCATCTGTATTGAATGAGGCAAGAACTGTTTTTATGAAGACTACAGCTGGTTGTAAGGCAAAAAATTCAGAGTGGTAACAAATAATAGATTCAGGAAAGGCTGTCTTCATTAGCAGGTGGGAAAGCAAGCAACTATTATGGTGAATATGAAAAGGTGCTGCAAACTTGGGAGGAAATGCATGAGAGGAAGAGCTGAAAAAAGAAGACAAAGGAATTGTGAAGTAACCAAAACAAACAGAAAATAGTTAAGAACATTTTTATTACAAAAGTGCAAACTAATAAATTACAGAGGTCATCTCAAATTGGGATACTACAACAAAGAAGAAATCTAGAAAGCACTAATGTGTAAAGAGATTGTGCAGAGTAAAAAAGGCAAATTACTGTGCAATGCCACATGAACACATGAGGCAGAGTGACTGCAGTTACTGAGTAATCACATCACCTGCCATTTTGGTTCTTGGGAAATGAAGATATTCACAAATATAAGTAGTGTTACAGAAATCAGAATATTTAAGAAAAGATTCAGATTGGCCAGTTTAAGATAATGCCCTGAAAAGTAACATACAGAATTTATATACATATATAACTTAGCTAAAATGCTATGTACAAGAAGGAAATATGAAAAATGCAATCTAGAATTCAATATAATTAATACGTAGTCAGGTTCTAAACTGTTCAAAGTAAATGTGCCAAAACAAAATAATCCAAGAACTTCAGATATTAAATAAAAATGACACTACTGATAAATGTGTTATTTTACAGCAAGATTATTCTAAGCTACAAAATCAATATGAAGCTTTGGAGTAGTAACAGAAAAGTACTTTCCCCCAAACTAGCACAACAGCAGATGCTGCACTGCATGAAAACACAATTGATTTTTTGAAGCCTTGTAATGCATTTATGTGGAGAGACAGAGGGTGGGGTTTTTTTCCTGATACACTGAAAAGGCATTTCCTGTGACACTGGCCCGGGAGGCTTAACTTTTCTGCATCACTGAAGCTGGGAGATGTGTCCTTCTCCCTGATAGGGATCTCCCAAGTAGTTACTGTCTCCCTTCTGAAAAGATGCTCCTTTTGAAACTTGCCTTCTGAAAGACCTCTTGCCCTTCCTGTTTTCAGCCCTTCTCCAAATCAAGTCTCATATGTTACATAAAGAGGAGGCAGAATCATAAAACATAAATACCTCTGGGATCATCTTTCATTAACACTGAAATGTTGTCTGAGAATTGACCATTATGTCAGTCCATTTCTTTTCTCCTTCCAGTATTTTTAGACCACCTATTGCTGTATTAAACAAACATAAACCCGAAAGCTATCTCCCAATAAACAAACAAGCTACACTGCTTCTGTAAAAAAAAAAAAAATCACATAGCAAAATAAACCAAAAGAGTCACTAAATGAACATGAACAATCTCTTGAAAGCACATCTATTTTCTACTTCTCAATGAACTTGTAATTTATGATGTGTAATTATTTATATAACTTACATCCTGGTAAGTTTTAGGAAAAGGATACAACAAACTGGTGTATCCTTTTCCTAAAAATCTGAGCACCACACTTGAAATCATGCAGTACCACCATCCTATGACCTAATTACATTTGTATATTTAAGATACCTTTAAAAATTATTTTATGGAGATTTTACTAATTATATTTTTCTATTAATATATAAAACTTAAACACACATCTTCATCAACTTGTATTGAGTGAGCCTTACCACATCAAATGTATTTTTTTACCTCTTTACCTCTTACTTTTTTAAAACTCCATAAACATAGCACCTTGCTTGTCAACAAACTGGTGTATCCTTTTCTTTCAGATATTAGTTAATTTAAGGTAAGCAATGTTTCCTACTACCTGCATAAAGTAGATTTTTATCTACAAGGGAAACAGAAAGGATTTTGCAGCCAGCATACGACAAACTGCAGGGATATGGGGAAAAGCCCTGTTAGCTGCTTCCTAGACTAAAGGAGAAGGGATCCTCTGACAATCCAAATACTCAGATTCATTTATTCAGCAACACAGTTGTGCCTAACACTTAATAAAATCTATAGAAACAGGGAACACCTCCAAACAACTAAATGGAGGTCTTCTTATGCAGCTTCTAGGAAACATTTTCACCATCTATTTTATTATTTCTCTGTTCAATAGCTCACTAGCTAAATTTTTACAGCACTGGAAACCTGCAAACTGAATCAGATTTGAGGCAAAAGGCAAAGAAATGACCAAAGGTCAGGGTCTATGATGATGTGCCCTTTCAGCACCCAATTCACAAAGATAGAAACATGCAATATCATGTGCAATGGCCATGTAAAGGTACAAGCTTTTCCATGGCAGGCAGGTATGCAAGGTCTAACAGCTTAAGCCAACAGACTAATGCAGTATCCTGCCAAAACCTTTTCTCCTGGAAGTCAGGCAAACTGTTACATTTCTGAGTAAAAGACAATGCCAGTGAATGATACTTGCATGTCTCCCTCAAATTAAACCCCCTAGCAAGAAGTACTGGATAGCTGCTTTAATGGTTCTCTGGTAGCTCTATCAAACAAGTAATTTTTAACTCTATGTGGACTATGAAATTATTAAATGTTTATTTTCTAATGTCAAATCAATTATTAAGCACATAAGAAGCCATATGAAGGGCTTAAATTATTCACTTCCATTTATCACTTGGTCTCAACTTCAGCGACCTCAGAAGAGTACGATGATATTTAAAATGAGCATTGCTTATTTCCAGTACTCTCTGAAACATTAATATTCTTATTGATAAATGCTATTTCCCATCAGAGAGAAAAATCTTGCAATATTCAGTTTGTGCATATTTATCTGAGTCTTACATTTCTATTGTACATCAGTATGTACATTTGCCTTGGCAAAGTTCATTCACATGACTTGCACTGCAATTATCACACTGCATGCAAACTATGCAATAATCTTGATAAAAACTACAATCAGCTCAGCTTTGTACTTAATTGTCCCCTCCAAGATGAAAAACACACTGCAAGAAATAGAGCCAAGGAAAATAAACTAGCAGGGAAAAAAAGAATTTCATGAGGTTCTTTTGGTAAGTTCCAGGACACATCCAGTCTCTTCCACTTTATATTACATCAAACCTCTCTCATAAATGTTATAATGAATGCCTAAAGAGATCAGAAATAGACCAAAATTATTATCCCCAGATGTTTTAAGTTTTGGGACTACTTCTCCAGAACACCGGAAGGAAAAAAGATATTTAGATAGCAAAAAGCCATGAACTTTTAAAATTCAGAAAATGCATCTCTTCAGCTTTTAGATGAACTTCAGGCATATGTCAAAGCAAATTGTCATTTAAAACATCTCAGTAGTTTCCAGATGTTCAGTGGTCCACAGAAATAAAGAACTAAAAGGATGCTCCTGAACCACTGAAGTCCATTCTCTGTGAATGAAGAAACTGACTGACTCTCAGCTAAGGACAGCACCCCACTGTAAAACCAATTTAATATTTTAATCTTTATTATCCTGAGGATACTAACCTCCACAAACCAAGTGCCCCAATGACAATGGGATAAATTCTAATTTTCAGTTTAATTTTCCTTACCAGCCAGATGATTTTTATTTTTGTGTGGGTAGGTGTATGTGCCACTAATTCTTTGTCTTCTGTAGCTTCTCCTCAAATCTGTTGTCTGCAACCATGGACTATCTGTAGATGGCAGTCATACCACTCTCAGCATTCTTCTCCTCTGCAGATCTATACCCAAGTCAAGCTCTTCTCACCTCCTCCCACAAAACTCTCCTTTCTCTTGGTGATCTTTTGAATAAAGGTGACTAGAAGTTTACATAGTCATCCAGGCAAAGATTCCTCTTTAGCTGGATACTCTGCCATCATAAACAAGTCTTTTCTGGACACATGTCCCAGTGACCCAGGGATCAGCTAATGCTTCCTCTCTTCATTCTGCTTGTCCTTGCTTCTTTTTCTACTTATGAACTCAGCCTATAGCTGCAACTTCTGCTGTTAGTCCCCAAATGCAGGCACCTCATATTTCCTATTATTAAATTTCATCTAGCTACTATTACTGCAGTTCTCAAGGTCAAGATTTTCTTCCCCATAACATTGTGATCTTTTGCTGTATTAGGAATCCTTGAACTGGGTCATCAACAAATTTCATTATAGCAGTGACATGCAGTCACCCCTTCACTAGTAAAAAGCACTAATAAAGGGAAACATTCTCCAGAGACCTCTCTGAGAAATCCAGACAGAAATCTTCCTTCTGCCTGATGCTCTCTGAAGTCACACTACCTGCCATCACCTCTCACCTACACATGCAGTTACCTTAATAGTGGTCATCTCCTTTAGCAGGGCTTCCAGTCTCCCATTTGGCACTAAAACAGATTTTTTTTTCTTTCAAAAATACATTCTCTATTTAAAACAGTAATCAGTTCATCTTACACAAACTGCTCTCATAATGCACTGCCATGACATAGCAAAGGTTAACAATGGCACATTGGTTATGCCAACCAGTATTTCAGGGGTTTGCATGTTATTGTATTGTATTAATGTACTGCACTACTGACTTTAATAACTGGCAGGTGTGTCTAATAGTTCATCTTTTTCCTGTCTTCTATACAGATAAAACCATACCAGACTTGATAAAACCACTTAAATGTCTTGCTGTTAAGCCTGTGACCTTATATATCTATAAAAGTATTAAGGTAAAAATCATCTATTCTCTTTCCAAGATTATCACTGAAAATATGGCATATACTGGTGGACTGGGGGGTTCTTGTTTTTCTGTCACACCTATTCCTAAAGCAGAGTATCATCTCCTTGGCAGTATCTTTCCCTTTGATACAATGCTCCTGGTTTTCTTCATGTCCTTTTTCAGGTGAATATTCACCTACAAGGTACTGAACCATGCTCCTACAGGATTTTGGTCCTTGTTCCAGATACTCATTCCTGAGAGTCTGAATAATCTTGAATTTTAAAAAAAGTCAAGTCTCCCCCACACTCCAGATCCTGAACAAGTGGTATAGCATCAACTCATCCTCAGTTTCCTGTGCTGCAGGGACCTCTCTAACACCTGCCTTACTTTCCTCAAATATCTAACAATATATATATATATTTTATACTGCTTAACCACAAAACATGTTATTGATAGTTTAGGCAGGGCTGACTTTAAATAAGGCAAGGTGTGGAAATCAGACCCAATGTAATTCGCACAGTCAAGTTTTCCCTTTCTGCAGACACAATGTTTCACTAAACTGCCTAATAAAGGAGCTGATTAACGCAACTACAGAAACTTTGTGCGGGCCCTCACCCCCCAACACAGAACAGATATCCCCAGGTGCTAAGACAGTTTTAAAAAAAAGAGAATTATACATACTAGGGCATAAAATTTTGCCCACACTTCTTAAGCCAGGTGTGCTCCAAGGCCCAAATTGAACCATTCCATATCAACAGCTTAAAACAAAACAAAGAAGTACTTTAAATTCATCTCAAAAAGTAGAATTTAGGCTAAAATAATCAAATATATATTCTAAGCACATCACTCTGGATTTTTTTTTAAAACTGTAAGTATCAAATTCCGCTTGAAGTAATTTCTGTGCTGTAACTGAATATAGAGAAGGAGGAACACATCTGGTGCCTGCACTGTGCAAACATACTTATGATTAAACAGAATTGAATACCAAAATCCTGCAATGATAGAATTCATTAGACTAGTATAATGCTGCATAATTACTCTTTTTTATATCATCCACTGCATGCTTTAAGAGTTCTTTTTACCCACTGGTATGAATGTGATATGTCATATTTACATACACCTGTATAAAAGGCTGAGGAAGTATTAGACATATCAGAGAGGGTGACACAGAAAGGCAACTGTTGTACAGTAACTACACTGTCAACGAAACAAGAGAAAACTAATTTAAATTCATTCCCCGGCATGAAATTCTACAGACGGGTACTGGATTTACATTTTGAAAGGAAAAGTGCTTCATACTGTAGTAAGGAAGAGTTCTGACACAACAAAATCAATCCAACACTCCTTTCTACCAGCACTCCTTACTCAGCTTTCCTGCCTTGCATTACTGGCCCTCCACCAACATCCACAGATTTCCTCACGGACCTTGCTAAGTAAGCATTGCCCTTGGGTCCTTCCTCACTGAAAACATCTTCAAACATTACTGCTCACACCTAAGACTTGGAAGAAAGTGGACAACAGGCAGTGGCTCTCTCTGAGCCTCGGCATGACTACCTTTGCTCTACTTCTTTCCTACCAGCCCGGGTGTCTCATGACTCCTAGCAGGCAGCCAAGTCTCCCTCCTGGCTCATGCCAAATGTAGCACATGAAGGTCCTAACAAAGGACCCAAGTTCCCCAAGCCACCAAGGTAAACCAGGGGCTCCAATGCCACAAAATTGGTGCCATCTTGGGCTGATACCAATAAAGGATGATTGACACGCTTCTTTAAAAAAAACTGTCAGGTACCAAAGACTTCTGCCATTACTGATCCAATTTTTTTCATGTTAAGCCACCCACTGTCTCCCTAAGGCACGCTCCATCTCCCTCATAGTGTATTTACTGTTCTTCACTGTTGACAGAGAGGAGTAAGGGAATTTGGACTAACTAAAGGGGTAAGTTAGCTACTAAAGCTGATGGTGTAAATATGCTGGCTGCTCTCCTAGATAGGTTAGGGATGATGCCCAGGCAGTCCAGTGACAATAACAGCCTTTGGACCAGGCTCAGCAGGCAATTACGGAGCCAGCATGGAGCTGGCAGATTGGCACAAGGGACAAATTAACTGTCCACAGCCACACAGTTCTCCCCCTTCAAACAGAGGCCAGATACACACCTGATAAGAGCTTTTCTCCAGAGCTGTACTTACAACCAAAGAAGAGTCAAGGAAATGGAGACTGATAAAAGCAGTCTGCAGGGACAGCAAAATGATAGCTGAAACCAATTATTATTTGTGCTTATTTCACATCAGCCTACAGGTTTCTAATAGAAAAACCAAAACAATCGCCCTGACCAACCTCTTCATTTCCAGCCTTCTACTAATTGTAGGTTACTTGAGCTATGCACCTGCAGGCTAAGGAAGAACTGCTCTGCATTAAATATATATTGAGCTCCTAACCAAAATAATCTCTCTCAAATGGTATTTTTATTGCAAACAAAAGCCACAAAGGTTCACACCTTAGGTTTCTTAAGACAACAGAGAAAAACTACATTGAGCAGTTGAAAACAGCCAAAAGGCACAAGAAAATCATTAAGCCAAAATTTAAAAGATGCAGTGTTGTCACTCAAAGGGCTGTCCACAAATGGCACAATAACATGTTCTTTCTAGTAACTGTGGTATGCAGAAAATCTTTCAATAGTTTCTAGTACAGCTAAGAAATTCTATATTCTTAACAAGCTTAAGATTCAGGGGACATGGAAGTTACGACATTGTTAAACTCTCCTGGACCAGAACAGAAGTTAGGCTGTAATTTGAAGTAAGTTAAAAGTAAATTAAAGTAAATATATATAAACATGAAGTAAATTAAAATAAAGCACTTGTTTAGTAAGTAACTGTGCATGAACTGACTCTTTCATTTTATCAGTTTCTAATTAGTTAGTGTTGACAGAGATATATTTGAAACTAATTTAAATTTTACATCGTGTCTCCTTTCTTTCATAAAAAGCATAAGAGTTTTACATCGTGTCTCCTTTCTTTCATAAAAAGCATAAGAGAATCACAAAACCACTTTAATATCCCAAGCAAAATGGTTAAAGATTCACAAAATGTAAAATTTCAACGAAGAACCTGTCAATGATCACCAAGGAAGGATTTTTCCGATTTGGTTTCACATATAAGAGATAACACCAATTATTGACCTACGCATTCTCGATGCAGAGCAAACAAAACAACAACATCACAGGAATACAAGGCAGTATTTTATGCTCACAGCTCTTTTTCAAATGTTTGAAAAGATCAAACCTTCAATTAGCCTCTTGTGTAAGGTGTCAAATTCCCAGAAAAATTCCCATATTTCCACGGTTTACTCTTAACTGACACTAGGCAAAAGCACTCCTACAAAAGCAACCCACAAAACTGCACTGCTATCCAAAGGAGAAAAATAAAAGCAGTTTGAGGAAGTGAAGGGTTCTACTACAAGGAGCCACACAACCTTGGGCTCTCAGCAGTGGCCAGGGGCTACTCTGGCACAGCCCCTCTCTGGCCAGATGCCAAAGACGTGCCAATGGGTCCAGGCTCCATGAAAAGCCCTGCCTGCTCTCAGCTGGAGCCTGCAAAGCACTTGGCAAGGCAGCTGCCCAGAGCCAGCTGCTGCTGGCAGAGCAGGAGAGGCAGCTCCATCCCAAATATCCTTCTCTCCAAGCAGCTCTTGCACGCAAAGCAAAGAGAAGACTAAATATCAGAGGAGTTGTGTCCTGGCAACCTACAGGAAGATAATGCCATTTCCCAGAGCTCTACACTCCTTCCTCCATCACAGGCCAGATGCATCCCTTGAATGCTGTGGGAATGCCTACATTTTTCCTAAGAGGAAAGCAAGGCAGGACAAATCATCACAGGCTGAACTAAACACAACTCTGGGACTGAGACATCAGTACCCCTCTTTCAGTCCATGTGCTTTTGAAAATCATTATCATAGCTTTCAAACACCAAAACTATATATAGTATCATCTACAATTAGTAAGTAATATGGCTAACTAAATATTTGCATCTGATCTTGAAAGTCTGAAATATTCTAGCATGACATGATACAAATGCCAATGAAAACAAACAAAAAAGTAAGACCTTGTGAATTACCTAAATGTGATATCACAAAGACACAAGCATTCCCAGAGTGAAATCCATATCTAAAGAAAAGTACTTCATGTTCTGATTGTTTTTTATTACATGCAAGTGTGACCTAGTTTGGTAGTTTAAACTATTGAAAAGATATAAAACCTAAAAAATCCCAAACTAGGTAGGAGGTTTCTTAGATAGTTAATCCCAGAACCTTCCAAGAAATTGAAAATATAATGTCACCCAAAAAGAGAAGGGCTCCAAAAGTACAACCAACATGCACCAGTAATTTAAATAATTTATATTAAAGAGTTTAAAGGAACTACTTAAAGTATAGTGTTTGCCCAAGTCTTTGCAAGATATGAATAAGAAGTCAGAGAATTTATTTCAAGTCTGTCTCAAGGACGTAGAGGGCATTCTGGAGAGAGTAATACAATTTAAAGGTTAAACTCAATAGAATCAGCCTGAAATCTTCAGAAGACATATTTATATGTTTAAAAGACTTTTTCCACACTTTCAAGAGTTACAAAAATATTATATGAACCATATTCCCATGTAGAGTGGTTTGGAAAAAAGAAAATAATGTGAGAGAACTCGATCAGCCGCAGTGTTGGATATTGCACATCATTTATTGATGTTTCAAAAGTGTTGCTATTAGGCTGCAATTATATTTTGCTTTTCCTTCATTGCAAAATTTTTAAAATGTGAAGGGCACTTCACTTCTCTACTCATCCATTTTTCTAGACAAGTAAGGAGAATCCCAGTCCTTTTTCTCATGTGTTGCTAGAGAACACCCTGTAGACCACAGAAAGCTACACGGAGAGGTCAAACATTTTAAACTGGAAAAGATAGCATAAGCAGTGTTGAACAAAACTAGCATTTCTGCCATGGTCGCTAGAATCAAATATTAACTCTACAAAGAAGTTGGTTATTGTAATCAAGTACTCATGATTAAAGGAGCTTACAAATATAAAAGCAAAATCCTTCTAATATTTCCTAACATATTTTAAGTATGCACATCTCTGGTATTTATAAAACAGATAGAGGGAATCTCAGCATGCAAACACTTAGTCATAAAAACACTCTGAGATGTCCCACAAAAATGAATGTGAATGCTTTTGTACAGAGTGGTTCTTGGAAAGGTGCCCAATGGAAGTAAAATTAGTAATAAGGACAGTCTTACCTGGTCCCAGGGACAGATGATTCCTCCAAAACACATAAAGAGATATCCCATGGCAACAAGACATACCCAGACCACCAGAGAAAATATACGAAGCAGCTTCTTAAATACAGGTTCCACGCAGACAAGGATAAATATAGCAAAAAAAATTGCTAGGGCTGTTGGAACAGTTATTAAAAATGCCACGTGGTCTTCAACTTCCTGGAAACAAAGGAGAATGAAAAGGAAGTTAAAAACAAATGTACTTAAAGGTCAGACATCAATAACATACTCTCAACTTATTATATGTGGAGATGGCAGAAAGACACGACAAATATCTAAAGTAAGTTAAATCAAAATAGGTTTTCTTTCATGGTAAGAAGCTGCTATGTGGAGCATCAATTTTGTAACTACTACTGTAATAATTAACCACAATAGCACAACACTTCTTTTACTACTCTGAGTTGCAGCAGGCTGTGAGAAGCGTGTGCAACATGAGGGGAGCTGAGTTGGAAAGCTGGATCCAAGCTCAGTCTGCAGTGGACCCACAGCCCATGGCCAACCATCCAACAACTCCACCGCTGGCACACACAGAACAGAGAGGGGAAAAATGCAGAAGAACAGAAGCTTGCAAGAACATTGAATCTGCAGGAGAAAGAAAATTCCCCTGAAGCCTGGCATGCCCCTGCAGAACCTCTTCTCTGCTCTGCAGACTGAAAAGACCCATTGCATCAGGAGAGGTGCTGGAGCTGAGCCAGGCAGCCCCATCTGCTCTGTAACAGCCAATGCAAACACGAGAACGTGATGGGTGACAGCAGCAGGGACTGTCCTGTGAGAGGCACAGAGGTGTGCCTCTGACACACCCCTGAGAGCTGTGCTGCTTACTGGGGGCTCATAGCAGGGATGGCACCAAGATGCTCCCAAGCCTCACAGAGCCCACTGTTGCCCACTGCTGTAGTTTCCAAAGGCACTAATGACACAGCCAGGAATAGTCTGAACAATACCCAGATGGATTGCAGAGGGTGATGGTAAGGCACTCTGGAATGCAAGTAGTTTTTTCACCAATCCTCATAAAATTAAAAGTTCCCAGGAGAACAGAACCTCAATCCATTCCACTCCTACAAGTTTGATGCCAATACCAGAAAGAGATGCTCTTTCAGATGAGTCCGAAAGGGGATTGCAAGTCGGCAGGAAAAGGAATTCCAGCCACTCTAGCCAGTATGTTGGCTCTGGAGGCATGGGCAGTAAATATGAGATGCGTGCCTAGGATCTTGTCACACAGATGTGGTGTGATGGCTGCTATGATGGGAGTGTTGGAATGGAAGGATACTGGCTCTGCAGGAAGGAGAGAGGGGACACAAGGAGGGGGTGTTTCCCTCTATGTCAATGACTAGTAAGAATGCATGGAGCATCCCCTGCCAGGTGATGGATGAGGAGCTGAGGGTTAATAGGTTGGGTTAAAGACAGAACAGAGATAGGCAACATTACAGTGAGGGTCTGCTACAGATCATCCAACTAGGAAGATTGAGAAGATGAGGCCCTCTATAGACAGACAGGAACAGCCTCATGTTCACAAGTCCCTGGTCCTCATGAGGAACTTCAGCCACCGCAATACCTGTTGAAGGGGCAACACAGCAGGGCACGAGCAATCCAGGCAGTTCCTGGAACGCACTGATGATTCCCTTCTCCAGGTGATACAGGACAGGCTGGGTTGGGCTTTGAGCAGCCTTTTTTACTGGAAGGTGCCTGCCCATGGCAGGAGGGTTGGCACTAGGTGATCTTTAATGTCCCTTCTAACCCAAAGCCCTCTATGATTTAATATCATTTGAAGCAGATTGAGAAAACTGTAAATCACCCTGAACACTGCAGCTGTCAAAATGCCTCACAAATCAACTACGTCCATAGCTCTATAAAAGCCTTTTTGACAGTGATGGTTGAAAGTACTACACATTTTGATTCTGCTTAAAGTATTTATCTGGAAGTACAGACTCTAGATTACATACATACATTTTCTCCTAGCAACTGCTTACTTTGAAATGTACAAACAATGCCCAGAGCAAGGACTAGAATATAATATGAAGTAAGATTCAGAATATTCAATATTTAAAATTATATACAGAACTTACTTGGAAGCTACTATACTAACATCTTTAAATGAGCTAATGATGGGCACATTAAAAAAAAGATAAATATTTGATTTTCTATTGCTGTACAAGCTCAAAAGTACGCCTGGTTGAAATACAACAGCACTATATCAAAGTACAGTCACAGGATCTTTAGTCATTCCCAACTGTTATGAATTCTAACAGCCTCATTTGCAGCAACCAGGATTCCCAAAAGCAGACCTCAAATGCTACTGCTGCAACAGTAACCACAGACATCATGCAGAAAAGCCTCAGATTCATTTTTCATGGTGAAATCTTCAAGAGAATCTGAAAGTATTTATTTGATGATTTGTAAGACATCTAAGCTCAAAGAAACATTTCTTTCCCCTTATTAGTAGTTGCTTCCTTAGTGCCCTGTTAAATCTTGTTTATTGATGGGTTTTCAACTTAAATATGTAAGATTTTACTTAAAAGTATCTTAATATGACTTATTTTCCTTTCTTATGTATAAAAGATTTGCTTCAATTAAATCAAAACTAAAAATTTACAAATAAATTTGTAGATTTGCAAACATTTACAAACGCCATCAGCAGGGTTTTTTTTTAAATTTTGTTTGGGTTTTTTTTCCCTGATCTATTAGGTTTTTTACAACTTGATATCTAGAGACACTTGCTGTAAAAATCTGGCCCCCTTTGCTGTTCCCATTTCTTCATTTTCCTTGCAGCCCTGCCAGCCTGTGCACTGCAGACTGTGACACCCAGCTGCTCCCAGCTCCAGCTCAGGAGCAGCCACCACCCTGGCAGGCTCAAACCCAGGGAAACACCACAATATACCCTGCCCTGCCTGGTAAAAGCCAGCTCATCTTTCAACTCTTCTTATTTTTAACTCCCTTTTAAATTTATGAAGTCACACATTTAAGCAATTGTTATTGCAACGCTGACAATCATGGTATAAGCAAAGGAAGTGTCAGGAAATTCTAAGTGGTGATGCTAATCCTGAAATGCAAACACTAAGCTTTCAAATACCAAATACACACACAAAGGCTTTCAAGCACTTGGGTAGTCACACTGAAAACAAAATTATGGCCTTAAATTTAGGCATGGTGTAAGTGTCTGCAAGAGTACAGAGCTGCATACAGTAAGATATGTGCCATTTTGCATAGTAAGAGTAAAAATATAAAACCTACCTACCAGTAGGAAGAACTACTGATTGATATATCTGAATGTTGTGATTTTTGATCAATCCCATCTCTGAAACTCGTTTCAGTTAATTGATTTAGTAAGTGGCACAACCAAGGTCAGCTCAGTTAACACCAAAAGCATTTAACTTCAACCAGGTGGGATTGCCAAACTCCTGTTGCAAGAGACAGGTGTCACAGGCAACAGGACAACATCAACTTCCTCGCACCATCTGTCACACAGCCCAAGTCACAGCACCAAAGGAAACCTCAAACCCCTGGAGTAAGCCAAGACTGTGGAAAACCACATATTTAAATGATAGAAAATTGGCATTTCAGTGATAAGGATCATGCTACAAACACACTAGCAAGAAGATCCAGATGTACTTCAACTGCATGCTTCTCCACATCAGTAAAAAAGTAATAAAACCACTGCACTTTCTGCGAGGATTTGGCTTCATAACAGATCAACAATATTTAGACACCTGTTTAGATGCACACGTATGCTCACGCAGCCACATATATCTATATGTATTCTATAATTAGATCAATCCATCAAAATGTTTATTCCAAATTAACAGCTACTCAATTTCCTTTTTTTATGCGTACACTCATCTCAACACTTAGCTGAACTATTTTGATCACTAAATCTAAAATTTTACTTCTGCTTTCTCTCCTTCTGCAGTTGCCTACTACACAATTTTACATTTTTATTTAAACGTATGCAAAGGGAAAAAAAAATAGAACCCACAGTATGAGCTCCTGAGCACAGGTGATGTCCCTGAGCTGACACAGGACAACATCCTTCTGCTGTCACAAGCTGCTTGCGTCACACCATACTCTGTAAAATTGTGAAGTAAAATTGAAATTTAAAGACAGAATAGTGTACACATTAGACAGTTTATAAAATAGATGAGAAAATAAAATGTTATTATAATTTGTATCCTTTAGAGAAAGCCTTAATGTGTACAGGGGGATTTTCACAATCCTGCCTTTAAAATACATGCTAATGTCAGCTCAAGAAAAGCAGGCCCTGTAAGGAAGTGGTTTATTTTGGAAACTACTTTGAAAAATATTCTCCTATTACTTCAGAGGAACTAAATCTTTATGGAATTGTAACTTTAAGAGCAGGACATTTAGAACTTGCAGCTTCCTGATCAATGTTTGCAATTATCGGTGTGTTTAGCAAGTTGGATGTTGCAAAATCCTGAAGGTTAGCTGTTCTATTACCTTAACCACTTCCCAAAAAGGTGGGGGAAGAAGAAAAACAACAAACCTAAACACTTGGCTTTTTTTTTTCCGCCAGTCTCAGAAATTAAAATACACCAGAGGTAATGGAATTAAAATATCAGCATGACACTTTTGAACATAATGGCTAAGCTTGCAATAGATGGATCTTACCTGACAGCTCTGTCTCCCTGAGTGTTTTCTATCTTGCTGTCTTTTAATTACTGAAGAAATTAAAAAGTCTACGTTAGAAATTTTTCCAACCCCCACAAATTCTTCCAAAGTGTGATAATCTTGTTACCACCAGTAAAATCTGAAGAGTCACTTTCAGTCATCTTTCTAAAACCCACAACCTTCTCTCAATCTACATCCTGTTCTTTCCCAGATGTCATGCCTTCAGTTTAATTTTAAACAGCAAAGCTGCTGTAGAGCACTTCACTGTTATATATAAAAACATAGTCAGATGAAATAATCCATAAAAATGAACAAACAAGCAGTTAAAATGCCAGTTTTAGCATAAAATCTTTTAACATGGTCCCTCATTCTTTCGGCACTTTTTTTTAATTCTTTTTGTTTAATGGAATTCAGCAGTAGTCTATATACAGAAGACTCCTGCTGGGACCTGAAATATCACATGCTTTGAATTAACTCAAACAATTTACTACATTAAACTCCTACTAAAATCCCTTTTTGCTGAGATCAATGAAACATGCTCTAAATGTAATGATAAAACCAAGTGATTAATGTTCTTCAGACATTGATTTACTTTTTTTATTTCATACATCTATTCAATTTTCAGTATCTTTAATTTTATGCAGCATTTCAAAAATGTTGAGTGTTAAATGTTACAGGGCTCAAGGATTACTAGTTTGCTGACCTCTCAATCAAACATCTTCCTTTAGCAGGACTGACTGAAAGAATCTGTTGAGTTGTCTCTGAAGCAAAAACCGCCCATGTTTCCCGTAAAACTTTTTCCAGGACTCGAGACAATGATTTTCAGAAGACATAATCACCCTTCTCTTTGTAAAACTGGACAGCATTTATATTCTCTAATATGTCAAAAAATATTTCTGTATAAAATCTGGAAAAGTCTTCTGGCTTCTTGTGACCCCTTCTCCTATGGTTTTATATTTTAGTGAATTTGCTTACGGCTGACTGCACTGTGTGCCATCTGCTAGATAGCTGGAAAAATCTCCATTTTATTAAGAGGTGCCATGCCCTGCTCCTGGCCAAGTAGATGTACAGTTTCATTTAGGACAACAACTGAAAAGTATTTGCCAGGAGTCTCAGGTTTCTTTTCCATCAATTCCATTAATATTAGTACATCTCCACTTCAGAAATTGTATAGTGTCTTTAGGTTCAGAAGCTATTTCCAATACCACATGATGTTTTCTGGATCCACAACTCAGAAAGACTCCTCTGTCTTTTGTGCCCACCATTTATCTTTCATAACATAAATCTTTACTTGTTATTCTTGCTTAGCTGCCTGGTTAGAAGCTTTCTTGTGTGCATTTTTTTTTTTACTCTTCCATTGAATTTTGCGCGGTGTATTCAAGGACATTAGCAGAAAATTAACCAACCTGTATCTTTAATCAAACTGTCCTGAAGTTAAGGCCCTATGTAACTGCATGCCTGAATTTTTTCTCTTTGATTCAGCACTCCCTGTCTGGCTTTGCAGATCAGTGATAATAGCATCAGGCCCAAATCCAATTGTTTCATGTATGCTGTCTTGAGAAATTCAGTTCTGTCTATTACTGAGTCTGATGTGCAGTCTACACTTGTTGTTAGTGCACAGAGATCTTTGACTCCACACTAGATGCATGTCAGTCCAGCCATTTGCACATCACATGGATCACGTGGCACTACAGTTGCACAGCTGCTGTGTGATGTTGCATGCAACCACAAGAAGCAGTTCTGCATCCATGGCCACATTCTACACCATTTTGTATTCATTAGTACATGGGAATATAATTGGAGCAGCAAGATTTCATCCAAATCCTTCAGATGGCATTCTGGCCACCTGAAGCCTTTCCTCAGGCTTGAAAGCCATGAACCATGTGTGCTGCAAATGTGTTCCCTGTATGAGAAGTGTGCAGGTTTGCAACAGTGCAGCACTTCTGCTGCAATCCAACAAGACCTGTTCTTTGGCATTACAGGCAATGTCCTTGTGAGAACACAGGACTAACAGTGACAATAGTGACCAACCCTGCAGGTCTTGTGAACACCCAGCTGACCCCACACATGCCTGACTAACAAGTCAAGCACTTTTGGCCAGTGGGTTGTTTCTTCAGTAAGTTCAGTTACATATAAATATTATTTATCTTCTCAATTAGTCAGTACAAAACTATTGAATCCAGATTTTTCCAAATTTGCCTGATATCCATAAGCGAACTTCACCTGCTTCAGTGTTGTAGCAATGATTATCAGGAACGCAAAGTCTTGACATATCAGAGGTCAAAGACTTCTCTGTTCAATGCAAGAAACATCAGATGTCACAGAGGGCTTGGAAAGGCTCTTTGGAGGTGCCATGACTGCTGTGCAAATAACAGTAACATAAGAACTGGAAGAAAACTTCTGGAGGTAAAATATTTGTTGCTAGTGAAGGAAGCAGAGAACAATTGTAGCATTCCCAGAAATGTTCCCCCCAAAAAAAACAAAACAAAACAAAAAAAAAACACACAAAAAACCCTGGTTGGCAAGCAAAAGTTCAATAAGCAGATAAGAAAATGTGTTCAAAAGGGAAATCAGAGAAGCCAGGATATTCAGTGAATAGCGATTTTGTCTCCAGAAGGCAACCGAGCTTAACAAAGATGAGTTTTCTAGCACTTCCAACATGATAGGAAAACATTCAAATTGAGTGCTATAGATTGATTGTTATAGAAAAACAGTGCATGGTTTAAAAGAAGCAGTAATGTCAAGGGGACCAGTCAGTCTCAACTAAATCAAAGGACAGAAGATTATTAAACTCAGCTAAGAAGGCTTCAGCAAAGGAAAGGCAGAACAGACTCCCTTTTTAAAATCTGGCAGAGAAATAAGACACCATATGAAAGGATACATTCTTCTCCACAAGCCTAGGAAGCTAGATGGAAGAACTAAAATGCCCATTGTTGAAGCATCATTTACACAATAGTCTTACTGAAAACTTGGTGTAAAAAAGACCATCAGCAGAATAATGAAAAAGTAGAAAAAGACTGAAAGCTGTAGTGTTCACCAGGGACTGAAGAAAAGCCTGTATAAACAGTCTAAGAGAATTAACAAATAGTATAAAGTGGCTATGAGCCAAAAAAAAGAGACTGAACAGTAAAGCCTCATAAAAATAAATTACTTAAAGGACTGGTTATCATGCAGATATAAGGAAGGGTGTCAAAGAAGAAAACACAGAAGGTCAAGGGATACTTTAGTGACTCCCAGATGGACTTGCTAAGCATCACAACAGCAGATGGAAGCTGAGACCACAGTCTGTGTCTCATGCACTGTTGAAAAACAAAACAAACAAGTACACAGATGAAAACACCCACCCATACCAAGAAAGAGAAAAGAATCTTGAGATCAGTCTCATCTCAAGGAATGGAAAGAACCTGGTCCACAAAATACTGCTATTGAGGAGCTTTTTTATAACAATGACAAATCTTGTTAAGCAAGCAAATGCAAAACAAAACCTAAACTCTAAAATTGAAAGGGGGAGCTATAAGCTTACAGATTAAAATCTTTGTAGGTAGCCTGAAGACAATATAAAATTCAGAGGCACAGGGCAAAAGCTAATCAATTCCCCTAAACAACTTGAGAAAGACCAAAATACACAAACAGAATGTCTTGATATCCAAGGAAGGAAGCCTCTAAAAACTATCTTCTGTAGAGGTAAAAACAAAAACAAACAAACAAACAAAAAAACCTTAAAGGGAACAATAAAAAAGGCTTTAATATAAAGACTCAATAATGCAGGCCAAGAAAAGAACTTGCTTGAGAAATTATTTTTAAGAGTATACAAATAAATTCTTTTTGAAACATAATCAGGAATTGGCAGCCTGCTAAAGGACTTCCAAACAAACAGATGATGCAGGTATTAAAAAGAACAACTAGAGAAGAACAGACTGTAGCAGAAAGGGTTTTGGTTGTTTTGTTTGGGTTTTTTTTTAATCTGTGTTCAGTGTGCGATAATTCTCACTCTAAAATAATCTATGCATGGGGAATAAATCATAAAGTCTATCTCAAATGGGAGCATTAGTGTAAGGCATTAATTACAAAAGCAGAAATGTGAAATGTAAAAAAAAAATCACCACAAGCAGTCAGGATTCACCAGAAGGGGCAAATAAAACTTGAAGAGCTAAAACTGTAGCAGCATGCAACCTACACCCAGAAGTTCTACAGTATCCAAAGACAGGCATGTGATGTAATGCCAGTCTCTCCTGGGATCCCTCTCAAAGACTGAGGGAAGTACCAGCGCGTCTGGCATCTACCCTAGGAAAAATTGCTAAAAACAAAGGTATCAAAGTCCTCAGGAATTCCAGGGTATATGTTCAAAATATCCATAAACAGTTTGGAAAAGGGCTGAACAATCTGCTGAGCAATCCAGCAAAGATGAGGGTCAGCTATGAATAAACATAAAAGGATGTCATAAGAGTCACTATGGAGCAAGAAAATGGCAGATGAATTTCTCATTGTGTGTGCAGAGATGCACCTCAGACAGAGCAACCCTAACTTTATACACAAGACAATCTCTTAGCTGGCTACTAATACTTAGAGATATTTGGTGATTATCATAGCTAGACCCATGAAAACATCACTTAAGTGCTTACCAACAGTCAAAAATCAACCCAAAATGAAGAACACAGGAATACAGAATAAAGGAGAACGTCACAATTCCACCTCAATGCATGATGAACACCATAATTCTGGTTCAATCACCACGTCCAAATGAATGCAAAGGAAGAAAAGATAGTTTTCAAGAATAGTCAGAGCTGCAACACAGTGGCTAGATTCTGAAGAAGTAACACTTGGTTTTAAGGTTTCTCTTCTCTGCATGGAGTGAGCACAACTGTCCTTTAATCCAGCTCTTTAGATATTTAAAGGTAGTGTCCATCTCAGGCCAACAGGAACAACCTCCACTGAAGCTCTATGCATGCAGAGGTGTAGCCAGAACCCCATGAGCTCCTGATCATTCTTATATTGTATCATATGCCATGGAATAGAGAATAAACCTGAAACAGGGAATAGAGAACAATCCCTGCCAAAAACATAGTTAGTAGAACTGGGATATGTGGGCCTGTATACTTTATATTCGAAAATATGCCCTGTGCAAATACCATGTACTCAACCTGAACAGGGAATGGTTTTTTTATACATTCTCATTTGCCATACCAGCAGCTTTCTCTCTCTTGGTTTATTTTCCATTGATTTGTGTCCTCTCCTCTTGTTAACCACATGTCAGATAAAACCTGTCAGTGCAATTAAATACAACTACGTATTTAATCACCTGTGGTTCAGAGGGCCCAGGAACAGGGTTTGGGAGTAGGAACGGGACTGCCATGCCTTTCGGTCATCCAGCAGCATCTCAACCTCCTCTTAGGCTGGTAATCATCAAAAGCTTCACTTTGAAACATGTAACAGCAAAAGAAAAACAGGATGGTCAAACACAATTACTAGTGGCTACAACACTCAGCTGGGTGCACTTCTAAAATTGTCCTACTCAGTGGCAGTAGCTGGCAGCGACAGAAGATAAACCGTGTCCCAGAGAACGAGAAGAGTTAATTACATTCTGCTCCTGAAGTGTCCCCTTCAAAAGAGAGGGGATACAACAAGCAGAACAGTAAGCAAAAATCTGTACTTTGATTAAACTAATTATTTCAGGCTCCAGAGGTAATTAGAACCTACTCGCATCATTTATTAATTTTTAATGTAAATACAGTGATCAAAATATCTTTCTTGCATACTTTATTCTATATGCATTGGTTCTGACTTCCTCTCAAAAAAAGGTGGGTTAATAACTCAGTTTATTTTCTTTTTCGGATATTCTCAAAATCCTTCTTTATATTATAAGAACACTTTCAAAGAAACTCTCCAATATATGCAACTACTATTTATACAAATCACAATACATTGAAGATAAACTGAGTAAAACACTCAGGAAGAACATATATTTTGTAGTTAAATATATTCAAAACATGTCACTGAAAAAGCTCCATCAGCTAAATATTATGGATAATACAATACTTCACAAGACTCAAAGACATGTTTTTCGGATTAACTGCACTGTAACATGTATTAAAAGTGAAATTATGGCCTTTCTTGTGCCCATATAGATTCATGGAAGTCTGAAATACTTGTTTAGATTTGTAGAAGTCAGAAGTACTCATCTGACTCTGAGCTATTTAATACCGACAGTTACATATTTTGGCTGTCACTTTTAAATCAAAGCTAAAAGGTGGCTTTCCCTCACCATTTTCCTCCTGACATAATAACTTGAGAATCTGGCTGTAATCAAGAAAAAGTGTCAAGATGCAACTCACTTAAAAGTAAGAATGACAAAATTTGAACCAGGGAGCACATCAGCTTCAGCACATAAGGAAACTGCTCATTTTAAGAGTCTGTTTAATGAAGAAAAAGGTACACTTAGGCTTCTCTCTCTAATGGGTCTTTTAGAAATACATTTTGCAAGAATATTCCTGAGATTTAATGAACACGCATAATAGGGTAGCATGAAAAATAGATTTAATATTGAAAGGCACTAGTGTCATTTTGTAATTACTTTTCAAGTGTTTCCTAAGGTTGTGCAATTATATACTAAACACCTTTATTATTATCACAACAACGTTCTTAAAGTTTACTCCCCTAAGGATACTTTCCACACTCTCATATGTCACTCAGTTCAGCTGACTTCAAACCTAAGAGCTTTCTAATTTCATTTTTTACTCCATGATCAGGACCACATTCTGCAATGGCTATTATTTCTATTATGATAAAATTTCAAATGAAGGTTACAAATATGTTAACTTAAATTTAAAATATAACTGCCAAATAACATCTTGGGAGTAAAACTTCAAACTTAATCATAGGAAATAGAGCAAAACAGATTCTGCAAATACAGGCAAGCATTTTTGTGTTAGTTGAGGGCTTTTTCCCAAGTACTGTTACCCTACTTCATTAAAGCGCTGGTAAGAAAATAATAAAAATCAAAGAAAGCAAAACCAATCTGGTAAATTGTTTTATTGTTAAACAGATGACACATCACTTGAAGCAATTTTATAAAATCCCACCACCTATCTGTCAGATTTAAAAACTCACAGAGCTCACTGGTACAGAAAACAAGCCCCAGTGAGTGTCTATGGCCATTTTCTGGAATGAGTTGGCAGGGTGGGGATCCCCAGTGGGACTTACAGGACAAGTTACTGGTCTGGAAAACCTCCCCTACCACGTACTAGACTAGATACTAGTACTTGACCAGACCAGACAGTTCTCAGTCCACTGTGCTGATGCAAAGGACCATCACAATACCTGCATCAAGGAAGGGGAATCCATCCACCTGCCAAGATACATGAAGCAACTGAAGTGACTTATAAGGAGCAGCTGAAGGAACTATGGTTGTCTAGCCTGGAGAAAAAGTTCTTCAGTGGGGACCTTAACACCTTCTACATTTTTTTTTTCTACAATTCTACCTTTCTACCTGAAAGGCATAGCAAGGTGGGTCTTGGTCTCTTTCACCCAATAACATACAATAGGAAAAGACAAAATGGCCTCAAATTGCACCAGGGGAGGTTTAGATTGCATATCAGGAAATATCTCTTCACCAAAAGGGTGAATAGGCTACCCAGGGAAGTGCTGAAGTCACCATTCCTGGAGGTATTTAAAACACATGTAGATGTGCCACTCAGGGACATAGCTTAATGCTGGACCTGGCAGTGCTGGATGAATGACTGGATTTGATGACCTTAAAGGACCTTTCCAACCTAAATAATTCTGTAGGAACAGGAGCACTAGCAAGGAGGTGCCGAGCCAAGTTCAAAGTGCATCTGTTTTCCTAACGCTTCTCTCAGAGGAAGTAATGTGTCCAAGTCCTCAGCCTGAAATCAGTCCAACTGGAAAAGGAGCTAGGGGGAATCTGGTCTTCATAGGATTTTCCTGCCAGACTGACCAAAGTACTAGCAATCGGAGAATGGGATATTGAAATTTTACCTGGAATTGAAGGACAACAACCTCATTTATCTAGTCAGTGAGCAGATTCACTATGCCAGCCATAGCATTTAGGGTCTTTAAAGGTCTCACAGCACACGGCTCAGCTGTGAGGACGCAAGCTGAAAAAAGTAAGTTCTAACTACTTTTGCAAACCTTATTGAGCAGCTCTGAGAAGCTATTTGGGAAACAGATAGGTGGGCCAGAGCACTTCTCATCCCAGCTGCTCTCTGGTGTATGCAACCAGAAGCCATTGCTCCTGGAGCACACCTTCCAGGTAAGAAAACCTTCAGAACTAGAATCATGGACAGTGAAAAAAGAGAATGCTCAGACTAATATGTCATCACCATTTGTGGTCATTTCCTCTGCCTCTCCCAGACACAAGCCTGGAACAGGGTCACACCAGAAACAGCAAGGGGCTTTTATATTACAAATGCACCACTAAGAACAAGAGTTCTGTTTAGAGAAGAGATAAAGAAAAATTTTCTATAGAGGTTAGTGAAACAGACAACTGGGAGAGTAAGTGTAGACACAGCCACACACTCCTCCGTACAGATGGTGCACTAGTCACTTCAATTTTCAGCATCACCTGAATAAGCTTCAGTGTCTGAAGGTTGCTTATTCAAGATATAAAAAGAAAAGATATGGAGAAGAAAATGCATGGAGCTGTTTTGGGCTTTAGGTTTTTTTTATCAGGTCTGGTGCCCAGGGAGAAAAGGGCAGAACTGTGCCAATTCACTTATTTTTGGATCCAGATCCCCCAAAACAGAAGTTTAATCTGTTGGCATTTTCTCATCATCAGAGATCAATATGGCTTTATCTGATTCAATTCTTTTTGAAATATGCAGAAGCTACTATGGCAGCACATAATTATTTGGGATCACAGCTTGGCTGTGACTGGGGAGGTAGGCACAGAATCAAACACTACAGGTGTTCAGCTGCACTTTGTTCCCATGCTCAAGAGATTTACAGATCACATCTATCTGTGTGAAGTGTCCATCAGTTTGGAGTCATGCACGGAGCAGCCTGGAAGACTCCAGTGACCACTACTGTTATAACAAGAAGTTTTCTTAATCACAGTGTAAATACAGGGACTGTGATCTCTGGCTAAGGTCTCTAATCTAGAAGAGCTCTTGAAGGATCAAAGAAACATATTCACCATTTTGTAGGAGTTTTAAGATCCCCACAAATGGTTTGGATATATCTGCCCACAACAAGGAACTTGAAACCAATTTATAAAAATTTAAGGAAGATAAGCAGACAGGTATTCACAGGTCCATGGCAGATCCACTATGAAGTTGCTAGTACAGGATTTGTGAATCCATACACCTGGCTTGAGGCTGATAAAGACAGCAGACAATGGGAGCCCCATCCATCATCTGTCTTATTCGCATTGCACATCAATAAACAACAGCTCTAGTCACTGTTATTTATCATTTCTGTCACCTGCAGTGACGATTAGAAGTTGTGAATCCACCATTTTGAGTCACAATTTGTGGCATTAAATAAGTTTTCTATTGCCAAGGTATTCATAAAACTTTAATTTATTAAGATTACAATTAAAGGTTAAGCATTTTTCCAATACTGCCATATCCATAATTTTATCCAATTCTTATTCAGGATTTAGGTTGTTCAATACGAAAGATGAAACAGAGGCATGCAAAGTGAGATTGCCACCAGCATCTCATTAACTTGATGGCTCTGCTTCCAGGCTTGTTTGGGACTGGCAAATGAGACAAGCTCTTAGCAGCAATAAAAGTAACCACAGATATACTGCAAGTGTCATTAGCGAGTAAAAGAAGTAGCAGCCCAGACTGATGTAGAACTGAGAACTGACACCAGAAAGAAATCCAGGCAATTCCTGCTTCAGACAGGAAGATACAGCAACCTTTCCTGCCTGACTAAAGAGGTAATACCACCTTTAAAAAGTCACTCTCAGAGAACATCAGAAGGAACATCTGGCAGGCACAGCAATATCCTAACACCGTATCAAGTAACCAGCAACTATAGCTAGAAGAATATATTGCTATATGGTGTCTAGAGACAAAAAAAATAATTAGAAACATGGGATTTCCTCACAGAACATTTAAATAGGGGACTTGAAAGCAGAACTGTACAGTCAATTGTATCTGGAATTGTGGAAAGAAAAGGCATTGTAAATAAATACACCGACGTTTATTCTGTATTCCTTCTCATGTCGGTAGTAGCAATAGTATGGCAGAAAGAGTTTAAGGAGAGGTAGGATACCTCCCTAGCACAACAACCATAGCATCAAGCATGCAAAAAAAACCCTGCTTGTCCTTCAGCTAGTGAGGATTTTCTTACTTCATTACCTTTGCTGTGATTTAGCTGTCTTCTTGGAGGAATGAATATATGGGAGTTTGAAAACACTATAACAGATGCTTTGGCTTACTTTCAGTCTGCAAGGATTCCAAGGAACGTTTTCAGACCTTGGATATTCTTGGACTTTGGGAAAACAGTTGGTGCTCTTAAACTAAAAAAAGCTGTAAATTACACAGGGTTGATCTCAAAAGATATCCTAAAATTGAGAGTACAAATGGTCTTATAGTATGGCTGTATTATTCCATGCAATTAGGTTATAACAGAGCATCTCAAGAATACAGATACAAAATCACGTCATCAGTATAGTGACCTTTTGGTGTGGATGGATGAATTTTTCAGAGGCAGACTGATGAGATGAGAACATTACCAGAGGTACACATCAGATACTTTTAAGGAATGATGAAACATGCCTGCTAAAACTACTTTTTCCACATGGACTTGGAAGACTTTCCCCCCTTCATTTCAGGATGAGATTCTGATCATGGAAATCTGGAAGGGCTTGGCTGATGTCCAGCTTTTACCAGAAACAGCAAGAATTTATTTCAGGAATAACACCAATTAGAGGGAAGAAACGGCACACCTCAGTTCAAACCCCAAGAGGCTTATAGGATTCTCCTGATCTTCTCCTTGCACAGAAACAGCTCTCTGCCAACCAGGTTGGCAGCCAGAAAGTTTCCACATACTCCTTCATAATGAGGCAGCTACTTCTTCTTCCATACAGGATCAGCTGACAGTAAGTTCAGTCAGTCTTATGCCAGAAAACCAACTCCTGCAGAATGTACATCTGGTATGCTGCAGGTACAGCTACCTAGTTAATTGTACTCCCTCTTTAAGAACCATTGACTACTCTGCTTTTTGCTACACAAGGTATTTGGGTGTGTCAGTAAAATAGATGTGCAGCCAGCATTCAGTTTCTTAAACTCATAAATCTGCAAAAAGGTTCAGAAATCTAAACCAAGCCTACCAGCATGATCCTGAGCTTTTCAGGAGCTTCAAAGAAGCGGTTGAGGGGGCATCTAATACCTCTGCTACACAGACAGTCCTTAGGTGGCTAAGCCAACACAATCTCAGAGTGCTTTGGAAGAGGGAAGGCAACACCATGCTCCGTTGCAGAAACACTTTTTGCTCAACACATGCTCCAGTTGGCCGAGGACACCCTCAAGAAACACACACCAACACACCAGAGCATACATACCAGCAAACACATCTTAAGAGCTTTACAAGGTCACACATGGCAGCAAGAATTTGGGAGGTAAGGGCTGCAAGTAATGTTAGCACCACACACCAGGCTTACAGGGGAGCAAGGGAACAGGCCAGGCTAAAAGAAAACACAGGAGTCTGGTGGCAGACTAGCGAACCTTAAGTTTTCCAAAAAGGAACAGAAAGAAGATCCCAAGAGGCTTAGATCTTCTCCCACTTGCAACACAAGCGCTAAAAGATTTTGATATATCTGAAGTGTAGGTTCTTGTTGAAGCCTGTATCTATGGACTAGGCACTCTTTAAGTCTAGAAAAATGCATGGATAAAGGAAAGTTATGACCTTCCAATAAATTGTACAATTTGGGCATCACCCCTGTCTTCAGGGTTTTTGTTAAATCATGTAAGAAATTAATCACAATTTCAGATATTTCAGGTACACTCGTATTTTACACTATGAATTTAAAAATGGCTTTTTTTTTCAATCCCTTGAAAATTGTATTTATAAGAGATATGCTCCTGCCAGAGACAAAACTGTTCTAGATACCACTAAAAATGGCCATAAGCTTTTAGTACTAAAAAGGGAGAGATGGGCAAATAATGAGGTTTTTCATACACATTACATTGAAAGAACAATACAACAGCCAGAGAGAAAATGAAGCTGACCTCTGGCATTTTTATATCCTGAAAGGGTTTCGAAGGTTTGGGAAAATAATTTACTCTCTATCGATTAAAGAAGCAGCTAAACATGGATGACTGATCTCATTTTGCCAGTCTGCAGTTCATGCCAGGTGGAGAAATACAGAGGCTACTCTGACACAGGAAATTCAAAGGTTGATAACATCACCACATTATTTAAAACTACAAGCTGTGAATGGTCATCATTCAAGCTGACTCTAGAATTTTTGTATCTAGTGTTTGAGGAGATAGAGTGCTTAATTCCAAAGGTCAAAATCACAATAGTTCTCTGAAGCAAAAGCAAAATCTCCCAAGAAACCTCTCTCAGTAATAATAGCAGTACATTGTCTGAAAGAAAAGTAATCAGATTTCCAGGCACACTTTGTAAGTAATCTCGTTTACTGTAATTTTGCAACAGCTTTCATAAATTTTTCATCTGAAATCAGGAACGCTATAGCTTGTATCCTGACAGGCTGAAAGAGCTGAGTAAGTAAAATACATCCCTGTGTGGCTGGCTGTGTTTGGGAACACTTAAGAATACTTTGTCACATGAAAAAACACAAAGAAAGGGCAACTCAGACATCACAGTGATATACTTCAACAACCAAATAAAACATTAAAATAGAAGGAAAACTTCCTCTCACTTCCATTGGTTTCCAAGTTTAAGACAGCCTAGAACATAAAAATGGCTCACGTTTCATGAATATCCATCCTCACAATGTCCAATCCCACATTCCACGTTCTAAGCTGTTCTATGAAGCCCAAGCAAGAAATCCAAATTGAGTGTTATAGTGAGTCATTTTGGAGTTTTGTCTCCACAACCGGCTTAAGTAATTTTCAGTGAAATCTTAACTGCTTTGTACAAAATCTAAAGGAAACAACTGGTAAGAAATATTTCCCTTAACTTCAAATGCATAGCACAGATCTGCACAGAAATATCCCACTTCATTTCCACTGGGCCCTCTCTACAAAATTAGGTCTTCTGTCAAAACAATCACACATGTACAAGTTGTGCAAAATGAAAGATAACGATATTAATACCAGCTTTTGTGGCTCAGATACTCCAAAAAAAAACTACTAAAAATTCCACAGCTCTATAAAATTTATTATTAATATTAATTATTATCTCCCTTTATTCAGATGCGGGAGAAACAGATCTAAATCTTCAGGAATATTTTAATCATAAATGCAACCAGAAACTAAATTATAATAAAGCACTTTTAGGTGAAATTCTGGGCAGGGCTCCAGAGGATTTTGTCCAGCATCCTGTGGCTGGAAGTCCATATAGGCAAGCTTTCTCTCTGCCTGAAGTTACTTTTATCTGTTGACTGGAAACTTGGATGAACCCCACCTCTTTCTCCACTCACCCATCCAGTTGCTAGCTACAGGAAGATAAAGCCTCAGGAAAAAGGTTTTAAAAGATTTTTTTTTTCTCTTCCGGTATGTCTGGAATTCCAAATGAGACTGAACTATTAACTTCAGTCTTTCTGAAGAACTAATGCCTGGCAAAATTCAGGCACCTCAGAGTTTTGTTCCCATAACTTTCAACAGTCCTTCCATCTGGGTCCAGGTTTTTTTTTGCCACCTTCATTATCACAAATGATTTACGTCAAGAGAGGAAATTACCAAACTATGTGCAACTCGTAAACAAGCTGTAGACCATACCAGGACTGAAATGTACAAAATTTAGTGCCAAGCACTGTCAAGCCCAAATTCTGCCACCTTAACTGTGGGCAAGTACAGTGTACATCTCCACAATTAACTCTGCCTGACAGACTTCAAATTTCACCTTCCAACAGTCCCTTCAGCCCTGATGGACAAGCACCCACATTAACATACTAGAATGAGATAAGCGGTCAAACCTGTATTTTGCACACAGAGTTCCAAAATTTAAACCCTCGGACATTAAACAACTGAATTATGAAGCATCACCATTACTGACCTCACTTTCACAACTGTTTTCTATTTAGTAGGAATGGTTGAACAAAAAGATTAAAATACAACTACTACAAACACCAAAAGGAAATAAACCACCAACCGACTCAAAGCTTAGTTAATCCTGCAGGCAGCTCCTGCAGGTTTTAAGACAAAAGTTTGGTCAGGCAAGAAAGCAGGATTCTCTGTATAAGCAAACACTAACTGCAGTGCCTCTAGGATAATCCATTAGATTATACCGACCTGCTCATCTTTGCCTTTAGAGATAACTAGCTCTATTCAATAAACATTCAGCTTTCCAGAAGACCATAAAAATATTCTTTTTTTTAATAAAGGGCGGGGGAAGAGTCTGAGACCACTCAAATACCCATTCACTTCAGAAGTATACAGTAATGCCAGTAGCCTGCCTCTAATCATTATCAGCAGGAAAACTCTGTAAAGGACCAAGAATTTTACCGCCCTCTGCAGCTTTTCCTTCGCAAGGGCAAAACGCCACCCATTTCAGGGGAAATAAACTGATACCGACAGTCACCTGCTGCTGTGACACATTTTTTCTTCCCAAAGCCTGGAAACCACACACCGAGCACGCAGAAAAGACATCCGATCAACCAAACTTCACCTTCCTTTAAAACGAAGGCTGTGCTGTCCCAAAAGCTTTCTTGAGAAAATGGGTCAAATGCTAGAAAATGATGTCATGGGGGAGAGAGGGGGCTAGTACAAGGAGGGGCACGGCCCCTGCTTACTTGCACTAAAAATATTACAGGTACCGACTGCAATTTTGTGCGGCGATTCAAACCCTGCCACTATAAAAGCCAGCACGGCCAAGCCGCCAGTTGGAAGAGAGCGGAGCCAAGGAATTAAGTGAATTAAACTCGATGCGCTTGTTGACTCAGTTTTCGCTCCATCAGCCGCGCTGCCGCTGCTCCAGCGTCGCCTCTAAATATCGGGCAGTAAAGTTCGGGCGGGGGCTCCCCGGCCCCGCCGCCACCTCGGCGCCTCTCGCCACCAACTTTCCGCCGCAGGACCTGCAGCACCGGCTCTCGGCCGTCCCGTCCCGCCCCGTCCGCTTCAGTTCGGCTGGGCTGAGAGTGCCGGGTACGGCGGGAGAGGGGATGCCGGGCGGCGGCGGCGGCGGGGATGCCCGGGAGCCCGGGGATAGCGCGGGTCCCGCACCGGGAGGGTGTCTCTTACCAGCCCGGAGGCGAAGAAGACGGCGAGCAGAGCTAGGCAGGCGCCCATCACGATGAGGAGCAGGAAGACGATGAGCGGGTGCTGCTGGCTCATGCAGTAGTAGGACTCGTAGAGCCAGTCCCGGGAGCGGGACTGTTCTCCGCTCGCCCCGCAGCCGCCGCCCGCCTGCTCTGCCCGCTCCAGCAGGTAGCGGCGTCTCCTCCTCATCATCATCGCTTCTTGCCACATCGGGCAGAGCCCGCGCAACTCCCTCAGAGCCGGCGCCGCCGCTGCTGCAGGAGGCAGCCGGGCAGTGGAGCGGGGCGCGCTCCCGCGCAGGAGGCGGAGAGGAGGAGCCGCGGCGGCGGCATGGGCACGGTGCGCCGGGATGCCGCGGCCGCCGCGCAGCCCGCCCGGGGCTTGGTGCGCCTCCGGAAGGCGCCACCCCGCACGCACATGCCTTGCCCGGCTCCCCCGGAGGCGGGGGCGGCAGCCGCGCTCCTCCTCGCCGGGGAGGGCAGCGGGCGCCCGCCCAGAGTAAGCGCCCCGGGGCGGCGGCGGCGGCGGCGACAGCGGCAGCGGGAGGTGCCTTCGCGGGCCACCGTGAAAGCAGCACCTGCCTCTCGCCCCTCCGCACCAGCGGCGGGAGATGCCCAGAGGGTCGGGCCAGCTGTCCCGGCCTCCGCCTGCGTGGGGCCGGGAGCCCTCGCCGGCCGGAGGGGCGCGTTGCCGCCGCAGGTGCGGCTCTCGACGGCGGCCGTGAGGCAAAGAGCGCGGCGAGTGCCGCTCCCCGCCCGCCTCCGGCGGCCCCGGCCCTGCCCGGCTGCCGCGGGCACGCCGCTGCCTTCCCCAGGGCGGGTGGCAGCACTTCCCGGCGCCGGAGGGAGAGACATCTGGAGATTGCTTTGAAATTACTCCCACGGGCGGAGGGCTCTTGCAGGACTGTGTCACTGGGTACCTTTTCCGGAGGCGGAATCCCCTTTTTAGAAATCATACCTCGATTTTTGTAGAAACGAGCATCCAAGTTAGAAAGAAGCATAACATACATTTTCTCCAGCTTACCATGTTCCGAAGGATTTGGTTAATTCCTATCAAAGCAGGGACTGGAAAGATGCTGGACATCTAACACAATAAAGTTACATATCTGTCATGCACAGCATTTACAGGCAGTTCTGCATCCTCAGCCCATTGCTTCCCTGAATGGCCCTCCCCACAGGTTAAGTCTGTCTCTGCCCTCTCTGATCTAACCCTACAGCCTCTGTTGTTGCTTTGTCACGTCCTTAAACTCATAGAGGCTGCCAAAACGCTCCCAGGAGAGGAAGAGACCAGAGCAGCACAGATGCTACTGGGCCTGAATGTCCCAAGGGTGTCGCCTGGTAATTGGAGTAATGTTAGAAGCAAGAGGACCTTGGGAGTACTGTGCTACTACAAAAGGTGAAAAACTGGCGCTAACGTAAGTGGTCGTAAATTGTCATGAATGAGAGACATAGAATAGAGAGCTGACCATTAATCAGGTGGAAGAGATGGCAGGTAACGAAGATGATATAGACCAAAACTATATGGACTGTGAACTAATTTATATTTAACACCTAAATTCTGTGCCACTGATTTTTCTATCCAGAGAAAGATGGGTCCTCAGCGATTGCAGAGGAACCAATAGCATGTACAACTCCAAAGCCTTCTCCGTATATTTGCATGCCTTAGATTCCTCCGGTTTTTAAAAGGGATGAGACTTGAGCTTTCCTGCCCCCTGTTCCTCTCAGCTGGCTGGATGGAAGAAAAACTGCTTGTTTTTCACTCTTCCTTCCCCTGAAGCACTTTCTGGGGCAAGAGGAGCATATAAGGGAGAAGTGGAAAGTTACAATCACACCCCCTGTTTTGGGAGAGAGAGGGTGAAAAACTCTCAAAAGCATCAGTGATAAGATTGAAGGATGAACACAAATCTATGTGGGGAGAACATTCTGGCAGAATTAATTGCTGGGAAGGAGTTAGTAGAGGTGGGTGTGAGAATTTTTGCAACATGAAAAGGCTTTACTTGCAGTCACTTCAAAAATTATGGAGTTGGCCACCCTCACTGTCACACACATATATAGTGAGATAAGCATAGGGAGTTTAAAAAAAATCAAGAGCCAAACCAGAATTACAACATAAAACCTCTTTGAAAAGCAGATCTCAGAATTTGGTATTTGGAGGCATCCATGTTTTGGTCTCTCAAAGGTGGAAAGACCAGTATCACATATACACTTCTTTAAAATTCAAGAATAATTCCATGATGTTGAATATACTCAAAAAATTGCAAAAGATTCAAACAGGCAAAATGAAGAATGTTCTCTGTTCCACGTGTACAACAACCGTCCTCACAAAGGCATTCGAAACTTAGACAGTATATTAATACAGATGGTAGAAGTGGTTGTCTTCTTCCCCCAGCTGATTCTTCTTTAATAGCTTTTCACTGCTTTCCACTTCCCTGAACCTGAACAGGAAAGGCCATTCCAAGGAGTTTATGATGATGATCATGTCATTTGTTTGTTTTTTCAGTAAGATCTTATGCCTGTAACAGCTAATTCTTCATTATATTACTCTCATGCAATTTCTCAGGAAATAAAATTATAATTGCACAGCAAAAACTTAATTAACCCAAAGGTTGCCCAGTGGTATCTCATGCCTCTCCAAAACAATGGGATAAGCATAACTCTCTTCTGAAAGACCAGACATAAGGTGTTTCAACCGCAGGGTGAGAGAAAGTAACATGGTAACAAGAGAAAGCAAAATGATAATTTATAAACATCACCTCCTAAGGGCGCAGGAGCAGGCAATTCCTAGATGTTGCAAGTCAAGCAGGAAGGGCAGAAAGGCCAACTTGGCTCAACAGGGATCTTTTTTCAGAAGTGAGATGAAAAAGGAACGTGTATGGCCAGTGGAAGCAAGGTCAGGTGACATGGGAAGAATACCGAGCTGCTGCTTGCCACTGTAGAGAGAAAATTGGTAGGTAGAGCAGAAATAACATCGGCCCGTTGGAGGATGAGGATGGTCACCTCCCAAACAGGGACATGGAGAAGGCAGAAGTGTTTAATGCATCCTGTGCCTCGGTCTTCAGCATGGATGATGGAACAAGGGGATCTCAGTGCCCTGAGCTGGAGGACCATGACTGAGAGAATAATCAATTCCCAGTCAGCCCTGGAATTGTGTGGGATCTGCTGCTCCAGCTGGATCCCTAAAAATCTACAGGGCCTGATGGGATTCATCCAGCTGATTTAATCCCAAAACTTACCTTGATGATTTTTGAGCAGTCTTGGGAATCCAGAGAGGTCCCATCTGACTGGAAGCTGGTGAACATTGTCCTGATTTTCAAGGAGGGCAAGAAAGAGGACCCCAGAAACTACAGGTCTGTCAGTCTCACTTCAATGCCCAGTAAAATCATGAAAGATATTATTCTGGAAAGTACTGAAAAGCACCTACAGGACAATGAGTAATCAGTCACAGCCAGCACAGCTTAAATCCTGCTTGTGATACCTGATTTCCTTTTATGACAGGGTAACCCACCTCGCTGACTAGAAATGTCATTATATGTAATCTTTTTGGACTTCAGCAAAGTTTTTGGTATCTCATGAAGGAGATGAGCAAGTATCACAGTAAGGCTGTGATGTGTCTTGTCTCACAGTAATCTTCTGGACTGAATATCCAGCATACAGCTGGATCACCCTGTTGTGTGATGGGTGGGCAACTGGCTCAAAGATCAGGCACAAAGAGTTAGAGTCAATGGGGTAACATCAGGCTGGTGTCCAACTCAGCATATTCTATGATTCTGATTCTACAATTCTATGATGTTTCCATTGAACACTTTTGTTTTCTTGTCCAGCTGATGGACTCCCCCTTTCCCCTCTCCAAACTAGAAACCTGCATCTCTCAATTCATCCTTCAAAATTCAGCTAGAAGCATCCCACACCTTAATGTCTAAAACCCTCATCAGTTCTTAGAGCAGATCTCTAGATAGAGGCAGTGGTCCAGTGAAAAAAAACCCACACTGTCATGTAAATAACAATGGCAACTTTCTATATATGGACAAGGTAATTGAAACTGTGCAGTACCCAAATCTGAATTTGAACTTCTCATTTGAATGCTCTACTTTTTATTAAACATATTAACACATTTTTTTCTCCCCACAGGATGCATTTAATTAAGCAAACATTATTGCAGTTGAATGACAATTATGTCATTGCCAAAGTTGAAATGCCATATGTTTTTAGAGACCAATTACTCTAGGTAGCTGAAAATAAGCATCCTTACTTGGCTCAACCTGAAAGTTTGCTATGCCTCAGGGAAAAGGAAGGTACAGTGAATTCTGTAATTTGTGGTTGAAAAGCAAAGGACTTTCAGAAAAAACCTCTTCATGTATTCTACCTTGTTTCTCTAAATGAGAAACAAAAGCAAAGCTAGCACATAAGATTGTCAGAAACTATCTCCTGTGTACCCTTGGGACTCCAACAACATGAAAGAATTTGTTCCTTAGCCAGCTGGTGTCTAAGCACCTATTGTACCCCTCTGGAGAAGCAAAACAACACAGAACAAAAGGTTGAGGTCCACAGCTGCTTGTCAAAGCAACTATGAGCCAGAAGCATTATACATTGCAGCAGCAGATTAACTTAGAGAACTTGGTCCTTCCAAGTCTCAGCTGTTCTGTGATTCTGTGTTATCACAGCTTATTTCCAGTGTCAAGGGATCTATGATAAGTCTTAGGGAAAGAGATAGATAGGAACAGGACATACAGGAGTACCTCTTGTTCCCTACATTGCTCTCTTTGCCCTTCTGTCTCAATCTCCATCACCTCTTTCCTTCACTTTCCCTTCTCTGTTGTCTTCTGCATGAGTGTTCTGGTCAGGGATACAGACTAGCTCTCAGCAGAGACACATTCTTTGCTCCCAGCTACTCTATTCAGCTGTAGGACAACCCAAGCCACAGGGAATAAATTGCAGGGAGAGATGCTGAATCCCACATCTTGCAAGATAGCAAGCACACAAAAGAGCCATAGGAATTGGCCTGAGCAAAACACTGCCCTCAAGTCCACTGGTGTCAGGTTGCCCTGCATAGCAGCTGGCCACTGGAGCTGCCCATCTCTGCAGCCTTGTCCTGTACTGCCACGGCCCAGCTCCTCCAGGACACCCCACGCTGACCTGAGACTGAAGGTCAAGGTGTCCTACCAGTGAGATTTCACATAGCCAGTGCCTCAATGGCACTTCCAGAGCTTGGATGTGGCAGCATGGCCAAACCCAGGTCAGCCAGACCTGCTTAGGGCTGCTCCAGAGAGCCATCCCTGCCGTCAGATCAATGTGTGAATATATCTGATGTGACCAGGGTCTTAACAACATTATCTTGCCCACTAGGGATGCATAGCTTTTGTTGGTTTTGTTTTTGTTGTTGTTTAAGACTGAAGACTGCGATTTTTTACTGAATTTTTCTGCATTAATTTTACTGAGTTCAGTTAACAGGACTTGCTCTTTCAAATCATATAACTGCAGCTATGTGTTACTGTTGCTCTTCAAGAAATGAAGACACAATTTCCCACAGAAATATATTGGATTTCACACACCTGGAACCAGGTGAAATTCACTTTTGTTTTAGATATAGACTTGCCCGAGGTGTTTAACATTGTTATTTAAGGTGCTAAATAACAGTCTGACTGTTCTATAATTCCTTGTGTAATTTTTCTCCTTCCCCCTTTTTCAAGACAGTATCTTACTTTGGGCCTCTCTCAGCCTCCATAAACTTTTGAGAGTGTTTACTAAAAAGTTCTGAGGTTATTGAAGGAACTACTTGAGATTCAGATGATCCGGAAGTACCTCAGTAACCTCTCTTCTTGCACTATTTCCTCACAGATGGTGACTACTTTGGTCATTTAATCATAGAAAACCTTTCTATTAAAGATTGAAGCAAAATATAGATCAGATTTTTAAAGGTTTTGGACCATCTGTTATTAGCTGAATGGTGGGCCAACTATTTCCAAAGCCTCCTTCTTTCAAAAAGCATGTGACAAGCAAAAAATTATCCAGAAGTGCATCAGTTTTCTCTCTGCTCATACCTTGGCCTTTCTTATTTTGATCATGCTATTCTTTACACTCACTTTTATAATATGACTTAGTTTCCAAATTCTATGTAATATTATACTTTTTCTGTTTCAAGGCATTAGCCTTCAATTATACACTTCCTCACCTTTCATACTGGGACAGTTTGCACTTAGTAGTATTACTTAGGAAACCACCTACTCTTCCAGATAACCTGCTTTCATGTGGGAGATCTAGGGAAGGTGGGAGGAAAGCAATAGAAATTTGGAAATTTGGAACTGCTCAGGTGGTTTTATAAAATTGTAAATTGACTGGACAAACTAGAGACAAGTACCATAGGCAGCTCAGGAAATATGTAACTACAGTCAGAACACTTTTACAGCTTTAGAATGCATAAAGAATAAGGTATTAAATAGTTTATAACATACAATAATACGTCTATACTGATCAACTATGCACCTTCATCTTGAGTTGCATTACTCTACTTACCTTTCCTCAGAAAAACATTGCACAATTAGAAACAGATTATTCAGAGAACAGTTAATCAAAAACAAGGAAGAGTTTCTTCTACTTAGCAAATATATAGGACTGTTATCTACACAAACAAAACATAGGAGGAACCATACTAATGCACATAACATTACTTTAGAAAAGACTGCTTGGAATTATCGTTTTATTTTGTTTTTGAGAAAAAGCTTAGACTGAAAATTAAAGGAATGAAATACAAATTTAGTAAGTGGCATATGTTATTTCACAGTGGTAGTTAATCTGTCAGAACAGAATTCTGTCACAAGAGGCTTCTAAAACAAGAATTTCAGGGTAACAAAACTGATTTGGTTTTATATGTTTGTCAAAAGTTTGATAATTGTCAATAATAACATAAATTACAAGGAATATTAATGCTGCTGTTTCACTGTTAGCATCAGTGCAAGGCAATAGATGCAGAGATAAAAAAAATACAAAAGGCAGATTATGTAAAATGGGTTTCTTGTACCTTCTACTGAACAACAATGCAGGGTTGTTGTTTTTATTTTTCCATTCTCAAAGACTGGTTATTAGCATGGATTATTCTTTGTTGTCATTCGCTTGGGTCAGTGGTGTTCCAATGACTTTAATTGATTAGAAGAAATGTTGATTTCCTGAATAAAGGGTGAGACCATTGATTCAAAGCCCAATGAGTCACACAACACAGTCTTCATATTCTTCCTTCAATAAGGAAGGCATATATACAGTAAAATTATTTTGGTTCTAGACATTCTATTATGATCTTTACTCCATCTGCACAATCCACTGAAATGAAAAAAAAATGCATGTAAAGCAAACTTATAAGTGTGCAATGCTTCAAAATTATGCCAATGATTAAACCAGACACAAGACACTGACTGATTCAGGTTAATCAGGTTAACTCATACTACAGAACAGAAACACATAAATCTAAATATAAAATGAGCAGCTGAAATAGAGAAATGCATGTAGGTGAATTAATATCCAAGAAAACCATATTCATGTGTATCTGAAAAAGCATTTTTGTAAAATTCCTGTGTTGCTTCAGTTTTTTCCCTCAGTAGCTGTCATAGTTATGTTAAAGGAAGCTTCCTCCCAACAGAAGCTGCAAATGGCAGTGCAAATAAATGGCACAATCCTGCAGAATTCAAGATATGAACCGAGTTCTGAAAATACTTAAAAGGAAACAAAATCTATACATGTTAATTCTGGGATTTCTGCAAGACTTTTTGAAAGCTTGTAATTAATTAGTGAAATAGGTTTTTGTAAGATGGAATGACAAGTATTTTCCCTAGATGAAAAATTTCCTGCTTTTTATTTTATAGTCTTCTTGGCTCCAAGAAAGACAATCTCAGCTCATGTTTTTATAATTATTGTGGTATTATTTATTTAATGGCCAACGTTTTGCTTAGACTGAGAAAAGAAATGTTTTCAACAAGTTAATATTTAAATTGGACTGGACTTAAGCACAAAACTACAGGAGAGTTAAACATCACTTCAGATTTGGACCACAGGTAAATTTTATCCATAAGTTTTCCACTTGCCCGGGCTATACTCTCTCTCACTCCTGCAGAGGTCCTGCTTTTCTTCCTCTCTTTCTTCACAGCTTCAGCATGTTCTGATAAATAAATGCTGCATGCTCCCTTTGGAGATGGAGTTGGCACTGCTTGCTTTCAGACCTCTGTTCTGCCACTCAGTGACCTTAGTAAAAACATCTTAACCACAGATGGCTTCCAGAATGGTGTGAAGCTGCGTGAGGTAATGGTTTCAGCTGCATGTTTGATAAGAGCTCCCAGCTGACAGCAGAAAATTGCAAGAATTGGTAACATTCCAGGACCCAAGTCTGCAGAGTTCTGCCAAGAGCAATGGATCCCAGGATTTTGGAGAAAGTGTTATTTCCAGAGTGATGAAGGAGAGACTGAGCTGCTGCTGAGGATAAGAGGTCGCTCTGGCCGTGAAATCCCCTGGTACTGAATGAGGGATAGACCGGGGTGCTGGAGTCTGGGAGGTTGGAGAGATTTTCTGAAGGGAGGCTTTGGGTGTATGGGCTGAGTCAGGTCCTGGCACAGTGTCACACCTTAAATAGAGATTGTGGGTTGGCAGCACAGCCTAACCCTACTTAGCACTAAGGAGTGGGGAGCTGTAGAGTAAATGTCATTGGCAAACCCAGTCCAGCCCTTTGCCTTGCTGGTGAAACCTACCTCATGTTGGGAAAGCTTCTCTTGTAGCTTTGGAGAAAAGGTATTTATATTAATCAACAAAATATTCCAGCTTTAGAATTTTTCTTCAAACCAGCTGATGGATACAGAACTGCATATCCTCAGTGTGTATTTGGAGGGGAAGCTTATAAATAGGTGCTAAAGCATTATCTGAGATATTTCAGCACCATCTTATCACTGAGTCTTTGTGTAAATTTTTCCATTTTTTGAGATCAAGATCTCAAAAAGCAAAGTACCAGAGACCTATCCATTTCACAGGAGCTTTCTCACTCCTTAGCACTGAAATAAAATTCACAGCTGAGGCAGCAAGGGACCTCCAAAGATCATCTAATCTCCCCTGCTCCAAAGAGGGTCATCTAGAGCAGGTTTCTCAGGAGTGTGTCGAGTTGAGTTTTGGGTACCTCCAAGAATGCAGACTCATCAACACCCTTGAGCAACCTGTTCCAGTGTTTGATCATCCTTACTCTGGAAAAGCTTTTGCTAAGCAGTATTTGGTTTTTTGCACGTTGTACCCATTGCCTCTTGTGCTTCCACTGGGCAGCGCTAAGAGTCTGTCTCCATCTTTTCTGTTCTCTGCCCCCTGTCAGGTAATTATACCCTTTTATATCCCCCTGAACCTTCTCCAAAGTAAACAGTCCTGAGCTTTCCTCTGAAGACAAATCCTTCAATTGCTTACTTGACTGTGTGACCTTAGGTTAGACACATGGCTTGGAACATTTGTCCAAAGTCCTGCATCAGTTTCCTGTGGCATGGGAAAGTCAAAAGAGGGCAATAAACCAATGAAGAAATAGAAGAGAGTGCTTAAACAACTCAGTAAAAAACAATCAAAGGCAACGGTGACAGTGATGTAGGAGTATTTTGGAAATTATCACCATATAAAGAAAAGGATATTAATTAGAAGGCAAGCTAACAATGAATAAAATTAGGATAAAATCATACAGTTACAGAAACTATCCAGTTATAAAAGAGGTCCTTCATAGTGAAGCAAGGTTATTAAAAAAACAAAAAAAACCCAAACCAACAAAACCCCAACTCCAAAACAGAAGTTGGCCAATACCTATGCAGCTGAGACATTTAGAAAAGAGTGAAATTTGTAAGAGTAAGTTTAAGTGCAAGTAGAAATTAAAAAAGACAATCAGAATTCCCAGGAGCAAAGCATGAAATGTCATAATTGCCATGCTGATATACTTGGAGCAAGATGAAAAAAAATTCATGCAGTCTTCTTTAATTCATAAACTGATTGTATTGATCTGAAAATTTGAAAATATCCAAAGGAGCAGAGAATGATAATTTGCTCAATTAAAAAAAAAATAGAAATGAAAAAAAAATATCTTTTGCTATGATTATTATCTTATGGGCTAAGAAACCCTGAGTTTGCTATTATAGTGTAGTTTTATCTTTTAAGCAAAAGAGAAATACAGGAGTTTTCTGGATCTGTGGAAAGCTCATCTTTTAAAATAAAATATATTCTAGTCATTGACTGTTTGGAAAAAAAAAAACTAAAATTCTAAAAGCTGAACAAATATTTTGGTTACAAAAAGTCACAGTAATACATTGTGAGGTTTAGGAAGGTCAGCACTAGTTTTGTCTGCTATTGATGCCTAATTAAGCTTGGGAGCTGCTTGCCTACCATTCTCCCTGAAGTAGTCATGCATGTGTCCCTTTTATTACCAAAGTCACAGCTCTGGTTGGAAAAAATGACTTGCAGCTGATTTTTTCCAATAAGGCTAATGATCTAATTTATAGAAAAAGACAGGGGATACAGTATAACAGAAATCAAGACCTAAACATATTATTCTTCCACAGACCCTATTTGATCTTAAACTCACTTAATTTATTTTAGACTAACGGGGTTTAGTAGGGAGAAGAGGAAGACCATTCAGGGCCATATGTTTTATCTACATCGGTTTTCATGTCTGAATCAACAGCTATAAAATTGATATTAAATATAGATTGGAGGAATTTTCATGATTTAAAGGAGGTATTTCCTTATATTGTGCATAAGCAAAGTGGAGAACTCTTTGTTGCAGGATGCTGTGAATGCTAAATATTTGCAAGAGTTCATGTAGCAACTTGAGAAAGATGTATGCTGATGGGGGAAATGTGATGCTGGCCCTTAGGCTCAGAAACAACTTCCACTTCATAAAGTTCCTGAGCAATTAGTCTTTCACAGCCACAAGTTACCAAAGTCTGAAAGGGAGTCAAAGGAGACACTACTACACATTTTATCCAATTTTTTATGCACCTTCCTACTGCTGCCTTATAGTCCACCTGGTTTGGTGCTTTAAGTTGGTTTTAAGCATAGCTGCAAAAAAAATGCTCAAAAAGTTTCTCTTGCTCTCCAATCAGATGACTGTCATTAAGATTGTTGTATCTGCAGCAGCCAAACTAGCCAGCTTCCAGATGTCTGCTGCATGTCCTGTAGTTTTAATCCTGTTTATAATATGGTGTTGTCCAGCTTGTTTTAGCTTAATCATTGCATAGCTTTGTTCAGCTATGTAGTTCTTCTGCTTCTAAAGGTATCATGACAATACAATGTACCAAACCTAAGTAACCATGCTATAAGTAACCCCAGTGAAACTGGGAAACTGGGAAAAAATAACTCTGAGCAAACCCAAGGAATGAACCTTCGACACTGTTTTCCTCTTAGCAAAAACTCAGGTCACTGACAACAATTCATGGGAAGGGTGAGAGCCTAAAGGGCAAATACTTTGATTTTATTATATTACTAATGATCTTTAGTAGAATTAAGAAATATGGAATATAAGTGCTTGTAACTGGACTAAGAAAAAGTGGTTGCTATATAAGTTGTGGTATTATTACTGATCATGAACTTCAGTGCGTAGTATGAAGCATGTACCACTGGACAGTATTGGAGACAGGTTCCTGGGATGGATGGACCTTGGATCTCAATCCAAGGAGTAGCACCTTTATTGAGAAGAGGCTTTGCAAAAAATTATCTTAATGAAGTACCCAAACTATTCTCCTAGAACCATTCTGAAGTTTTCTCAGCTTGGAGAAGCAGCACTCTGCATGCATTGTAATGCTCCTGCTATTATAATTGGAGTTTCTGGAGTGTTTCAGAAATCGTAGAGGATAGTCATTAAGACTGGTAATAGAAAACAGATATCTTTTCAACAAACAGATCAAGGGATGCAATTTCAGTTCTTACCCACGCTCTTCTCTCATCCAAGGCTCCAGCTGTACAAAACCAAGAGTTAAATTCAGTACTACATAAACACCACACAAAAGTGAGCAGCAAAGCCCTATCCCTTCCCTCTTCTACTTTTCTTAGAGAAGTACCTGTTAATTAACTGATGAACCAAAACAACACACATCGTATTTCGGGAAGCAAAATGCATCCAGAAATTAAAAATTACCTGCATTTATAGATGACTTCTTGTCAGTGAAAAAAAAACTATGTTGTACAAGAAAATTTTCAGGTCAGATATTCCTTTCCTCCTTCTCCCCCCAGATTCCTGTATAGAAATAGCACAAGCACAGTTACATCACAACAGGAACAGTCTTTCTTCTCTAAAAAAGACAGACATCCATAACAATGATAAAAAAGCACAAAAAATATTAGTCTTAGCATTGTGCCAGCAGCTTTTAAATATGAAGAACTAGTTAGAGGTGAAACCATTTAAATTACACAATTACTGCAAGAAACCGTAATTCAAAGATAAGTTCATTCTTCTATTATTGTTGGGCCAATTCCTGAGTCTGTGTAAATACTGATAAATCCCATTGAAACAAGTCTCAGTCCTCAAAGGCACCAAACACCTTGATACAAATAATTTCTGGGATGCAAATTTTTTCAGGGATGTTCAGCATTCCTAGGAGTGTGATTTATAGAACTCCTCTGATCAAAAGAAAAGTCACGTCCCTGTGGCTTTATGTTTTCTTTCAGCCATACTGATTTCCAAAAAAAAAGTAGAAAGCCTTCTGCAGGAACACTACAAATGGACTTGTGTCACATCTATATTAAGTAACACTCAATTTATAAACTCCTAGAGTGTTCCTTGGCAAACAGCTTTGTTCATTTGAATTACTGCAAAATATCGAATATCTGAGAATATGCTCTTGGTGATCACAGCCATTCATTACAGAGTGAAAAGCTGAAGTTCCAATGTCAAGGACATAGTTTGATAATTTTTTAACAGGTGGGATAACAGGTAGAAAAAGAATTGCAGAAAAAGTACATTTGTGAGATGCAAATGCCATATAAAGTAGAGAATCTCAGAAATTAAAGTGGAAGAGGTAATTAAATATTTTCTTCTGTTTATATCAAAAGTCATTAAACAGATTAAATTAAAATGCATGAAATTTCTGGGAGAAAAGACATCACCATTTTATAAATCAGAAACACAGTGAGGAGTATAAACAGTCCTCGATAACACTCTAACACCCCTCACTCACTCTCTCTCTCTGATAAGGACATATTTTGAGATAAAGACATGTTTTAAGAAAAGCATCTTTGTCTTTAAAAATTTACCTATGACCGATCATAGAGGATTTACACCAGCTCACCACCCCCTCCCCAGAACATCCTGATGATATTAATTACACTATATCCTTTAGCTATCATTGTAACAGAAAATGTGCTAAATACCTATTAGCTTAAGGAGCAGCTAAGTGAGCCTGGAAACGTGTTTTCATTAACACTGCATGCTTTCTGATGTTGCAAACTTGGGTGAAGCATCAGCAGCAGAGAAGCTGTGAGAAAGACTAAGTGAATGTACATTCATTGGTACAGTGCCAATGGAAAAGGACTAAGTGTCTTCCTGTAACACAGCGAGCCTCCTCAGATCTGTCAGAGGAAATCAGATATGGGAAGGGAGGATCCATGTCTTGTATGGTCGAGCCTGAAGGTCTGCAGACCCTTTTGACACCAAATCCTGGCTTTGCATGGACACAAAAATGAAGAATATTAAGTTTCAGCATGAGAATAAAACTTATTTTGATTTTCCAGGTGATGTGAGGATTGAAATCAGAAAGTTTAACTCAGAGCAAATATTTATCCTGACTGAAGTCCCATTTGGATAAATACATTCTCCTGGTAAGACAAGAATTCCTAATATAATATATTCCATGCCATATTTGCCAGAGTAGCCTTTTCTTCATCTCTCGTCTATAAATAACTGCTTCACTTTTTTTATTACTTAAAATATTGTTTCACTTTGCTTAAACAGGGGGATATGATTATCATAACATTGTTACGTTATTATAAGCAAGACAATAGCATTAATGCAATCACAAAGATGAAAAATCAAGTGCAGAAAATGCCAGAGCAAAGGCTGAAAGCTTTAACCACCCTCCAGGTATTTATTTGTATCCCCAGGAAACCATAACATACTATAAAACAATGTGGAACATTTCATCTAGTATAACATATCTATATATGGAACATATATTCTTCCTTAGAGTGTGTGCTTTATAGATTTGTGTGATCTAGAAAATATGCCATGTGTAAGAAAAATTGTAGATTAGCATGATATAGGAAGAATAGTTTAAATTTTAGGAGAGAGACATCTTACACTTGAAGCTTTTATTCTGGGGAGAAAAAAAGTGAACAAATTTTATTATGTGAATGGGTTTCTAATTTGGAATGGCAAAAATGAAGTTGTAGACTGGTGCTGAATAGCTGCATAAGAAGGAGACATGCAATAAAATTGTACAAAGTATGAAGAAAATAATATAGTTGATATGAAAATCCACAGCAGTGTGCATTATAGATCAAGTGCTATGCAGTCAACTGGGCGGTGGAAGAGTAAACCCTGCAACTTCAACACTTTGTTGTGAAATTGTTGGCAGAAAACATTAATTCATTGTGTAACAAAGGTAGACCCAGAAGTGTTGAGAATTGCATATTGCATGTAGGTCATGTAAATATTCATCTTCCCAGTGTTTGGGAAGGCACTTACAGGAAAAGGCAGCAAATTTAATTATTCCCGGGATCAGTACAGTTCATGTCACTGGGAAAAAATACCCCAACAACAGAAGACAAACAATATTTTTTGTAAGGATCAACTGTGATGAATTCATAGAAAATGTACTTTCCCTCTGGGGGAAAAAAAAAAACACAGAAGAAAAATCTGGACCAGTTTAAAAAAGATGAGTAGAAGAATGAAGAGTAAAAAAATGTGGCATGAAATTTTATATAGGAAATGTAACAGTAAAGCCTGTAATGAAAAATTATTCTTTTAATTACTTGAGTTGTAAAATCAAAGCCAAAGACCTACTGAATATGAAGGGATGCTATGACAGGCCCTGTGGAGAGGCCTGATGATTAGGCATAATTTTTTTCAGTCAGTTGCAATCAGATAGCTATCAAAGTAAAGATAATTGAGAAAAAAATTAGGATTCCATTTTGTAATATAGAGGGAATATCTCAGTAGAAATGATGCTTTCAATTCACCTAGACCTGATGTAATTTCATTCTAGGCACTGGTCGATGATATCTGATTTCTGTCCATGACCACGTAACAGACTTCAGAGAAAAAAAATAGTTGAGTAGGGTTTTAAAATTCATCTCAGATGGTATTCTCATATGCAAACCAGAGAAAAAAATCCACAGATTAAATTATTATAGAGTGGTTACAGGATTGCTAATGTCCAGAAAGTCTCCACTGAGGGAGCAGCTATTTCTGACTCAGTACCTGAATGATTGGAGCAATCTAGAAAGATCCTGTGCAAGTCTGTCCTAAGTGGTTCATATTTTCATATGTAGCCTGGGGATAAGAGAAGAGAATGGTTTATTAAATCTGCAACTGAGATCAAGCAGGAAGAGGACTCAAGTTATATCTGAAGTGAAAATGAAACTTAAGCTGCTGGGGATAAGATACAAAAAAGGTAGAATTCTGCTGTGGAGAGTGAAATAGGTGGGAGAAATCCACTTTGCACAGGAAAAAAAAAAAACTTCTGGTCTGGTACAGACATGCAAAAAGGAATCTAAAGGTTGGTGGTGCCCCAATCAGCACTGGGGATGCAAGAGCTGGAGCACTGTTTAGAGCCTGGCACTGCTGTTACAGGAGGAGCTAGACCAGAGAAAAGATAATCTATAGCAGAAGAGTAAAGCAGAAGAGAAAGTAGATTGAATAAAAGGCTAGAAAACACTGAAGGCAGCTGGAAGAAAGAGAATGAAAAAGCTCTCAAAATGGAGGGTTCATGTTCTTGGTTGTAGTTGGTTCATGTGATAAACAGGAGAGAAGTAATGGATTGTAGGTATAATCTAATGCTAGATTTTAGCAGCTCTGTAGGTTTGTTGTTTTTTTTTTTTTTTGTGTCTAGAAAGCTTCTTACATCACTGGAACAAGTTCAAGAGCAGCTGACAGGATGTGAACAGTGGTAAATGATCCTGTTCTGGACCATGGGATGGGCTAAATGACCTCTTGAGTCTTCTCATCCTATGATGACTGCTGCAATGGTGTGACCATGTGTTCTGGTTTAGGGCAAATTCTGGAGGAAACCTCCAAAGGGGTCTATCTAGAAAACAGATTCAAGTGGCCTCTCCCCCAACTGGTTCGGGAAAAGATTTTCTTGGAGAAAAGTGGAAAAAACTGTTTATTTAACAAGGAAAATATTCACAAACATTAAAAAAATTAATAATATTAAACAATAAAACCTCTTGCTGTTCTGAAGAGATGGCAAATTCATAGAGTCCTTATCATGGGGTGTAGCTCAGCTCACTCAGTCTCTTATCAGTTCCTCCTGTGCTGGGAAATGCTGTGTCCTGGCCCCAGTGGGCCACAGGTGTGAGCTCCTGTGTTCTTCTGGGTTTTCAGTCCAGAGCAGGGCTGATCAGTTCCAAGAAAAAGAAAAACCACAGTCCAGGGAGCTTCCCTGCCTCAGCTAGCTAAAAAAACTAACTAAAAGCAAAGGAGAACTCTCTGTCCATGCTGCAGACGACACAGTCCATGAGAAGGAATATGCAAAAGCAAGTGCAGCTTCTGAAAACAAACTGCACACTTCTTCTCTCCCCCTTCACTCTCAGAACCAGTCTCAAAGAACTTAATATCCGGCATAAACACAACAAACAACTGGGGATACAAGCATCCTAAAGTCACTCTAGGACACCATGAAATTCAGGTAATTGCAGGTTATGTAGTACATGGTTGGTTCTAAAACCTGGAATCTTTAAAGCAGCTCTGAGATAAGTGATAGAAACACTGTTTTGGAAAAAGCTTGGTTCAACATAGTCTTGGTTTGCACAGCCTATTGGCCTATCTACTAATATGTGTTGTGTAGACTTTAAAAATATTTCACCAGGTGGTGCTGTTACACATAACCTTCCAAGCCTTACCCTCCCTCCCGGGCACATGGCAGTCTTGGGAAAATATCTCTGGGTTGAGCAAAGGTGTCCCTAGAGGCAGATTTACATTTAGTCTTTGATACAGCCAAAGGAGTTGTGGGGTTGTCTAAAAGACTGCTTGGCAGGCTTAATTTTGGACTGTGTAAAGAATATGGTGAATTCTGTAAGTGTATATAAATGTGTTTTTGTGTATCTATATAGTATAGATATATTTCCTTTACTGACCTCTCAAATTCCTGGATATGAAACCAAAAGGATCATACAGCCTCTGAGAAGAACACTGCCATCCATGAGTGGTACATAAACAGCTGTAATGCCTAAACACATGCTCTATGAATGTACTATGAAAAGCACAATTGAAATTAATTCAGTTAGGGACTATTTTTATTATACAGCAAAACCACACAAGTGTTCTGTGTTACATTGATAACAAAGATAAGCCTTATATTTATTTAAATTAAATCAAATAAGCTTTGGGAGACTGTATAATTCTGCTTTCTAAATACAGAAAATGTTTATATTGTCCTCTTCTTGTTCTCTTTTATAAAATGAGGACATTATGATATATTAATAAAAACATAGGATACATACAAACTTTCACTAAAACTATGTAAAAAATAAATCATAGAATCTATAAATATAATCTAGAAGCAACTTCAATGGTCATCTGTTCCAAACAAGTTCCTCATCAATAGAATCACACCCAACTAGGTCAGGTTGCCCACGGCCTCGTGCAGGTGAATGGATGGAAATTCCACAATCTCTCTGGGCAATTTCTTCAAGGACTTAACAGATTTCATATGAAATTGCTTTCCTTGAATCTAATCAGACTCTTTTGTGTTGCAACTTAGATCCATTACCCCTATGCAATGCATTCTGCATTTTTGAGAGGAGCCTGGCTCCATTTTCTCTATGCCATTTTATTAAGACTTTAAAAAAGAAGTAAAAAACTCTCTTGAATCATCATCCTAAGGCTAAAAAAATCCTGTTGTCTTGTTCTCTCCTGCATGCATTAGAGCCCTAATCAGCTCCATGGACTCACTCTGGTGTGCCAATTTTAAGATGCAATTTGTGCTGCTGTGGTTGCTGCTTGTCCCATCCTCATCTAGCTCTGAAAATAATGTCACAGCTTTTTCTACATGTGCTTATTGGATAGTTCAAAACAATAAGATGCCTCCTCAGCCTTGAGAGTCAAAGAAATCATTTCTCCTCAGCACCCCTTACACGCCATGTGCTGCTGTCCCATAAGCACTTTGATGACTCTCCACTGGACTCACACCAGGGTAGCAATGTCCTTCTTGTCCTGGGAAGCCCATAAGCAGTCCAGCTGCAAATAGCCCACAAAGGAAGTATCACCACCCTTGACCTTCTGACTACACTCCTGCTATGTTGTTGACCACCCTTGCTGTAGGGACACCTAAAATAAACATTGCTGCCTCATATTTTACATCCTTCTTGTACACCAGGATTTCTCACCCCATTCCTGCAAAGCTGCTTTCTAGCCGGTTGGTGCCCAGCCTGAATTGCTGTAGAGTTACTCCACATAAAACTGTAGAACCATAAATATGTACTGAACTTCATAAGCTTCCTCTCAACTTACCTGTCCAGCTCATTGAGCTGGCAGTCCTGTCCAGTGTATTGATCCCCATCTTTTCTAGTCCTTATCTTGCCAAAAATGGACTATAAGAATACTGTGTGATACTATATCAAAAGTCAAGGTAAATGTCTTGTACTTGCTATTCCCTTCTCACAGAGTCTGGCATGGCATTATTATTGGTGGGCAGGATTTCCTCTTGCTAAATCTATGCTGGCTTTTCCCTGTTACCCTCCTGTCATACATTTGCCTGGCTAGGACTTCCAGGAGGGTTGTTTGTAGTTCTGTGGATTGACATTAGACTGAAGGTCTGTCACTGTTTGGGTTTGCCTTTTTGATGTTCCTGAAGATGGGTGTAATATTTGGTTTTTCTGTTCTCTTTATTTGCAATGACCTTCCAAAGACGATAAAGCATGACCTTACAATGACTGTGTTCAGCTCCCTTAGCAGTCTCAAGTAAAGTCCATCTAATGCTGTGGATTTGCATGTGCAAAAAAGACTTGATTGATCCCTAATTACTTCCTGACCAATGGATAATGCTATATTCCCAGCGACTCTGCCAGTAGGCTCAGTGACCCAGGAAGCCTGATAGTAGACATTGCTGGTGAAAACTGAGACAGTTAAAAGGCATTGGGTACCTCGACCCTCTGTGTTCTCTTGTATGTTGATGGACATATGGAAGTTATCATTACTATTCTTTCCATCTGTTTTTAATTTCAACTACAGCTGAGCTTTGGCTTTCCTAACTCCAACACTGCTTTTTGAGGTAACATATTTATACTTGTGGTGAGTAGTCTGTGCACATCTCTGCCTGTCATGGAGCTCCTTTTGATGACTGGGCTCGATCAGGGGGGCCTTGTTCCTGTTGAGCTTCTGCATGTGCAGAGAATGATCTGTTGTTTTTTGAGGAGAACACTCTTGAAGAACTACCAGCTGTCCTGGGTTCCTTTTCCCTTCAATCAGTTTTCTATGGAATTTTTGCTAAACAGATCTCTGGACTAACTGCATTCTAACACCTGAAAGTCCACGGTTGTGATATTTCTATTGTTTTGCTCAATTTTGTGAGGATTTTAAAAGCCAAGTTCTCATGATCAATGTAGACAAAGCTTAAACACAGCCCTCCCAACATTATAATATCTATCTGTGATGGAAACTGGGGTTTTTTCCTTTCCTTAATTGTTTGTTAAATGCATATTAACCTTTAAATTACAGACAGCAAATATAGAGATCAATAAATATTCAATCTGTTTCTCTGTACATGCTTGAAACAAAAATAATCTTAGGATAATGGGATAATTCAGGTTGGAGAAGACCTCAGGATGTCACCTCCTTCAGGGTCAAAGCTGCTGACCACAGAATAGGGTAAGCTGTGAGGTCAGACCATGTTACTGGGGTTTTGCCCAGTCTGGTCCTGAAAGTTTCCAAGGCTGGAAACATTATACAACTTTTTTATGTAATCAGATCCACTGCTCAGTTGTCCTCATAGTGGACATGTGGTCTGAACATGTCTTGGTTCAACTTATGCCTGCTGTTTTGTCATCATCTCATCCCTATGAGCAGCTTGGCTCCATCTTCCATAGGACAAATTTAATATTTTCTTCATATGAATTAATATGTGCTTGTTGATTAACTTCTCCTCACACTCTGCTTATGTCTAACTATGTTCCAAGTATAATGATGGCATTACATCTTCCTGGTGGTGTATTTTATCACAGAGAAAGTAAAATAAAATATATTATATTTAAATGGTAACGACTGGTTCGTGACTGTAGTAATTGAAGACAATCCAATGCTTAAAACTAATTTCTCATACTATTGCTTAAGTCGGATATAAATAATACAGATTTTTGAGTAATTCTTTAGCTGAGGGATGAGTTTCACAGATTTTTAAATTTCTATGATTTGTATTACTAAGGACTTCTAAATGGATGGAATTTTTTACCTTCAAGGGTTAAGGTATGTTTTTTTTTTTCTAATTGGTAATTTCTGTGAATTATTTGACTCTTTTGACTGGACATGATTCATGTATTATAATCTCCCTTTTGTTTGAACTCTTGAATGTTTACTTCTAGAAGATATAGACTTTCTACCTATAGATATAGGTATGTAGAAAAATAAGTATTTGGATATATGCAAGAATTGTTCTCACATACAAAGCAGGCTAAATAAACAACTGGATCAGGTACTGCAAGCTGTCAGAAAGGCTTCAAGTATTACACATGGAGTCAGTTAAAGATAACTGATGGACAGAAGAGAGAGAGAATGTCCTCAAAGAAGAAAAAGATCTTAAATTTCGAAGTTAAAATTAAATGGCTGGTAAATGGTTTTATGTAGTTTGAAAGAGGTAAGAAATTTGTACATCAAGAAAATTCTGACCTAACCCAAATGTACCCAAAATGCTGTTTCTGAGCAGTCTCCTGTTATTCTAAGTAGGAATTAGTTTCTTTCTGTCGTGGTCAATGTCACCATAAGAACTTAGAATTTTGGAGGTATAGGAGTGTTGTTTTACTTTCACTGATTATTTGTCAGATGTTTTTCTCAAATGTTAAGACAACCTAGAGTGCTGCAAATCCAGTGCCACACTGTCTTTGTACAGATTGACACATGATTTACCAGACCCCTAAGAAAGTGTCACAGAAAATTTACTGCACTTAGTAGATCTTCTTTCATGGATTATTGTTGACCAGAATAAGAATTAGCAATCCTGCCCTGATATTAAACATGCTATATAATAGAAATAGTATATATGAATATCTTTTCTATTTCAAGCATTTTAGTTAGGCAAATGTCTTAGTGAAAACTGAAAGCATTCTAAAATATATATATAGCTTTTTACATACACTTGTGTTAATGATAGCTCAAATTTAGAGCTATTAGACAAAAGAATAACATCAAAGCAATCCATAGTGGCAATTCTCACTTGGTTTGGAGCTGGCTTTGCCATAAAAGCTAGATCCAGCAATAAACATGAGAATAATTATCCAGCTGAGCAATTGGGAAGTACTTGAAAATTTCCAGGCAGATAAAATGCTCTGCTATTAATTTTTTTGCACTCATGGTTGTCTTAATTCTTGCTATTTAAATGCACAAGCCCACTATTTGACAGTTCGGGCTTTGGGGGTTTGTTTTGTTTTGGTTTTGGTTTGTTTGGTTTTTTTTTGTTTTGTTTTGGTTTGGTTTGGTTTGGTTTGGTTTGGTTTGGTTTGGTTTTTTAATTTTGTTTTGTTTTGTTTTTCCTATTGTCATTTTTATTGATTAATATGTGGAACTCCTTGCTTTTAAATGGTTGCCCAGTTCAGAGTTCCTTAAATCAGCAACTTAACCTACTTAAAAAAAATTAAAATTGCAGCTTAGTAATTAAAAATGTGTTGTCACGCCTATAGACATGTAGTCTTTTATTTACTCAGGTGAGCTCCTCCACTTAATTTCTCAGAACTACTCACAGCAATGATATTAAACATGCATATGGGGATGAATAGTATGAGCTCTCTGAACCCCTTCCAGTTCTATTATATAAGGTTTCTTTCAAACCTCTGGCCTTTTTAGTATCCTCATTCAGCAGCTTGCTCATCTGGGAAGCATATAAAGGAATCAAATCTTACTTGTTGAGAATTATATCATTGCTTTCAAATGAGGGAAGACCAACATGGAGGTTTTGTTATTACAATATTTATCTTCAATTAGCAAGCCATCATTAGTTATGGTAGTAGTTAGCTATCATTAATTATGGTAATAGTACAAAAATTAATTGCTGAAATGAATCCCTAATGATGTTTCTTCTACCAAATTAAAGATTTTTTTCCTTATTTCAGTGGCAGCTGCTTCAGACACAGTGAAATAATATAAAGAACAAGCTGAGTATTAAATTTTATTTCTTACTGTTACGAAGGGCATTTTTCTCCTATAACACGTGTCCTGGTTCCAGCCAGGGCAGGGTTAATTTTTGCAGTAGCCAGGAGGGGCATGGTCAGGACCCTGAGGTTATTCTATATTAGCTCGTGCCTTTCCTAAACCACGACAAGCCATCCACACAAAAAGAGTGAAAGAATGTCCTTTCCCAGGTCCTACACAGAAACCATTTTAATGAGAGAACACAATGCAGGTGATATACACCTCATGAAAATCTGACATTGTAGAAAGTCTCAAAGAATTTATCAATATTAATTTCAAACAAATTCATTTTAACTTATGTTGTATAATTTTTTAGTAGCTTCTAGTGTTGCAAAGATTAGCACATATGCTGGACACTGATTTTCATAGCAGGAAATGCCTGAGGGCATAAGGGGGCTAAACTTGGGTGTGTCCTAGAGGAGATGGATGAAGGGATGTGAAGATGGACTCACCCAAGTCTTGACAACTCTGAGGACACAGTCAGAGCAGGTCAATGTACATGCCCAGGATGGGCAAGTCAACCTCAAACTCTGTCCTGACACTCCTGACATGCGACCAACTCCCAGAAAACACTTTTATGATTGCAGCCTGATGCACAATATGTTAGAAAAATACAAGAGAACAGCTGCCACCTCTTCAAATGATCATATATTTTTCTGCTTCTGTTTCATCTATTAGATGAAGGCTGTCATATTCCTCTTAAGCTTTCTCTTCTTTAAGCTACGAAGTCCCCGCTTGTTTAACCTTTTCATATTATATATACAACACTTTAGCTGCTTTCCATTTTTATCATCAAAGTTCCATTAATTGCTTTACATTTTTCTTGAAAATAAAGCTTTTCTAGTAGAATAAGCTAGTCTATGATTTATGTTTATACTTTTTATAGCCTGTCTGTTTATACTTTCCAGAGTGATGTTTATCTCTTTTCACACTATCCTGACACTGTTATGTCACACTCTTCTCATCATCCTCCGTAGTCTCTTGTATGTTTTTCTGTATAATTGCTAGGGACACACTTCAGCTCATCCCATTCAGTCTTCATTATGTTTATCATTCCTGCATAGGACAACTTGTCACCAACTTCTGCTGAATTTAATTTATTTCATAACTTTCTTTCAGTCATTTTGTTATTTTTTTTCTCTTCAAAAGCTTCACGGGAGTCAGAGGAAGCAAAATTTGCAGCTTGTCCTTTATACAAATAGATCAAGAAGTAGTGGACCTTTGCAGAGGATATTCTGATTAGAGATTCAGGAAAGAATTTAACTGCCAAGAACAGCAGAAGTGTGGGATAGAGTGGGTGTAAAATCTTCATTGCTAAAGTCCTTTCAGATCAGGATCGACAGGCATCTGTCGTAAGTGACATAAGTACAAGTACAAAAGTACTTTATGCCAGAAGTGGAATAGATGAGGCTGCTTCCAACGATTCTCTGCACAGAGGAAACCAATAATTGTTTGCAGTTGCATGAGGCTACAGAGCAAATTAACCATAGGCCAGTGAAAGAAGTCTCGATAAAAGAACACAAGCTATATTTCAACCATATTTGTCAACATGTAGTCATCAGAAGTAATTCATAAGGATTTCCAAAGAATATGAGGCATCAGGTTCTTGGAACTATAACATGTATGTAGACAGAATCTATTGTTTGAAATTATTTTAAGCATATTTATACAAAGAGAAGGCATCAAACATTATCTTTCATTAAAGGTGATTTTTTTCCACAAGTAATGCTGTTGAATATTTTTAATTTATTATTTAAAATCTTCTACATGATGCTCAAAAGTTTGCTTCCACCTCTGAAGAAAGACATTGCACAACTCTTTTTGTTTTTTCTCTTTCAGATTTAGAATCTCAGTTTGCAGTTGAGCAGAAGTGGCAAAAACTTTCAAGACCCAGTGATACAATAATATGTTTTCATAGTGATATTCTCTGGGGAACTAGAACAAAATAAACTTCATGCTTCACATGGTAAGTACCATGCAGCAACTATCAGCAGGTTGGGTGGAAGGGGAGAGCAGCCTTTTTATTATTATTCCAGCAAAAAGGAACCTTTTACAGAGCTGGTTCTTGCAATAATATGGAATGTAAAATGGAAAGAAAGAAATATCATAACAGTAACTGTAAGTAAAAAAAAATACTGTTGTAACTAGTTTGGTCATGATATAACAATTACTAAAAAGATACTGAAATTATTTTAAATACCCATCCTGGTTTAGGGCATACAAGCATCCCCACTGACTGGGGATACAAGCATCATAAAGTTACTCCAGGACAATACCTATGCAGAAATTAACTGCACTCTGCTTCTTTTTGTGCAGAGATTCTTCTCTCAAAGCTCTGCAGCAGAGAAAATATACCATTGACCAAAAGAATATTGGGAGCAAATTCATAAAGCTTTGGGGAAGAATGTTTTTTCTAATTGTAGATTTATCTAGAAACTACTGTAAGTTAAGGCAAATACAATACTGAAACCTGAAATAATAGGTGCAAAATGGGACCTTTACATCTTAAAATTTCTCTTTAAAGATAGCTTCATTTTCCTTTAAAATAATTTATTCCCAAGCATACGATTGCGATCAGCCAGAAGAATTTAATGCAGCATTGCTGTAGAAGAGACATGCTGCAAAAAACTGTAAAACTGTACTGGGAATAGACTAACACACAGGGGGATACATGCTTCTAAAATGAACCTCACAGTATTGTAATGGCTTTCTCTGAAGATTATGGGAGATCTCCATGCAACTGCTCTGGCTGTATGTCAATCCTTAGGCCACTTTCCTAATAGTGGCATAACGTTGTTGCATAACACACATTTCAAACACATGTACGTTTATATGAGCAATTTAGTGTAAAAACCAAGAACACTTATTTGGTTCTGAAGGTAAGCTCTGAACGAGTTTGAATGCTGCTTTTTCCGATTGCCAATACTGTTTGTAAATGGTGCCTGAGAGCCACTCTTCCCACTCAAGCAGGGTGCTGCCATGCATGTGATCCGATGTGGCAAGTGCCAGGGACTGTTGGTAATAAACTGTTGAACTGAACAAATGGTTTTATATACTGGCAGCAACTACAGAGTTATACTACTCTTTCCCTTCTCACAGTCCACTGACATTCCGCTTATGAAACAGCTGCAGGATCAGAACAACCTCACAGAAGCAGTCACAGCTCAGCTTTTACCTTGCATGTGAGAGGTTAACCTAAACCTGAGAAGACAGAACTATCACGAGGAGCTCTAACAGGAGAGCAATGGTATAAAATAAATGATATGTTAAACATCATCAAGGAAATGTAAATAAGCAGCACAGAGGTGTCTGCTGAGCAAAAGATGCACAAGAAATACAATAAAGCAGACATAAGAAATACCTTGGAATTGTAACTTGAATAAGTAGAAAGCATTAAAAATTTGTCTTGCAGCTTTAACTTCTAAATCCTCCAAATAACTGTGCCACTACACAGCATCAAGAAGTTAACAGCTGGCATGTGACAGCTGTTAGTCAATATACCATATAAGAGCATGAATAAAAAAATATAAAATTCAGTTGTCTTGAAATAATCAAGTTTCTGTTTTTATAAGACAGCATTAATTCAGAAATAGAAAGAATTAAGGCTCCAGCAAATAAATAGGTTTGGCTTGAAAAACAGTAACATCATACCAACTCTTCCTGTAATTCATGCCCACTGTAGAAATTTCATAAGGTAAAAGGTGAGTAATGATTAGAAAATTATATGTAATTTGATTTCTTTTATCTGACAAAATAACCAAACTTATGAGTACATAGTTATAACTCAACAATACCATTAAGGACAAATGAGAACTAGGATCTGTGTTTCAGAGGAGTTTTAACGTTATGCTTCTTCAATGCATATTCCCTATGTTGGATCTATCAAGATAGCTTATGTTTCCCTTTTAATTAATAGTACTTTTCATCAGTCATGTAGAGTGAGATCTCTAACTTTTAGTGAACTTTCAGAAGTGTGGTGCATGTATAACATATTGTTTGTCTTTATGAGTCTCATTTTCATTCCAGTATGTCCACAGGCTTCTTGCTACAAGTTTCTTATTTTCATTAGCTGCAAAAATAGGGGCCATATGCTCCTTCTCCCTCCCTTTTTTTTTAAGTAATCAGACATAAGCACATGTTAAAAACCACAATTTAGTGTTATGAACTGAGAGGTGGAAAAAGCCTGAATAACTCATCAACTTGCTCTTGCTGCCAGTTTGAAAAAACATCACCATTGGACTTGTGAGTGCAAGTCTAGGTTCACCAGATCATCAACTGCAAAAAATGTGTTATGGAGTGTTTAGAAAAGTGGTGTTGAGCCAGCAACCAGCACTAAAAGTCAACATGGATTCACAACAGGAAAATAATATTTAACTAATTTTATATCCTTCTATGATAAGCCTTAGTGGCTGAAGAGAAGGCAGCGGATGTAGTTTTTCTGATTTTAATAAGTTTTTTTATCCCTCACAGCATCCTTCTGAGCAAGTTATCCAGCTGTGGGATGAGTGGGGTCACAGTGCATGGATGAAGAACTGGTCGAAGGGCAGGGTTGCCAGAGTTGTAGTGCATGGGGCTTCATCTGTGGCACTCAGTCACCAGCAGTGCTCCTCCCTCTGGGTTCCACTCTTGGGCCAGTTCTGCCCAGGATACTTATGAGCAATCTGGGAGCAGGAGCTGAATGCACCATTAGCAAGTTTGCTCATGAGACTGAACTGGGAGATGCCCTTGGCTGTCTCAAGTGACAAGATGCCTTGCAGAGGGATCCAGGTAGATGGACACGCTGGGCTATCTATGATAAATAGGATGAAATTTAACAAGTCAAAATGCCAGGTCCTGCACCTAGGATGGAGTAACACCAGACACGACTATATACTGAGAGAGGAGGGGCTGAAGAGCAGCCCTGTAGGAAGAGAGATCTGAGGGTGCTGGTCAGCAGCAGCAGCTCAGTGTGGGTGAGCAGTGCCAGCCCAGAGACCAAACCCCCTCCTGGGGAGCATCACAAACAGCAACACCAGCCAGCCAAGAGAAGTGGTTATCTTGATGTATTCAGTGCTGGTGCAGCCTCAGCCCAAGCTCTGGACACAATGCTGGGCCACACCGTTAAAGGTTGTAAAGGTCCTTGAATGTTCCCAGAGGAGGGTAATAAAGCTGGTGATAGGTCTGGAAGGAATGTCCTGTGAGGAGCGGTTGAGGACTTTGGTCTTGTGTAGTTTGGAGAAAAGGAGTCTGTCTGAGTGGTGATATTGCTCCCTACAGCTCCCTGCAGAGGGAAGGGGAGAGGGAGGTGCTGAGCTCCTGCCTGAGATTCAGCGATAGGACTCCTGGCAATGGTTCAGAGCTGCACAGGGAGAGGTTCAGATGGCATTAGGAAGCATTTCTTTACTGAGAGGGTGGTCAAACACTGGAACAGGCTTCCTGCTGGGGTGGTTGAAACCCAAAGTCTATCAGTGTTTAAGAATTTGGACTGTGCCCTTAATAACCTGTTTTAAAACTTTTGTCAGCCCTGATGTGGTCAGACAGTTGGACTGGATGATTGTTGTATGTCCTTCCAACTGAAATAGCCTGTTCCATTTATTTTAATCACACCATAATTTTAAGACAGATAATTGATGATTTTAACATCAGCTAGCTGCAGATAGTGAACCACAAAGTTACCTTGGTTAGGTGTTTCCACTAAGACCATATTTTAACCCAGAAAGATATTTAATGAGCTGCAGTATCGCAGCATAAGCATGTATCTTGCTCCAGATTCATCCTTTCTCTTTTGATTGTCAGTTCCTGCCCCACAGCACTTCTATAAAACATAGAAGTCATATCAGAAAAATCTTGACTTAACAAGGCTTAGCCATGTCATGGGCAAGGAAGAACAACTAGTTTCATAAAGAAAGATTACATGTCTGGGTGCTGTGGCAGAGCTGACATTGGCTATAAAAAGCTAGTATGGTTTTCCTTATCAGGGAGAATTTCTTCCTAGCATATCATAGGGCAGACTGGAAATCCCTGAGGTGTGAAAGGCAGACATGACAGAAGAAGAAAAGGTCTCATATATAATCTCACTTTAAGTAGCTTCCTTTTCTTTTTGTCTCTCTTCACCAATAATGTGAGATATTTCCATTTACGATGTTTACTTTGATGGATGCAGAAATCAGAGCACTCTGGAAATCACAAATTACCCTTATTTCTTTTTCTTACTGTAATTTGTCTGAAGAATAATTGTAGGTGTTTGATAGCCGAGTATTCATCAGAGTGGCCTAGTGATTGTATGCATATGAGCAGTGCCAAATCCTTCTTTCTGAAATTCAGCAAGTGTTTCCCAGCAGAAGCTGTGCTTGCCCAGTGGGGAGCTTGTGTTACAGATGTCCTTCAGGTAGAACACCCATCCTTAGGATCACCACAATCTTCATCCCTGCTCAAAAAACCTATTTCCCAAAAGGCTGTTTGCATATCCCATACTTCAGTAAATTGAGTTTTAAATAGAGCTGTGCTGTATTGCTGGTAAAAATATGGCAGTCATCAATGCTCAGTTAAGAAACACTGAACACTGAATAATGGATATGGAATTTCAAAATTCTGTTGGAAGAGAAGCCAAGTGAGACTGTCACATGCAGAATGAGCAGCATATATTAAAAAACAAATATTAGTTTATTATTTAGAGTTTCCTCTAGTCTGTAGCCTTCTTCTTTTGTTTTTGCTGATTGATATGTTTTGCTATAAAGTACTTTCTTTTTTATATTGGTTCTGAACATGGGCTCACTCCCAAACCAATTTTCAAATTCCATTGAAGACTCTTAGTGGCAAGTGTTGGTGAAATCATTTTTATTGTATTCATTTTACTGATTTTTAGTGGAAAACTATATCTATACTGGTGGTATGAATGTTCATTAACTAGCTGGAATGAATTAAACTACTGTGAAAGACTGCTAAATTAAATGTATTCAAGTAAAAAGAAGCATTACTCACAGACTCCAAGCATCTGCCTCAGATGAAATAGGCATCGAACACTGGAAGCAGCAGAGCCTTGTTTCACTGTGAAAAGAAATTATCTTAAGCCTTTACACTCAAGAAGTTAAATCAATGTTCTGGACTGGCTACAGTTAAAAATAATTGATAACCTATAGGAAAAACAAATGAGATAATGCTGAACAAATAAGGACAGCCTAATAAATTACTGAAATGTATGCAGCAGTGTGAAGGGGTTATTTTCATGGATTTGGAAAGGGCAGATTTGTTTAGGGGCAATGAATGACAAAGATCTGAGATCAGGGAAGGAAAAACAAAATGCAGCGCATATATTTTCCTCATTTTTAGAAAAAATATTGCTTTATTCTACTAGGAATGAATAAGAAAATACTTGCGTCTTTAAAAAATGTAATGAGCTGTAACATGCATATAAACAAAAATAAAGTAAAAAATGCAGAAAAGTTACAAATATTAAATACCAAAATACTACACAGAGCAATTCCACATGTTTTCTCAAATATAAAGAAAAAAGAGGCATAAGGAAAATACAGAGAAAAATCTTTAATTAAGAAGATCTTTTTGCTGGCAAAGTAAGATCTGTCTTCTTTCTGGGCACAGACCTGTGACTGCAGTACATTCTGGGGAGCAGTGTATCACAGACTCTTAATCAAAGATCCTTGTTCTGCATCTAGATTTTTCCTAGTGTACTAGCTTTGTGATACAGCACCACTTTGCACTTATTTTTCTTTAGATATTGTCTGAAAATAGAAAAAAAATTAAACATATTAGACACCATCAGTTCTTGTTTCAGCCACCTGAATACTAATTTCTGAATATTAATAATGGTTTGGGTAGGTGATCTGTGTAAGACTAAGACCAAAATCAATTTCCTTTTCTCTTAGAAGTTTCTAAAGGGGCATATTGTTTGCCACAACTTCATCAGGTGTAGTTCCATATTTTCAGACATGATAAACAATTTTTTTTGTAGAGTTGTATGCTTAAGGAGACAAAAAAGGTCAAAGCTAGAAGTCATGATTTCAGAAAGGCTTGGAGGAGATAGGAAAAAACCCACAGTTTTAGTCTTTTCCTCTTATTCAAGCAGAATTTTAAATTCAGATAAAAGAAATTCTGTGCTTTGGTCCCTTCCTTCCCTTCCAGTTTTTTTCCTCTCTGCAACTCACATATAAAAAATAAAGACGCTCCTTATACACTGCATTTGTCTACTTAATCTCTGAAGCATGATAAAGTATGGGGAGGAAAGTCATATTTATCTTCTGTATAAATTTCAGAAGTTTATTTCTTTGATTCATTATCTATTACACAGAGGTTGAATGAACACAGGAATACTTTCAAAGAGAAAATAAGGATTTTTGCCAATTATTTGAGGGTAGAATAATGATTTTCATGTATAGTCTTTGAGTTTCATATTTCATTGGTGGGAGTGTTTTAAGGAGTGGTGTTTTATTTATTTTCTGAAAAGATTAAGAAAGTTCTCCAAAAACCTTTCAAAGGCTACTAGGATGGCTGACAAATTAGGCTAATTTTTCTTTTGCTGTTGCCTATTCTTGGGGACATAGGGGGAAACATTTTTCCTATGTCACATGCTAAATAGCTGTCAAATTCACTACTTCTGGTAATTTACAGAACATCATATGATATTTAGATCAGAATACTAAATCTTCCAGAAAGGTTTTATTATACTTTTTCCTTTTTACTTGTAAATGAATGCATTTTGAAGAAAGGTCTTAATGCAAGTTAAGAATTCAGTCATATGTTAAAGCTGGTAGTGCTTGCAGACTGTGTACAGGGCATACTGACTAAGAGTTCTGCTTCTGTTACTCAACATTTGGGGATGTAGATTTATGGCTGAGTTATCAAAGAATGTTCAAACATCATATTTTTAAAAATTTCTTCTATTTCTAGCTGAAAACATTTAGTATCACATAAATCATAGTATAAAGACTTCTGTATATAGATAGTATTGTCAGATTCTTAACAGACCCTGTTATGCAGTTAGCAAACCATATGAGACAGTGGAGGAAATAATATGAGAAGTACCATTTCTTCTTTCCCAAAGCTTCAGTTCTTGTATTATTTTCTGTCTCATCTAGAGCCAGTTTGTAATGAGCAGAACTCAAGTAACATAAGGAGCAGTGAACATGTTTCCTTTCCTACAACAACACTCTGGCAGGGAGAAGTGTAATAACTTTTGGTGAATCAGAACAGCAAAAGCATGTTGTCTGCAAATCACGAGAAAGGAGATGTCTGGTTTGGGACTTCCTTGGGATTTCACTTCCGCAGTTATTTTCATTCATTTCCTTCTGCTATTTTTCCAGAATCACACCCTTCCCTATGGTTTCCACAGTTATATCCAAGGCACGTTGGAGACTAAGAAAGAATCAAAAATCAAACAGGCTCAGATGTTCTCATGCAATAGAACTATTCAGGCTCCCTTTATTTTCACAAAAAGCTCTGGAAACATGTCCTGTCCATTTTCCAACTGTTGCTAACATTTTGCAGAAAAATGGTAGAACCATGGGAAACTCTTGAGGATGACACACTCCCACAGACACAGTTAATGTGCTATATGGCCAGCTGCAAAAGCAGCAAGTGTTCAGGCTGACTACCTACCCCAAAGGAGAGTTGTGAGGTGAGGGTGAATAGAAGTGGAAAGCAGTGCAGGTTGATGAAAAGTGTGCAGCCTTCAGCACTGAATAAACCTGCCACACACCTGTAAGGCTCTGCAGCTTGTGTGAGTTATAAACTCCCAGCTGCTTGTTGCCTCTCTCCCAGCCCTGGCAGCCCTGGGATCCCTGGGAAGCAGACCAAGGCACTCCCAGCTCCGGACAGTCTCCAGCAGTCTCCTCAGCCAGCCACCTCTTGTTAAAGACGACAGATCAAGTGCCAGCAAATGAAATGATGCTGTTGTCATAACCTAAAACTTACATGTCCCATAGGAAATGAATTTTCTTTGTAAAATGTGCAACAGTAGCTGATAAAGCGTGCACAAGATCATTACTGACTGCATTTTTCAATTCTATATTTCAAATGCTGAAACAACTGCTCTGAGAGAAATATATCTTGCTTTTGTTCCTCTTATTCTGAGACATAGTAAAATATTTCCACACTTTCAATTGCCTTTTCTTATGTTTTCTGTCTTTCCAATGCTGGCGTCCCCTCATTCAGGCAAAGCCAGACGCGATTTTACGTTGGTCTCTTCACAGTCTGGCTTTCACTCTGAAATGTTCAGATCTCTGGGGAAATTGTACCCAAAAGGTTTGCAGTAAGTTATCAATGTCTCCCTCCAACTTTTATTTTTCCAGAGGACTTTTTAACCACTTTGCTATCTAATCATTCACTAATTCTGCCTCAGTAGCCACTTTGCTGGGACTGTTTAGAATAACTTTAGGCAGCTAAACTTTGTACTTTACAATATGACTCTGGATCATTTAAAAAATGCTCTGAATGTTTCTCATGCCACTGTGGCTCAGACTGCTTTGAGTCATGTTCTGCCAGCGGTGGTTCAGTCTTCATCCTAGCCATCTCTGTCTCCCAGTCTGGCATTTCAGACTATTTATAAAAACATTTGAAAGCATAACTGTGTATGAAATATTATTGGCATAGATACAAGTAAACCAGTGCTAGTAATATTATCACTTTTAAATATATGAACATTGGAACTGCAACATAACAATAATAATAAAAGTCATAACAATTATATTACAGTTTAAAAAATAGCAGAGGTCACATTCATTCACCGTACAAGTGTTAAACTGTGATGTATTGAACTAATGCTTATGACAACAATATTGCTTATATTTCCTGGGTTTTCTGCAGCAATAATCCAATATTGCTTATTATTTGATTCCAAGTTTTATATCTTAGTACACATACTGCTAAAGTTCCTGCAACCATTAAGCATATGTATTTTGAGTCCTCCCTTCTGTATATGTCATCGTATTCTGAACTGTTCCACTCAATGTCACAGCAATTTTTATCCAAGGCTATGACAGACAGTAATTGCCCATAACCTGTGAACCAGATTTATTCAAGTCATCTCTTCCACCCAAGGTCATGTGATATGTAATTCCAGAACATTCAGAATGCCATGTATTGTGTCTTTGGGGGTTTTTTTGTACTTTCTTCCTGTGAATTACAAGTATCAAGACAAGTTTTGTCTTTCTCTAAAAAATGTGTGGCTTCAGGTCACTCTTATGTAATTATTACAGCATTTAAATACTGCAGTGAACTAATCTGGAATTCTGTGATCCCCTCAGCAGCCTATCTCAATGTTTTAAATACAGCTTGCTCATAAAATAGTGTACTCAAATCTTCATCTTGTTGTTTGCTTGTTTTGGTTTTTCATGGGGTTTTTTGTTTACCTCTATCTCCACATACTTAAAGGCACAGAAATTCTGGTTTCTAGATATCTTCATGAGCAGGTCTTATTCAAAACCTCTCACAGAAACACAGAATGGGTAAGATTGAAAGGGACCACCAGTGGACTTATCTGATCCAACCTCCCTGCTCAAGCAGGGTCATCCTAGAGCACATGGCACAGGATTGCATCCAGACAGTTCTTAAATAGCTCTACAGCCAAGTTTGTTTAAAATCTGTGCTTATATTGATATTTGATATTTGAGCAAAATAACAGCAAAAACTCCAGAATTTGGATAAATGTTCTTAGGTGCCATAAAATAAAGCTTTTCTAACCATGCTAAAGATTAAAGGATCTCCTCTGAAAACTCTGCTTTCCATCGTGGGCTGTTATTTTGATTTTAATACACCCTGCCCACTTCATTACCCTAAATAGCTGCATTGTTTCTCCTCACACACTGAGCTGCAGTCTTCTGAGTTTCCTGATAACCCTCCACTGGACTTGCACCAGGTCAGGGATGTATTTCTTGCCCTAGGAAGCCCACAGGCAGGCACACCAGTCCAGCTGTGAAACCCTAGTGCTCAACAGAGGGGAGATCTAAACCTCCTTTGTCTTGCTGCCACAGCTCTTGGGCATTCCCTGCAGAGGCAGACAGCTCGCCTTTGTTGTATACCAGGATTCCCCATTCCCTTTCTGCAAACATCCAGCTGGTGCCCAACCTGTATTGCTGCAGAGTGATTCCATCCCATGTGAGAGATTTCTGGAGCAGCATACTACTATACAAAAATCCTAAGAAAACAGTCAGAAGACATCACCATTTATTTGATCAAACATTACAAGCAGCTGACAGATATTCATCACAGAAGAGAGCAGAAGAAGCCCAATACCTTTAAAGATGGTTGTTGGGTAGGTGAATCAGCAAGGAACAAGATGTCAGTTTTCTGAAGCCTAGCATATCCATTCTGAACTGAAAACAAATTTTGAAGCCATTTGTAGTGCTAACTTATGTTCCTTGTTGTGCTGTGTTTTATTTTTAGTTGCTGAAATGTCTGGCTAATTTACATGGAAAAGAACTCTACACAACAATACCAGCTGTTTTGCCATTGGCTGGTGAGACAACTCCAGAGACGTTTTAATAGTTGTTGATGGTGGACTAGCATGAAGCTTTATGTGGAGTTAGGGGTTAGTCTACTATAACAGAATAGATAACAAAGAAATGTTACCTGCATAAGGGTTCTCCATCTTCCAAAGCAATCCCTTTCTTCTTCCACTGTTTTAAAGAAACTTGTGCTGAATTATTAGTTTTATCAAGAAAACTTTGATAGCGTAATCAAACATACAGGGATATAACTTCAGCTACAGCCACTCCAACAAACTTAGAACACCCAGTTATAGATGAATTGAATTCAAAATGTATGGGCTGATATCTACAAGAGATGAATGGCTAAAGCATAAAACATCACAAAAAAATGTAAATTAAATTTCCATAGAAAAAGCCAAACTACAATTACCATAAGAGTCAGTACAAGCATAACAAAAGAGCATGGAGTAGAGTTCTGATTAATAGGAGAAAAATCAGTATCAGCACAAAGATTTACCTGTCTCTATTTCAGACTCTGGTTTCTCCTGGAGTTTTATTGATCAAATATTCATAATCTGCCTTTTTTTGCCAATTAAATAATAATAATGTCTGTCATAAGTTGTAAGGTCATTTATCTAAAGAACCTCACTCCTGATTCACTTCTTTCATCTTGTGTCTTTTATTTGAAACAGCTCTTCTTTCCCTGACAGCAAGTATTGAAAGCCAAAATTGACTGAAATGTCAACTTTTCAATCTATTCAAGAGAATACAGAAAATATATTATAAAATGTAGTGTGTTTTATGACTTAAAGAAGCTTGGGGAAATGTGTTTCTACATCTGACATGCATTTAAACTTTACGACAATCCTGTTCCAAGAGGAAACAAAATTATGTCTTTTCTATTATTTGTAGAAATTTTCTACAACTTTTATAATTTTTGTGTGTTTGATGGCAAATCTTACAGTATTACCTTGTAAAAATATAAGTTCCCTTTCCCTTCCTTTCCTTCTTTCCCTTTCCCTTTCCTTTTTTTTCCCCTCTGAATTTCAAAAGAGGTGCATATCCCAATTCCCTCAGACAGATACTTGAGGATAATCTTTATGAGCAGGCCATAAAACACTTACATCTTATCTTGAAGCAGTTCAGGTGTGGAACAGCTCATGTCTGGATGACACACAGTCCTACACAGGATTGCCTGTGCCTGATTTAACACCCTAGCCCAGAGCTATACCAACATAGGGCACTTTTTGATGCCTACAGGGCAAGCTGAGGACTGCTTAAAGTGATTCTTGCAAAGACACTTCTGAGCTTGCCAGTGGGACCTCAGCAGGATGATGCTGAAGCTTTTGCCTGGAAGATGTGGGTTCCTGGTCAGGAGCAGGAATCAGCGCTGAAAACAAAACATGATGCCCATAGAAGTACTGGTTTTAATAATTATTTAATTATGTAATTATTTAATTATACATTAATTATTTAAAGAGTATTTATTAATTATTTAAAACTGCCTTAAAAATAAAATAAACCACCTCCAGACTTGTAAAGCAAGTAAATGACATTCCTGCAAGAGACCACTTGCCAGAAATTTACCATTGCTATCAATTTCCTTGAGGGAAGTAGAGGTGCTGTGTTTAAAAGCTTCAGGCCTTTCCTCATTATCTGATTGTTTCCTGAGCAGAAATAATTTCTCTGTCATCTCTGGCAAATTAAACTTAAAAAAAATTCAACTAAGCTACTCCCTAAGATTTATTTCCTCTGTATCAGCCATCAGCCTGTTCTCTTGCGTGTCAGAGCAGTGCCCATGAGCAATCTGATCTCCTACAGTACAGTTAAGACAGATTTTGAAGTAACTTGAGAAAAAGGGACACACAACGTATCATTCGCTTTGCAAATGTATGAGATGTAGAAGAGGAAATGCCAAAGCATTTTGACATTAGCTCTTGATTCTGACTGGCTTTCACGACTCATTCAGTTGGTGAGTGAGCAACGAGATTGTACCAGAAAAGGAAACTGTGAACAGCCTATTTAAATTAACATATGTTTCCTCAATAAACTATTTCCTATTCTGATTGCAGGTAGGGCTGTGCTAACTTTGCCTTGCCATGAACAAGCTTAGAAGCAAAGAAAGTGAAAATGTGGCTGAGGCATTATGTGTATCACAACACTTCTACGTTCTACTGCCTCTTAGGTGACAATGAGAAAGAGTCCAATGAAAAATGAGCTTCCTTGTGCTTCCCTTCAAGAAATTCTGGGTTAGGCTCCAAATCTGAGATTCATGTGATAAACCCAGACATTCTATACAAAGGTTTAATTTACTATTACTGGGGTGAGTTGACCTTGTCTGGCTGCCAGACCCCACCCAGTACCTCTCTCACTCCACCTCTTGAACAGCACAGGGGAGAAAATGAGATGGAAAAGCTCATGGGATAAAGACCAATCTCTGTCACTGGCAAAACCGACTAGACTTGGGAGAAAACTAAATGTACTTTATTGCCAATTAAAAATAGATCAGGATGGTATGAAGAAAAGACAAAAACACCTTCCCCCTACCCTTCGCCTTCTTCCCAGGGTCAGCTTCAGCCCTTCACTCACAACTCCTCTACTTTCTCCTCTCCCCAAGTGGTACAGGGGATGGGGAATGGGGCACTGTGGTCAGCCCATAACAACTCCTCTCTACTGCTCCTTTCTCCTCACACATTTCCCCACTGCAGCATGAACTCTCCACTGGGTGCAGGGAAATCCACAGTCATTCACAGAATTGCCTTCTATATTCGAGTTTGAACTTGCAGTATTGTGTCAGCTGACACATCCTCTCAATGCAAACACCTGATAAACTGAGTAATGCAGTTAGGAGGGTAAATCAAGGATGCCTGATGAGGCTCAGATCCTTGCAGAAGGTGGCTCCTTGTCCCAGCACAGGTCGAGCACAGTGACAGTGTGGCTGCTGGCGTCTACCCACACCACGGTGCCACTGACGCACATCGCCTGGCCTGGAGTCAGGGCTGAGCTGGGCACGCTGCTCCCACACTGGGATTCAGGCTCTAAACCAACACATAAGCCTGGCCTTTCTGAATCTTGCTTTCCTCCCCATGTCTCTGTTTAGTGTCTTCTAAAAGGAACAATTTCCTGCCTAGTCTTCCTCTGAGGACTAAAATGCAGCATTTGGATGAGGCAGCTGTACTGAAGTGACTCATGCTCAGTTTATACTCAATTTTCAGGTATTAAACTGATGCTCTCAAACATAGTAGAATTGCTATGCTGTGCCCCAGTGGGTTTCAAGAGTGATGTTTTCATACATGTTTTCTCAACATTTGGTTGTTTAGGGCTTCTTTTCTCTCTTCCTCATATTTTTCATCGTCACAAGTTCTTTTAATTGCATCTTTTTCTTACTTAGAGTTTTTCCTACTGTTATTTACTCAATGAAGATTCATGCAGCTCTTTTAAAAACATCTCCTTGCCACAGTATCTAGTAAGTTTTTTTATACTTTTCTGCTTGTAAGGTGTTTTTATTGTCCATTTCTCTTTAACCAGAAAGACTAATGTGACATCACTACATAGCATGGAGATGGCAGACACTCTGGATGATGAAATTTCCAGCTCCAAATATAGCCAGTGGAGCTGGACCACAGAATTTATGTCAGGTTGAGGTTTTTTATTTAAACAATGTGTGGGAGGTGTGTGTGTGTGTGCACATACTACCTAAGGATGTATGTTATCTTTCTTTTTGTCTTTATAGAAAGGAGTACAAGTCTCTGAGTACAACTGCAGGTTCAGGTTACCTGTTGCTTACATGTTCAGGTGGGCAATCTCCACTTGTGAATGGGAAGTACAGCTAATTGAGCTCTTACACTTTGCACATAAACCAGTGTATTTAAACCATTCTGAGCTGGACACTCTGCTAGTCTAAAGCAGTACAGCTTGGTCTATATCAGTAATTATCTCATAAGCATGTCCTAGCATCATGATAAGGACCTTTCTTTTGGGTTCTCCTCAGTTTTCTGAAGGAGTGATATATTTTCATGTATCTTATCAACGCAACTTAAAATTCTCCTTTTAGAGGTAGTTTGTGCTCTTTATCAACAATGGTGTAAAGGCAAAGGGCAGAATATAGAAGCCTCAGAGTGATTATAAAATTTTGTAATGAGAAAACCTGACCTCGTAGGGCTACAGAATGCAAATAGAGAAAATTGACAGGAAAGTTGTATGTTGAACGTGGAAAAGTTATTCTGGATTTGAGTACCATTGTAGGTACCATCTTGTTGATGGCATGTTGCAAGAGCTTGTCGAAATGTTCTAAAAAGCTCATTTAAATTAATGCACACTGCTCTTCTGCCTTCTTCCTCTGCCTCTTTCTGTACATTGTATTTATCACAGTGGCCTGGATAGCTTGCTCTATTTTTATAACTCCCCCCTCCCTCCCCCCCTGCAAAATACTTTTCTGGCATCTGGTATCTAATAATCTCTTCAAATGAGCTTCTTCCAACCTTATAAATGCTCGTGTCATCTCCCACAGGGATGGATGGCTCAGTTGAAAAACAAGGAAGCTGGGAGTTTGCATTCCACTCCACTCAAAGAAAAGAAAATGGAGTGGTGATGACACAGCTGGCGGTTCTCATTCTCATCTTTCTACAGGCACTCTCTCCTTTGTTCCCTGTGTGGGCAGGGACACATTGAAAGAATCAAGTGACAAAGATGCTGGACCAGCTCAGCCCTCATCCTGTGTCCAGTCTGCCCAGTGAAGTGTTGGAACTCCAGGGAAACATCCAAGAGCAAGTGCTACCTCTCAGTAAAAAATCTATGCTCCTTTTCTAGACCTCAGATACTCCAAATAGTATGAAGCCTGGATAGATTTGAGGCCATTGATGAGAAACTTTGTAAATGTCTTCAGATATATATAAGTGACTCTAAAATATGAATCATTTTCCAAAATTGAAGTGTTGAAAATATCCATCTTAAAACATATATTAACCCCACCAGGTTGATAGGTAAGAGTTTTAAAAAAAGCCCTCCGCATTCAGCCCCCAGATACTGCAGAACTGGAAGAAGCTGGGCAGAATTCTTTATGGGAAATGACACTTCCTATTTTCCCCCCAGAGATTCAAAACAGTAAGCCCTTTTTTCACAGGCAAGTCCTGAATGGCACAGATGACTCCTTAGTGTCAGCCAGGGGTGCTAAGAACATCAGAACAATTGTATCGGGTCAGAGCAGACATCCGTCTAGCCCAGCATCCTGTCTGGCGGTGCCTCAGCGGATGCCTCGGAAAGTCCACGAGAACAGGAGCTTATAATAATGCTTCAAACATCTGGTGATTTGTAGCACAGAGATCTTTATCATTGAAAAAAGTGTCTTGGAAGTAAGTAAGTAAGTGAGTGTTGGTAGAGTTTTTTCAAGTTCTTTTTTTTTCATACTTTGTTTTCTTTTGAATAAGCTTTCAGACTCCACAACCTATTGTCAAGTATTTCCACAACACAGTGACACGATGTGTCATGACCCATGTCCTTCTATGTCTTTTAAATCCATCAACACTACATTTATTTGAAGGTCTCTAGGTCATTCAGTACTTGAAGTTTCATATTAGTCATTTCCTTTCCAGGATAAAGGATCCTTTCCAGGATTTTCAGTTGTATATAAACTACTCCACACTTTTGATCACCTGTGTAACCTTTAACCATTTCTACTTTACTATTTTGAGATGTGGAGCAGAATTGATTTCACAGAATCACAGAATCATGGAATAAGCTAAGTTGGAAGAGATCCACAAGGATCATCAAGTCCAACTCCTGGCCCTGCACAGCACCATCTCCAAGAGTCACACCATGTGTGTCCAAGAGTATTTTCCAAAGAGTTCTTGAACTCTGTCAGGCTGATGATGTGACCACTTCCCTGGGGAGCCTGTTCCAGTGCCACCACATCTGGGTGAAGAGCCTTTCTCTAATGTCCAACCCAAACCTCCCCTGACACAACTTCAGGCTGTTCCTTTGGGTCCTGTCACAGTCACCAGAGAGAAGAGATCAGTGTCTGCCCCTCCTCCTTCCCTCATGAGGAAGTGGTAGACTGACTTTCACTGACTTTCATCTTTCAACGCCAAGAAATGCAGGCCAATGCATAAATGTATTAATCCCAATGTAGACAGACAAATCTCATTTTGAGAAGCAGCAGGAGTGGGCTGTTCCATAGAGGAAGGCAAGCTGTGAGCCAAAGGTGACAGGCAGCAAGGTGGACATATGTAGGCCCCTCACTTACAGGAGTGTGTCCCACACCATCCAATACTGAAAAGCACATGCAAAAGCAGTGACAAGGTTCAGCTGACCGGTCTGTGACTGCAGTACAAGGCTCTAGCAATCAGACAGGACCAAGTCAAGCCAGGAAGTCATGCCACCAAAGAAGGAATAGAAAGGTACATAGGTGCAGCTGCAACATAGCTTGGGGCCTAACTGCAGCTCCCAAAGTAATGGATGGAGACTCCCAGAAAATCTTACATATCCTTCTTGTGTGCCCTTTGTTCAACACTGAGATCTGGGCTGCCACACAGGCACTTTGCCAGAGCAAATCATCAGCTCCTCCATCTGAAACCCAACCAGAGCAGAAGAGGTGGTAGAATTTCTGTGTCTGGTGCAGGATATGGACAGTCAATGCATTGAAATTATAAGCTGGAAGTGAAAAATAACTTGTTTCAGGTGCAGAAGTAGAGATAGTCTCATGTTACTGTTGACAGCATGTTACACTTTTTAAAAATTCTAGATGCAGTTTCATCATTTTCTTGCAACAAATGTAGTACTCGCTGTTTGTCAGTTTGGTTTTCTTTTATAAAATATTTGAAATGTTCTGTATGTTCTCCAAATGAAGTGAAAAAAATTGACTACATTTATTTAATGGTTTTCCTTCTTGATCTGTTTTGAATTTTCTTTCTTCTCTGCTGTTTTCCAAATCAAAATATACATCTATTCCATGCTGTGATTCACACTACTGTGGTTTAAACATGTAAGGGACGAAACCTGGACATGTTTATAATATCTGGAACAGCAGAATGTAACTGACCATCTAACAGCTTCAAAATTGGTAAAACCTGTTGGAATTAGATCACGGGGAAAGCATGTAAGATTACTTAAAAATAAACAAGTGAAGAAATGTGAATAATCTTTTCAGATATTTAGATTATTTTTCCCTTAAGGTGAGTGGTAGAATCCTGTTAGCTTCATTAAGAGCTGGAATTTAACCCAGAAGAATACCACAGTTAGCCATGTCAAGCAGGACAGCAGTTCTGAAGCCTGTTGTTAGCTTCTGCATGCTGTTTGAGGTGACCAAGACATTAGATGTCTCTACTTCTGTGTGGATGTATAAATACTCACAGACTTTGTGAACTCAGTTTAGATCTTTTGCTTTGATCTATCAGATCATCTTTAAAAGGGAACTAGACTTGCCTTCAAATCATATATTATATTATACAATAGTGCTGCTGCAGGTCAGATCCCTCAATTACCTGCACTGGTTCCTGGCTCTTCAGCTGAGCCTGTGAGTCACAGCTAATGTCACATAGCGCATTCGTTACCAAAACAAGAACTGTGTGAAAACTTACCCTCAGGTCACGAAAGAGGTTTTGTCATAGAAATAGCTACAGAGAGCAATTTTTCCATTTGCAACACTTGTGAGGTAACAGTAGCTGGAATAAATGAAGAAGGTTGCCACACGATCCTGGACTGAAGGAACGTACAATGTGACCTATCAGCCACGCACAGGTCTTCAGGAAATGACTCACCACTGCGAACAACAAAAATTCCAAGGAATGGCCAGGGTCAGGGTGCACAGCTAGATATGTTTTGTTCTCTTTATATAACTTCTTCCTTCATAAGAATTGAATGCATCAAAAATAAATTCAACTGAAAGATTGTGCCATCCCTGTGGTACACAAATAAACCTTTGAGTTGATTGAATATGACTGTTAATATCAATTTTCATAGAACATCTTTCATAGAATGATAAAATGTTTCTTAGCTGGTGTTGCAAAGTCACCACTTCTATTTACACTACAGACAGAAGATAAAAAAATTTAAACAGTCAAGTTTTCCATTTTCTCTTAGTCACCTTTGAACAAATCTTACCCTGGGAGTGAGCTGGAGAAAACTTGGCCCAAAATAACTTTTAGCTTGCCCTTTTATCTCAGTCTGGAGCCCCTATGCCCATGGTATTTCCAGAAATGTAAGAATTTTAATTAATTTATTTTTTAAAAATACAATTAAAACTATATTTTTGTAACAACAACAATAAGATCTTTTTTGTTTGCCTGATAATATTTTTTTTCAAAGATTTCATATAAAAGCTCATCCTCCAAAGCCTATAGAATTCCAATTCAAAGATTCCCCCCACCTGCAAAAGCCGATATTCTCAGGCAATCATATAACCCAGGCATTAAGATAAATACCAGCTGTTATATAGTTGACAATTAATACATGAAAAAGTTTAAAATCCTTCATCTCAGTGATGAAGCAAGCAGGTATCAATACACAATTTTTTATGAAACATTAATTATAATATTTGCATTCTTCAAGCCAACACCATATGGAGCAGAATACCCAAGGGCCAACAATCCTTGTGTATTATTTTCTTTGAAATGTCTCTTTTTTTCCAGAAAGAGGAAAATTCTGTCTGAAAACGATAATGGCCGTTCTGATCACAAGGTGTGATTTTTTTATACGTTAGTAAAATTACGTCTGAAGCTTAAACCAATATTTACAGACCAGGTGTTACCTGGACACTAATGTAAATGAATTTTTTGTTTTATTTTGAAATATACATTGTTGATAATGAAAAAAAAAAAAAAGAAATGTACAACAGAATGAAATATTAATATATATTTGTTTTGTAGGCATAAATACACATATGCTGTAATAAAGAAGCTTATGACTGCCAGTGTGTTTACCAGTCTCGCTAGTCCATGATGCATTCACTGTGTCAACAGAGCCTATTTGCTCAGGAAACATTAGTTCCTGTCAGCATCTGAGTATTTTACTGGCAGCACGAGTGATGTAGTAAACAGACATGTCTTGGAAAGCTCTGATCTGCTGAAATCCAAGTGTCTCCTCTTTCCTAGCCTGTACTCTAACATTCAAACTAGCTGCAACTGAAGCCCTCATTCCTGCTCAGTAAATGCTCAGCTTATTCTCTCTTCTGCTTTTTATTTCTATTTCTGTCATTGCAAGGCCCTGGTTTAGAAGCTAATGCATTGTGATTCTTACAGTGCAGGAGATGTGAGGTACCTCTGCACAGCTCTCTCCCCCTCTCTCCCATCATATCTCTCCCAGATCACTGCTCCTTTGGCTTGGGAAAAAACTGCACACTACTTTAGCTAAATTAAACTCTCCATAGCCTTTAATTAAACTTTCAGTGCTTTTGTTAATAGCCGTTCCTATTTGGGTGTAATTTAATGATAATAGCTACCCTGTAAAAATATGCTGCTTTCAAGGATGAAATGTCACCATCTAATCTTTTCTCCTTCATTTATTTTTGTCTTTCCTTTACTGGAATGTTTCTTATCAGCTTGCCTTGTCAGAAGAAACAAACTCTTTCTAAAGACTAATTCTCTTCTTGTGAATATTAATGACCTGGCCCGGGAGAGAGACTGCACAGAACCAACTCTGTGCTTTGCTTCTCTTAGAGCTGAATAAGAAAAAATGCAGTTCAAATCTGATGTACTTTTTACTTGAAAAAGAGCAGACATGATAAATATAGGCTCAGTTAGACATGAAAGAAGGCCTGTGAGAGTCTTAAATTCTACATCTGATACATTTAGTTATTATTTCTGAAGCCGTTTTATCTCAGTACACTTACATTGAAGTAAACTGGATACAATTTCTTTTGCTATATTGAGAACACTTCTCTTAAAAACCCCCACAAAATGTGGTAAATTTACAAACTGTTTCTTTGTCTCTAGTTTTCATACAAATAGCTCTGGTTGTGCTAGATGTGAATCCAAACAGTCTAGTATGACACTTGAACTTCTGGACAATACGATTATTTGTGCTTCTGAAATTATGGTAATTGCACTTTTTAGGACATCTCTTGGTAACCTACAGGTAATTCTCAAGCAGCTATGTTAGATCACCAATGCTACCAAATGTTAACTGTACTAAAAAAATCTATTTTCTTCATTAAAATTATACAGATTTTAAAAGCCAGCAATTTAGTAAAAATGCATTAAATTTCTATTGCATTTTCAGAAAGAGTTGTGACGATTAAGCAAGTAGCACTTATGTTTAATACATTTTATATTGTGTTATGACAAATTATTTTATCAATTATGGAAATGTAATTTCATTGGGAATGGATTGTAATAAACAATTGTTCACAAATGAGAAATACAAAGTGTTTTTTAAGCGGGAATTCTTTCTGACCTACCAGAAAGAAAAAATTTAAAAACAACATTTTAATGAAACCCACATATGGGGCCTTAGTAAAACAATTTAATGTTCATCCAGCATATACAGAAAATTGGATTCCATACTAACGTGTCTAAATACAGACCAAACAAAAACCTAAACATAGATTAAAGCGCTCGATGCTTGATCTCCATTTTTTGAATGATCCTAGCCATTACTAATGCAGAAATGTCTTTCAGTTGTCCTCCAAAATTCCTGTGCATACTTAGCAGTCCATCTCCTTATAAACAGTTTAATTTGTGTTTGAGGAAAGCAAAGAAAATATATGTAGCAGATGCAACCAGAGCCAGCTCAGATGTTCTCATGAAATGTTTTACTGATGCAACAAGATGTTTGTACCCAATATGGTTCATCCTGGTAAATTTTTGAAGTCCTGATTTTCCATCAGAAATCTCTCAGCAAAATACTTCATTTCAGCTTGATTTGATTCTAACCAGAATGGTTTCTGTGTTGCCTTGTGAGTCCTACACTTCTACCTTTTGGTCTTTTCTTGGGCTTAAGCAGCAACATTTTTAGAGCATGACAGGGCTGGTGGGATTCTTGGTGCATAGGGAGCACTGTTGTCTGGCCACAATATCTGACACTTTGAGAATCTCTATTTTCATCCAGTAATCCTCTTCCTTCTCAAAGGTAACATTCCACTGGAGAAGATACAGATGAATATTAAATTTAAATTAACATTAACTTTAAAATAGCTTGAAATTAAGCACTTCAGGTCATTTTACCAAGTCAGGAGGAGTAGTTTAATTTCAAGGATTTTTGAAATGCTTTGAAGTGAAATTGCTGACATTTCTTGCCTTAAACTTTCCAGAAATTTCCATCGAGTTCTTTAGATTCCCTCACAGAAATTTTTTGCATTTATAGAAGGAGAATCCGATCTGAAAGGCTGTCTTCCAAACTTCTTTTTCTTCCTAGAATGCTTTACTGTAGAGAGCAGTACATGTCATCCTTTCACAAACACAGAAATATCTGAACAGTGGAGATGAAGGCAGAGCTGACCAATGTCTGTGAATGACACTCATGCAATCCACCTCTGTAGGATCAGGTCTGAGAGGAGAAAGAGTGAGAAAATGCTTGACAAATGCTGGGAAAGCATATATAAACACCTGTGAAGGTTTTTAACCCTTTTAACCCTTGACTGCAGAAGGTGAGGCAACAGGGAATTATTCGCACAGAATCTGGGAAACTGGGAAAGTGCAATTACTGCCTGCATTATCAGAACTCTTCCAACAGAATTAAATTTTTTCTTGCTTGAGGAACTTAGCTAGACCTTCTAAATGAAAAGCATTTTCCTCATCATAAAAAGGATTTCAAATCCATAAGGTATTTCATTTTGGTTGGATTTTTTTTCCTAATTTTTTTTGTTTGTTTTTAACTTATGTTCTTATATTTTACACCTGATCTGTAGGGCTGAGGCATCCCATCTGGACATAACACCTACAGATAAATCATTGCTAAATTGGCCCAAGAGAAAACATAGTGGAAAATTATGCAATATAGCCACTTATTCTGCCAGAAAAGCAGATTTAAACAGGCATTTCCTAAAGTGAGTAACGTATTGATCCAAAATCAGAATACACCAAGCCAATTGAGACCTGAAAAACAGTATGAGACCTTAACTCACCTGCTAACTTTTACACTGTGTGAAGCACCAAGAAAAAAAACAATTGCAGAACAGTCATTCATAATGAGCAACAATGTCTGCATTAAGTATTTAAAGTTCTAGGAAATGCTTTTCTATAAGAACATTCCCACCCGGTAGAAGAAATATGAGACAAGAGAGAAATCAAGACTGTATTATTATAGTGCCCACTTGCAGCAGTACTGACTACAGTATCATTTTGCTCAAATATCAGTGACTGGTTTAAATTGAAAGTCTGAAAGTTTGCCTGATCATTAAAAGTGTCTCAAGTATATAAATTAAAAATAATCTTTTTTTCCCCCTGTTTAATAAAGCCATTGCTGCTGGGGGAGGGGAGGATAAAAGAAAAGGTTTATTGAAGTTAATTTTTTTATCTTTCCAAAATGCACAGAAACTTCCATATTAATCTATCCAAAAGACAAATATGTATAAACAAAACATCACTGTTACTTTAAAGATAGTGTATCTGTAGATCCACCAGTGCCATTACGGGTCATATTTCAAGGCTCTGAAATAATTTTCTTAAAGTCCTTCCAGCACTGCATTGGGATCTTGGCGGAGGAAAGCTTCTGGCTGGAAAGCCTCTGCAGCACTGGAGGGACTCTGGAGAGATTTGCACTGGTAAGAGTTCTTTCTATGTCAAAGATCTAATTTAGGGCTAAAGACACACAGTGTCCTTGCCATTCAATACTACTTGCCACCTTATTCCCATCAAAAATTGAAAAGCTGGACTTAAACTTGCAAACTGCACAAGTTAGGAAAACTCTTGATGGAGCTAAGTGGGTGCAAAAATTGTCTATCAAGTTTTTGACTCTGGTTTGGAGCCCTCAAAGATGGAAAAAAAAAGAAAAGAAAAGAAAAGAATTGTGTAATATATCAAACTGTGTTCCTGATTTATCCAGGAAGAAACACTGGCACAAAATAGGGAAATTGTGTACTGGTTTCAAAATGAGAAATGACTACACTTTTTCTGAAACAAAATAAAACCTAACATTCAGATATGTTTTATAAATATTCAGGAAAAGGGCCAAAAATTTTGATCTGGCACTGCATGCATTTGTCTCTGTGCAGCAAGAGAAGCAACCTCTTATGACTGTGGAGAGGAACCAGTGCCAGCAAGACTCTCAATCTCTTTGCTTTTTGCAGCTCAGGAACTGGCAGCAATGCTCTGTTCCTGCTGTGATGTTCGGGTGACAGACACGGCCTGCCATACATCTTAACTCATGTGCTGGGCTGCAGAATTGCTTTCTAACTGCTGCTTTTTCCAAAACTGATGTTTTTCTTGTGGTTCCCAGCTGTGAAGGGGCAGCATGAAGCAGGAGCAGTCTTTGTGGTAGTGGTTGCAAGGTTTCCTGAGCTGCAAAACTAACACTTCTTATCACCACGTCCAAGTTCTCCAGAAGCCAAACAAATGCTGCACCCAGTCCCTCCAGGAGATTTTTCCCAGTCCCAGAGCATACAGTTACTCCAAGTTATCTTCATCCTACAGCTACCATGCAAGCCTAGCAAGGATTGCTTCCCACAGCCAGATACATCCCACACCTGTAGCAACTCATGCTACCAACCACCTACTGGTCTACTCCCCATATGTCTGCCCATTTCTGCAAGGAAAGCAGCTACCAGCTTTCCTGTTCCACACATATGGGCATGCTCTGAATCCTACCCTAACGCTGCACTTGCAGGTTGAGTTAATTAAAGGCTAGCGCTTGGCACATATCAATCTGCGACATGCCTTGAGTTTGAGAAACTGTCCCATGTGGAGCCACACAGAACTTGGTAGATCTGTTAACAACAGAAAACAGATGGTAATAGTGCATTCCAAAGGATCTTAAAGAAAAGCTCCTGACACAGGAACAGGATTTCAGTTGCTACAAATGCTGTAGGCTAGGATTTCGAACAAATTGTTGAAAAGCATCCTCAAGTTTTCAACCATAAAATAACCCTTTGCCAGATCAGATATCTGAAGTTCTGCTCACAGCTCTTCCTGGGACTATCAGGGAGCATTTCTTCTCTCTGTTTTTCTTGGCCAGGTTGGTCTGCTGAGAGAACTTTATATTTTTGCTTCTCCTTGCCCTTTGGCTTTTCTTCAGCTTCCATTAACAGCTTGGATAGAAAGAAGCTGAATACTTCCTTACATTGTGTCTGCTTCCAGCTGCTCTGATGTTTAGAGATGCTTTGTGACCTTACAAACTGTAGAGTGGGCTTAGAGGATGACCTTTCCAAGTGTTATCTGGAGGTGAGTAGACCTCAAAGCAGCAGCAGTTCTGAATTTACCCCACTATTCTGGCTTGCATATGAGTTGGTGCAAGAGAAGAGAAAGGGAATAAGCTATTAACTGAGAAAGGAGATGTATTATTCATGGCTCTGACCGATTTTGGAGCGGGCTCAAAGTGCTGTCAATCACTGGTGGTAAATAGCCAAAAATGAAAAATGAGCCTTTTTTAGGCTGTGTCAGCAGTATCAATCACAGCAGCATCCAAAAATCATGAAATAGATACAGCACATTTCTTACTGCTGGTGTTCAAGCAGAATATATCTTAAAGAGACATAAAAATCAGGACATATTACCTTAAGCTCGTTTGGCTACTCACACTTGTTTCACACACTGTACAAAAATGGAGGTTTTCTTAACATGTGTCTGTTTTTTTGCAATTGTTTCTTTTCCTTCTTAAAAATGCTTGGGTTTGTTTTAGTGTGATGTTTTTTTTGCATGCTTAGGCTTAATTTTAAGGAAAAAAAACCTGTTACCATATGAAATCTAGATCTTTTGTGCTGGAGAGGCACGGCTGGAGGTATTAACTGGTTTTAACTTTGCTACAGAGCAATGCCAAATGCAGACTTTTTGCCTCCAGTATTTCAGTTCAAAAAACCAAACCAAACCAAACAAAAGTAAGTACAGGAAAACCTCAGCATTTCTCAGGCATTTAAAAAATGTCTCTTAAATTGTCTGTTTCTGAAAAAACAGCAAAAGAGCCCTTATAAATTAATGTGGAGGTCCGCACAAGAGACATGAAGTAGACAGAACAGTGATGAGAGGTGTGACTATTTGGGCAGTGAGTCTTCTTCAAAGGCAAACCTAGGCTTTTATACTTCATGAAAAACCAGCACAATCGTGGCAGTCTCGATTTAGATTTCTTGGGCTTACTGTTGTGTAAAAGAAGCTACTAACAATGATAATCATGAACATTTAAGGAAATGTTATTCCTCAATTCTTTGTGCAGGTCTTGGAGGAGGATGGAGAATTCAGTACAGATAAAATGGGGACTATTCTAATACAGAGTACATGTTGAAAATCTCTTTTAGTAACAAGATTTAAAATACTCTTTTAATAGGTTTTGGAGAAATTTTCACAAAAGTTAAGTTGAAAAGTTGAAATCATTGAGTTTTGGGGTTTTTTTCCCTTTTTTTTTGCTTAGCAACCCACAGTATCAACAATATCACTGTCTATTTTCATGCCTTTAAATTTTAGCCCTTGCTTTTAAGGTGAAAACATAATTCAAATATCTAATTAATTGCTTACAGCAACTGCTAAAACTATTCTCTTAACTGAACTTCAAAATAGTTTGGCTGCATTTCCTTCAATGCTCTTCTCTCTCCTTCTAATAATCTTAGATTTTTTTCCTTAAGTTCTATATTATTCAGTTAGTAACTTATTTTATGTCTTAGTTTGGGAATTATTAAGGCAAAATCCTATGGTTATTAATGGGAGACCCAATGCTCCAATATTGTTCTTATGTCTGTTATTTATACAGTGAGCAAGCTTCTTGCTCCTCCCTCTATACGAGATAATATACTAATATACTAATTTCTAAAGCATTTAGTACAAACATGTACCAACATAAAGTATAAAAATCTGTAATTAGAGTGCTGCCTCTTTTTACTTGGAGCTGTATTAATAAGCATAATATTAAATTATTATACTAAAAAATTAGGTTCTTACAAGACCTCCACTAATAAGAATTTTCAGTCCAGTGTGGGAATTCATATCTAAGTGGATGCAAGTAATTAGCTTCATATTCTAGCTTCAGTTTAGCATTAAAATCCAATGAGCTTCAGTGGGAACCTTAGACCTAAGACTGAAATTGTTCACTGTGCTTGACAGATTTGTCAGCCATTAATTGTGAATGGACTGTGCCTGTGAAACTAGGTTTTCATCCTTGGCCAAAGTTTGGTCTTTCTTACAGTTTGGGAATTTGATTATTATTAGAGAAAATGCTGAGAGTGGCTCAGCATTAGAATTAATTTGCTGCCCATGTTCATTTGAAAATCCCCTCCTGAAGGCAGAGGGATGCAGCTGGTGGCAGTGATGTTGCCCTCCTGCAGACTCACGTGGATGCAACACGGCAGGTCCTGAGAGCAGCGGTGTGCTCGGCATCGTCCTGCTCCACGCTGCAGCCCCTGGAGCGCCCCCAGCCTGGGGTTCTGCCCAGCTCCCTGCTCCACCCAGCTCTGGGACTGGGCCAGCTTGGGGAAGAGATTGCTTAGCCCACCTGAGTCCTGGACTTTTTTCCACACCATTAACTTCCCTCATAAGCTCCCTTGTTCCATAGCTCCAGTGAACTCTTGTTCTTCACTCTGCTCTTGTCCTCCATGCCAGGGAAGTTTGGGATGCTCCCATTCCTCTCCTGATCCATCCAGTGTATTCCCTATGCCAAGTGTGTGTTTCTCTTTCTTTTCCTTGCCTGCCCTGAATCTCTTCCCCACCCTCCTGGGGAGCAGGCATACTGAGCTGACAGGGCAAGCAGCTGAGGATGCAGCAGAGCTAGAAAGTGTCACGGGCTTCCTGGAAACACAAATTGATCTACAAATGTTTGTGAAGAGTCCTGAACCTCTGGCTGTGCTGAACCTAACAGGTTATTTATTGTATCCAGACACATATTTAACAAAAGAACCTTGTCAAATTAACAAGAAAGGGCCTTGTGCTCATTTGAAAATGGCTTACAAATATAAAATATGCACTTGATAGAATTTAACATGTATAACAATAATAATATTTCTACAGCCTGTTTGTTCAAATTGTTTTAGAAGTCTTTTGCAATCAGTAGTTATGGTTTAGACATCTCTTGTTTGTAGCACCTTCAATTCATGGCTGAGGAAATCTAAAGCACTTAGGAGAAAACTTTTTTTTATTTGCTAAATTTAAAAATTGAGTGAAAATAGTATTTTCCTTTATTTCCTTCATGCAAGGAAAACAGTATTTTCCTTGCACAAAGACGTTCACCATGAGTGGACAAACACTACAAAAACTAAGGGCAATATTTTGTGTCTGAGATGATACATTTTAGCTAGAACTTAATATTTGGAAGACAAATGTAAAGTAGTTTAATAAAATGCTAGATAGTTGTACATATTACATACATAAACAATTAATTACATGTAGGTTTTATTAGACTATGTCATTGCAGTGTGGTGTGCGGCAAAGAATTAAACAATGAAAAAAGATTAGAACTGTATGTGCCACATCATCCCAAGATAAAAATCAAAGTTCTGTCTCTTCCAAAGCAAATTACTGCAGAAAAGCATTACAGGGACTATCTTGGTCAGAGCAGTAACATACAGTGACATTCTTCACTGCTACAGAAAATCAGTACAATCTCATTACCCTGCCTCCCTGCAGGGCAGCTTGATGCACTTACGTTAAAGTCTCCATCTCTTACCTGTTTCTTAAAATGCTTGCTGTTTATGTCTTCAGGGTTCTACTCTAATTTTAGCTACAAAGAACCCTATAGCTTTATAAAACAACTAATTTCAGAATTGTCAAAATTTTTACATGTTTAAGAAACAAGACCACCTTGAAATAAAATGGTGTTTAGTTTAAGAACTTATACAGTGTCATGCTAATCTTATAACATCTTTGCTTACCAATTACTTTTTTTCTCTGAGTTTGTTGCAATCATAAGAACCCTGGTTAGTTTGCTGCTTGTTTTACTGTTTTGTTAAGGCCATAATGCAATGAACATTTCATGAAGGACAATAATGAAAACACACCATTGGCCCTGAGCTGCATGAACATAAACTGAGATAGAAAGCAAAAATGAGAAGCAATGCGGAAGGACAGAGGAAGGACAGCAGCCCCTAAAATGGCTTTACAGATAAGAAAAACAATCTTCTGAATCATTAGCGTTGCAATAGTTCATACCACACAAGACTAATGATTATTTTTTACAGTAGTGGAAAAGGCTTTTTTTCCATATACAACCAATGTAATTTAGTAACCCACTTTTACAGCATTTTCATGTTGGCTTTGCTCTCAAAGTATTTTACCTACATATCAGTCTGTTTAAAAATAATGGTATAATTGTCTAAGTTCTATTGGTGTGTGTCAGATTTATTGTTCACATCAATGACAACTTGAAAAAATTAGGGACTAGGCTTCTCTGTAGAAAAAATATTAAATGCAAACCAACAGCACAAAGTGCCACATGTTTTTCTGCATTGTGATTCAGTACTTAGCAGCAAAGGAGACTTAATAAAGTTAAATGTAGATCAGTTCATTGGGCTGTTTCCGCTTTCTGGGCTGCTGAATACATCACCAGTTACCAGAACTGAAAGCACATATTTCTTTTTTTTAAGAGTGGCCCAAGGGCTCGAATTTCTTCACCTTTCACAAAATAAAGTAGTAGCAGTGATACCCACCCAGGCTGTGGTCAGGTGAGTTTCCTGACCATACTTTAGACATTACAGAACTTGTGGTGTTTTGAAGGGGAAAGATGGGGAGTGTAGCTAAAAAGTTTTAAAATGTGCACTCAAATCGTGGGGTTTAATTTGAGTCTGATTTTCAGCTAAGTAATAAACAGCTGTAGAAGTCAGCAAATCTGTGCTTCGCGGAGGAGAAACTAGAAATATGAAGTCTAATCATTTTCTAAGCATAACTTGTTCTGTTTACACACATAAGCCTTAGTAAACATTTTTCCAGCTGTTCTCTGTATCCCTGAGAAAAGCTGTATCCCATGTACTGCAGAGTAGCATACGTGGAGATCAAATTATCTGACATTTTAAGTAACCAACAATAGCTGTATAAAGGTTGCATGTCATGTAAGCAGATTGAGGCTTGTGGCCAACATTTGCTATGTACAGATTTTGCTTGAGATGAAGGGAATAGGAAGTATCTTTCTTTATAGCTTTCTTCTTCCAGTCCAACCAGAGCAGCAACTGTGGTGGCCACAGCAGACAGAAGGGTAACTATTAAACGCGTTCTTCATGCAAAAGCACAATTCCTGTTTATGTCAGAGTGATTGGGGATGCTGTGAAGGAGCAGGGCAGGTTCCTGCTTCACAGCTGGGCTGGCCTAGAGACATAATCTGCCTAATTGTTGTTTTGGCTGCATGTAAACCGGCATCTGTCCTTTGGCTGACCAAAACCACTGCATACTGCAAAAATAATGCCACTGAAATACAATATGCACAGTTTGGTATCAGCAGGCCAGATAATCTTTAACATCACTGAATACTGATGAGAACCTGCTATGATACCTCCAGGTCTCTCGGTAGGAATACTGTTTTACCAGCAGAGAGGAGGATCAGCTTGACATAGCTGCAATTTGTCCCTCTGGTCTCATGACAGCTCATGCTACTGGTCCACATGCTCCAGTACATTCAGAAACTGGAGGATACACACATACACTTCTCCTGTTGTCTCCAAAGGTATTCATTTGGATGACACTGTTATTTTTCTTCTTGCCTGCTTTGTTTCTTTTGGATTTAGTGTGCTCCAAGAAATTGCAAACATTGTTTTACTTCAAGCTATACTTCTGGTAAAAGTCCCATACTTTTAACTCAAATAATTAATTTTATTTCTCTGGTATAATGTGATTTATGTCACCCCTGTATCAGAGCTGAGATGAAAGCAGACACTGCAATAGCCACAAGCATTTTGGTTAAAGAGGACCCTCTTGTTAAAACCAGAGGAGAAGTGCTTTTAATTCAGTCCTTGATGTGTGACACCACACATACTCCCTACTTCCTTACATAATCAAAGCAGGAAGAAAAAAGCAAAAAAGCTAAAAAATAATGAAATGCATGACCTAGAAAAGGAAGAAGTACAGTGAAATTAAAAACAAATAAACATTCCATGCACCACAGTTTAAGAAACCTGGAATGGCAAGATTTTTAAACTAGCAAAACCCCAGGAAGGAGTCTAATTTCCATTTTACATCTGATGTGTCAATTTTGGTTGTCACTTTTATATGGATTATCCTGAAGCCTCTACCCAAGGAGGGTAATCTTTGCTTATTTATGTGAACATCAGCTTCAGGACAATCCACATAAAGACAGTACCTGTTTCATGCTGTTCAAAAATTAGTAAAAAGCTAGCTTAAAAGAAAGAAAATGGAAGAGGAAAATATTGTACCATGTTGCTTTATATCAAAAGCCAGTGTTAAATGCATTATGTATTTTATTCACAATGTTCTTACTGAGTCTATACTGAGGCTTGTCTGTGGAAAAAATGAAAAACAACTACAGATGATCCCAAATTACTTGGAGCAGAATATTTTAGATTAATGGGTAATACAAGCTTCTTTTTCTAAAATTAATTTTATGAACAATGTATAAATAAGTAAAAGGGATAATTCAACTTCATTTGGGATTGATAAATTTTCAGGAATTATTCATCTGATTAAGTGCGTAAGATAGTAATTCCAGGCTGTGATTCACCTGAAGTACACCAAACAGGATGGGATTCGTGGTGCTCTGACTAGGTAAAGACTCTGTGCCAAGAAAATGACTTCTTTTATTTGCTACCCTCTTGGCTTGTGCTGGGGACAAAAGCAGCATGTTGTGCCTACTGTCCTCAGCAGACTCTTCTTTAATATCAAAAGCTGTGAACCTACTGTTCCAGGAGTCTTTTGTCACTGGGCTTTTGCTTAATTCATCACCTTCTCCTCATAACAAGTGTGGGAGATTTTTTGGAGTGTTACAAGTGCCAGTTACAGATGCACAAAACGGGTGTGGTGAGTTTACTTTGGATGTGGTGACTTCTCTATGCCTTGCAGGAAGCCAGCAAGCTTAATCACTCTCTCAATATGCTCAGAAGCCTTTAAAGCCTCCTATGGCATAAACAAGGGAAGAAGATACTGTCCCAGAGGAGATGAATTGCAGCTACACTCGGGCATCTCCTCTGGGGAATATGGAGGATAATCTCAGAAGAATTACTGCTCATATAAGCATAATGTGGATGCATGGTGTGACACAGAACCTTTTCTTCTCTATTTACACTTTTGTTTTGTGGTAACAAGATACATCTCATTTTATTCCTCCTTCTTCCATGGGTTCAGAGGTTGGGAGTGTTTTTTTTGTATGTAAAGAAAAATTTCCACCAATAAATGAAATTATGTCAATATAGAGGTATCTAATTGATATCAAATGCAATATATTAACTGCCTCTGCTCATCCTTGTAAAAACATTTTTAGCGTTTTTGTGCAGTCCTTCAAGCTCTTACTGATGTGGACGAAAATATTAACTGGTTCTACCAGAGTTTTAGACTTGGAGCCATGATAAAGAAGCAAGCTTCACACTAAAAGGTATTTACTACCTCTCCATAAAAGTATATGAGATGGATTCTGAGCTCAGCACTGTTGACTGACAACACAGTCAGGAGGAGGGAGAGCGAGCCCCTGGGCTGCTTTTGGCATTTGTATTCTGTCATTCTGCTGGGAGAAAGGTGATACACACACCCCTGTGACGGTGTCTATAGATTGTGCAACTGTGCTGTGTGTAGTGGAGCACTGCATGGCTTGAGCCACTCGATTCCTTGGGAAAACTATGGTTTCCAAAGGCAAACGTGCTTAGAATTGCCCTGGTGTTTGTCACTCTGGTCTTCAGGTATTAGGGAGCATATTTACACAAATAATCAAATTGTACAACAATTCGGCCAAAATGTTATTATTTTCTTTATTTATACACATAATACTTTGGGCAATATTGTGACCTGGGAAGATGTATATTTTCGTTTGTAACAAATTGAGTAAGAAGGCTCTGATTGCTCAGCTCCTTAACCAAATCCACTTTTTATTTTTCCTGTGCCAAAACATCTCTTTGTAGGCTGGAACTTGAGTTTTCTTGCACGTTAAAAACTTTATCAAGGGCGCATCCAGTGACATACTGGTCTGCTTTCACTGCCAGTACAAGGACTAACTATGTGTCATGTTCTAAGAGGGAAAATAGTCACTGTATCATGTTATCTGTTCTTAATTTGTGTCAGTCCCAGTGTCTACAGCTCATCTTTGTGCAGGTTTTGCATTATTCCTGGATGCTTTGCATGCTTTGGCAGGCCTGCCAAGATGATCCAATTTGATCGGAAAAAAAATTATCTTTGGATTTCAGATTTGAGATAGATTGGATGGAATGGATCTAGAATAAGTTACTTAATATGGTGATTACTCCTATCATTTAAATGGTGATAAAGTTCCTAAAAAAGCTTGAAATGAATGAAAATTTGAAAGGGAGGGAAAAAAATTCTTACAAAACAAAAAGAAAAGAAAAAAAGAACTTTAGCTGCTACTGAAATCCCCCCAATGGCATTCTACTTACCCTATAAAAGGCAGGATGAGTATTAAAACCTTTTAAAATTTAAGTCTGAATCAACAGAATTGCAGAAGATTCACTGTTTAAATTTCCAACTAGATTTGGAGAAAAACTGATGTTTCAGATGATGAAAATGCCTCTATATTTTTCAGAGAATGATGTAGATTATTCTAGTCCACTAAGATGACATTTCCATGTATCATTTACCTTCATAGACATCAATGAGTTTTAAACAGAAACTGGGCTGAAACATAGGAGAAAAGGGGTACTTTTGACTTGCAACTACATTTAAAAATGTTTCAGTTACATTTTCATTTTGTTCAACTGCTGCTCAGGATAAAATACCTTTCCTCTACTGTACCAGTCAAACAGTCTCAATGCCTGTTATTTTCACAAACATAAATTTGGCACATTCACTCTCTCTTCCAAGGTTTTTTCATAGGGCACCACCAAATCTAATCTGCTCTGAGCCTTTGAAGGTTTTCAGTGGAAGGTCATGACATCAAGTCTGGAAAACATGAGAGGCAAAGCTTTGCTTATGGCTCTTAAAGTACTCTGATGTCACTTCTTGTACACAAGGTGTTTCTTTAATTACTTACAGTGCTGTAGGGTTCTGATTAGAGAAGCTTGGTGAAGGGGTACAGTCATTTCTGTAGGTGCTGATTCCAGTACTTTCTTGACTCAAAAAATTATTAGCATTGAACATGTTGTTGATTAAATTAGTCATTATGTCATAGTTGTGCCACAATCATTATACTGTATAAATACAACACATAAAATAATAGGTTTTTAATTGCTATTGTTCATACAGTCTGCAGCCATCTTTCATTTCCAAGATGTGAATGAGCAGTAAAGTTGTGGAGCCTCTCATTCATGCAGCTCAACCTACCATGCAACTCATGTTTGTGGAAGAAAAACAGGTACAAAACAAAAAAAGATGGAAAGCAGACCTAACCTACAAAGCAGTAAGAATGAAAATAATAACATCACTCTTCAAAAAAGTCTTCATCTTTTGCTTGTTTAGGCTCATGTCCCAATCCAATAAGGTCTGTTTTCAGTATGATTTAGATAAACTTACCCATTCTTTTTTGCATTCCCTTCCTATCTCCCATGCCACACCTCAGTCTCCTGTCCTCTGGAAGCTCAGGTGTCTATGTACATGCCTGGGGTTTTTGGATCACATAATTCATTTTAAAACGGGAACAGGGTTAAAAACATAATGTAAATAAAGAGAGAGAGCACCTTAAAAACAATGAGTTGTTTCTTTTTTTTCAAACTGTGAAATGCATTCACTTAGAAAAATACAAATTGGGTGGTAGAGCCAAGAAAAAAGGCAATAGGGTTGAAGGTGTGTGTTATTTTAAATGAAACTTAAAGAACTTCACAGCTTAAAGGATTTTTGCCCCTTTCCTCCATTTTTCAAATATCAGAAATATTGTTATAAAATCCAGCAGAGCATTTAGATGGTTCTTGCTGCATTGAAACACCACATATTGCCTCATTTTGCAAATGGCCCATTTTAACTTGACCTGTGTACTTTCTTTCAGGTATAAATTAAGGCTACAGCTTTGCTTGTATTCTGGAGCAAGAGAAAAAGAGCAACATTCATTGTCCTGCCATTAAATGCAGAGCTCTCCAGCTCTGTCCTGGGTGAGAGGTGTGCATGCTGTGAGCACCTGTGTGTGTGTGTGTCTGGCAGGGTGTGTGAACACAGCCAGGGTCAGACTGGCTGTGCCCATGGAGCTTGGCAATGCAGGGGGGTGTGTGTGTGTGAGGGAGAGGTGGCTAGCAAAGGTCAGCCCAGGCTAGCCACTGAGCTGGTGAAAATTGTCCCTGAGCGAGAGCTGGGAGGGTCTCTAAGTGCAGCCCTGGGTGTGAAACCTGCAGGAAAGCAACTGAAGCCAGCACTGATCCTTGCCTGGACCCACAGATCACCAGACCTTATCTGAGGTGATGCCAAGATGGTTCTTTCTTCCTGTATTTTAAGTGATTAAAATTTTAAAAGGTCATAAAGTGTAAGAAGAAAAGATACACAGTGAGCAAAGGGTTACTCAAAAGTTGTAATAGTTCAAATCAATTAAACCTAAAAAATGGTAAGCGTTGAAGCATATTGTTATTACAGAGAAATATTGCAGATAAACGCAGTTCCCACAAGAATAAAGTTGCAGGAAAACTTGATTTTCCTTTTAACAACTTTTTTCCCAACTTTAGAAACATCTAGGAGAGATATGGCAAAATTCTGGGTTTTTACTGCTACCTGACTTGTATAGCTCTGTTCTGTCACTTTGAATCCCACGCTCATCAGGAAATGACAGATATTTTCACAGGCCAAGAAAAACAACAACCACTAAAAACAAGAGAAGAGGGAGACAAGATCGCTCCAAAAGTATTATTTAAAATACTCTTTTCCTCTCAAGAAACACATTTTCAGGGACACTATGAATCCAGGAACAATCTCAAAAAATGAACAATTGTTCACATGTATAGGCCTGAAGCGTTTCTGAATTGGATGGTCATTTAACAACTTTTTTGTACAACTATGAAACAAAAATGGGCATCTAGTCCAAGCATTCTTTTTATTTTTCCTCCCATTGTAGAATTGCTAATAAGGACATGTCTGTTTATGCAATGCTGGATAAAACATGGTGGATTACTTAGACTTTAAATAAATGGTGTGAAAAAACTCCACAGATTTTGCTAGCAAAAAGGCAAGGACAAAAAATGAATTAATTCAGACATTTTTTGAAGGAAAAATACGTGTCTTAACTAAAAATATGGAGTGTAGTGTTTAGATCTTCTTGATCTCTGTGATAAAGAGACAGTATATATACACAACCGTTAATGAAAAACACCCTTCCTTTTTATAATTTTAATTGCTAGTTATGAGGGCAACTCAAACTGAGCAAAATAGACCTTATAAGGAGTAAACACAACCTATTTCAGCAGATAAGGCTCTTAAGGAAATTGTTAATGTCTTCTTCAAAAAGACATCATGCCCTGTAGAATCCAGGGGGAAGAATGAAAGATCCTTGATAACTTTTCTTTCCTACCTGCACCCTTGATCCCATTTACACTGCCTGGGGTTTGGAACACCTCAGCATTTTTTTCAGCACATGATTTGAGCAAATGGTATCAACTAAACCTACTTCTCCTCTCCTTACCTATAGAATCTAAAAAATGCTCTTTGTTTGTCTCATGTCTAACAACCTTATGCAGTATACTTGCCTAAGTATCCTGAAGTCTTCTGTCAGATTTGGATGGACAAAAAACAGAATCTGAAACTATGAAAGAATGTCTACATCTATATGAAGTGGTGGTCAATGTACAAATATAGTTGAAATAAAAGCATCAGCCACATTTTCAGGATCAGTCGTCATTTATGTGTCTTCCTTTCTTCCTTTGATTTTTTTTAGATAAAAAAGAGCAGTCCTGCACTTTTCATCCTGATAACCATTTCCTAGCCTCTGCCTCTAAAGCTGTAAAATTTCACAAATTTTAGTTTCTGCTCGTTTAGATGTGTATCTAGTTCCTAAGCACAATTAGTATGCATCAGAGAATAACCTTAATTCAGAGAATAACCCTAATGCAAGAAGTAAACACAATTTTATAACCTTTAGGGTTTTCAAATAAAAGGATTTTGACAGTGACAGGTATTTTTCAAAAGCTGTGATCTCATGATAAATTTCACAAGTTATATGGTAATTTTGGAGTGCTGAATCACATACATCACTAATATACAGAAACAGACCGCAAGCAAATCTTACTTCATTTTAAGTAATTATGTACAGAATAAATATGCAGGAAGTATCACAGAAACCCTTGATTTTTAAAAATGCATATGCCACTGTTCTGCATCTAGTAAAGATGTACAGAACATTCTGAGATAGAAATGCAAAAATCCCAAGATGATGGAATTCATCCCTCTGGAAGTACAGCATATGTTATACTAAAACTTGAGTCAACAAATTGGCATTTCTGGAAAGATAGATGAAACTATGATTCCTAACATGTATCAACAAGGTTTGATATAGCTTTTGAGCATGGAAGTAATTTTTCAATCTGATTTTAAATGTTCAAGTAGAACCAGTAAAATTAAAACAGCATGGCAAAGATGATTTTCAGCAGTAGTGAATCTGTGCAATTAATATGTACAGCACATCTGACTTATTATTGACTGTATCGTGTTTATGTGGAAAGGTTTTGGTAGTGCAGGGGCTGAGAGGTGGCTTAGATTGGAGGAGAGGAGGCTCAGGGGAGACCTTGTTGCTCTGAACAGCTACCTGAAAGGAGGATGTAGCTAGGCAGGCAGGGGTCTCTTCTCTCAAGTAACAAGCAATAGGTCAAGAAAAAATGGCCTCAAATTGAAAATTGAACCAGGGGAGGTTTAGATTGGACATTAGGATAAGATCCGTCACCAAAATGGGTGTCAAGCACTGGAACAGGCTGCCCTAGGGAATGCTTGAGTCACCATCCCTGGAGGTTATTAAAAGATGTCCAAATGTGGCACCTGGGGACATAGTTTAGTGGTGCACTTGATGATGCTGAGTTAAAGGCTGGACCCAATTATCTTCAGGGTCTTTTTCCTTCCAAATGACTCCATCACTGCGTAAGAAGCTGCCAGAAGCTTCCTCCATGTCAAACAGAGCCAATGACAGACGACTCCAAGGTGAACCCACTGCTGGCCGAGGCTGAGCCCACCAGTGACAGGGGTAGCACCTCTGAGATAATGTATTTTAGAAGGTAGGGAAAGAAAGCTGCACAACTTTATCCAGAGAAAGGAGTGAGAATACACGAGAGAAGCAGCCCTGCAGACACCAAGGTCAGTGGAGAAGGGGAGGGAGGAGGTGCTCCAGGCGCTGCAGCAGAGACATCCCTGCAGCCTGTGGTGAAGACCATGGTGAGAAAGGTTGCCTATGCAGCCCATGGAGGACCATGTTGGAGCAGATTTCCTGGCAGAGCCTGTGACCCCACAGGCTTGTGTCCCTACAGGCTTGTGACCCCATGATGGAGCATACTGTTCCTGAAAGAGGGCAAACCCAAGCTGGGATGGACCCCACGCTGGAATGGGGTGAGTGTGAAGAGCAAGGACCAAAAGGGACAATGTATGATGAACTGACCACAACCCCCATTCCTATTCCCCTGTGCCACTCAGGTGGAGAAGGTAAAGAAATCAGAAGTGAAGTTAGGTCTGGATTACTTGTTTATGCAGTATTGCAATTTCTATGTAAAAGTCCTGCTATCGATGAGAAATGCTGCTTTGACTAGACAGACCCATCAATACTAAAGCTTTTCTTCTGGGAAATACAGGTTGAGGTTTAGTGACATGACAACAGTGTGTGGGAACAGCACTATCAACTGAGACAGTTTGATTTGTAGCAAACACATTTCCTGGTAGTGTAACTTCACTTAAGCCAGTGGATCTACGCTGACAAGAAAATCACTGCTGAATGCAAGAATTAGATATATACCTGACTTGATTTTCAGAAGTGCTGAATCTTTAACAACTTTCACTGTGACTGCTAAAATAAGTGCCTGAAACTGGATTTAGGAGCTTCATTAGTTATGAAGTTTCTCTGCCATTGACTCTGCTAAAACTTGTGCAAATGAAATTATCTGAATATATTAGGGAGGGATGACCAAAGTTGCTCTGTGAGATCTCCTTTTAAATAGAGTAGGCATTACTGAAGTCCAGAAAACTGTGACTGTTTAGTGTCCTGAAAAATAAGATCACTTGATTTTTAAATACCTGGCCTTTGTCCTCAAAGCTTGAATATTGTAGCTTTACATGGTGTATATATTAGTGCATATATATCACACATATATATAAACTTTTTATAGCTCCCCTATCAGTAAAATAAACATTATCCTTTCTTTCTGCACCTCTGAAAACTTTTATGAAACCAAGCTGGGAAATAATGAAAAGAAATTGTGAAACTCTGCAGAATTTTTTTCCTAACTTCCAAAGAATTCTTTCTAAAATAAAAGGCATTTGTCAAAGATGCAGTGAGCAATGCTTCAGCAAGTTATGCATGATGAAATAGAATAAAGAGGAAATGTGATTAGGCACAAAAAGCATTTCAAGGCACTCCAATGAAAACACTTGACCAAATATAATTTACTGACTAATCTTTTAATTTTTTTTTGCTTTTGAACATCATAATGTGGCCTTTGATATCAAGGATTTGTGCAAGGCAAAGATATATCAGCAAGAGCAACATAATAGCTCATTTATTTATCGACAAGGTGAAATGTTTGTTAAAAAATGGCTATTGCATACATATCTTAGAGTTATCTATTTAACAATTACTCACCTCCTATCTCCCTGAGGCCAGCCTAACCCATCTATGACAGTGAGAACTGTAACTCTTACATAATGGAACCTTCATGACACATACAAATATTCAGGAATATTTTAGATCTTAATTTTTGTGAGTCAGAAATATTTTCTGAACTCAGGTCCAAGCATAGCTTTATAATTCTTGCAGTAACATTGAACATCAAGAACCTCAGAGCTTTTTGCCTGAAATATTATTTCTGTTAAAGGAGTAAAGACCCATATGTTTTGTTGAATCCAGGATCCGTAGTTTGTGAGCTCTAATGAGTATGTGTGGTGATTCAACCTGAGTCCTTGTTGATCTTTCAGGTTTCAGTGCTAATATTTCTGAGGGCAAATAGCTTGGAAGCCTGAAGTCATAGCTATTCCTAAAGGATGGACGTCAAGATATTTATAGGTTGGAGTGACCCAGGTGATGGGATTACTCCAGAGCTACAGGATACAGGCCTCCATCCTGTTCTCAGTGCTAAATGCATCAGTTTCAGGGGGAGACTATGGCCCTTGTCCAAGTGGCCTATAATTCTTATCTCCTTCTAGAGGGCTCTGACTGTGTCTGACTTCTGTGGAACTTGTCTCTCTTGGCCTGCCTGCTGTCCCATTGCATTGTGACCTTGGTAGTAACAAAGCAAAGTCTGCGCTGCAGCCCACCAGAACTGTTATTTTCTAATGTGAAAGTGGAGACACATCCTGCAACTGAGACACAAACTCTTCTGAGATAAGGCTGATGTATTGCTTATGACAGATAAGGCTAATGCAGGCAGCTGCAAGGGTTGACCCTGCTCATTCTTACTGCAGGCTGGGATGTGTCCCAGGACCATAGCTGGGTTTTGCTCTGCATGCAAAAGATTGATACACTCCAGAATACATCCTGAGGCTGCATTAAAATATGTGAATAAGAGGAGAAGCAGAACCACAGAGGGAACTGTGAATCAAGACAATAAACTTTCCTGATCTGAAGAAGAAGGGCCTTGGGAATCTGAAGTGTCCTAGCTTCCAATGGCATCTTCAGGAACCTAGAGCATATCCTCAGCTTGAACAGAGATTCACAGGCATCTATCTGCTACTCACAGGCATCTAGCTATCTCTGAGTAAAGACTTGGAAATGCAGAATATGAATTTTGTCTAGAAGAATGCCTCACATACTTTCATGATGGTGAAAATCAAAATTTAATATGGACATCTTCCTTTAGAAATTAAGATCTCTGTTTCCTTAAAAGTCAGCCGGGGAACTACACTGTGTAGGAAATCCAAGGAAATAATCTCATAATTTAATGGTTTAAAGTTCAAAGAGGGGTGAACTGAAAGTAAATTGGGCATAAACAGATCTTTCCTATACCAGACACAACTATAGGAGCAAAGGAAAATTTAAAGTCAGAAAGCATTCATTAGGGGAGCATTATTTATTTTCAAAGTAGCCCCAAATTTGCCTGCTGATATTAACACTGCACAATTTTCACTATCTTCATTGTTTTGTCTTAAAATGAGCATATGTGGGCCCTTTTGAACAAATCTGTTCTTAGATTTTTGAAGGCGTGTTCAAAAATTTAATAGCTCCTCTATAATGGTCGAGGTGGGACTTGAATTCTTACACTAGAACTACAGATGCCAGTATATTTTCACTTTGAAGTTCTGAATGTCTAAAAAAATGATCAAAGTGAATCTTTATTAGTGGAAGCATACAGAATTTTTTTCTTTCTCAATTTACCTGTTTATTAATTTTGCAGCTACCACTGATTTCTTATTTCCTAAAAGCTAGGTAAAACATAAAAGATTAGAGTCTAGGAGAGATTCCAGAGACAGATGGTAGCAAATATATGCTACATATTTAGTATTTCCACATAGAAATATCGTCCTTTTGCTGCTTAAAGCACAATATTAATTTTAATAGTAAAATAAGAACAATAGAGGGGTCTCCATGGTGACCCACATAGCTCCCAAAATACTCCTCTTGCTCTTTCAATTTGATTCTTATGACTTACATTCTCCAGTGTTGCACAAAGAGCAAAGGGTTTCTTGCAGCAAGATGAAGGCAAGATGCACTGAGAGAAGTGGCAAGTTCCCCAAATAGCCAACAAACTGTAGCCTAAACAACCAGCGCCTCATTCCATGTGAAAAAACCCTTAATCTCAGTTGAATACTTAAGCATCTGTGCTACAGTTTGAGGCCATGCATGATTCATTACATCATGACACTATTCTGGCATTCTCTTTCATGTTTTGGAGTTTCCAGAAGATACTGAAAGCATTCCCACTCTCTACTTCTGAAGACGTCATGTACCATGAACTCCATCAAACAGCAAATGCAGCCAGTTCAGTCATTAAGGGATTTCCTTTATCCAACAGTGCTAAAAACTTCCTATCCCACTAAAGGCCCAACCAAGCCCCAGACACCTGGAAGATAATAATTTCAGAGCTGGCATTACAGGAGATAAGTCAGCATCACCACTGACACTGCAACACTAAGCAAGATAAGCATGCTCTGCTGAGCAGTGTGTTATGCAGTGTTTGTACATCACTGGAAGGATACATAACCACACCCAGGGTAGGCACAGGCTGGGGACAGGACAGAAGGTGCTGCTAGAAAAACCCATAGTGCTGACAGTCAATGTCACTGGACTCCTGAGCACATACCTAGATGTCTGCATGAGCTGGCCATGCAGTCAATGCACCAACACTCCATAGGCTACTTGCACATCCAAGCAAGATCCAGGCAAGGAAGAAGCAGCCTGTTTGTTAGGGCAGAGGACCATATTGCCCACCTGGTCAGTCAGTCTGCTTAAGAAGGGGCATTTTGGGAGGTAGCTGGCATCCTAGCTGCACTCTGGAAGAGGTTAAAGAATTTCTACACAAATATAAAAACGAGCAGAGGTAAAACTGTGTCTGATGTAGCTAACAGCATTCAATTTAATTCTTCTAGTTGGGTAGTATAACAGTCATTGCCCCACTCTTGGCACACCTCATGTACAGATATGGATAGAACTTTGTCTCATGCTTCATAAGCCCACTTCGCAATCTCCTGTTCCTCTCAGTGTATATTTTTGGAACACAGATATGTTTTTATTGCTCTGAATTACTGGCATCAGCCTTTGGATAAGATGTGGTTCTCTCCCGTAACTTGAAGAAGAGGAAGTTCTTCATCTGGTAAGATGTCTCCAAGTATTCAGAATCCCAAGCCTGCAAATCAATTCTCTACCCAGTAAGGAATCTACCATGTGAGAGCCATCACTTGGTTCCGACCACGGCTTCTGACACTTCTCACCCTCCACTTACAAATGTTTTTTTTCTCCATCTCTGGAATATACTGAAAAAGGAATTATAGTAATGACATGCTTATGGTCATCCCTTCTTCACATTAGCTCATGAAGAAGCACATACAGAGAAGCTGAAGTGAGCAAAGTAACCCAGACTCTACTGATAACCCTCCTGGAGCCACCTGCAGTGCAGAGCTCATTGGCTGGTTTTTTTCTGCTGCTGGGTGTGGTAATGAATGAATGTCATTTTCAGTCAGCACAGAACACAATTATTTTTTCCAACACATTTTACAAGAATGGTCAAAAAATCAGTGTGACATGACTTTTTTGATCAAAAAAGCAGCCATTCCATCTGGCTTTCTGAAGCAGGAGAAACTGCCTGTTCCTCAGGGAAGCTATGTGCAATACCAAGGAATCTAGTTCGGGTTTTAAGTAGCAAGTTTTCTCCTCTATGATCAGCTCTACTACCAGGCTTCTTCCCTGTTCATGAACATGTAAAAGACTTACTAATACAAGCTTCTAAAGCACAGCAGGAAAAGCACTATCCATTTTCCTTTTTTTCTCCCCCAAGCTCTGAATTGCTGTTTGTTAGCAGAATAAGGAAGGCACTGTAGGCTTAGTACACAATTGCTAATATATTGTAAGCTCTAACCAATTTCTAAAGCTCTACCTGCTGCAGCAGCTCAGGGTTTCTTGGAACAAAAATCTTACCCTCCATTTTTTTTGGAATCTGACTTACACAGCCAAAATATTTCAGCTGAGATCAACATGAGATAGAATGAGAAGACAAAAACAGTTGGCATTGTGTCAGGAGTACATGAAAATTAAGCAGGTACACTCCACTACCTGTTATAGTAATGTTTTATTTTGTGTTGGCATGAAATTGCAAGAAAATAAACTATTCCCTTTTCTTCCTTTCTTTCTTAAGAAACAGCTTCCTGTACCCTTATCTATATGAGTCTAAGACAAATTTGTATGTGTTTTCCTTATATAATTAACTGAATCTCAAGTATAGCAGTGGAGAGCTAAGGAAAGAAAAATAATAAGGATACATACCATGTTAAAAAATTTTGATTGAAAAAAGCTCTTTAAATCATCCCAAAGAATTGTGTCATACTTTCTGAAATGGTGACTAATGTGTTCCCCAGTGTGGCACACAACCAAAATCAATGACAATAGATTAACTTTAGTATGCTGGATGTAATGGTTACATTTTGGAAGGAACATTATCTGAAATTGGCTTTAGCCATGCTACTAGAACAAATAAGGCCAATACTTAGAAGTTAAATGCATTCCAATCCATTTAAATGAAATGTATTTAGTCGATACTACCAAACACACATTTTTCTTTGGCAGGCAGGACCCCAGGACATCTCTCTGATGACTTTGAGCATGAACATCTGTCAGTCACAAATAGAGTTTTTACTAATCCAACCACTACTGAGGGTAGGTAAAATAACTTCAGTAGAATATTAAGTTGTTTAGTGCCTTGGCTGTATACTAAAAAAATTGTACCTACTGAAACCAGTTAGAAAGCATTTCCAGGTCCATTTGCATAACATGATAATCTTTTCTGAGCTCCACTCTATTCCTTAAGGCAAATTGGATACGTTACAATTCTAAGATGGTGGCATGATGTGCTGCCTCATGACATGTTAAGAAATATATGCCTATTTCTCTGTGCACTCACTTTTCCCAAACATTTTTACAAGTCCTGAAATGATTTCGAGATGTTCTATCTTTTGTGTGTGATGTTAATTGCTTTAGAAGTAGACAACCCACTAGAGAAAGAAGTGAGAGATAGCTGACAATCCAAATCCCTGCTTCATTCATTGTTTAAGAGGCAATTTTAAAATTTAAAGCTCTCTAACAAGTCTGTCAGAGATAGCTGGGAGATAGAGAGGGCAGTCAGAAAAACCCTTGGGGGATTATTTCTATTTAGCTGAGCAGCTCAGATTGCTGTCAAACATTAGCGGAGTAAGAACTTTTGACTTCATGAAGTGACAGTTAGCGGAAGGACACATGAATTCACAGATGTGTGCCAGCCTTGAATTCAACAAAGCTCTTCATCTCAGTAAAGGATTTATTTTATTTTTAGCAGCAGGTTGCACAGATTTATTATGAACCGTGTTTTGACATATTTTCTTTCATCAATTTACATGCACATTAAGATCAGAATTCTGAAAAATCAAAAAACAAATTACAGACTATATTTTGAAAAAAACATTAACAATAGTGGCCATTAGCATCTCTCTCTTCTGTATGTCCCTTATTTGTGAAAGACTCCTAGAATTATCTATGATTCTCTGGACTGAAAATTTTGCAAAAGTGGATGTCACTTTATATGGTACATAAACAATTTGTTTTATGAATGATCGTGTAGAGAAATGTGCTCATGATATACTGAATATGAAATTTTATATTAAAAGACAGTGCAGTTAACATTAAAAAGGAGTTGTATCTTTAAATACAACATAGAATTGAAGCTATGGAATTAATTTATTGTCAGAAAAAAAATAATTTAAGCAAAATTTAACAGGATTTCAAAGATTAACCATTTATACAACTGATTTCAACTTAATGTTTGGCAGATGTCTGTCTATCTTCTATGTCCATTGGCACGGTTCCCCCTCCCTTTTTCCCAGAAGTAACAAGTACAAGATGGATGTGTCTCACTTGAGGCACTCTGTTTCAAAAAGATCTGAATGAGTAACAGAGTTAGAGAGTTAGTACAGGAGCTGCAGGGCACGTAAGGTGCTTGCTAGAGGGGTGACTACAACAGGTACTGCTGAAAGAAAAATACCATGCCAGCAGATGGTGATTGGTGGAGTTTTTTAAGTACTTCCTCTGAAACTAACCTTTTCCAATATTTTCATTACTGATGTTGTCATAAAGCAAAAGTTCATGCCCTATAAAGCATATGGAATGTGTTAGGTTGGGATGCATAAAAGAGGACTGCAATAACTGAATGACCAGGACTGAAATAATGAAAATGAGAATAAAATCAGTATTGCTATATGCAAGGCAAGGCACTTGAAAAAATATTGTAGATCTCAGTGTAAATTGGGAGTTCTTGCTTGGAAATAACTGATAAACTGTGGGACCTGTAATCTCAACTAATTAGCTACAGGTTTATTACAAGCTATCAAGATTAGGCACCAAGGAAGGCAAATGCAATTCTATTATGCATGAGGAAAGTATTTCAAAGAAAGAGAGGGAAATATTAAAGTCATTATAACAAATATTGGTCAACTCCATCAGGAAGACAAGATAAACTCCTGACTATCTGTGCTGAAAAATATGAATACAAAACACATACAGAGAACTACAAAACCATGTCTAAGCTGTGGATATGGGCACCCCACAGTATTTTCTCCCTACATCTCGCTAAAAGAGTAATCAGCTGGAGGCTATTGATGCTGTATTTCACTTTTGTGCCTTGATTTTCTTCACCTAGTGCCCTGGTTTCAGCCGAGCTGGGGTAGAGTTAATTTTCTTCTCAATATTTGTTGCACTGCTGTGTTTCAGATTGAGGATGAAAATAATGTAGATAACATAATTTTGCTGAGTAGTGCTTACCCTAAGTCAAGAACTTTTTAGTTTCAGGAAATGAGGGATTATAGACATGTGTACATCCAGATTTCACCCCAACACCGAATAAAATCCTACTAAGTAACACAAGTGAACCTGGAAAAAGACCCCTTTAAAGGAGACTTTAAAGGAGCTTGTTTCTCCCTAATGTTGCAAAATTAAGACTTAGCTGAAACATTTTCCTTCTATAAATAGAGGAGAGTATTTAATGACAGAAGGAGAGAAAATCAAAATGATAAAACTATCATAAAAGCAAATGGATAAAAGGAGTCTATATGCAACTGTACCTGGATGAAAAAGGTCTATAGCAAGTATCAGACACTGAAATCCTGAGCCACCTTTCCAAAAGAAGATCTGTCTGTTCCCAAGATTTATTCCTTTTACAAATATAATTTCAAGTGCTTGGGAGGTGGATTATCAGATTTTGTGGTTATGCAAGGCAAGGCCAGGACTCAAGAAGCCCCATTAAACATACCTCTGCAAGATTTCACTAGAACCATTGTTGTCAAGTGGCTGTTTCTAATTTACATTTATTTTTGCAGACCATTATTTAACTACTTATATGCTGACTGTGCACAGCATTGTTTTAGCAGGGCAATAGGTAAGTCTGTGCAGTTAGCCCTTACAATTTTCATTCTAAGACAGAAATTATATGCTTCTTATTGAACATAATACTGTAGTAGCCAACAGTGGCTATTTGAGACCATTCTAAATACAATAAGGTACACCTCTACATCACTGTTATGAAGTATAGAACTAACTTTTCCCACTACAGAGAGGAGTCAGAATTTGTTTTGTATTATTGAAAGATATTGGGCAGCTGACTGCCTTGCTAGGAAAAACCTTTTAATGCTAAGGCTTTTTAAGAATTCCCTTTATTTGTTCCCACTGCTTGCAAATTCAAGTCCACCAATAACTAAATTGTCACCAGGAAAATCCTCCAGGGTCTTACAGAACCCATGGACTATCAACTACTGAGCAGCTCAGTCACTGCATCTTATTTATGCTCTGTCATAACCTATAAATTATTTTTCTTCCATCATGTTTTCAGTCTTACAGAAGAAATTTGAAGAGACAGCCTGTGCCTATCCCAGAGAACGTGACTGATCCCCTGACATGCTAAATTTGTGGATCTCATATTTATGGCCTCTGACTTGGTGTCAGGCAACAGACTTGGGGCTGTAGCTCCCACTCCAAGAGCAAGACAGGTAAAAGTAACACCCAGCTGTGTGACATTGAAGTAATCTCTTGTCTCCAGGACCATGTGATGATGCCAAGATCTGCAGCCATTGACCGACAGCACATCCCATCTTATGCAGTTTTTCAGCAGAAGAACAATAGAATGGAAGGCAATTGCTATAAGCAGTGGTATGATTTCCCAAAAAGAGTGGAGGGGCATGCTTCCATTATTTCAGAGCCCCACAGCTCAGCACTGCCAGGTATAGCATCACCACAGACACGGTGACTTGTCATTGTATTTGCAGCAGTGATTACAGCAGTGATAGACATAGAGCCAGAAGTAAGATTTTGCCTCATAAATATGGCCAAATGTGTACCAAATACCCCTAAACCTCCTTTTTTTCCCCCTGAAAACTTGAAGCAAAGCCATGGGAAGTGCAGTCAGCTTCTGAGAAAAGCAGATCTTACTGGCAAGGTGTTGCTCTTTGCTGGAGGCAGTCAGAGGGCTGATATACAAATTTCCAGAGCAATTTCCAGGCAGCTTCTGTTCATCACAGAGTTTGCCTTCTGCTCAACTCACAATTACCCTCTATTCTGTCTTGGTTTCTTAAAAAAAAAAAAAAAGAAAGCATTCTCCATGTCCTTGATATTTTGTACTGCATGTAAATGTTGAGGTGTTGGTAGTGGGGGGCTCCAGGTGTGGCAGGGATGAGAAAGGGAAGCTCTAGAGTGGAACAGAAATTAGCATGTCAGCCTGTGGAGGACTGCAGGGGAAAAGAGTGAAGAGGAAGGAGAGGGTAGACGTACTGCTATTTACTGACTGTACACAGCATCCCCTTGTGCACCCTTCACATCCCTCTGTGCCTCTGGGTGGGGTAGACAAGTGTAAAGGAATGAAGGGGTCTATATACTCAATTAAGATCTTCTAGAGTATATACACTCTATACTCAATTAAGATCTTCTTGGGAAAGAGGAGAGGAAAGGTTGTTTCAGTGTTTGGGGTTTGGATTCTTACCACCCCAATCAGAAAAATAGATTGGCAATAAATTAATTCTTTGCAAGTCAGGTCTGTTTTGCCTGTGCCAATAACTGGAAAGCAATTTCCCTGTGTTTCTCACCACCCATGAGTTTTCTTATTCCTGATTTTTAAATTTTTTCTTATTTTCTCTCTCCATCCCACTGGGAGCATAGTGCTTGAATAAGTGAGCAGCTGGGTGAGAGTTTGGTTGCTAACTAGGACTAGCCCACCACATATTTACATCTGCAAGATATATATAGAGATAAAAAACGTAGCTGCTCCCAAGGCTGTAGAAGAAAATAAAATCCTAGGAGAGAGTGAAAATAACTCAGTTTGCTTTCAATTTCAGCTGATTTCTGCTCAATAATCCTTCTTTTCTGTATCAGTAAACCAATTGAGATAAGAAGCATTGGTATTTCACTCTTTGAAATGTCATTCTCTTTAGGATTTTTTTTTCTACCATATCAAGCCACAGACTCATTGGGTACTTTTCATACAAAATTGAATGTTCCTATTTACATTTGTAACTCTTTTGCTGCAGCACATCTACACACAAAAGATTCCTTTCCTCAGTCCAGTGAGACCCTGCCTGGAACACTGCATCCTTCTTTGGGGTCTCCAGCACAGGAAGGGCACGGATCTGTTGGTGTGAGTCCAGAGGAGGGACACCAAGATGATCTGTTGCTGTATATTCCATGCTCAAATTGTTTCTCAGACGATGAAGTCTTTGTTCACTATATACTCAATATATATAGCCCATATATTAGCAAGGTCCTTTGGAGGTTCATCCTGCTTTTGAGGAACAAGGGAGGAAAGAAGCTTTAGGTTTAATGATGTGTCTTTCTAATGGAACTCTGATCCAATCTGATTCTTTGTTCTTTCCACTTAATTGCATTGAGAAATGTATTATTTATCAAGTAATAATTCAAACACAATTAATTTCACTAACAAGTATATCAGAGGCAGATTCAAAGGTGAAGTTTACTACATCAGAAAAGGTGATAAATTCTGTCCTGCAGGCTGGGTTGAACATGCTTCTTGGAGGACATGGGCAAGGTCACACAAATACTGCATTCCTGCTCACGTATTTTGTTACCTTCTTGCTTGTCACAAAAGCAACATGTTGAAATATTCCCATGGATATGGTGGAGTGCAGTACGAATGGGATTTCCCTGCTAGTAATGCACTACACAGCACTTCAGAGATATCCAGTGGAACACAGTCATGTTAGGGATTGACACTGTTTCTTACCTGCTTGTGAACTGGTCAGATTTCCGACATTCACCATTTTCTTCCTCTGAACACCTATAGTACTTATAGATGCTAGGCTACACAAGGGCAATTATAGCAAAATAACCTTTAAACAAAAAGTTTTACAAAGCTGCCTCCCCTCTACATACTGTCTCCCTTTACTGACCTTTCCAGTCCTGCTCAGACAGATTTCATCGGATTTCCAGTTATAGACAACACTGTTAACCTTCTGGGCCTGTAAGATGCAGCCCTATGTTTTCCAGCAGTTTCTTAGTGTACACTGTGCTGCAGACTCCCAACTCCCTCCCCCCTCCATGAAAATACAAAGATAGAAACCACTCTTCTCCCAGCACCTTTTTAAGGGAAGATAATGTAGAGCACCGGTAAACTCCAGGTAAAGAGTTACTGCCCAGTAAGTGCTCTGCAATTAGCCTTCCAGTATCAAAAAATTTGCCTATTAATTATTAGTGACGCTAATTATAATACTAATAATTAGTGACACTAAGGTTGAACCTTAGTTGTTCCTATGCATATATAAAAGAAAAGAAAAAGGGTTCTAACCACATTTACAATGAATTATACGAAATCACAATGTTAAGGGAATATTGCTGTATTTGTAGGGTTAATTTTTGTCTCAGACACACAATTCTAGTGCTCTCCTATTGCTCATCTGAGAATATTTTTATTCTTTTCTTTTTCCCCATAGCATCTGTTTTAGAGAAGCAATATGTTTCTTTGCATTAAACAAGTGCTGTACATAGGGGTTGTCTGACTTCAAAGCTTCAGCTCCTCTCTTTTGCTTATGCGCTTTTCATTGTTGCTGAAAATATTTGAAAAAAAGCATATTGCTTACTTTGGCAATTGTAAACCAGTAAATGATTCTGAATTCTGTAGCTGCAAAGATTTGCATTAGTCGCTTGCAGTTTCCTAACTACAAGCCTTAATATAGTTATGTCTATACCAGGAACACAACAACATTAGCAAAATTAACTGAATTGTATCTGAACACACTTAAAAGGAGAGGCCTGCACAGTTGGTACAATTCCTATGCAGTTGTCAAAGCCCTTTAACAGTCCTCCTCCTCCACACTGCTGTTTTGCATGATGTTGTTAATGTCACAGACAGTGTCTGTCTTCCATGTTAAGGTTGTGTGGAAGGAATTACAGAAAAAATCATGTAGAAAAGGGCCTCTGGAGGTCTTCTAGTCTAAGTTTACTCTAGCCTGGACCAGCTTCGTACCTATGTGTGGTTACTCAGGACAGGGGTGCATCAGGCACAGCATCACAGCTGGGCAAGGGAGGGGATTGTCCTGCTCTGCTCTGAGCTGGGGCAGCCTCACCTCCAGTGCTGGGGACAGGTTTGGGTGCCACAGTATAAAAAACACATTATTATACAGTATCCAAAGAAGGCTATGAAGATGGTGAAGTGTCTTGAAGAGAAGTCATATGAGGAGTGGCTGAGGTCACTTGGTCTGTCCAGCCTGGAGGAGACTGAGGGGAGACCTCACTGCAGTCACAGCTTCCTCATGAGGGGAAGAGGAGGGGCAGGCACTGATCTCTGCTCTGTGCTGACCAGTGACAGGACCTGAGGGCATGGCCTGAAGCTGTGTCAGGAGAAGTTTAGTGTGGATATCAGGAAGAGCTTTTTCACTGGGAAGCTAAACACTGGAACAGGGTCCCCAGAAGAGTGATCACAGCACTAACCCAGACAGAGTTCAAGAAGCATTTGGACAACACTCTCAGGGACATGGTGTGATTCTTGAGGCTGTCCTGTGCAGCCTCAAGAATCAGAACTGGACTTTGATGATCGTTTTGGTTCTCTTCCAGCTAAGGATTTTCTGTGATTCCTGGTAAGGGAATGAAGATAATTTCATGATTTTCTAAGTAGTGTGATGTCATTCAGCTGTCTGACATTAATAACACTAGGAATAATATTTATGTCATCTACATTGCAGAACTTTCTCTAAATTTAAGACAATTATGTCTACAAAAATGTAGACATCTGTTGGAAGAGCTGAGAAATCTGATTTGGGAAGATTCCATTTATAGAGAACCATGAGAAAAGGTGCTGTACATGCTACATAGCACCGCACTGGATACTACAGCAGAAACAAGGAGAGAGGCAGAAGGGGCAATGGGCAATACAAAAGCCAGGGAACGAAGGGTTCATATTTGGCTGTTTGCTTACTGGAGAAACAGCTTTGTTATTTTTACCATCCTTCAGCTTGTACTAGTAAAAGTCTTTTTATGGAATATATTTTCTCAAGGCCTGCTTTGTAGATGCATTGTGTAATGCAAAGCATGAATCTTTCAAATAGTTATATTAACAACCAGCCATCAACCTGTCTCTCTACTTCCTCGGTTGTACCTTGTTTGCTCAACAGCATATAAAAAATTGAAATTGTCCTGAAGACTCAACAACAGACTCCTCTATAGAAGCAATGCCTCCAGGTGCTGTATATAAGGAGGCTGTTGGCTCTGTATCATCTGCTTTTGCCCTCATTTTGCTCAATGAACTCTCCAGATAAGGTAGGGTGACATGCACTGACATGCACTGTGTTTCAGTGGTCCTGTCAGCCAGAATAGTCCCTGTGAGCCACTGTTGGCACTGGAAAACAGAAGAGCTCAAAGACTGGTTTCTTCAAGCACATATTTATTGTGTCAGACCTGAGCCTGACTCTCCCAATAAGAAGCACAAAAGAGGGTCTGAACAAAATCGAGCTGCTTGTGTCCCATAACTGGCCATTTCTCCTGATTCTGAAGACCTCTTCTCTGAAATAATTTATATTACAGGAGGAAGGTTTTTATAGGTGATTAAAATAAGAAAATTCAAACACCAGAATATCAAGCTGTCTCAAGAAACATATCCAAGAGATATCCAATCACTGGACCTGTGAGTTCTACAGTTCTGTACGTAGAAACACATGCATCTTTTTGGTTGTGCACCATCCCAGCAAATTGATTTTAAGCATTTGCCTGAAGATTCATTTCATCATTCAGAACTTGCTTGATTTTATTGTGAGATGAAATTTGTTTTTGAAGAAAAAAGAACTCTATCTCTATCAATGGTATTTCTAGCTTATGCATCTTCATTTCCTTTTGAAGGATTAGGATGTTAGAAGCAGTATAATAAAGCATGAATTGAAAATGAAAATTCTCATTAAAATTCTGTGAAATAGAGTACTGCAGAACTATTTAAGCCAGTTGTTTTTGACTTGGTTCTCTTAATCTAGTTGAAAACTGATATTAATTTTTACAGTGCATATCTGTAAAATACATCATCGAAAGTGTGATTTCAGCAGATCTGATCAATGGTTTTTCACAGTCTTTCTACTAACTTACAGAACAAAAAGAAAATTCTGATTTTTAAATGTAGAATATTTTAAATAGCATTAAAAAAGAGGAAAGAAAAAATGGGACTAAGTTAATAATAAATAATAGAACTCAAATAATTATGTACATTTCCCCCCCTTAAAATTTCAATTAGGCATTTGTTTCAGCACTGAATCAGTATTGAAAGATATGCAGGAACTCTCAAACGACTACAAAGTGAAATTATTTGAATTTTGTCCATATGGTACGAAGCAAACAACAATCTTGACACAAATCAGAGTGCCTGTTTGGCATCAGGATTTCTGCCAAAATGTAGGTGGTTGGGACAGCACTCATGTCTTCTTCTAAAATTGTACAACTTGATTGTTCTGTCAAAATAAAGTTTTCTAACCTGATGCCCTAGCAGAATCTGCATATTCTCAATCTAAATGTTGACAAGGTCTGAGGAAGGAAACTCATCTCTCACAAGGATGGAGAACAAAGTGATAAATGCATGAGACAGAGACACTGCATGAAGATCAATTGTCTGAAGAGAAAGAATATGCATCAGTAGCAATTCTTTACTAAAGGAGGAGCAAACAAGCGTAAACAGAATAATTTGTTCTTAATTCCGAGAAAAGAGAACATAGTGACCTTCATGAACAAATATGTTTTTACATGGCATATAGATAGCAGATCATAAACTTCTACAATCTTCAATGATTTAGCAATCTGTTTTGGAGTCAGATTAGTACAGCAAAAAACATTGACTTCAACAACATGCATTTTCATAAAGCTTTTTTCATTAGTAGCCTAATTTTTATAGGAATAAAACCTTGTCAGCTTTATTGGCTTCATTTTCCCTGTTAGCTAAGGTGCCTGCAGCTGCCAGCTCTCAGGCCCTTTTAACACCTCTCAACAGATCATATGCAGCCCAGGCTGAACACATTATTTAGCACATGATGGATATCACAAAAAGTGTCTGAAATTCACAGCTTAATGACTTGCAGGCTTCTGGTCTCAGAAGCCATCTTGTATCCAATTATGTCTGGTAACATTTCGTGTCAATTTACAGTTCAATCTTTGTGTCAGGATCATTAAGTACTTTCAAAATGATCTACCTGAAAAAAAAAAATCACAGACAACTGTGTGATAATTCTGTTTGCAATGAAAATGAGGTTGTTTATCTATAACTCAACAGAGTATGCCCAGCTGAGGCTTGATTGTTTTTTTTTAGAGTTGGGAAAGTAGTTATACACCATGCAAACCCTTCCTGCTCAAATCATCCAGGTCAGCATACACCTGGAAATCTTCCCTTGGGATCTCAGACAGGCTCTGAAGGAGCGTTTTGCATCCTAGACACCACTCTTTCTGTCAGGAAGGAGAATTTCAGCTGTCTGAGAGCTCGATCTGCAAAGGATTTTATGACTGGAGACAAACCTGTCTTAATCATCCATAAAATGGAAAGTCTCTTCGAGAGTTGTATTTGAATGTCTACAAATAAACAGGAGGGAAGCCATCTATCATGGGAGTATGGTATCTTCTCATCTGTGCGTTTGTGTTGACAAATATCACACCCATAAAACAGGTGCAGAAAAAACAGAAAAAGTGTAAGATATGTTATTGAAATAAAATAAGTTACAATGTCAAAAATTTCCAGATAACTGGACAAGTGTTCTATTCATAGGTTAGGGTGGAAGAAACTGACTGAAGACTTTGGACCTTGTTCAGAAAAAAATGAACATGAAGACCACAAGCAAGGACAAATGATAGCCTGTCAGGACCATCAGCAAGGAAAAGAGCTGTCTATTTGGCTAAAAAAAAAAAATCTAGAAAAGCTGGGACTACTCAAAAACTGCCCATCTCTCAATGGGACCTATGCTGCTATGAGGAAAATTCTCTTTCAAGCAGAGCTGAAGACTTGTGAAAGCTAAGGCACAGATACATCTCATTTGGTTTAAAAGAGAAAAAAACATTGCTTCAGTTGTAGTCTGCAATTTTTTCAGATATCATAGTAGTATGTTTAGCTAAGTAATAAGAATCAGAAAAATAATAAAATAGTGCTGGTGGTGATATTAGTGTGCAATTATTTATTCAATTTGATGTAAATAAGCAATCTTTTTCTGTATTTCTTCTTCTGAATTTCTGTATCTTTGTAACAGTCAGGTCATCCAGAAAGGTTTTGCGGTCACCATCCTTAGACTGTTTCAGAAGCCACCTGAGCAAGGCTTTAAGCAACCTCACATAGTTTTTAATTTAGTTCTGCTCAAAGGTAGAATGGTCTAGACACTTCCAGACACCCTTTCAAATGAAATTCTTCTATGGCTCTGCAATTCCATTTTTGAATAAGAAGAGAAAGAAAGAAATGAGAAAGCCGTGCACTTCTGAACAAAAATTCATTGTCCCTGTGAAGCGATTGAATTTTGTCTGTCAAAAGTTCCCTGTTTTCCTAACAAGTTGTCTGATGACAAATATTTAATTAAATGTGTTTCAGTCCTTTGCTATGTTTGTAAAGAAAATGAGAAAGGAACCTGGAATATGCAGCTACCTTGTTGGTATCCTTAGCGTTAGTACAGACTGACAGAAAAAAGATGGTTTTGGCCTTAGAGAGAAATAATTAGTTAAAGCAAAGAAAATAATGTTGTAGCATAAAGAATTTAAGCCCTGAGTCCCTTTAGGCAGGAATACAGATATTAGTAGTTACTGCAGATTCTGCAGATGATTTTTGAATGTCCTGCCAGATCACAATTTATTTCATATTCTTAAAGGAGGAGGTGCTGTAATACACAGCTTTTCATCTTAGTTCCTTGGTCCTAACTTCATTGTCCCCTAATAATTCTGTGACAGAGACAGTAGTGCTGTCAGAAGACATCGCAAAATGCCTATTTGGCTGTACTCTACTGGGGAAATACTTGCAAAGGTATGATTTTTCATTACATTGTTTCCATTTTGATGAACTAGTTCAGTGATTTTCTTTCCAACAGTGTCTAGCAGCAACCCATTTCAGGATCCTTTGTGCTGAACTCCATAATTGTGGGGGTCTACTTTAAATTATCCTGACCTCGAAGGAAAGCTTAATTGAAACAATCACCTGCAATGAGCAAGTACTTGCACGCTGTCCTCCAAGCACACAGGTGTAACTATGCCACTGCCACCCCTCCACAATTCACACACTTTTTGACATGCCAGCAGGTACAAATTACAGAAGAATTACAGTGGGTCAGGTTAGAAGGGACAACAGTGGTCATCTGGTCCAACCCTCCCTGCCCAAGCAGGGTCATCCCAGAGTGCATGGCACAGGATAGTGTCCAGAGAGTTCTTGAATATATCCAGTGAGGGACACTCTACAATGAGCATGTATACTAGTCTCCTCCTATCTGTGAGTGTTTATATGCATCAAATCTGTCCTTTCTTTCACAGCACCATGTTTCCCTGCTGCCTACAAACTGCTACCTTCCCTCCATCCTCTCAATTGATAAAATAGTTTACACTTTCTGAACTCATTAAGCCTGCCTTCCCTTCCGGCCATTCAGGGAGCTCAGCTTCTCAGAGGCAGAATTGTCCCTCATGATTCTCTGGCAATGAAAATAAGAGGAGTCTATTTAATTTTTTAGGACAAATGCATTCAGATTTAATTTTGTATTGTGAATATAGTACTTCTGCCCAAACATCCCATTATGGTTACATCTGGCTAGGCACAAAATGCCAGCAGTGCATCAAACCTCTGCAGCCCTTATTTACATTTACAGCATGCTCAGTTTTCACATCCATTGAATCCTTTGACTTTGTTCAGATGACAAGTAAATGTTCCTATTATCGTACTCTCAATAATGTAGATGCAGTTTCATGAGTATGCACGCCAGGAGCAGAAAGTAAATTAGCCATGATGGAGCATCAATTTGAAGCAGAAGTATTCCCATAAAGATATTGCCTAAAAGTCAAATTCCTCTGAACTTTTAAGTCAGATTTCATTAGAGGACAAAAATATTAAACATCACTCTACTTGGTTGCCTGGCGCAGAACCCAGCTCCTCCTCTGGCACTCTGTGTGCTGGGGAAGCCCCTCCTGCTGTGTTTTGCCACCCAGCTCCTCTCCAGTAGCTTAGTGGGTTGAGCACACCATGCACAACCACTTCTGCATTTCTAAGAGCACCTCTTCTTTGCAGTCAGCTCTTAAGCTTGGCCTGAGCCTGCCTTATGCCACAGAGAAGAGAATTTTCTCCTCTTCCCCTCTCCATTCTCCCAACACCTCTGTGGTGTTGAAGGTCTAGCCCTTTCCAATAAGCTGGGAGCCTCCCTGTGCTTTGTGTGCTGGGTAGCTCTGAGGGAAGCTGTGTTTCCTCCTCTCTGGAGGCCTCTGCTCAACCTGGAGCAAGGCAGCTGCTAAAAAGCAAAGAGAGACCCTCTTACCTTGAAACAGAAACACAATTTTTATTGTGCAGGACATATCACAGAGTGCACATAAATTAAATGATGAGCAAACCAGTGGGACTGTTCCAGCATCTTTCACAGTAATACAGATCATTGAACAGGCATTAGAAAAATCTCTTATGAAACAAGAAAGGATCCAAGACTATGAAACTGAAGAAACAGAAGAAACAGAAATTAAATTAATTTCTGTTACTCAAGTGTCTGGCACTCAAGTGTCAAGTTTCATGACACTTTCATGACAAGTTTCATTTCTTATGAAACAAGAAAGGATCCAAGACTATGAAACTGAAGAAACAGAAGAAACAGAAATTAAATTAATTTCTGTTACTCAATTTCTGGCACTCAAGTGTCAAGTTTCATGACCCAGTTTTGAATATTTCTTCAGTATTTTGTCAAGCAGTTTAAAACATTAGGTTTCCAGATATATCCACTTTTTTTATCCCCTACAGTATGACACATTATTTCATATTTTTGAATCTCTGACTGTTTATACTCTAAAGTAAGTGTTTTTATTCAGTTGCTAGGTATGACATCTTGAATCAACTGACAGAGTTGAAGAAGATGAATGAAAAGCTATGGGACTGCTTCCTTCAATCCTGCTTATTGATAAATAGCAAATTCACTCTTTTTTAAACCTCCTAATGTTCAAATGGATATTTCAACTTTGTCCTCATAGAAGTGAAGTAATGGGAAAAACGGAACATACATCAGCAGTTCTTCAGCAGAATGCTATAATTGTGAAAAAATGCAGCGGGCAGCAAAGAGTTGTGCTGAGTGTTGCTCCTGAACCAGGGTATCAAAACAGATATGCTGAGAAAAGCATCACCTTAAAAAATGTTACCTTGTCCCCATTTGTTATAGCTTTTAGTAATTTATTACCTTTCCCTTAAACCTTTCTCTGAGGAGGAAGAAGCAGATTAGTTTCCAAAGCCTTTAGAGGCTGTGGGTGTGTTTAGATTAAGTCCTGCCTTTCAGTTTCTGGGCTGTATGCCACCCACAAGGAGTTGGGATCTCTAATCAGTTGCCCCTGGTATGACTCCTGTACAAGCACAGAACTTCTCCCTTCAAGGAGTCAGTATATGTCCTCATAAGGCAAGAGTGCAGAGGACAGAAATTTTCAAGGAGCTGAAGATTTGTTGCTTCCTTGCCCAAAGAATTATACCCAGATTTTAAATCAATGCATATGGAAATCAGTGTCCAGTTACAGGAACTGTAATCAAGCACCAAGTATACAGGATGTATTCTCAACCACTATCACACTAGCAAAGCACACTATTGTAGTGGTGAAGGAAATACATGAGGGGTGCTGTATGTGCCAGAGTTCTGCTGCTGTTGCTCCTCATCAATTCCAGACAGCTGTGTTACAGCGTGGGGCTTGGATCACTACAGCAGGCCTGCAGGTCTGGGAATGTCCATGAAGAGACTCACATGTCCACAACTGGTGGAAATGAAAGACCTGTGTCTTTACAGCCTCAGTTTGAAGGTGATCTTGTTTGCAAGATTATCACAGCAGGAAATCAGCATCCAATAATGGGTCAGTCACTGTTAAAGCTCCTGTGCTCATATCCTGCCATGCAACCTTTCTATTGAGAAATGGAAGCTGTCCAACACTTTCAGCACTCCTTTTCACAAGCACCAAACACACACAAACCTTCAGATTTTAGAATGGTCATGTGTACGGTCATTGTGCTGGTTATACATGTTTGTGGATGGTACTGGCCCTGATTTTCTGATGTGAGATTTTAGGAGGCTGTGATTACTGGAGTTGTTTACTTCTTCTCAATCATAACACTTTCCATTTTAAAAATAGAGTGTAGAAAAAGAAGAGAGCATCATCCAGATTGATGACAGGTATTCATAGTGGAAAGCTCAGTCTGCATCCATGATATAAAGTTAAATAGATATGAGGGACATGGGGAGTATCTAGAAATCGAAAGGTTTTTAAAATAATCTTGTTTACCTTGTTGAAAGATCTCATTTCAGTGGAGTTTACATGAAGAAAGAAGACATGAAAACATGGAAGACAAAGGAACACCTTGTAAACATTTTCAATGACAATCTAAAAATGAGGACAGAAAAGAATAAATGACACAGAATATTGCAAAAACATTCAATGCATTTTCATCTAATGAAGGAGCTTTAGTCTCTTAAAAAGTCAGTAATTTTTTTCTGTGACTACGTGAGGAAAGTTACATATATAAATTTCTGTTTGGTCTCTTGCCTCTGAACTTATTTTGTGCCTCTGCAGCCAGACCCCAACCTCTGTATTATTTTCTCTATACTGTCAAGTCTTCCCAAGTTCTCTTACCTCTTCATCATCTGCATATCATCTGTTGATTTTATCCCCTTGCTTGGTTTCAGTCACCACATAAGCCTAAGTCACATATATTTGTTAGCTACAAGCCTATCTTGTCCCTCAGCCTTTTCCCTGTCACTGCCTCTTTCTCCCTCTGCTCTGAAGGTTTGCTGCGAACTCAAATCTACAGACATTTGCTAAGTCATCATATCTCTTCCTGCCTGTTCTCTCCTCTGCTTTCCATATTGCCTTCTGCATTCCTTAGGCCCGCACAAGAGAAGAAAAACACAAAGAGAAAGACTCAGCCCTTTCATTATATAATATCATTCACTCACAGTCTTGTGTTCTGACAGCACGGCTCTGTGAAATTTGCTGGTTTTCTGGGGAATTTCCTTGGCTGTTTTATCCTTGACAGTTTTGTGCCCACCACTGCATGTTTTAATAGAATTTGATGAAAAAGCTCCTTTCTAATCACAACCATATGCAACATACTTTTTCTGAACTCTGTATTTTAAACTTCTTAAGCCAATTGGCTTAAGAGAGATTATTTTTGTCTGGAAAATCATCCTGTTTTTAAACTGAAATGGAAGTAACATACCAGCTGAATGAAAAGTATCTGTATTTTTTGGAGTGTGTAATGAAACTGAAGAATCCTAAACTTTAGAAGAGTTTGACTTGCCTTCATGAATGCTTTGCTTTCATGTTAAAAGCAGTATTCTTGTGTAGACGGCTGGAGAAATGAATTGCAGGGATGAGAGGTTTGCTCATTTGGCAAAGAGGCAGGCAACACAGTACATCTGCTAGCCCTGCTTAAGAGACTGACAGGATTTGTTTCAGACTAAAAGAAAATCTGGTTAAATACTGCAATGTTTCCCACTTTTGTCCAAGTGCATTAATAATTATTTGTAGGAATAGATACAGGAAAAAAGCAATAAAATCATATTAAATCTCTGAGTGTTTCAAACTTTGTGTTGGCATTCATTCCTAATTGAAACAGTTCCAGTCAGTTTTGTACAGATTCTGCCTTGATGACAATAATTATAAGTTCACAGGAAAAAAAAGCCTGCTTGTATAATACATGCTATCATACATCATCCTTTTCTTCCCCAGACAGCTGCTCTTTTTCTTTCCTCTGAATACATCCAGGCAGATTTCTGATAACTGCAGCCTGAATCCAGCTTTTGTTTTTCCTGTGGGGAAAGGCAGGAATGGAGGTGGAATCAATGACAAATGGATACTGGAGAGTAATCTGAGTCCAGGGGTGGGGGAGGAAAGAAGAATTGTCAGCTATTTAAAAATAGAAAGAAAGAGGTTTGCAGAGCAACTGCAGGCAGCAGACACGTGGGCTGAGGATGGGGGCTGAGAGTGAAGGGGAGGAGGGACGTCTATGTAGGAGCAAAAGCTGGGGGGTGAGACAAGATAATGGGATGAATGTGGGGACTGTGGTGAGGAAAAGGATGCAGCCCTGTGGTCAGAAGGGCATGCACCAGATAGAAAATAGCTATGAAGAAAGGACATGAGGGTCTAGTTGAATATAAGTTGAATCTAACAAGTTGAATATAAGGCAGCAATGTGTCTGTGGTGTGAAGGTGACCAGCAGTATCCTGGGCTGCATTAGGAGGGAGAGTGTTGCCAGCAGGTTGAGGAAGCTGATCCTTCTCCTCTCCTCAGCTCTGCTGAGGCCACACCTGAAGTCCTGGGTTCAGTTCTGGACTCCCCAGCACGAGAGAGTGACTGAGTACTGGAGGGACTCTAGTGATAAAGATGGTTAAATGACAGTATTGCTTATATAAGGAAAGGCTGAGAAACATGGGATTGCTCAGGCTTGGGAAGAGAAGGCTCAGGGAGGATTTCATTAATGTATATAAATACCTGGAGGAAGGGTGCAAAGAAGATGGAACCAGATTCTTTCCAGCTGTGCCCAGTGGCAAGACGAGAAAAAATGGGCGCTAACTGAAACAAGGAGGCTCCCTCTGAACATCAGGAAATGCTTTTTCACTGTGAAGATGACCAAGCACTGGCAGAAGTTGCCCAGAGAGGTTGTAGACTTTCCAAATTTGGTGATATTCAAAAGCTGTCTGGACATGGAACAACCTGCAGGAGGACCTTGCTTTAACGGGAGCTTGGACAAGATGAACTCTAGATGTATCTGACAAGGTCCCTTCTGTGACTGTGAATCTTGGGAGGAAAGTGACTCTAGGAGAAGAGCATTACTATAGTTGCAGCATGGAAGTTCAAATTTGGGCAGCTTGAGATGGGAGCAGTTGAAGGTTTGTGCTGGAAACTGACACTCAGGAACTGGAAACTTAAGAACCAGGGCATTTTGGCAGAGAAAGATGAGAATTGCATTATGCTATTCCCATTTCTGTTTTGAAGACAGATGAACTAGATAACTGTCCACTTCTCATACACAACACTGACAAGCATAGAAGCTAATTTGGTACCTCTCTTTTGCGGTTGAGAGCAAAGTATTTTTGTCACTTAACCTAGGTTTGTTAGGTCATTTGCACCTACCACACCCCGACAGCAGACTCACCTGCTTTCATAACCACACACAGAGATATGCAATTCCTGCTCTTGTAATCATATACTACAGAGTTAAAAACACTGTGCCCTGAAAGGAAACTTAAAATAATGTTCATAGCACTGATTGCAACACTGACTGCGGCTTTAACAACAGAACAAAATATCATTTGCTATTGTGGCCTGTAGCAATGTGTTTTTTGAAAGCTTATTTGCAGTAAATCTGGCAGGAAAAACCCAAATCCACAGCCTCTTTTTCATCTTATCAATTTTTACCCAGACATACGATCAGTCTTCCACTGCTGATTTGCTGTTCTTGAGCTTTTAGTTTACTCTTGGCTTAATTTCCTTTTTTAACCCCCTGTTGCTTTAACTCACTTCAAGTATTATTTTTATGACAGATATATCTTATCTTCTTTGAGAGGCAGGGATTTATTAGCACAGCAGTTCCTTGTGACAGACATTGTGTAAATGGAACAAATGAATTCTTTCTAAGAACATCATGGGAGGGACATCAGTGAAAAAAGTCAGTCACCAGGTTTCTTTTACTGGGAAACTTGTGCCTATGTCTTCTGTGCTCAGTTTCTCTCCATTTTCCAATTATTTTCAATTATTATTAATATTTCATTACTGCATTACTACAGCTTCTGAATTTTTCCACATAAATGAGTTTCCAATGGGCTAAATACTGCAGATATGTAAAAGAAAAGGCTTAAGAAATAGTTCCTCAGCCTGTTTATTTTTTTTTCTCTCAAATTCTCACAGCCTTACAGAAATTTTTTTCATATGGTCAGGACATGGCAGTCTTTATAGCATCCCAAAAGCCAGATATCTTAGGCCTCCTCAGGGCTGCATTTCACTTTCCTGAAATGTCCTCTTAGCAGACTATATCTACTGCAGGAAGCCAACCAAGCCTTGGAGCATAAAATACTGAGACCAAGACAATATCTGCAGGACTCAGAAGAATAGGGATGGGTGGAGCTGCATGGGATGCAACCATAGTGAGATAAAAGCATTGGCTAATTCCCATACATCAGGCCTCAATTCCTGAGCTTCAATGGTGGCAGGAGAATCTTAGTATTTTTAATAGAAACCAGTACAGCTCTTTCCCTTAAAGTGGTGAAGAATGGTGAAGAATGATTTATGGAAGGTCTGAAGTCACTGAGGGGGACTAACTCTGGGAAGAATGGTCTGTCTTGCCTAAAGCAACATCCTAGACATCTTAGTAAGCTGCATGGAAAATAGTAAAAGAAAACAGTGCAAGAGGAAAGAGGCACCAATAAATGCATCCAAAAATCTGTTGGGGTTTTGTTGTTGTTTCTTTTTTTTCTCAGAGGACATAACTGCTGCTGTCAGGGCACAGTTATGACAGGTTTTGCTAAGAAGCCAGCCTAGTTTCAGAAGTGTGGAGTTCTTTCAACTTACCACCCAATAATTCATGAATCAGACTCACTGACTCAATGATCTCACTGTTCTTTGTAGTCCTGCCAGACATACCTCAGAAGACTACTTATGAGTAGCAAATAGCATGACAGATTTACACAACTACTTGGTGAATTCTTGACTTACTGAGGTAAGGAAGCAGGGCCCCATGGGGATGACGTCCGTGCCACTCCAGTGCCACTTCTGCCACTCAAAGAGGAACTTCTCATAGAGCTGCCTGTTGTCTTGGGGGGCACTACTCTTAATATTGGGGCAAGCTGATGAAATACTGAGGGAAGATGGTGAAAGCACCTTATATTTGGGGAAGGGAGTGTGTTTGCAGGCAGTGGCTTTGTATTATTTAAAGGGACTTGTCTCCAAAATATAACGAAGCAGAGAGATGAAGGAAGAGTGAAATTATCTTTTTGAAGGGTAAAAATTCTCAGCTGTGGCTCTTTCATACTGAATTTCAGATTGCAGTCCATTTAGAAGAGTCTGATTTATTCTTAGCCTTTCAAGTAATACAGGCAGTAAATTAACAGTCTTACTTCAGGGAAAACATAGAAAGCCTCTGGAGCAAAACCACAAATGCAAGACAATGCTCCATTATGGGTGCAGTCTGCCCCTCAGATCTGCATGGGCTTTTTCAGTCAATGTTTTCCATCCTTTACTGCAGATTGGCAACAAGGAGTTCAGCTGCAGGACTGCATTTCACCCTTCTTTGTTCAAGTCCATGGGGAATGTGGGGCTGGAATAATTCATGCAGATGTTTGAGAGAAGGATAAACGCAAAGTAAAATCTACACCTGGATTCCAGAGTCCACAGAATTAGTGAGTCCTGTAGAACTCTGAATATAGGAATACCTGTGGTGAATGCCAAATGTCCAGTTACAATGTATTCACCTGCTGCGTATAATAGAGAGTAAGAGGAGGTTTCTGTACATGGGCTTCCCACTGAGACGTATTTTGCTAAAAAGAATAGAGCAGATTCAGCTTTCAAAAATTTAAAGTGTGGCAAGGCCCAAATCTAGGGCATGGATCTGGATAGAAAGTCTCTGCAATTCACACCAAACCCAAAATACAGAACTGTATTGCAAAGCTCAGCAAAGGGTTTGGATCAAGAATTTATAGTCAAATATGGCATGAAAGTACAAGAAACAAAGGCAGACTAAGGAGTGGGAGAAACACCTGTGATTAAGTAGGTTCTGACTCTAAAGGGGCAGAATTACTGTCATGCCCTTTGGGGCATTCCTGCAACTTCGCCCTGGCAGTAATTGTCACTATATCTATACTGCCTCCAGTATCTCAACCAAACTGCACACGTTCCTGCCTTGGTTCTCCACTGTGTTGTCGTGCTCCCAGAGATGGTTCAGTGAGCGATCTGAATGATGGAGATCATGGGCAGTAGTGGACTGTGATGATGAGCAGGTTACAGGGGTAGAAGAGATAATACTGTAGATAAGCTCTAGCAAACGTTTTCAAGAAAATTCTCTGCTACCAGGGGAACACACCAGTTCTCTCTTTCTACACTGAAGTGCCTTTGGCTTGCAGTTGTGATTTTCACCATGGCGTGCATCAAGCAAATTGCTACAGGCAGACCAGTAGTACAGGTTGCACCTTTGAAGGTATTCACAGGAAGAATTTGGGGTCTCAATAAGCTTCTAAAAACATGAAACCAAGGATCTGATATGCCTGAATACATTCACTCGATGAATGTCACTGAAGAAAGGAATTCTAAAAAATTCTCAGAAATATAAACCAAGAACAGAATTAGAAATAGATCAGATGTTTTGGTCAAGCCTGATATTTATGATCTAAGAGCAAATTCCCCTCCTTCTTAATGCCACAAAGAATAAACCCTATGGAAAACTGTACTTTTTGGTTTGAGACCATGAAAAATCAGTCCCAGTATCAGTTGCTACAACTGAGTTAATGGTTCATATGTTTAAAACCAATAGTATAGTGGATGAAATAAGAACTGTCATACAAAAGCTTACCTATTCCCACATCTATAGGAATCAGGAGAAGTAGAGAAATAGATCTGCCTTGGAAGATTGAAAATAATGGAAGAAGCACCAGGCTAATTATTCCAGCTTTGGTCTGTTCATACTGAGGCTTTAGGCCATGGCATTCGTGGAATATGATGAAATGTACTACATTGTATATGGTGAAGTAGGAGCAATAGTCAATGTCTGTGCTCAACATGATGATTTGGAAACCTCAAAAGCTGCAAAAAAGATCAGTATATAATAAATTCAAGGTCAAATTAACAGATGAGCCATATTTAAAAAGATGTGATAATAAACAATAGATGATGTAACTAACAATAATAATTGAATGCTTAATTAAGGAGAATGCATGAATTTTTGGTTATCTGAGTTCCAAACTGGTTTTGCAAAGAAAACTGGTTTAGAATAATTCATGTTATGCTACATATGCTGTTTAACAAGAGTTTTGTTGTAGCCATTTCATTTAGAAGATGAAGAAAGCATACACAGCACTCTGCATGCAGTCAGTCACAGCGTGGCCCTGGTAGATACCATACATGGTTAAAGAACATGGCTTCGCAGATGAAAAAATGCATTTTCTAGAAAAGCTTATTAAGATTCACTGGATAACTAACTCACATTTCTTCTGGCTGACATTAGATAAGACAGTGTTGAAGATTACTTCATCTTAAGAAAGTGAATTTTGGAAGCTGTAGTTTAGTAGTAGGGTTAGCCAGAAAACAATTTTACACAAAAAATAGCTTTTGACATCTGTTTAAAAAAATCCTGCAACACTAGGTTTTCATGAAGAAGCTATGGAGGAGAAAGTAAGCAAAATAATGAGGTACTTTAAGAATGCATGCTGGCTGATATTTGAATTTTTCTTGCTGGCTGTTATTCCTTGTATTTGATTAAAATATTTATTGGACCAGAGAGAAAATGAAACACTAATTAAGTGTCTTTGTTTGGATCTAGGAAGCCACTGGAGCAGATAATGACAGAAAATACTTCATTAAAAATATACTTATTTTTCCAATTAATAGCTTAGCACCAACTCCAATCAAATAGAATATGAAATTACCAACTGCGATAATTGAAAAATTACTTAAGTATCAATAATAGAAAGTTTGACCAGAAAATTTTAAGCTTTGATTGAAAATCATTGTTAGCAACAATGACGTGGAGAACAGCCTCAAATATTTATTATGTTTAATAGTGTTTCATTCCTGATGTTATATACACAATATTGGACATCTGGTTATTTGCTGAAGTAAAGTTCTGATTATTTCATTTTCATATATCTTATTATATTAATGGAGTCTAACATTCAATGAGTTTAACAATTCAGGCATGCAAATGCAGTCAAAATCTCCATTTGGTTTTTAAGAGACAGAGGGAGTTCTGTTAAGAATTTTAAACTGGCAAAACCTGTCTATCACATTATAATTGTCTCTAATTAATACTGCCAGAAATCTCAGCTATAAAAATCTTTACCAAACACTGAGTCACACTTAAACTGGTGAAAAATCCTTCTCTTGCCCAAGAAAACACTTGAGAAAGTCAATTCCCATGTGTTTCTTAAAACTGAGCACTGATTGATGGTTGTAAGTGAAGACTCACATATCAGCATAGAAGAAGTAATTTTGCTGAATTGTGGAATATGATGCATTTTCCTAAATGGTCAAGGGAGATGTGAAATTCTGTAAATTGTATTGCATATGTATATGTATATGTATATGTATATGTATATGTATATGTATATGTATATGTATATGTATATGTATATGTATATGTATATGTATATGTATGTTTAGCCTGAATAGAAGAGTTAAATCTCATTCTTTTAAAGGTGGAACATGGGGCACAAGGAACTGAGCCTATGGAATGAGCCTACATTACAGACTGTGAGACAATTCAGTCAGCCCTGAGGTACATGAAAACAGGGGTGGAAAACATAAACCATATAAAAAACTTTACTCATCACATACCAAAACTTTGTCCAATCAGAGGCACATGGTGTCCCTGCCCAAACATAGTCCCTGAAGAAACCGAAAGCTGCTGGAGGCTGGAGACACACTCTCTGGTGGTGGGGGGACAAGTCTCTATGTGAAATAGAGGAACCTACCCCTCTCAAGGCTGTGGCAGGCAGGCAATGGGGAGAGAAGTGTCTGACTCCAGTGGAAGAAACCTTTGGTTTGAATAGGTGATATCGGTAACCCTGCACCTACTACCCTGATGCCCCTGCTGACATTGGGATTTATTCTCTTGACCATTGTAAACAGGCTTACAGGGTAAGACACTCTCCTTCTTGTACCCTCTAAGTGATACAAAGAAAGGGTATGACAGATACAATCCCTTGAAACCTGAGACAATCAAAATAAAACTAAAATATGTTAAAAATACAGAGTGTAAAACAGTCCATTGAACAAACTAGGAAAAATGCACAGGCACCATTGAAAAATCTCCCTTTTGTTATGTGAGTGTTGGGGTATTTTTAGTGAAATATTTAAAAATTTCTCTTTTCTTTTCCACATACACTTACTGCAATTCTATATTCTATGCAAAGTTCTCTCTTTGCATTATATTGCTCTGGCACATAATGTAAAATGCGTATATTACACACACACACACACACACACACACACAAAAATTGTGAGGTCAAAGCAATCAAAATGCCAGAAAATACTGGTTTGGCTCTTTGGAATAGATTATATATCTTCTGCCTATGTATGCTCAGGAATACACAGTTACCATCACTGAGAGACCAAGTAGTTTGTCAAAGCAGTATTAAACCAGTTGAGGGTCTGGCAGTGAAATTTCAAAATCAACTGATTATCTCAGAATATATCAGGTTGTGTCCAAAATGTGTGTGCCTTACACCTGTTTGTCCCGTTCAGAAGAACATTGCAGAGTGGTGGTTAACAATTGCCTTTGGTCATTGACTTCTTCAGTTAAAATTCCCTGACCTTAGACTGTTATGCTTGTGATAGCAAAATCCCATTTTATGTGACTCGAGATTAAAATATGGCCAATATTCCACAAAGTATGCATTACTTAATAATCTATTACTCTATTTCATAATATTATTGCTCTTGCCGACCATTTCTGTCTTTCTCATTTTATTCAATCCATGATATTTGTCTTCCCTGACAGACCAAAAAGAAACTTGAATACAGAATAGAAAATGGATTTCCTGTTAACTTCTGTTGCATTTACTCATCCCCTATTACTGGTTGTGTGACAGTGGTTTTTCATCTCTTTCAAAGATACAGGTAATAATGACAGAGTTTATCCTACTGCAGTTGTTTCCAATCACCAGAAAATGGAACTGTGGCATTGCTTATCTTGGAGATAAAAAGATAGCTATCAAAAATATCATATCTGTACAGAAAACAGGTAGGCATTATATACCCATGTATCGCATCCCAAACAATGATGGATGAGTATCAAATCCATTTTCAGGAGCATGACATAGATTCTTTGGAGGAAACCAGACATTTCTGCATTGTTAATACTTTGGTAAAATTGTCAGCTTTTCCTCAAAGTCATGAAGGGAAGAAATTCACACTGTTACCACCTGAAAGTATGTTTTCTGTTTGATGTCCCTTAATTCTGGGGCCTAAGGGGTAGGTAATAAGTTTGTAATATTTCAGTTTTAAGTTGTGTTTGTTCTAGCCAGTCAGGTCTTCTGTTCAGGTTTTTCTCTGCTTCCTTTCCCAGGAATCAATGTGTGACTGGGAATATTCAGTATTGTTAGATTACTTGCTGGTTAAAGATAAGTTTTAGTTGCTAACTCTGTTTGAGTACTACATGTGTCGTTCTCAGCAATGTCTTTTCTCAGGTGAGCCTGACAACTTCTAATAGTTCTGAGCTTCTGCTTTTATCTCTAGAATATCTGTACACATGAACTACTCTCATATCCACAGTGAGCTAGATAGTTACACTCAAAATATTGTCCAGAGCAGAGAGGCACACAAAGTAGGGTAAGAGCTAGGAATGTATTTTTGGGCCAATTAATGTTTAATTGGCTATGTTTATATGTTTCCTCATCATAGGGCATAGCCTTTTTACTTCTTCCAAACTGAACACTGAAGATTAAAAGCAGTCCTCCCCCAGCCCCCTTACCCAGAGAGGGCAGTGAGTCCTGCAATGACTACACAGGGGGCCAGCCCCCAGCCCTTGGCACTCCAGGCTGAAGCCAGCCCAGGGAGGCAGCAGGCATGTGGGCATCAGGCAACTGGTGCACCAGCTAACATCAGCTCAAATCAAAAAAAAGCCCAACCAGATAAATGCAGAGACCATACTGAGAGGTCAGTACAAAGCCTGTGGGGCTTTTCAGCTGAAGGGTAAAACAGAATTTATGGGGCTACTTATGTGTAGTGCTGTCATAGTCATGGAGGTAGGTGAGGAGCAGAAGTGGAGATGATGGTCTACATCCTTACAGATTTTGTCTTTCTGTAAGTTGCCTCTATTCCTACAGAGGAGCAAGCTGCTCAAAAGTGTAAATAACCCAAATGTTACTTCTCAAACAATGCAATGCTGAACTTGACATTTTGCTATGTCTAATTGAGATTATGGCACCTAGTGGGAAGGAGATCTGTGATCTTTCCTTGTTAAAACAAATTCAAGGGCAGGAGATTGAAAAAGCAATGAAATAAAAAGCAAAATCTTTGTGTTGAAAAACAAATATTTGTTGTAAATTATGAAAAGGCAGTCCTTTATAGTGCTTTTAGACTTCCCTTGTCCCATAAGTATTTTAGCCAATGACTGAAAAGGGTAAGAAGTGTTAGAATTTGAAATAGGCAGGCCTAGCCCACACACCTTTCTTAAATACTAGGTATATCTGAGCCTCTTAGACAAATGCTGAATCAGATCCACTGAAAGGAAAGGAAGAAATGGGATTGTACAGTGGTAACTTTTCTTCTTTCTGTGTTCAGCAAAAGGGCCATCAAGTTGCTCTTATGAGAGTACTCGAATAACAATGGATAGATGTGTTGTGAGGACATACATTTGAACAAAGATGAAAGGAGCATCCAAAAAGGCACTAAAGTCAAAGCTGCCGTTCAAAAAAATTCTAACCTCAGCCTACACAAATATTTTTTTAAAAATTGTGGCCAAATTTTTATTTCAGAGATTCAGTCTTGAAGCAGTGCCCTAAGATCTTTTTAAGTAGTGGTAAGTTAAAACACTCTTGCACTCTTGAGTAAAAATGATTATAATACTGGCCTATGAACTCTTGAAGAAGACCAAAAAAAAATTAAAATGTTCATCTCCAAATCTGTTCTTGAAATGGACTTTAGAAGGTTGTTGAGCATGAAGTTATCTCTGGGCCTCTGTATGTAAAGGGTAAAAAACACTGAGTAAACAAAAGCTTTTCAAATATTGCATGTTGATAGCTCCATATACAGCGTCAGAAAGTTAGTCATCATCCCTGGAGCATGCAGTTCAAGTGACAAGATCAAACTTTATTACAGCAGTGTTCTTGGTGCAAAGCAAATTTTTGTAGTAGATTAAATATTCCAAATATGTTTACCTAAACTTCTTTAGATGGGGGAAGAGAGAAGCACTGGAAGGAACAAATGAAAATTTCAAACATGTAGGAAATTTTAAGTAAAGTTTAGGTACAAGCTGAGTAGTCTGGTTTCATTTCTTGGGTATTTGAAAGACATGCATATTAATATAGGTGAAGTAATTTAAAAAATGAGATGATGCTGGAAAAAAGTTTTCAGAAGCAGTGGTGTGCATTTGTGTATGTAATATACTTTTGTGTTTCTACGTGGGCACAGAAAGTCCATCAACCTTGTAAATTAATTAAAGTTAATGGAGAATCAAGGGTATGGAAATAATTAGTGTGGCATAAATTAATTCATGAGCTCTGTATCAACCCTGAAGCTTACAAAGTAGAGGAGCCTGATGTAATCAATGCCAGTTGCAAGGTAAAAGTTTTATATAAATTACTGAAAGCCAGTAAGAAACACAAGCAGATTATAATGGTTCCCTGTTATTCAACAGAAGGCATGATACTCAATTAGAGAGACCCAGCTAGTGGCCCAAATGGCTATTGAGACAAGCTGGCATCACCAAAAACTTCTCCAGCCTGCCTTGCCAGTAGAGATGCACACATTCCAAGACTGAGTCCTTTGTTCCTAGATCTTACCCTGGCTCCAGTGAGGTGCCATCTATTCATTATGCACAGAGATGAGGTTTTAGGACCCAGGGAGGTAGAAGCTCTTATGAAGAGGGCATGTGGAGTCTTCTCAAGGTGTTTGCTTATTGCTGATGGAGTTCCAGCTGTGAGACTTGAATTTTTGCTGAGGGAATCCTAAACATCTTTCCTGAACTGGGAACTTAGGGTAAGCAGCACCCTAGCTATCAGCCTGTCTTCTGGATCCCTGTAGGCCTTCAGCAGGAGCAAGATGCACAAAGACTGTGGGTGTAAAATTGTTCTGAGTCCTGAGATTGCCCCCCTTCCTTCTGCATTTCTAACTTAGAGCCCCACATGCCCAGTGGGACTGTCCAGACGTGATTCTTCTCCCGCTTCCCTCAGAAGGCTGGGAAGAAGCCAGGAAGAGTCTCAGATATTTTATTTTCCCTGTGGGACAGCCATGTCCCAAAATACAATAACATAATTCATCCATTCCGGTGTTCTTGGGTCTGCAAAATACTTGGATTGCTTGCCATTGAAAATGTGCTCATGTATAAACATATGGAGCTTGTTAATAACAAGAAGGAAAATATTTAATAAGCATTGTATTTTGCTGACTTCTAAAGAACATTGTTACATTCTAAGATAAAATGTAAATGTTATTTTGAGACCTATTATTAAACAGTGTACCATACAGATTTCTGTTAAAGAATGTTGGGTTTTCTAAGAGCTTGTTTAAAAAGTATTCACAGTATTCAGATTCCACAGTTATGCTTTATGCAATCTGTAATGCATTCCCATCTCTCAATATTATTTACAATATTTAACTAAGAAAACCTATGGCTATCCTCTTTGAAGGTTACTGAGACCTTTTAACACCAAGTTATGATTGCATTTTATATGCAATTTCCCTTAGATTTAATTTCCAATGTACTGCTAAATAAAATTAAATACTTAGCCCTGCTTCAAAGACTTAATCTGAGATTAAGTAAAAAAAATTAATAAAACGCTGCTTTGGTATTCCCTTATTCTCTCTCATACATAGACACTTTTTAAATTAAACTAATTAGGCAAAGCTTATAATATTAACACATTTCAGCATCTGGACTTTCACTATTTTTATTTTATTCCCTTTTTCCCCACTTGCTAGTTCTGGGACATAGGAGCTAGATCATTGGTAACGAAGTCTGTGTGTGTTTGGTTTTGCAAGCCAGAATTTTCACACTGTAGGCAGATGAAATTCTTGGAAATACTGGTGTGCAATACAAGTAGATATCCTATCTATTTTGAAATTTGATCCCATAAGGAAGGGAAAGAGCAGGTGGCACAGAATGGAATTCATGATATTGCTTATAACAGGCATGAAATAAGATCCCTTGGATACAGTTATTAGCACCTGTCACCTTGTGGGTCTCTGAAAGTGGATCTGTTTTCTCTTAGACCTATTAATCATTGTAAACTGCTTTAGGCACAGTTCCTAAAAGAGAAATGTTGGTATCCAGCAATTAAACTGATATGGAGACTCGTCAGCTTCATACTCAACAAGTATTCTTGTAAGACCACAGACTGCATAGTAGTGAGTTATGGATCTCTGTTGTATGATAGCTGTTAAATATACAGTAGGAATTGTCTGCTTGGAGTCTTGGAGTTCTGAGTTATGGCCTCAGTCTCTCACGTCCCTACAAAAGTGACTTGGTCTTATATTTTCGCTGGACGTGACACAACAGCATTCCTCAAAGGCAGCCAGACTAGATCTGATTAATTGGTCTGTACAGAGATATCTGCCAAGTTCTGCACCACCACCATCTTTTTTTTTTTTTGGCCAACTTCTTCAATGATGACATCGAGTTCCTTCCTTTTCCTACTTATTTAGGAACTTTTCCCATAGCCACAATACAAAATCTCTCATTTTATAAGTGATTTCCCTGGCAAAGAAATTAATTTTTGTGGTATGTGTCACTAATCCACTTAATTAAATTTAGCAAGATAGAATCCCAGGGTGGCTCAAAGTAGTCAAAACTTATGCTGTTATAGCACTGTTTTGCCTCAGAACTCATATCAGTAGGGAGTGATCAGGAAACTAATTTATCTAAGCAATGATTCTCTTCAGTTTTGTCTTGTGGAGGTCTTTTTTGTGGTGGGTTTTTTTTTTGTTTGTTTGTTTTGTTGGGGTTCTTTAAACCATGATCTTTCTATGATATATTTTTGCGAACAAATAGTCTGGCTGACAGATAGCCAAATCAGCTAAGTCAGTCTCTCAAGGTATCAAAAAAACCTGGAAGTAAAGGATGCCATTTCATGTAGAGATTATTTAATGGAAAATTAACTACCTGCTGTGAGTAAGTTTCTCATTGATGAACCTCCACAGAGGAAGTCATGCCTGAAGGACTGAGTGCTAACATTGGCTGTGTTTGAGCTCAGAAATAATACTTCCTTAAGGAAATGACTCCCTAGATATTAGCAATAACTAAGGATTTTTAATGGATCTGGTAGCTGCTTAAGAGCAGAAATCTGATTTAGGTGATTGAGGGGCATAGATGGTGCTGCTGGTCAGTTGAATACAAACAAAGTTTGGGAAAAAAATGATTTTCTGATAGATATGTGAAGGTTCTGTAACAGCTCAGTGATGGAAAAAAGGGTTCTTAGCCTTGAAACAGCATATTGCATTCTTTAAGAGGTTAAAAATTAGTGAACATAGGCTATGAATAGCTTTATTCAACAGTTATTCAAAACTAACAGAAAATTTAATCTCCGCTCTTCTCAATTTACTTCAACAATGGAATCCAAGAAGACTTCAATTTTTCCTGAATGAAGAAATTACATTACACATATCTTCTTCCTGTTATCAATTTCCTGACAAGAATTGGGCTGGGAGAGGTAACACACATCCTTGAGGACTAGGATATTTGTAGAGCCCCTTTGTTCTGAAAAGATCCTGTCAAACAATTGTTACAGCAGTAGAATATGTTCACAGCTATTCCATAGAATATGTTCTGCTACCAGAAAGCTGAACACAGCCTTTGAGTGTTCCTGCTTCAGCATTACTGTCTGGAAAAATAAACCTGTATTGAGTTTTCAATGTTTTGAACCAAAGACTTTTGACAATAAGAAAGACGGTCAAGTCAGCAGAGAAGAGATGTGAAACAGTCCTGTATTAACTGTGCATTATCAGATTTGTGGAGTTCACTATTTATGATACTCTGCCTGATTACTTATACAATTTGCAACAATACACAAAACTTCTAGCCAGTAGGAATGTGTTTATTTAAGTATTTATACTCCTGCTCCCTCAGGTTCAAAAATAGGGATAGTCCACCAATGGCTTTGCAGAAATTAAATAACCTTGTAGTTTGGCTGGTATGAAGCACCTGGAAAGTAGCCCTGACAGTCAGAGAGCACCTTGAAACACAGTCTTACTGCTAGAGTATATATAAAAGATAGCATAATAAGAGTTGCAAAGATTTTCACACACACACATAAACCAGAATGTAAATGGTTCTTGATAAGAGAGCACTTCATTTAATTTATTATCAGTGTATGTGATTTCCTAGGGATTCAAAAAGTTGACTTCTGCTGTTATTTTATCCAGCAAGAAAGGTGTTCATACCTCTCATTTAAAATCTCCTGAAATGAGTTCAGATTAACATCTTATTACAGCAAATTAAAACTGAACCAGAAATCCAGGTGTCAGCCTGAATAAGCAGGGTGCTCATGAACCTGAGAAGTCATCAAATCCTGTATGGCATGATCATAGAGAACAAGAAGAGGATGAGAAGATTCTGAGGTGAGCCAGCAGTCACAGGCAACAATCTGTGGCACAATGTTGCACCAAAAACTGATAATATAACTGCATAGAGAGCAGGGCTTTTTGGAGCTAGAGTGTGATAAAGCATCTGTGTAAAAGCAAATGAGTAACCAGTGTATGAGACCCTGTTTTGGAAGGCAGAAGTTTTTTTAGCATAGGACTTGTTTACAAATCTAGGAACCACCAAAATTTTGCCTCTCAGATGATTGGTTTAGTAGGGGGAAAATTATGATACTATGATTTACTTTAATATAAAGCCTTTTTCCACTGTGGTACATTGTAGAGTCATAAAGTGGTTTGGGGTTGAAAGGATTTTTGAATGTCCAGTCCCCTTCAATGATCAGCGATGTCTTTCAACTATCTGAGGCTGCTCAGTCCCCTGTTCAACATGACCTTGATTGTTTCAAGGATGAAGCATCTACCATTTCTCTGGGACACCACTTCCAGAGTTTCATCACCTTTGTTGTAAAAAAATTCCTTCATCTTATGCATTGTGAATCACCCCTCTTCCAGTTCAAACCTTGTTTGATTGCTACAGGCACCTGGTCCCATCTTTCTTATAAGCTTCCTATAAGTATTGAAAAGCGGAAAAAAGGTCTCCCCAGAATGTATGCTTTGCCTTTATGTCAATAGAGACAATAAAATATGAAGAGTTAGAGAAATCTCGAGTGTCACATTAAGTAAATTTTGCAGGCATGAGTACCTGGAGATCAAGAGTTGGCAAAAGCCATTAAATCAGTGCAACCCATTCTGCAAGGCTAATACTCTGGAAAATCCTACTGATCTAGTAAGATTTTGGTTGTGCAATGCAACAAGTGACAACTGTTTGACAACAGACTCCTCTGAGCAGGCTGGTGATGGTCGTGCTCTACTCCTCCTACTCATGTTACCAAGAATCACCATGGATATAGGAACTGACTTCCACCAGTCCCTGTCCTGCCTGCCCATGAGACAAGAAACTGAACATTTATCATGCAAAGGCTTATGTTAATTCAAAGGAAAGGACTGGCATTGTCACTGAATCACAGAATCATTTGGGTTGCCATGTGATGAAGCATGCAAGCAATCCCTGCATTATGACGGGATATTCTCCTCTGTGAATTCAAATATATCATATTTTTCTGTCATGTTTTGCAATTTTAATGCTATTATCTTTTAAACTTTTGGAGAAAAAAACAAAACAAAACTTTTTCCTCTTCTCTATTCAATGTGTGGCTGCCAGTTAATCAGCCTGAGATTATTTCCTCTGATCCACTTCCTCACTCACGCATCTGAGTCTTGCTTGTGCAGCTGCAAGTATCAAAGAGGAGTCTTTTCCAATGTAAAGCACAGTGATAGAAATATGGGGGAGGTATTTGCTACTTGTAGTCAGTCACTCCTGCATAAATGGTAGCAGTGCAATACAAGTTCTCAGAATTGAGGAAAGTGAATACAGTTCTTATATTTTTGCTCAAATCCATCAGCTACTTAGTTCTCAGGACTACAAAGTAACAGTGAATATGGATTAAGCTTTTGAGGGAGGAATTACAAGTTGCATAAATACAGTATGGGAAAGAGCCACCAAACTAAACTGTAACAAGGAATATTCAGGATGGAAAAACATCTTGTGATGACCACAATAGTGAAGCAACCGGGATAGATAGCACAAAAACATCTCTCTCATTTGAAGCTGGAGGACAGATCTTCCTTGGGAAGAGGTTAGTGAGACAGTCTTTAGGATTTAGCTGTTGAGCTGCTATGAGAAACACAATAGACTAGAAGATCTCTTGAGGTTCCTTCCAGTCCTGTAATCCTCTAATCCTTCCTTTCTCAGAATTTAGTAATTAATAAAATCATTACTATTGCTTACTTGACCTTGGAGGTGTCCTTCCACATTTGTTTATTCACACATGGGCAGGTCACATACATCCCTGTAGCAATTATAAGAGTAATTGTACTTTTAATAGCCTCAAGGGAAGATTAATTGTAGCTTGTGTGAGTGGAGGTTAGCAAACTGGCTGAGACTCCAGCCCATTCTTCTGCCATCCAAAGCTTTTATTTTGATGTACTGTAATGTGTTTTATACAAATCCATTACTCTCATGCTCTAAACCAGGAGCTTCACCTCAGTCCCTTCCTTGATGTGTTACAAAACAATTCAAAAGAAAGGATTAAGCAGATAGTTCAAATATGTTGTCTCCTAACTAAAAGGCAGGTGGTCTCTCAAAACCAGAACTAAATCAGTCCTGCAGTAAATTTAAGCCAAGCCTGAAGCAAGCCTGCTGGCTGCAAAAGCTTTAACAGATTGCCTGTATTACCCTCAGCTCTAAGCACAGAGCCTGTTCTCTGCTAGAGCAGTCTGATCCTTTCACGCTGGGATTTTTTCTGTTTGGCTTTTCATTTTGTAAAACACCAAATTCCAGCTAACATCACTATTCAAAAATGGTCTTTTGTGCGACTGGAGTGAATCATGTTATATATATATGTATATATATATCTGTCATGGGCTACCTGTAACCTTAAGTCTTATTTTGGAGCTGTCAGCTGTTGCTTCTCAGAAGCTGGTGATGGGTCCCTGATGGTTGTACATAACAGCAGGTGCTCTAAGGTTTTGAACAGTTAAGTGACCTTAACTTTTGTTATCTGCTTATAAATATGTTAAAAATGTACAAATCTTGAAACAGAGATTCAACAGTTATGGCAGAAGAAGAGTTGCTCAGGGGAATATTCATTTTGAAAGTAAAGTGCCTGTGTTGGTTTGCTACATGTTCTAAAGCGTGGCACTAATTCAAACAATACAGTCACATAGAGGATAAGATCAACAATTCTATTTTAATTTCAGATAATTCTTGATCTCTCTCTGAAAATAACTGATCAGTTTAAAAAAACCCAACAAACAATCTCACAATATTTTTAAAACTTAAAGCCTACTTTGTACCTTCTCCTCTGTATATTCTGAAATCTATTTGTAGTTTGACTGCCCTTCACTTTTATTTTGGCTAGCACACTTTGTTTCTTATGCTTTTAAACAGATTGTTGTGAATACAAATATGCAAACTGATTACTGGAAAAAGAAACTATGATTTTGCTATGGAAACAAACAGTGTCTCTTTGTTCCATGGAAAACTAATGTAGAATAATTCACCTTTCAGAATAGACTAAGAAACATGCTGGGCATATTGAAAGAGTCATCCAAACCTCAGAAGCTGTAGTCCAAAGATTTTAGAGGAGATGTATTAAATTATTTTTTAAAATCTACTATAGAAACATTTTTAAGAAGAGTCATCAAACAATCACCAAATCTTACAAAGATAAAGCATCAGACTAAAACTCCAGGAAGCAGGGCATAGCAAAACCTCTCTGGATTATTTTTAACCAGTCTTGGGAATCCAGAGAGGTCCCATCTGACTGGAAGGTGGTGAACATTGTCCCAGTTTTCAAGAAGGGCAAGAAGGAGGACCGCAGAAACTAAAGGCCTGTCAGTCTCACATCAGTGGCTGCTGAAGTTAAGTTATGCACGAGATTATTCTGGGAGGTGTTGAAAAACACCTGAGAGACAATGCAGTCATTGATCACAGCCAGCACAGCTTCATGAGAGGAAAGTCCTGCTTACCAAACCTGATTTTTATTTTATAACAGGGTAACTGGTCTAGTTGATCAAGGAAAGCCAGTTGATGTAATTTTTTGGGATTTCAGTAAAGCTTTCAATACAATCTCTCACAGGATTCTTCTGGACAAGATGTTGAACATTCAGCTGGATAAACACATCGTGATGGGTGAGCAACTGGCTCACAGGTTGAGCACAAAGGGTTACAATGAATGGGGTGACATCAGACTCGCAATCTGTCACTGCTGGGGTTCAGCAGGGCTCCATCCTCAGCTCTGTGCTCTTCAACATCTTTATAACTGACTTGGATGCAGGACTGGATGGGATAGTGAGCAAGCTTGCAGGTGATGCAAAACTGGGAGGAGCTGTTGACTCCCTCAAAGGCAGGGAAGCCCTGCAGGGAGACCTGGACAAATTAGAGGGCTGGGCAATCCACAACCATGTGAAGTTCAGCAAGGGAAAGTGCCAGATTCTGTGCCTGGTATGGGACCAGGATGCCCTGGATGTAGGTACAGGCTGGGGAATGAGATGCTGGGAAGCAGCACTGTGGAAAGGCACCTGGGAGGTTCTGGTCCATGGCAAGTTGGCCATGAGCCAGTGGTGTCCTGGCAGCCAGGAGAGCCAGCCCTGCCCTGGGGGCATCAGGCACATCATGGCCAGCTGGGCAAGGGAGGGGATTGTCCTGCTCTGCTCTGAGCTGGGGCAGCCTCACCTCCAGTGCTGGGGGCAGGTTTGGGTGCCACAATATAAAAAAGACATTAAACTGTTGGAGAATGTCCAGAGGATGGCAACAAAGATGGTAAAGGGCCTTGAGGCAAAGCCATATGAGCAACAGCCTGGGACACTTGGTCTGTTCAGCCTGAAGGAGACTGAGGGGAGACCTCACTGCAGTCACAGCTTCCTCTTGAGGGGAAGAGGAGGGGCAGGCACTGATCTCTGCTCTGTGCTGACCAGTGACAGGACCTGAGGGAATGGCCTGAAGGAAAGGTTTAGTTTGGATATTAAAAAAAGGTTCTTCACCCCAAGGGTGGTTGGGAACTGGAACAGACTCCCCAGGGCAGTGGTCACAGTGCAGCCTGAGAGTTCAAGAAGCATTTGGACAATGCTCTCAGGAACATGGTGTGACTCTGGGGATGGTGTTGTGCAGGGCCAGTAGCTGGACTCAATGATCCCTTAGGGTCCCTTCCAACTCAGCTTACTCTGTGAAATAAGGCATAAGTAGCAGCTATTTATGGCCAAAATGGAAAGCATAAAATCTTCGGGTTTTGCTTTCTGCTACTGGAACTACAAAAAGTCTGTAACAGCTTATTTTTCCTTTAGTATTTAGTCTTGTGTTTATTTTTCCTTTAGTGTTTCCCAGTTCTCTACATTTTTGCTTCTTGGCATGTCTAGACATGCCTCAGCACTAACACATCTGAACAGTTCAGAATGTAGCTAACACAAAGACTAATGTTCCTCTAAAAGTCTTAGGTCTTGCTAAAGTCAATGCAGTCTGAGATTTGTTAATATGCAAGAGAGGGTTTCTTGGAGCGGATTTTTTTTCCTCATAGGTACAGGAGGAGACAAAAACCCTCTCCCTTCTTCCTTTCTATATATATATTTCTTTTTCAGGTTTTCAGAGCAAGTGTGGGAGACCTAGGTCCATTTTATTCCTGTACATAGCATGATGTTGAAGGGATTCTACTGCTCATTGCATGCCCCCTAAAAGATGCCTGAAGCATTACAGAGGATGGCAACGGGGTCCCCCCTTGCTGGAGCTATCCCATTTTGCAGAAACGTTCCAAATTTTTTTGGCCAAAATAATGAAATCTCTAACATTCAGTACTCACGAGAGAAGAGGACCTGGTCTCTAGTCTATGTTTCATTGGCAGTACTTTATCCTGTGAAAAGTCATAAATTACCTCTATTAAAAGGGCTGCAACTGACTACTTTCTTTTCCCAGTGAATTTCCTAAATACACGATACAAGATGTTCCTGTTGTCTCTGGATCAGTATGAGTTCAGTGTGTACAAGTTCATGGTGAACTAATGACAAGAGAAAATGAACACTCTTCTGACCAATCCTGCCCTTTCTTTACACCACACAGATACACTAAACCCGACACAGAAATATGAGTGTGAGATTGCAAGGAGGAAGGAAACCAGATTGGCTTTCCCATATATGCGTGACTGAAATGAGAGAGGGTAGGGGAGAGTGGTCAGGACAATAAGAGTTTGTCATCTTCTGACTAGCTCTTTTTAAAATAAAAGACTGATCCCTGTTTATTTCAAGCTTGTATGGCCTATTTTAAGGGTACATGGTATAGTGGTCAAGACCTTTCTATGACCCTGAGTTAGTCATCAAGGACATGAAGTAGAATTCAAGTACTGACATTATTTTTTAATATTTTTCAGTTGACTGCTACTGGGGTGCAGTCTCTGAGACTGGAGCCCACCCTGGGATGGCCAGTTCTCCCATGCACTGCTTAAGCAACTCATGATTGTGAGTACTGACTGCTCCACTGCCAGCCAGTTGCAATGATATCCTTTGATTGCAATCCTTAAATCTGAATCAGGAAAGAAGTTCTGTTCACTGATATCCCCTGGAGAAGAATACGACATCAGTGAATGTGGAAAAAAAAGCAAACTGGAAATTTTCTGCTATTCCTTCATTCCTGTTCCTTGACTGGATTTAAAAATAAATTCACACACAGAGCTTACAAATGGATCAGAAATTTCAATCAGCAATTGTTTCAGAACTCTAACAGATGAGCTAAACCTCTGGGTTACTGTTGGTATAAGCATGTTTGTGTTCTCTGGAGGTGGAAGCAAACATGGATTACAGTGGTGTTAATCTAAATATGAAGGAAGATTCTCAAGTCACAATTTATACAGTTGTGTCTCTATGAATACATGTCCATCATCTAGGATATAACTCCTGTCGTATTTATGATCACAGGTAGACAAAATTCTGATGTGACACGAAGTTCAAAATCATGTGGCAAAATTGTTTGACATCATATTTTTGAAGTGAGTACAAAGTGCTATGTTTCCACATACCAAAAGGCTATTAATTAGGGACATAGTAAAACAGTCCTGTAGTTACAAGCACTCTTCCATGTAATTAAGTTGTCTCGGGGCTGAACCTCCTAAATGTGCCACTTGGATTTAGGTTTAAACCTAAGAGGCTGATGCAATTTGCAACAAGTAGCCTATTTCTAAATTATTAGTAAGATGTCAAAGGCAGAAATCCTTCATCCAGTTCCCAGCATTTTAAAATGGAAATACTAACCGTAAGAGGAAAACACACCAAGATGTGACATTCTAGCTCCAGTGGGGCTGTTAAGGAATAACAGCAACCAGCTCTTTTTCCTTAGCTTAAATACTTCAGTTATTATTATTTTCGATGGGTCAAAAATCCTTAGGATCATTTCAGTAAATCTATCTTAGAGAGAGATATTCCATGTGAATTTATGCTGACAGAAGCAAGGAGGTGCTAATAATCCCAGAGGGAAAACGAACATTCAAATGAAGACCCTAAAAGCATGGAATACAACAGTAGAGAAATTGAAGAATAGAAATAGCATTAATGCTGATAAACAGGCTGCGAAGGATAAACACATCTGATTTATAATTTAACACAAGTGCAACTGTTAATCAATAAAAAGTTGATTTTCAAGCACAGCAGGCCATTCAGTTTGGGGTGGTTATCCAAAGAAACAGATCCTGAAGAAAGTACTCCTCCACCACTTCTTAAAATTCAACTAGTGTGAACTCTGGTCTCAGAATTTGCATTCAGATAAATCCTCTACTTGTTTTGATGGCAGTTTCTCAATAAGAAGTTTTTTTTCATTTTGTCATCTGATATTTGACCTCAGGATTTTTGTTTTCCTCAGAAACTTAAGTATCACACTTGACATGTTAGTCTTTCAGCTGCTGTAGTGTGTCAAACATATGGGTATGAGACTGGATAAAAATTGACATTTTGCTAACCTGTTTGTTAGGCAGTGACCAAAGAATTATGCTAAATTTTTAATGTTTCTCTGCCTTTCTCTTCTCACAGTTTTTTACCTTTCCTTATTCTGGTTTTCTTTTGTCACAATCTGGGCTTCTCCTGTTCCTTTGTGCTCAGTTTTGTATATATATATATATTTTTTTTTTTTCTTTCTTTCTTTTCTCTTGCTCTCCCTTCACCTCTCTTTCTGCTCTGTTGTGCCTCATTTTTTATTCAGGCAGCCTCCATTACTACAATACAGTCCAAAAATTTGCAACTGGTTAAGAACTTTATTAATATTTCAGTGTTACACCCAAACCTTGAAATACATTACTGGAGAAGAATAAGGCAGATTTAAACCAAATAACTTTTAAAAAGCACTGCTGTGGAAACTGAAATTGTAGATCAGCATGAACTCATAATTACCAGTTACAAACAGATAAAGACAGATAGGAAGAGTTCAAACAGAAACTTTTTAAAATGTCTTATATAACTGCTGGATTTTTTTTTTCCACTGGCTGCACAAGAATTACACCTCACAGCGACTAAGAAAAACAAACCCAATGGCACTGCTGGGATGTAAGGGCTAACATACAAATTGTGACTAGTGCAAAGAGCTGATTTTCATGCAATCCAAATTACATAACACTAAAACGCTTTTGTTTTGCTTAAAGACCATGTCAGTGTAATTGTTGTCTGCATGACTTTTAAAAGCTCATCTCTCTGAAAGGGGTGAGCCCCAGAGCGCACACTGAAGTCACAATTCTCCATTTCATTTCATGGGCCAGGTAACAAGGAGTAGTTTTCCTTGGCTCTTCAAGTAAAGCACAAATCAGTCTTAAAAATTCTGGGACTGGTGGGGAACAAGGGAGAGACTTCGAGCATGAGGGCAGCTCCCAAGGCAAGGAGTGAGCCCCTGTGTAGAGTCCTGCTGTTGGTTTCTTCAGTGTGACTCCCATCTGGTGAGCTGGACATGAGTGCAGTCAGCTGAACTCTCACAACAAGGGCAGCCTGTCAGAGCCCTGACACTTCACTGGAAATTGAGACATCTTTATAGGCAGATATGAAGCACACTCCAATTTATACAACACACCAATGTCAAAGAAAGTGTAAGACTTTGTATTGGAAAGCTAAAGAGCAATATTCATATAGTGACTGAATTTTCATTAACCACAGCCTCAACCAGTTGTGAATTGAACCTGAAAATATAGGATTAACAATCACATTCATTTTATCAATTTTCAATAGGAACATATTCTATTTGATAAATTAGAATTTGCAAGACTGTAAATTGTCTTCTTATAAATGTGAGTTGTTAAGAACTCCATTCAGCAGTCACTTACAAGGGAAGAATTGTATTGGTTCCCACAGGAGGGATTTCAAGAGCAGGTCACCAGGATGTGCAATCTGTAGTTTAAAAACATCATTTATGTCAATGATGCAGTTGTCATATATAATTGCACACTACAAAAATACTTGGTGGAACTTATCATCATGGTGAAAAACACCCTCAGTTAGGAAAACACTCTGACTTTGGACTTCTGACTCCCATGAATTATCATTTGCATCTAGTAGTTGAAGGAAACCTTATTCATACTGTCAAGATTTAGTCCTTTCATCTGAAATCTCTCATTAGCCCAATTGTCTACAGAATGTGGGTAGTTTCAAAAATTGCATAGATTGCAGTAGACTGAGAGTAAGCACGCAGAAATATATTGTAGAAAAAAACCCATCCAGAGTCTTTCAGTAAAAAACAAGCACCAAAAACATTAAAATGCAAGATGTTGGGAGATTGCTGCCTATGATAGCTGACATTAATGCTTCCCAAGGAAATTTCTGGATGAATTAAGTAGGATCTATTCCTTTATAACTAATTGCATCTTCATTGTAAAACTTTTTTCATTTTTTCTTGCCTCTGGGAAGTGTAGCTTGCAGAGTAAAATAGTGAGCCCCAGAAATGAAACAATGGTTAAGAATTTCTAGGAAAAGAGAGAACAAAGAGGTCAGGAGTTGATTTTAAGCCTGCAGATGACACAAAATGTGGAGAGGGAGGAGATAAAGAAAAATGGAGGGCAGCCAAGGAGCAAGAGGAAATTGCTTTCTTTCCTGTTTCCCGTTAACCTGACTCACTGGAAATGCCCCTAGACTAAGGTACGTGCTTGTGTAGCATTCCACAAACAAGAAGTCAGTATCTTGTCCATGAAACAATGTTCAAAAGCAGAGTCAGACACTAAAAACAGAGTGATAACATCTAATCATTGAGATGTCTGCCTAGATTTCAAGGTGGGAAGTGAAAATAATTATGGCATATGAACAAGGCTAATTTTGTGTGCAAAGGAATGCTAATTTTGCTAATTTGACATGACTGAGGAACCACATTAAGAGTTAGTGAGATAAAACAAGCAGCTAGATAGTCTGCTGAAGACGATAGTTTACTTCTGTAGGTTACTTTTGGTAATGCTGATTCAGAAAAACCACAGGAGACGGGCTGGAAGTGACCTCCAGAGGCCATCCAGTCTGAACCTGTCACCAAGGAGGCTGACCTCCTAAGTTACATCAGCTTGTCTGGGACCTTGTCCTGCTCATTCTTGAAAACCTCCAAGGGCAGAGGTTCCATCAACTTCCTGGTCAATCTGGCCCAGTGCTTAACCACATTCATCATGGCTTTTTCCCCCCTTCTTTTTCATTTCTATACTACACCTTTTGTCTACACCTACATACACATTCCCATCTTCTCTGTCCTGACAGGAGTTTCTGCCATCCATTATGCCAAATACAGATATGGCAAGGTGTATATTCAAGTGCTGAGGAAATGAAAACTATAGGGGAGGACAGCTAGAGGATATCTCCCACTTGTGAGACCCCACCTGGAGTGATGTCCAGCTCTCAGGCCCCCAACACAAGAAGGACATGGAACTGGTGGAGCAAGTCCAGAGGAGGGCCATAAACATATCAGAGAGTTGGAGAACCTCTCCTGTCAGCACAGGCTGAGAGAGCTGGGCTCTCAGCCCAGAGAAGAGAAGGCACAGGGGAGACCTTAGGGCATCTTCCAGTACCTAAATGTGGCCAGCAAGAAAGCTGGAGAGGAACTTTTTGCAGGGGCATGCAGTGTTGGGAAAACAGGCAATGGCTTCAAACTGAAAGAGGGTAGGTTTAGATTAGTAACTAGGAAGAAATTCTTTGCTGTAGGGGTGATGAGGCACAGAGGAGCTGTGAATGCCCTTCCCTGAAGTGTTCAAGGCCAGGATGGATGGGACTGAGAAACCTGGTCTAGTGGAAGGTATCTCTTTTAACTTAAAGGTGCCTTCCAACCCAAATCATCCTATGACTATGATTCTGTGACATCGTCTCATCAGCTCTTGCTTTTGCAAGTTCTAAAATAGTAATCTTTCTTCTCCAAGCACAAGAATATTGTAGGCCACGTAAAGCTGGTTGCTTAAAGTATCACTGAATGTATTAAAAACAGCTGAGCTGAACTGTAAAAATCACCACATTAAACCAGGTCTGTAGCAGCCATATTTATAGCAATGTATGCATTTTAAGATTTAAAGAGTGGCAAAATTGATTTCTCTGCCATTTTAATATAACAAAACTGCTTTCTATAAAAGAAGCAAGAATTTAATCAATGTGAAAGATTTGCAATTATTAAGGGAAATTATCTTCTAACATTATAAGTGCAAAAGCTGAAAATATTCAGGAAGGCAGGATAAGATATATTCTGTTGCCTCATTTTATCTAAAAATCAAAATTATTCTACTCTGAAATAATTCCTTGTTTATCACCCATCTATAGCTAATGAAGGGACAACTGCATGAATTTAGCTCACCTATGTCAAATAGAACAAGTGGGGCAACTTTTAAATGTATTTAATTTATTCACAGTGGGCAGCACTGTATTTTTTACTACAGTGTGTTTTCCTTCTTCCCTTCCCCCCAAAATCTGCTGTCCCTTTTTCCTATCCAAATAAACAAAAAAAGGCTTTTTAACGTAGTATTGTATGGACTGATAGGATCGCTTGCCTGCTAAACCACGACGGACCCGCACAGAGACAAGATCCTACACATGCACTTCCTGGAGCAGCAGGAAATGGAAAACAGGTAAGTGTCTTGACATGCTGACAGTCTGGAAGGTGTGAGCTGACCACTCAGAAATATGTTTACTCTAATTGGCCAGCCAGCTAAGAATCACAGTTCTCAGCTGATGCTGAGCCAAATGACATAAATTATCTGTCACGCTAAGGTATTGCTTACTGAGCTGTACTCTGCACGTGGGTCCTGCATCCATGCAGAAATTATTCCATCAGCTGTCTGGTAAAACTGAAATCACAGCACTGTCCTGACTTTCTTCTTTTTAGAAATGGAACATTCCTTTTTTCAAGACATTATTGGTTTTATTTATTTTCTTTCAGACAAACATATAAGCAAAGTTTACCCAGAGTTGGAGGCAGAGTGATGCAATAAAAATGGCACTGAGGAATTAGCATAAGGGTATCTATGTGTTAATCACTGCGGTGATTGTCAGTCTTGCAGACATATGTGGACTGTATTTTCACAGGAACATTTCTCCAAGGATTCACTGCTGTCACTGACATAATAATACACTACAGTTGCTGATAAACAGCATATGGCCAAGGTGAAAGGAGCACTGCTTCTAATGAGCACCTTGTCTTCCTTTATTTACTAGATTGGAAAATCTAATATCAGCATCTTCTAGAGGAGGGAATACTTTCAGAAAAAAAGTTACTTGCAGACTAGTTTATCATGCAGATAAATTGCTTTGCCATTACTCCCAGTTCATTGCACCTACGTAGTTTCTGATTGGGAAGTGTCTTGCATCTGACCAGATCAAAATGAACACAGAGGCAGATCCTTCAAGACCATGTGCATTTGCAGCTGACTGAGCTGAAAGGTCTGCTAAAACTCTCTTGGCTACCGTAGTTGACTGTGGTTTGGAATCCCTTGTTACAGCATAGTTTGGAATGCAGCATACTTTAACATCACATGTAAAACCAAGAAGTGGGTGGTGACCTCAGACAGTGTTTGCTCTAGAATATATGCAGATTAATTCTTCATTTTGGATAGATGCATTGAGCTGAAAATTCAGGAAGAAATTCTCATAAGAAGAGAACATTAAAAGCAATGGTAAAATGGAGCAGAAAATTATATCTTAGCAATAATATTTTGAGTTGGTTGTTTGAAGAATTTTAGATTTTTTAGGTGGTACATAAATGCAGGGCCATGAGTGCGCTAATAAGCTTAAATTGCTTTGACCAGCCTCACTTGGGATTTCCATCCACATAAGATCTGCAGATTGGTCTCCCGGAATCCATTTAAGCTCAGGCTTAGGCCATCAGCTCTAGACTGAGCTGTGATGCTTTTGTAGGTGAAAAACCTAACTTAAATTAATAATGCTTTACAGGCTGCAGATACTTTGTTGTGGATGACTAACTAAAATTGAACTTTTGAATTTTCTGTCAAGGAACCTGCTAGCAAAAACTAACACAGGATTGTTGTAAATTTTGGTTAAAATTGAACTAAACCAAAGCAGAAAATTCTGAATCTGCTGATTAATGAAAGAACACAAGACAAAACCACCTGTGCATAGACTGCATAGCCTTTGGTGAACACAGCTCTGCAAGGGAAGCCACCAAATATGTTCTCATCAAATAGAGTAAAAGAGCTGTTCTCTTGTCTTTTGGGGTTGGTTTTTTTCCTTCCTTAAATAACCCCTGGATCTGCTGTGGCTGTTGTTTACACTGCTTTGTCTGTGATACCTGTAGTTGTAGGTATCTTATTCCCTGTTTCTGGCTCTGTCCCTGGATTGACTCCAGACCTATTAACTTGTCTTCTGCCCTGCCTCCTTTTCTCTGGATGCACCTCCTCCTGACTGCAGTCCCTGATGAGCCAGTGGACCTCATGAAACACTCTGCTTTGGTGGCACCTTGCTATGACCCCTCCTACTCAGATATGGGGGGGACTGTAACCTCGCTGGGGGAACAGAACCCCACCTGCACTACCACCACCCTCTGCTAATTGCTCACCCTCTCTGCTCTGGCTGTTTCTTGGTGCTGTCTCAGAACAACAAACCTACCTACGCTTCTAGAGACAATGAATGTTGTCTAAACTTCTTGTGCTCCTAGAAATAACTTTCCTGCCAGTTCTAGGCACAATGCAGCCCACAGAAAGCCTGATATATTTTTGAGTATTTGCTTTGTTTTCATCTTATTCTGGGGAAGTCATGGGGTAGGACTTTGGATTTGGGAAGAAATTAAAGGAGAAAAGAAAAAAGGGGTTAAAACGAAGAGGGAATGAATGTGAGAGAGTGGAGCATTCAGAGCTGCCTGCTTGGTCCTCAGGGGAAAGAGCAATTTTTTGCTCTGATCTGCCAGGACAGCAGGGGCTAGGAGAAAGAGTCACCAGGGACACTTTGTCAAAGCAGAGAAATAGAAGAAAACAAACTGCAAGGGTTTGACAATAGATGAATAGGAAAGCAACAGTATGTTGAATGTCAAAGTACAGCAGTTTCCCATCATTTATTGGTGAACCAACAGCAAAAACATCAGAAACTAGCTGTAAGACTGGAGGACAAAGAAATATCTGTGGTTAGTCAAACTACCAGCTTGAAGTGATAGAAGAGGCAAGTAAAATATTAAGATGTATCAGGCAAACTATTTCCAGTTTTCTACTTCAAATGCTATTATGTACAACTCATCTAGAATATTGCTGTAATTCTGGCCACCCATCTCTATTCATCTATCTTTTGTTATGTGTATTTAGCAACATAACAGAATCTCCTTTCTATTCTATTTCTTGAGAAATTGGTTTGAGCCTAACAAGATACAGACTGGCAGAAAACTGAAATATAAGGGCAGTAAACAAAAGGGATAAGCTCTTTGTGCCAGAACTTGATTCTTTTAGTGGAGGGTCATTTGCACATTAAGTAGCAATCAGTGAGTTTAGTCCAATAGTTAGAAGATCCTTTTATAATATAAAACAAATCAATGAGCACAAGAAGACTAAAGGGCATTCAAAGAACATTTTAAGGAAACACATCTCACAATTTATCATATTTTTTCTTATAATATTTCATTAACTCTTAATTATATTAATTTTTCCTTATAATATTTTTCTTTTTTAATATGCATCAATAATTTTAATTCAATTGTTTGAGATTTTTTAGTTCAAGATACTTTTTATTTTTCCAGTCTAATGCAACAAGTTATTATTTTCTTTCCTATAAAACAGATATAATAAACATAACACACTTTAAAACTGAGAGTATAATACTGGTATGGAGTATGAGCCCACTTCCTAATATAGGATCTGAAACATGCTTTTACATTCTACTGAATTTCTCAAGCAGTATGCCTCAGAAAGACAAGCGTCATCCAAACCTCTGGTCAACAGAGAGACTATCTTCCATCACCTCCATCTTTAATACAATGAAAATTGCAACTGGGTGATAGATAAAATAGAAAAATCTTCCAACATATGGAAGCATTTTAATATTCCACTGCAGACTACAGAGAGAATCACCTGAACAACTTTAAATGTCTATGTATTTGAGAAAGATAAAAGAAAACACCTTCTGAATCTTTGAAAATCAGTAGAAGAGGAGGAAAAGTGACGGAACAGCTTTGATCTTCTCTATAAACAGTCTCTATGATAGGATAAGTGTGCACACTTTACAAGCTTGAAGATGATGCTGAGCCAGCAGGTGTTGAGAAGAGCAAGCAATATTGCATTTCCTAGAAACAGGATTCCCACTCAGACAGATCATGACAACCAGAAAAGTGAGCCAACAGGAAACTTGTGAAATTCAAATCACTCAAGGAAGAATATAAAGGAAAAAAAACTAATAGAAAGATAAGGATTATCAGAATATTGCTTTGATTTTGTCCATGAATAGCTAATAAAATTATTTTTTTTACTTGCAGAAGTGGCTGTGGAAAATTATTTTTTTTACTTGCAGAAGTGGCTGTGGAAAAATATGTTAGAGCTAAGCAATCAATCATAGGAAGCCGTTCTGTGTCTCAGTAACAACAGCAAGCAGCAAAGGAAATTGAGTGCAATGTTTCCAGAACAAAATTTTTAAAATCATAACCAAGAAACTCCCACATACTTCACAAAGGGTAGCTTTAAGATACGTAGCTCCTTCCCACAAGAACTGATGAGGTTTTAAAGACCCTAGAGCTTAAAAGATATTGAACATTTTCAGGTGTGGGGAAAACCAGAAAAACAGTGGCTATGAAGTACAGAAGACATTATTTATGTTAAAAGAACAAAGTGACTATTTGGAGTGTGCTTGTCTGCTCTTATATAAATTCCACCATAAGCACCTTCCGCTGATCAAGGGTTGGAGATGAGATGCTGTGGATGGATCTTTGAACAAACACAGCTGCACTCAATCCTTGACAGCTCCCCTGTTGATCCTCTTCCATTCCAAGTGAAACCACAAAGATTGCAACCTCCTCTTCCCTTTCCTGCACCCCTTTCTCAAACAAAGTCTAGGCATGTGTCCTGCACATGCTGCAAGAAGTGCCTGGCATGGACAAAGCAGCAGCAGACAGGGAAAGTGCAGGGTGCAAGTGCAGAGTAATTCAGATGTAGTCAGGGTGCTCTAAGCCTCACTCCAGTAGCAAAGCCTGTCTCAGGAGAACATAGGATACTTTCTTAAATGTATAGTGACTCATTGATGTGAAAGGGGAAAAATAATAGCATCTATTTTTCGATTGTGTTTCTGTAATACCTAACACAAAGGGAACATCATTTGAAGCTCGTAGTGCTAGTACTAGTGTCATTACTATTATTATTAGATTGTAACTTTTAGTGGTGATGACTTATAAACTAGAGGGTCTAATGTAAGTAGCAGAGAAGGAGGCCATAAATTCAGTTCAGACAGTGATTTCACAAATTAGTTCCCTTCCACTATCCCAGGCATAACAAATCTATTTTTCAATGTCTCTTTTCTTTCAATTCCTACTATCTAAGCCTGATCCTTAATAAATTGGGGAAGATGTAGAGGGGGTGAAAGTCAGGTTTAATGCCTATAAAAAGATTTCTTACAAAGACAAAAATAATTATGTTAAATAATATTTTTATATCTTTTTATAGTATATTAATCCTTTCGTTGCATTAATAATGAGCTCATTTGTCAGGTAGTTTCCTATCCTCACTTGAGCAAATTATACGTTTCAAAAAATCAAGGTATTGCAATTCTCTTCTGGAATATACACAATGTTTAACACTAAAAGTAAAAGCGATTTTTTTTCTGGAAAGTCAGTTTTTGGCCTCATTGCATAATTAAAAGTAAATACAAATTTTTAAACATAAATTCACAAAAGCTTTTAGCAAAGGAAACTATTTTAATAAATGTGGAAGTAAAAAAACATATTATAAAACTAAATGCTTGGCTTCAAAATGTAAAGGAGGTAGTTAACAGCTGTTTTTTCTCCTTTTGTTTTCTAAAAACAGGTTTAAAAAAAAAAAACTGTGTACCCCTTCAGTTTTTTTTTAGGAGAGGTATAGCTACAGTTTAATTTATTTTTAATTACAATATCAGTGATTAAAGAAAGTAGTATTCTGGTTTGTGGAGTAATAATGTGCTAGTGCAACAAGTATTTCAGATGAGAGAGGAAGATTCTGTAGCTGCATCATGCGATGTCTTAAAGAGGTCACAGTATGATCACAATTCAGTGTGAAAAACAAAAAGCCCTGCTTGCCTCCTCTGGAAGCAGAAACATTCCAGCAAGAATTTATATGGACTTTTGCAAGAGATGAATACCAAGTCAAAGAAAAAGGGCTCCCTTACTTACATGGAGTTCTGTTTCCCTTCTCTTCTTGTCAGAAGGTAAGCACACAGATGCAGAAGTGAGGATTGCAGAGGAAGACCTCTCTGAAGCCCATTAGAGGTCTGATCCATGTCCTTTGGAAGAGCAGGCATTTTATGTCTACCTGCCAACATTGACTATATAATAAAACCTCTTACTGTGCTGGACAGCAGTTGTCTCAAATTGTTGAATAGTCTATGAGTTTATTGCTACTCCTGTGAGTATATTCATGTCTGTTTCTTTATCTGGAATCCTAATCCTCTATTTATACAGAAGGAAGAGATGGAGCAGAGGTCAGGAGAAGTGAATTTCCTTGTGATTGAGAGATATAATAAATTCTAATAATTATTTTCAATTAGTCATACAATTTTTAATTCTAATTGAATTTATGCTCCATTTTTCTCAACCTGTGATTATACTTCTCTCTGATCAAATTTGTTATCAATATGAAAGCTAAATCTGTCACTATACACAAGCTCTTTGGTCATTTAGATACAGATTTTCCTTGTTCATATTATTTGGATCATATGTTCTTGGAAATTAAATTCTTTGTTTCATACTAAGATTTTCCAAACTGCAAGGAAACATTGATCGAAAAAGGCATTTACCACTTTCCAAGTAGTGAAAATGCTAAACTTTAAGACTCTGGATTCCATTTGTTTCCCTTCCAAATTAAAAATAGATAATTGTAAAAATGGGAACCTAAAATTGACGGACAATAATTCCTCAAATCTTTGTCCAAAAGCCGTGCACTGGTTTTGACAACTAACTACAAAGCAAGAAAAATAGTTTCCTTTCAGAGCATTATCTCTCATCATCTCTCTGCAACACATGGGGTTTTCATTTTTTTAATGCCTTTAAACATTATGACCAGTCGTGCAGCATATAATCACTGTGCTCTCATAAAAAGGGTAGCATATTTAGAGACATCTCAGCCATAGAATGGCAGAATGCTTCGGGTTGGAAAGGGCATCTGAGATCGCTGAGTTGAACCTATGACCCAACATCCCCATGGCAACTAGATCATGGCTCTGAGTGCCACACCCAGTCCTTCCTTAAACACATCCAGGGACAGTGACTACAACACCACCCTGGGCAGCCCATTCCAACATCTAATCACCCTTTATGTGAAGAAATTCCTCCTGATGTCCAACCTAAACCTCCCACGGGGCAGATTAAGACTGTGTCTTCTTATCTTGTCACTAGTTGCCTGGGAGAAGAGACTGACCCACAGCTGGCTACAGCCACTTCCTCTGCAGTCTGGCCTCCCAAGAACGACATTGAAAAAGTAGGTCTGCAAACCCTTCAATTTTCTTCATTTGCCACCATCTGCAGGACTCTTAAGTATGAGTTTTATGTGAGCAAGAGTGAAAAAGTTCTAAGGACAAAGTCATTTGAGAATTACTATAATGGCAGAAGGGCTATTATGAAAATTGTAGCTAAATGGTCTGTATTTTGTAAGAAAATAAATATCAAAAAACTGTTTCAAGATCTATTGTTGACACCCCTCAAGTCCCTTTGATGTGGTAACTAAATCTAGGACATCAGAGCTACCCAAATCTGCCTTTTTTAACCAGAAAATAGTTAATATTTTGTATTTTTGGGGGTCTTCTAAATTGTTTTTATGTACCTAACCAAAATGTGTTTTGATTCCCCTTCAGGCAAGTGTAAATTTCCTTCTAATTTGAGCAAGACACTGGTCAGCTTCATGAAACGTCTGCACAACACAAGTCAACAAAGATTTGGATACTGAAGTGAATTTGAGAAGCCTCATAGAGTAGGCAAGAGACCTAGTCCAGATTTGAGAAAAGAGTTGAATTTTCCCTAGAATTAGAATTTTTTTTTTCCAAATTGCTTATGATTTTTCAACAGGTGATCTGCAGAGGCAAACTTTCAAAATTCCACTTTTGGATTGGGATCTTCCTGCAGAACATTTCTTCTTTATTATATCATCCCATATAAAGAAGCAAAATTTTTCTTAAAAAACTGATTAGCAAAAGTGTATTTTCATAAATTTAGCCAGCCTCCTTAACTTGCTAGAAGTTAAAGGCCAGTCCCTGATGTCTTTGTGACAGCTCATAAGCCTACTTAGGAAAGAGGTGTGCCCCACATGCTCAATTTCTGGTAATGTCCAACTGTATGGCAAGTTGCAGCATGGAGCCAACTCAGCCCTTTGCCTTTGGGGGCCTGTACACCTTCCCCTAGCCTGGATGAGGATCCTGCAGTCTCTGAGAATTCAGCAGCAGTCTGTCCTAACGTGTAAATTAACCCTGCTTTTAGCAGAGGCTGGGCAAGTTGACCTTCCAAGGCCCCTTCCAGCCCTTATTATTCTACAATAACATTCTTCCTGCCCTTCCCACCAGACCATAGCCCCAGCTAAGAGCTCAGCCCCACATTGCCACACTTATTCCCTTAGCACCTATTCTACTACTGGAAACCAGCACTTTATCTCTGTTCCTCTCCCTGTGCCAGCCAAGCCTTCCATCTTTCCCACATTTAGCACACATACCTTCTCACTAATTTCTTTCTCCCACTCTTACACTATTTCTGTCCCATGCCTAAACACTGAGCTATTGAGGAAGGTGCACCTGGTACCTGGCCAGGCTCATGCAGGGACTGTGAAACACAGCAGAAGAGACTCAATGGCTTAAAACAAAGAACACTAAGTCCTTGACAGTCACCTGGTTTAGGTAACCTGAATGAGTGATGTGCCTGCACAGAAGCACTTGTCCCCAGGATCAGACACCCATAAGCAGCCAGGACTTTTCGGTATTAGACGCTCGTAGTAGCCATAACTTGGTAAAATTTTAGGACAGTAAAATCTCACCTTGGAAATCACTCTATTTTTCTTGGCCTTTCTTTTTTTATATTATCCAAAATACCTTTTTTTTTTTGGGGGGGGGGTTTAGCATTTTAAATCTTCCTATGGCTTTATTTTTTGGATATTATCATGGTCCCTGCAATTTCCATAAAATCCTTACTGAAGCATTACTGCTCTTTTTTATTTTTCCTCATTGATGGTTACCAGGCTTTACATGTGGGAAAAACTCCTGCTTGATGATCACAAAGTCATACATATTATTCACATGATCTTCAGGAATGTCTGGCCTTATCAAACTTCAGCCACACAGTCCCCTGTGGGAAGTTCCCTTAGGAATTTTACAGAAACTGGGACAATTATCTCCTCTGAACAGATCTTCCATCATTGATGTATCTGAGATACAAGGTCAGGTATGGTTTTTAATCTTCAAGCAGTCTGACTTAACTCATGGGATTCCACAGCTGTGAGCCATTTCTCTCCTCTGCATCACTTTAATATTTGAGGAACAAAATCCTTTGGAAGTTAGGATGCTTTTAGTTCTGCCTTTGCTTATCAAGGGACCTCATTAGTGTCAGTCTTCTAAATTATCAACAGGCAAAAGGAAGTTCCACATGACTGTGAGCTATTTTTTGGCACACTGCATTGTACAGTTGTTATGTAACTAAAATGCTCTTTAGCCTGAACCAATATGGTTACAGAATCTTTGCTTTGGCACAGCCACATTCAAAATGGAGCTTAATGGTCTTACTTTTTAGCACAAAAAAAAGGGAAAGCATGCTGTTTCCTCTGTGCTTTCATCTGAGTTAGAGGCTAACACAAAAAGAAAGCCACAGAAGCAGAGAGTAGCCAGGTCTCTGAAGTGGAAGGTCCAAGTCCATATTCCTTTTTCTATCCCATCCTGCCTTGTGGCCCCTCAGAAGTATGAAAAGGAGAGACTGATCAATTGTGTATCTTGAAATGGAGTCTAGTTTTGGGCAACTGCCGTCAGCCACCAGATAGGCTCAGGTATGTCACTGCCGTGAGCTGTTCTTCACAAGAAGAATAGAAATGCTCATCCACATTTTTTAGATTACTGCTGGCTTTCAAGTAACTACCAAAACCATGGCACAGGCAGAACTTCATCTAATCCCGACCCCTAAAGCAAAGTCTCAGAGTCAGTAGGTTATTGAAATCACAAGTGATGCAATCAGAAATACATGTACAATAGGAAATCTTAGAAAGGCTTGGATCTGAGCTGTTTTATTGCCAGAACTCAAGCATACTTTATTATAGAATGGATGAGTCTCATATACTTTGCTTTGCCACGTTGGGTAAATGTGAAGAAACACTACCCATAGTAAGTGGAAAAGTAATGTTCTCTATACCTCCCAAAACTCCTTTTCATCAAAAGCAGACCAGGCTCATGAAGAACACCTGGGGCCTCAACTCCACTGCTGGTGCCTGAGCTCTCACACTGAGCCTGGAAATCCCATCCAGCTGCAAATTTCTCATGCTGTTCCACATTGCTACATCCCTTTCTCAGTTCCTATCTCAGCTCCATATGCCCTGATTCAGCCCACTGATACCCTTCAGCAACTAAATAAGGCTGTATCAAGGTCCCTTGAGGCCAGACCTACAAGAGGTGGCACCTTGCTGGTGCTGGTACCTGGCCATGGTCACTGCCACCAAGCTGCAGATTGACATTTTGGCTTGACCTTGGTCTTGTCTCACCACCAGACACTTGCCTGAGGATCTGGGCTCTTGGCTGGATGTGGCAGTTGTACTTTCTTTAATCACATTGTTGGGTGCTGTGGGACTGGGCAGTGGCTGGAATGGCCTATGCTCTGCTGACCATGTTTTCATGTCCCTGAAGGAACAGTTGGCCTTTGCTGCTCCTGGACAGGTGGGAGGGTTTGTTTATGGAAGGTGGAAGTCTCACTTTGCATCACCCTGATAGAACGTACACTGAATGTATAGTTTTTGGTTTTCACCTGATTTCAGGTGCTTTCTTGGCCCATCACTGCCATCTTCAATTACGAACCTTTCCTCTAAACTACTTCAAACTGCTTTCTAATGTGGCAAATACCAAATACCACATTTATTCAGCCAAAACATTTATGAATACACTGACTAGATTCCTACCTGAAGAAAGCTGTAGTGACACTTTGCACAATATATCTCTTCCAATTTGATGTTAAACCATGAGTATAGCTTTCCAGTAAGCTGTATCTGTCCTTCAATTCTTCACATTTCTGTTGTATTTTTTTTTCTTAACTTCATTTTAACAACACCAAGGAAGATTTTTACTAAAATTGTAAGATAGGGTTTAATGTACAAGAAGAGCTTGCTTATTCTGAAACAACTCATTATTGACAAGGCTATGTTGATATTTTTCAGTGTGTTAATTCCTGATTGGTTCAAAAACTGTTGTCAGTTTCAACAGCTTTTGGGAATCAGACTCAGATTCTCTTAATCATATGGTGACAGCTCATGGTGTACACCACCCAAAGAAAAACCAAACAAAAAAACTCCTTTCACTATATCTAATCTTTTAGAACCTCTTTCATCCATTCAACAGCTCTCAGAGTTAACTGACTGCTTCTCCTAGACCAAATCCTCAATGTATCAGAAGCTGAATTTCATTTGTTTATGCCTATTTCAAATCATCAAGCACTGATACTTTCCAACCTGTTGTCTTTCCATTCTTGTCCAAGTTGTTGTTAGTTATATAAATCCAAGGTAATATTTTGGTAGTAGACTAACAGACAGAAAAGATCTTTAACACATTTGCCTTCTTATCATTCCTTCTCATTAGTTTTTCACTTTCTTTTACTCTTTTTCTCTAGCTCTGCCTTAATTTTTCTAACTCTGTCAATAACCTCTTGTACCTATTCTTTCTTCTTATCTTTAAAAATCTGATTCATTTTATGCTTTCAGTAGGATTCCGGCTTCCTTATATTCTTTTATATTTTGTTTTCTGGGGCTCTAAGCTTCACTCCTGACAGTGATGGCTGGTAGCCAACAGCAAACCAAGGATGCAAGAAATTGAAATGAAATGGCATTGGTCTTGTGAAATATCTTTTTGCAACATTCCCATTCCTCAGGCATTCAAGCATCTCACAGAAGACCACAGTTTCAGTGCAAGCCCAGGGCTTTTCTGAAAGCAAACTTTTTAACACTTTGGAAATAAATGGAAGGAAAAATCAGACATGAGTTTAAAATAAAAGATTTTGTTTTTAAAAGAATCTTTATTTTAGAAAAGCATAATGGAATTTAGACATGCGGGATATTTTCTTCCTTGTCTTTACGAATGTCCCTTTTACCTATTTATTTTTAAACTGAAAGTTCAAATTGCTTCTCTGTCTTTCAGTTTAAGAGAATTGCTTAACTTCTCTTCAGATTCCATTTATTCCATGACTTCCCCAGTTCTGAATCATCAAAATCCTTTCCTAGATTGTTTTACACAGACAAAAAATGTAATCAATGAATAATTATTACTCATAGGGTGTTACATACTTCATTACTATGAATTGTGAGGGTTTTTTTAATTTTTTGTTTGTTTGTTTATGGGTTTAGAACAGAGTACAACCTATTCACCTACAAGTAAAGATCAGAATATTTGTGGTACTACAAATCCTTTAAAACGATCTACTGCTTTATCCTTTGCTCTGTCCCTGAGTCATATTCTTTGGGTGAGACACTGGTCTACATGAGAGATGTTTATACTTCATTCTGCTGAGATAAACTTTCTACAACAAAGGCTCAACATTAAGCTCTGGCTAATATTTGCTAAACTACTTATCACAGATTTAGGTGTGGCTACACAGTGCTGATTAAACAGCCCTTCAAAATGTACCCAATATTTTCCAGAAGCCTAAATACAATGTACACCACATGATTCTGATTAGTACTTCCAATTTTAATAAGTTTTTTTCCCCTGCATTGGTCTTTTTCCCATTGTTATAAATAATATATAATAGTTACATATACAGATATTTTAACCCTTTGGGCAAATGATAATGTCTCTAGCAATGCTATGCTTTCATATGTTATGCCCGTGGCCTTGGGCATCAAGTCCAGCACTCACTGTCATTATAGAAATTAGGATCCAAGTGCCAAAGTAGAGTTAAATGATGCTTCTTCCTCAGAAACAGATATACAGTGCCTACAACAGGCACTAAACCTGAAATCTACAATGACTGATCTGTGGTAGGAACATTCAGCTCGTGTCTTTTATAACTGCAGCTATTGAAACAACTCATTTAGCAAAACTGACACTGGAAGCACATCAGAGGCTCAGACCAGATAAAGAAAGGGAAATAACAAAAGGTCTTTTTCTGGAACTGGGACTCATGTGTAAGGAGTTGTGAAATTGAATAGAGGATAAATAATAGCTGAATGATAATTATGACCTCAGCTACCCAGTCATGATATGGGAAGAGAGGTTTGCTTCTCTTTCAAATAATCATTTTTAGTATATTAATTATGCAAAAGGTTGCATGCAAATGGAATTTCAGCTCCTAAAATGTCAAATAGCAAGAAATCATTTGGGGAACCAAATAATGGCTTCTTTGCAAATGTCAAATTACTAAAAACAACACAACATTTTTCAGAAACCTTCTATTAACCAAGTTATTTAAACAGATACAGATAATGGTTCAGGGGGAAAGAAAACTCTCTAAACTGCTAGTTACAAATAGATAATTGCTGGCAAAATATGCCACTTTTCCTACACTAAATGCTCTTGACCATTTGTGCTGAAGACAGTGTATATTCGCTCAGAGAAAAAGCATTTGGAAGAAGTAGTGATGTGAGAAGAAAATATACTTTTGACTTCACAGTCTACTGTAACACTGTTCTGATGGGAAAACAAGAAAAGTTGTCACCAAAGTGTTATTTTGTCATAAAATGGAATGAGCTCTGTAGTCTGTGTCAAAGAGTCAGGTCTGGTTTTATTTATTCCATATCAACTCAGAACAAATATTGCATATATGTAGAGAATTTTATTCAATAAAGTAAGTAGTCTCATGCATGTGCTCATCTCCACTGCTTATAGGTTTTTCTGTTTACGGAGCTCTTGAATGTCTTTTGAACTTTAATTTTTCCTGTCACACAATACATCTGTATTGGCAATGGAGACTATCCAGATTATGATAGGAGTCTGAAGGGGCACAAAGGAGAGAAAAATAAAATCATCCAATGTTTATTGCTCTTCTCTTTTTTTCTTAGGAAGTGAAAGGCAAGAGAGTATGTGTTGAAAAGTTTTTATGTATGAGGTTTGAATTGAATAGATAGGGTTAAGAATTTCAGAATCTAAACCACACTTATAAAGAAAGGCATTATTTGTCTCATCTGCTCTATCTATGTATTCATTTATTTTAAAGACACATGAAAAGGAAACCTGCTAAGCAGAAATTGAGAAAGATACCAATTATCTATCAACAGCAATGCATTGGGTTAATATTTCTTATTTTCCTGTTAGTTTACCTACCAAATTTCAGATTTAAACAGTATTTTTTTTGCAAAGCAATCATATTTGGGAATTATGATATGGCCCAAGTATCAGAATTACTGACTCAGGTACCACAATTACAGATATACAGAGGGACCCTCAAAATGTATCATAATCTGCTCTCTGCATTTTAGCAGATGAAATGTAGCTAAGTAATTGGTACAGACACCTATCTAATCTTTTCTTATTTACTTGGAGTGAAAGAGTTGGTGTAGTCTCTGAGTCTCTGGTGATTCTGGCAATAGGGGTGTCCATACAAGTGCCCAGTTCAGAGACACAGGGTTTCAGAGGTGTTATTTACTGGTCAGTATGCTTATGGTTTGTAGGCATCCACACTGCTACTCTCAGAGAGCTGCCTTAAGATTGTCTTCTGATGATTTTATCACTTACATTCCTTTGTGTTCTGAATTAGAAGGACTTTCTCACAGCTCTTGCAGTAATTTTTCTCCATCCAAACACCATCTGAATTAAGAATCTGTCCCTAATTATTTTTTCATATTTGTTCCAATTTTGATACCCCATTGAAGCAGATAACAGAAAATGGAGGAAGATACTAGTGCTACTACTACTGTTGGAAATTGGAGGTGATGAAAGATTTGGTAGGGCATGGCAAAAGAAGATATGTTAGGTAAAGATGAGAAAGTATTTTGAAACAGAAGATGGATAGATAGGCGAGAAAGGAGCAATGAATCTGTAAATAACTAAAGGCTGTGATTCCTCAGTAAATATGAAGGCACATGAACATTGGCTTAAATTCATTTCATGAATGTTGCATGAGTTTTTAATAGTTATATTGTTAGTACACTCCGGAGTAGTTCAGCTCAGTGTGCTCAACATATTGTTTCAGATCTTCATCCCACTTTAGGAAATGGGGATTGCCTGGTAAAGCACGTGGAGAGGATCTTCCAAATTTAGATTGCTCTGGGTCTATGAAAACTACACTGTGAACAGAACCAATACAAGGTAAGTCATGGCTACTGGGTAATTTTCTTAGAGAATACTCTTCTGTGCTAAGCCAAGACAGTAATGTACCCATAGGCTTCGCCAGTTCAAACCACTGCAGCCTGACCAGAGCATCTAACCAGGGAACTCTTCTGAAGGTGTCTTTGACCAAGTTTTGAGAGTTCCTAAAGCCAGCAAGAAGATGCCAGTTATACCTGTTCCACTCCTGTGGTCTTCTGAGCTGAACATGTATCTTCTTATTGTTGCAAGCAAGGATATAAAAGAGAATGTATTATCAGGTGGTAAGGAAGGATATAAAGGAGAATGTATTATCGGGTAGTAGACTGCAGAGTTGGGAATAGGAGTAGAAAAAAGATTGGGAAACTAGAATTTTGTACAGATAATAAGAAGTTTGCCCTGAATGAGTGGGTAATCAAACATTAAAACTTGAAAATTTCCTTTCATGCTATTATAAACTCTATGTGCAGGCTTATTCTCCACTTAAGAAACTTATCTTTGTCTCTGCTTTTCCCAAGTTTCATTATTAAACAGAGAACACATATATGGAAATTTCTTTATCCCTTTGTTTACCATTTCTATTGGATGATTTTGGTAGCACAGAGCACCTCTTCCAACTTCAGCTTTCTGAATACCTCCCAGAAAACCTCATCTATCATATCAGGAGAGATTTCAAGTACATAGTCTTCATGATACCTATGAAGTTCCAGTTATCCTGTGAACAGCGTACAAGGATTTTCTGTCTGCTCAAAAATGGGAGTGAAAGTAACTGGAGTGACAATCACTGGATGGTTTTATGGAGTAAATTCTAGGTGAGCCTAGCACACTCTTCCTTGTCCCAAGGAATACACAGCCTTAATAGTCAAGACATAAAAAGTGATCAGATTTAAATTAAGATATGGGATAACAAGTAAAGATCCCAATTGTAGACAGTATTATCATATTATTATCAATGTTTTATATAGCATATCAAGATCCTCTGCACAGGACATATGTCCACTGAACATACATCCTCAGTGTGAAAGCACTGAGAACCCAGGGTAACAGAGAGAAAAAATGACTCTGTCACTATTCTGAGTGACCTATAAAGACACTGTACCTTAAACACCTTAAAAGATCTCAAGCCGAAAGACAGGCAAGCTGGATGCCAGCATGTCTGCATGCTTTTTATTATACTGGATTGAAGCTGGAGTTCTTCTTGACCAAAAAAATTCTCCCTGCCAACGAACAAGCAAGGGCCAGGAAAACTTCTCATTAATGTTTTTTGAATATAACTCTGAGCAGGCCAGCTAAATCTAGAGAGATGTGCTCACAGAGGCTGTGCAGAACATATGCATGATGAACACGAAGTATAGCCTATGAGTGAGTAGGTGCCAAGGCCTTTGCAACAGATACGAAGCTGGAACTTATTCCAGGTGTTCTGCAACATGAAGGGACTCATTTCACACCAATTGGGAGTAGCATGGATAGGATAGACATGACAGGTTTGGAACAATTGCTAGAGAAGGCATTCCTCTATCAAGGAGATTGTAAGGACATGGTAGATGGTAGTCTTTGTCTGCTTATACTTCAGTCTTCACATTATTCATCCTGTTCCTGCTCTTTTTTCCACTGTATCTTACGTTTTAGGTTGTTTCAAGTCTTGTTTCCAATCGGAGCACCTTTTTGCATCAGTCCCTTGTTGGTGAGTCTCTTCCCTCCTGACATCTACTTATCACTGCACCCTGGCCAACTCTTCTCCCCAGTTTACTTTTGTGGGTTTGGGTTCTGTTGGGTTTTTTGGTTTTTTTTTCCTGTGTTACATTTCTCATTCTCTTTCTCCAGTACACAACCATTTCTTTTCGTTTGTCTCCATATTTTCTGCCTTGCCTCTTGCTCAAATAAGAAATAGTGCTCCCCTTAATTAAGCAGAAGAAATTCTGTTTCAAGGACGGTTTTTTGGTAGGGAGGATGGAGTCTCCCTTTCACACACTCTCTTGGAACTAATCTCCCAGGAATTAAGTGCAGTTGCAGATAAATGGCACATGATACCAACTCATATTTTCCTAGAATTTTTTTTATGTTGTTGGTTATATGCTTTTTTGCTCATTGTACAGCTTGGGAACTTAAATCATAATGCTAAAGTATAGAGGAATCAAAGATATTGATTCTGACAAGAAGAAATATGCTTTTTCAATATCTAAGCAGCCATAAAGAACAAGGTGCAAGTATTGATTTGGTATATTGCTATCATTCTTTACTTAAGAGTGTTCACTGAGACAGTGATGTCAGTGGTCAATGGTGTTACAATGGTTATTGCTGTAGCATGGACTGTAGCTTATCTGACACTGACACAGCCATTAAAATGTTTTGAAATAAAATCATTAGATATATGTGCAATTAGAAAATAACATTTATCAGCAAGCTTGAGGAATAAGTGTGGTAGAAGAACAGTTAAGTAGTAGTTTTCCTTGTGATACAATAAACTGCTATTGCATTTTGCCACAGAATGATATCTTGGAGCACAGATATATAAGTAAAAAAAACCCCATATATGTCAGGATTCAGAAGGTCTTTACCTCTTTAAGATTATGTTTTGCTTCTATTTTTTTTTCTCTTTTTTCACACTGAAATGGGAAGTATAATACTTGGATTCTTAATCCTCCAGCAGGAGGGAAGAATGTGGTTGTTGTTCAGAAATACAACAGAGATAAGAGCTACGTGTTTATGCTGGGGATATGGATGCCCAAATTAGACTTATACTCTGCAACACATAATGTGCAAATGAGCACAGAATTTTGTACAAAATAGCTGCACTCCAGCACATCAGAGGTAAATATTGCAACACTCAAACAACACAGTTACTCCATGTTCACTTTAGAATTTCAGATCACGGACTAAGGAACAAAAGGTGAATGTGCAAATAGATTTAAAACAATGAATATGAGAAGGTGGCATACTTGCAAACACTCTGCTGGGAGAAAACATAAACAAGCAACACAAGTGGTAACTTTATGAGGCTGCTCATAACTAAATGTTCCCATGTGTTTTTACATCACTACGATTAATTAACCACTCTTCCATATTATTTAATGGTTAACAAAGCGTTCTTTGAGATGCCTGACAATGGCTCCCAGTATGTAAAAGAGGGGGATAATCATTCAGTCTTTTTAAATCTCTGCTTTTCTCTACAAGCACACCACAACAAAAGGGGGGGAAAAAGGTTGTCAGAAAGACCTAGAAACTGTCAGAAAGCTTCTATCAGCCTAATGGAGCCCATAAATGATAGCAAAACACAAGATAATGGTACTTGTAAGCCTTCATCTTTAATGATGCTGAAATTTGAGACCATTTCATTTGTGTATTTGGAAAAGTGGTATAAGAATCCTCAGAGGCAGTACTGTCAATACTGTTGTTCTTTAAACTAAAGGATTTTCTTCTTTGAGAATTGTTACACAGTGTTGTCAGGCTGAAAGCAAGGCATTTTTAATGCAATTCATACATTAACAAAGCAGGAAACTGTGCCATGGGGAGGACTTTCACTGCAGAGGTGTGAAGAACACAGGGCTGAGTTTCCATGAAGAGACTGGGTCCTGCTGGGCAACCTGGGGTTGGGTTTGTAAATCAGTGTGGAGGCAGAGGAGATGTGTGGAAGGCAGTCAGCAACAGAAGGCTGACTCTGAAAGTGACTCACAGAGTGAAGGACGGGGAATCAGAGAGAAACTGTGGCTGAGCTCTGAATTGGGAAGGGCTGGAGGGGAAGAAAAAAATTGAGAGCTCTCAAGAAATAAAAAAGAGGATGAGCATTTTTAAGGACGTGAGCTGGGTGCATAATAGAAAGTATTCTGATATTTGGCCACAAAATCTCAGATGGATGTGCAACATTACTGAATACTTTCAAAAAGCAGAGTTTGTAATATTTGTACCTTTTCAACAATAGATGAAAGGAAGGAAAGGTTTACTGTCTCATTTTCTTTCATCTTTGTGAAGTGTGCTGGTTTGGATTGGGATAGAATTGATTTTTTTCACAGCATCTAGTATGAGTCCACAGTTTGGATTTGTGCTGGAAATAGCATAAATTTTACCACAGGAATGCTTTCATTATTGCTGAGTAGCCCTTACACAGAGCCAAGGCCTTTTCTGCTCCTCACCCCATCCCACAAGTGAGGACACTGGGGGTGCACAAGGAGTTAGGAGAGGTCACAGTGGGACAGCTGACCCTGAGCAACCAAAGGAACATCTTATACCGTATGGCATCATGCTCAGAATGTAAGCCTGGGAGAAGAAGAAGGAAGGGGAGACATGTTTGGAGTAATGGCATTTGTCTTCCCAAGTCGTGGTTACATGTGATGGAGCCTTGTTTTCCTGGGGATGGCAGAGTACCTGCCTGCCCATGGGAAGTGGGGAATGAACTCCTTGTTCTGCTTTGTTTTCATGCATGGCTTTTGCTTTCACTATTATACCATCTTTATCTCAACTCACAAGTGCTTGCACTTTTACCCTCTCATTCTTCCTCCCATCCCACCATTGTGAGGGAGTGAGTGAATGGCTGTGTGGTGTTTAGCTGCCTGCCAGCTTAAAGCAGGACCTGTGGTATTATGTAAAAAGCTGAGTAGAAGCATTTAGTTATGGCCTATAAACAGCTGGTAGAGATGTTCTTCTCCATCTAATACTCAAGAAGGACTTAGGCAAAAATTAAATATGGGATTCATACTGTCCTTACTGAGGACATAATTCTGTTCTTGAGAGAATAGATGACCTTGCAGCCTGCCTTCTTGATCTCTTCTCTGTCTCATTTAGGCACAGTTTGAAACTAGTACCAGACAAACCATTTGTACAAGTACATATTTCTCAAATATTAATTTACACAATCAGTATTAATCAATAACTGGAGGATCTTGTGCACAAGGTCCTCATATTCCATGCATGTAGACACCGTCACAGGAAAAGTGGCTAGGTAGAAGTGGAAGTGGATGGGTAGGGGATAACTCTCTTGGTGGACTAGTCTTGTAGAGGGATATTTGTAAATGAGCATTTGAAGACAAAGACCGCCCTGAAGAGGTTGATTTTAACATCTGGAGAAAAAGTATTTTAAGTATTAGTTCAATAAAAATTCTCTTACTTTCTCTTATGTCAGTTTTGAAGGCAAAATTTTTGGTTTTGTTTAATCTTTACTTTTTATCCTTGCTCATATGTATTTCCATTATGATATAATTCTATCAGGTAAAAAAACCAATCAAACAAACAAAACCACGAAAAACCCCCAAACCATCCCACACTACCACACACGTGCACTTTGGCAGATTCTTGTGCTGCTGTTTTCTATGAAAATCCCATTTATTTTTCAGTGACTCTAGTCTACTATGAACAAATAAGGAAGAAAATAAATGCCCTGGCTGAAGACAGATTGGAAAGGACCAGGTGAGTGTGGCCACTCATCTGTGTGCAGTATTTTCCTGAAAGCCTACTTTTCCTTGGTACAAAAAGCTGTTAGCAAGAAGTCATTAAAAAAACTCCTAAATATTGATGTGAGGAAATGCAGCAGCAAGGGGATTAGGAGACAAGCTTTAAAGCACAAGCTTGCAGCATGTAGACAATTATGACTCACACATCTGCGCTGCCCTCAATGAATTTAGCACTTTAATCAACAGTATATATGTTTGTCTCTTTTCCATCAGGTAAACCAGAAAAGGTTTAGTCACATTTTCCATTCATCCTTCAACTTCTGTAAGATCAGTATGTCCCACACTTATTTTAGATGCAGCAGTACTGCCTTTCTGTTCATTTTAAAGTTCCCAGTGACTGCATTCTGGGAACAGATTTTCTGCCTTGTTTGGCAGAAACTGTGTATAACTCTCAATTAAAATAAACAGTGTAGATGGCTAAAATCCTACACTCCCTCTATACCACCATGTTGCTATTCGTAGAAAAATACAAATAATAAAACTGTGTGTTTTAATCCTAATTTCCTAAGGAATTTTATTTGAGTGAGCTTTTAGTTTTCCATTCAATCCTACAAGCTTTTGATCCCCTTCTAAACTTGGCTTGACAGGATGGTAGAGCTACCAAAGATGGACAGCTGCTCCAAGTGTTGTGAAACTTGGGGAGGGGTGATCAGAGAGGCACCAGCAGCAGAACTGGAGCGTGCCCCTCATGGCAGAGCCACTGGGCACCTGTGTGTGCTGCTGGGTCTGAAGGGCACAAGAAGGATATTTTTAAATGAAATCATGGAAAAGATATGCAACTATCCTTGTTTTTACTTTTTTTTTTAATTGGTTAGACTTCTTTCTCTAGTCAAAATCAAAACCTAAATAGGAGTTTGAATTTCTGAAAGTTAACTAATTTGTCATTTTTCTTGGAAAATTATTTCTAACCCTTTAAATTTTCTTTCTTTTTTTTTCTTTTTTTTACCCCCACTTCCAATCTGTTCAGTTTAATCTCATTTCACTCATGGTATACTGTTAAAAAATTGCTACAGAATGCCTGCTTGCCTTATCAGTTATGACTGATAGGTAGCAGGGGCTAAGTTCTGATTCCAAATTTGTTTCAAAGTGTGGATATTAATAAAGCATTTATAGGTGCTAATTGGTCCACCACTCAGTATTGAGCTTCATGCAGAGGTTCCTTGTAAACAGTGTAAATATTTTAATATTGTAAATGTTACATTTGATTTTTACTTGTTGCCCATACTGGAATAGAGTCAGCAGGATTATTTGGATTCAGGTTAGAGCTTGCTAAAGTGTATTAGCTTTCAATTTAAATCATATTACCAACATAAATAACACATTTTTATGCTACAAGGCCCGAAGTAGAAACCAAACAGTACTTTGCATGCTTTGTGATGTCAGGTACTACTTCACCATTTCGTAGTAATAGTTTAAATAAATCATTTTCAGATAATGAATACTTAAAATTAAGGCTCTAGGATAGTATTTAGAAGACTTGTTTCTGCTCTTGAATTTGCTATAACTTCTGCATTTGACCCTTGGCCAAGATAATTAGGGTTTTGCTTTGCATGTTTAATTCACTGTCTGAGAAGTGGTGATAATGTTGTATTTGGCTAGTAAGAGGTAAAAGCATTCATGTTTGTAATGAATTGAAATACCATGGCAATAGAAGACACTGGAGGGTAAGCAAATGTATAGAGCTGCTTTGCTCCCAAAGCACCTTGTGTTTTCCCCTGGTTCTGCTGGAAATAAAGCTATTTTTCTTCCCTACCAGACCTAGAGTTTAAGGTATTGCTATGAATGTTCTTCTGGCAAAAATCCCACAATAAATAAACAGCGTCATCTGGACTCTAGCTCTTGCCTCAGGCAGGATGGACTTCAAAGCTAGGTCTTACTCAGGAATTTATTTAGGCATGTTTTGAAAAATTCTAAGGATGGAGACTGCCCATTCTCTCTGGGCAGCCTGTGACAGTGCTCAGACTCTCTTGTGGAGTTGAATTTTTCCTTCTGTCTGCTTGGAATTTCCCTCCCTCAATCTGAGAATTGCCACTGCTGTTTACTTCATGCATCTCTAAGAAAAGTCTGACTCTGTTTTCTCTTTAGCACCACTTGGGGTCGAAGAACACAGCAATTACATCATTCCAAGGCTTTTCTTCTTGTCTAAAAGCTGTTTAGGCTTTTAGAGAAATTTGGATGAGGAGGTGGTTTTAGATTTAGATTTTTAGCTCTGATGAAACAGACTGCTTTGAAATTGAACAGCAATTTAAAATTATCTGCAAACATTATTTATTTCCCTGAATTGCAGAAAGAAGTAACCCCATAGTGAATCCTCATTTTTAAAAAGTGAAATGTCTTAATTTCACTCACAAGAAACTCACATCATTTTCTCAGAGCCCAACTTAGTACTTAAGGTTGTTGCATTAGCATTAGATTTTACATTCAAGAATGAAATAAGTAAGAAGGCAGTAGGGGGCAGTAGGACAGGCAGCTTTTTGCATAAGAAAATTATACTCTTTTTTTTCTTTAATTTCTTCAGGTGTGGCATTGTGCAATTATTTGAAACAAATCATTTCAACCCCTTCCTACCCTTTTAGTGCTAGTGTAGTTTGAGCTGAATGGCCTTACAAGGTCAGTGGCTAACTTCAAACTAGCCCCCATCTAGGAATGATGGAGCTGGCAGCTGCAGTTCCAGACAAGGAATGCTTAGAGGGCAGTAAGCATGGAACAAACATTTTGAGATGGTTGTGGATAGTATTTGCATATGGGCCTCACATGCATTACAATGACAAGAATCTTTATTAATAAAGGTACAATATTATTAGTGCAGTTACTGACTCACACAGCACTACCAGAGAAAATGTTCTGTGTTTCTGTATAAAAAAAATGCATATGTGTAACAAAAAATGTCTCTGTTTCACTTCTTGACACACAGAGAGTCCCTAAACAAAGAGTGCATCATCATGGAAAAGTTGGTGTGGTATTTTGTCATTCTGGTTTTGTGTTTGCCTCAGTCATTTTTTGTGGCTGTCAATAACAAAGCTGACACTCTGAGGAATTTTACATTTGGACATTATACCTGAGTGTTGAAATCAGGAACTGAGACCAAGCATTCAATTCAAATGCTGAGTTATGCTAATTGTGATGACATTAGATTTCTTTAATTGAAGAAGGAACCCTTGAAACCTATGATAAAAGATGCATAAATAAAGGGTAACTTCTGAAATGATATCTAAGTTCTAGACTGTACATTCAACATTATGTGATACGTGGTCACAATCCCATTGCAAGTCTGGAAGTCTGGAAATTCTATTCAAGACAGACTTCCATATCCCATTGGAAAAGTGGAGGAAGATTGGGTTTTGAGGTAGCAATTTAGTCACCTGGGCTTTTGGTGCATTTGAAGCCTCAAAATTTTGTTCAAAACACATATACATAAAAGAGGGAACATTTCCTTCTTTTTGAAAGTTCTAGGCAGGCACTACCAGATAACCAGCTACTTTGTTCAGGGAAATTATGATTGCCTTTCTTCATCTACAGCAAGGGACTGTGCATTATGGCCACTTGAGAATTGCATAAGACTGCTTAGTGATTATCAAGTAATGGCTGATTCCTTTTGCTAATGGGTTCACTTTTGATGTTGTTTGTGTTATGTCACTTCATATGCGAGATTCTGAAGTATTTTGCTGAACAAGAGAACAGTGTTAAAAAAACTGTCCTAAGATTCCACTGTTTGTGAATATAGGGGGTGTAAGCTATAGGAGGGACACAGGCACTGCATCTCTGCCATCATCATCACAGATAAAATTATAAAAACTTATAAAAAATATTAAAAATCATTTTAAAAATTTAAAAAAAAAATTAAAAATCATAAAAACTATATAGAGCTTAGAATGATGTAGTTCTTCAAAGAACAAATAACTGCTTCCCTCTTATCATGTTTCTTCTTGATATTTGATAGCAACTTGTCAATACTTCATGAGTTATTTTTCATTTTTGGAGGTTTTCTTCCTGTACTACAAGTAATTCTCCAGTGAGTACTCACAGTTATTGCTCATGTACTGAGGGTGGATTTTTATTTACATAAAATCCATAGTTTATTTCTGCTTTAAGGAATGATCTGTGAAACTGAGTTAAGTATAGATTATGCACAGTACTAATTGTTTTACTTTTTTTGTGTATTATAACAAATACTTTGCATAGAGCTTCTAGAAATGTCTATGTATTTATTTTTGGTATTCTTTCTTCAAATCTTTGTTCTGTTTCAGCATGATTGAAGTTATTTCTGTCAGGACAGTTTCTTCATAGAAATCATCCCTGTTCTGGAACATCCTGGAATATTTTTCATTAAAATAGCTAGTCACATGTGCCGGCCTCTTCAGAACTGATGGAATTCATCACACATGTTTGGAGGCTCTGGCAGTTACTGAGCAGTGCTTGCACAGCATCAAGGCTTCCTCTGTTTCTTAGACTTTGAGTAGACTGGGATGATGGGGTAGGGAAGAGCCTGGGAGGGGACGCAGTCAGGACAGCTGACCCTGACTGACCATATTCCACCACACATAACGTTGTGATCAAATGTGTGAGAGATTTTCTGAGCTAGCCACTGATCAGTGTGGCTGGGCATGGATGTGACAGTGCTGAGATGCTGAGTGATTGCCTGTGCAGCATTTGTTTTCTTATTTTTACTTCACTTACTAAACTGTCTATATTTAAACTCACAAGTTTTTCTTGCTTTTGTCCTTAAGATTTTCTCCCTGATACAACTGATGTGGTGTGAGCAAGCAACAGGATGGTGGCTTAGCTGAGGGTGGGAGTCAACCCACCAGGTGTTTACATTTCTAACTGTTCTGAGAGTCTGTGATCCCTCACCTGCAAATTACAGCCATTATAAATGTGTCATTGCCTGAGCATCTTGTGCAGAATTTCTGTTGCTCTCAAAGAGACCCACAGTTTTGAGTATGAGGTAATATACCATAAAAGAACTAGCATTTTAATGGAAGGTATTAAGATACAGGATTTTACTGAAATGCATTTGTGTTTTAGAATAGAGGTGAACAGACCTATATTGGCAAATCAAAGATCCGCCTTAGAAACTTGGGTATTTTTTCCAATCTCCTTTGTATCAAGCTAGTTTCCTGGATTCATCCTTTAGAAATTAGCTTGGGTTTATTAGTACATTTTTATTTTCTTTTTCTATGTTGGGATTGCATTGGTGCTTAGAAATAATTGTTAAAATAACTTCCAGAGATAAATTACTTGGGATGGGATTTAAAAAGTCTGAGAGATCTAATACGAAAAATTATAAGTGAAGCAAAAAAGCAGTGCAAACAGAGGAGCTGGTGTCTGCTGGCAGGTCAAGAATAAGAGCACTCACTAGAAGACCCATCTTCCAGTATCATGATTTCTTCTAAGGACATCCTCCTACATGGGCAACATCCCTAAAAGATGTTTTAATGGCCAACATTTTTTTCTGGGGGAGAATGGTGCTACCCATTTCTTTCAGCAAACCTGATCCACATTCTATAAAGTAACACCTCTGGAATAAGTACTGACATCTGTACGCACAGTCTTCTAAATGAATATCATAACCAATAGGTTTACCATTTTTTCTCTTGATTACATGTATTTAATAAATGAACACTCAAGTTTGACATTTCAAGTAGAATTGCCTAGCATGAGACTGAAAGTTTTGCCTTCTTCTCCCAGTGTAGCTATAGGATCTGGGTAGGAAGTATCTCTTAGAGAGAGAGAGATATATATGTTTAAATCCTCTCAGAAAACTCCCCAAAAACCTAAAACCAAAACCAAACAAACAAGCAAAAAAAACAACAACAAAAAAAAACCAAATAGCAACTTTGCTGTTCCATCATTGAGCATTAGATGTTGAACTGAATAATACATTTCATTTCCTCCCGAATGTCTGTAAACACAAAACCAATTTTCCTTCTCTACCAAATATAATTAAAAATTGTGGATCATTCTTGGAGAACAGAAGCCACATTAGGTTGTAAAAATAGATTCACAGGAATTAATTTTAATGTTTTTTGTAATGCTGTTACTAAATGCACATGGAGAAAGTAGTGAATATAGTTCATTTTATATAGACTGAGAGGTACAAAGTCTCTGAAGCTAATTACACAGGGAAAAATTCTGTGCAAAAGGAAATTACTTATTTGCATAGTGTTAATAGTCATATTTAACAGTGCTAGTATTGGAAAGAATACTTATTTGCACTTTTGCAAATTCAGGAAGGTTTCTAGGTTGATCATAGGAAATTCTGGTCAAGAGTGACCTCCAGTCTTACCTATTATTCTGAAAAGCATCAATTACGTGGTCAGACCAGGTTATTTAAGACTTTACACAGACTGGTTCTTGAAATTATCTAAGAATGAAGTTTGCATAACCTCTCTAGGCAACTTGATCCACTGCTTGACTGTCTTCATGCTGGAAAAGTATCTCCTTTTATCCAGTCTGAATCTCTGTTCTTTCAACTTACACACCTTGTCTCATCCCACTGGCACACACATCTGTGGAAAGCCTTCTTCCATCTTTTTGATGACATCCTTGCAGGTTTTAGAAAGCTGTTAGGCATGTGTCCCACCCCAAACCTTCTTCTCTCCAGGCTGACAGGCTCTGTTCGCTCAGTCTCTCCTCCCAGAACAGATGCTCCAGTCCCTTGACTGATCAGGTGGCCTCTGCAGAGTGTTCCAGCTTGCCAAGGCCTTTTTTGCATAAGTGGAACCCAAGGCTGAGTGCAGGTTTTGAGATGCAGCAAGGAGCAGCAATTTTCCTCAATACGACAGCTACACTCCTGTTGCTACACTCCTTGGTAGAGTTGACCTGTTTGGCTGCCAGAGCACACTGCTGGCTCATGTTCAGCTTGCTGCTACCAAGACTCCCATTCCAGCAGAGCTGTTCCCCCAGTCAGAACATCACCAGCCTATGCTGTTGCAAGTGATTTCTTCTTCCCAGGTATAGGACTTATTGAATCTTTAAAATTCCTTCCAGACCCTCCCTGAACCCTGTCAAATTCTACTTAATGGTAGACCAGCCCTTGAGCATGTCAAGGATGCTGGATTCTGATACCCTTCTCAAGTACAGATCCATAGGCATTCAAGCCACTTCCCATCAATGTTATTTGTGGTAGAAGTGAGTGAAAATGGAAAAGAAACAATATAACTTAATAACAAGAAAAAAGGAAAATAGTACATCTGAAATAACAAACATGGAACCAACATATGCTTAGCTAAAGCGAGATTTCAGACCATCTCTTGGCACAACAAATGTGACAAGTGAATGCAAAATGAAGAATGTAAACCTGTTCTGTTAAAAGCATATCTAAATCCCATATGCTTTTTCTGTGAAATAGCTGCCCTCTTTATAAACCATTTTCATCCTTCACACCTGAGTAGACAGGCTGTGAGATACTCACAAAAAAAAGAATTCTAGGAAATTTCTTATCCTGAAGCCATTTCAAAAACTGAAAAATAAGATAAAAGAATCATAAAAATTATTATTCATGAAACTTAGTAGTACCTATGTATGAATGCATTTATGTATTTTTAAAATAATAACACTATGGGTGAGTTTGCAATGGTATACCAAACTCAAGTTATAATGTCTTTGATAAATGTCATTAATGTTTTTATCAACATGGAAGCTTACAATCAGCTTAACCTGAAGATAATTTTCTCCTTGGAGCAGTCCTGGTAGTCTGATACAGGAACTAAAAATTAATGAGGGGAACACGTGGCAGGAAACTTCCAAAAGCAGCAGTATATATTGGATTGAGCCTGTTGAACAGGATTATTAAATTACAAATTCAAAACTGTATCTACCAGCCAGTTTTCTTTGGTGGACTTTCGTGCCAAAGCGTATAGATAAGTGTATAGACAAGTGGACAAGAATCAGCATCCAGTAAGTTTAGTTCAATGTAGGCTTTCATTTTTTTTGTAGGCTTTCCTCAAAATACTTTCAATTAAAAAAAACCCAAATCTATAAATAAAATAAATCTGTACATTGTGGCACTTAGCTGATTGCTGCTTAAATCTGATATCCCAGAGAATTCTCAGACCTTCAGGTGCTGAGTTGAGACGAAATACAATGAGATATCCATAACAAGTAAGCTATCAAACAGTACCTTGAGACTGTAGATAATTTCTCCTGGAAAAAAGAATTAACAGAAAATAGAAAATTTACAGTCTGTAAGACAAAAGCAAACGTTGCTGTGGTATGAACAGCTGGGGTACTTCCCATTCACAAAGAAAACATGTCAATTATGCTGATGATAGTGTCACTTTTTCTGTATACTCAGCCATTCAGACTTACATTTCAGTACTTTGGAATAAAGCAGGAGCTTTAAACTCAACTCCTTCCCAACCACACAAGCACACACAGGACAGGTTTTTGTTCTGTTCTGTTCTGTTCTGTTCTCATGCTCATTCACAATGGGAATCACCAGCTACCTGGAAGAAGTCATGAGCAAGATTTGTTTATTATCATTTTCTTGGAGGATTAAATTATGTATAATTTTACTTCCGAAGTAGTAATATCTTCTGAAAATGCAAGTTTACAGCACTAGTCAACTTAACCCCCTTTTGTTTATTCCTATTCTCATTATGCTTCTGGAATCTTATTTAACCATAGATTGCAGTCTCTTTCACTCAATGAGCACTAAATACTGTACAAAATTTGGAGCCCAGTGCTGTCTGAGGAACTTAGGACTGCTGTTTCCATATGGTACTGGAACCAAAGCACACCTGTTGCATCTGAATACCACTTTTCCCCCCCATCCCACCTTCATGTAATGTATCACCTCACACAAGACACATAAGAGCAGAAATTAATTAGATGTTTTATATTTACATTTATTTTATTCGCTCTAGTTCAATGGTATAGAAAAGTATGAAATTACATTGTGTAACATTCATCAGTACAGTTCATTTAAAATAACATATTTAAAAGTTTAAATTTCACCAAATGAACCATCATAAAAGGTAAAAAACCACATGGAATAGAAGATGGAAATAACACAATATGGTGCAAAATCCTTTTAGAAAATACATGATGTCTGAGAAAATCTGTAGTCTATGAAGCCCACAGTACGACCGCAAATTACGTGATCTACTGAGCTTTTAAAAATAAATTTATGTTATAAAACATCTCTTGTATTTTTCTTATAAAGAAACCAGAGAGCATCCTTTCTGGCTCCCTATTATTGGAATAGTATTTAAATAAATGTTTTATGCCTTCCACAGCTGTAAATATTGCTGTGTTAAAATGACTTAAAAGCCTTTTCTGCTTGGATGTGAGCCTGTCTCCATGTGGGCATTGCACACTCTGCATTCACCATTTTGCAATCCGCTCCTTAACCTTCTTATGACAGAGACTCTTTGGCTGCTGTAGCATTCAAATGAATTCAGAAATCTGAATTAGATACGAGCTTTGCCATGCAATGTGTGGGCAGCATTGTGCACCTGAGAAATGTTAACAGAAGCCAGAACACTAAGCCAGAAGTAACTTTCATGAGCTGGCAAGAAATGCCAAGAAGAGTGATGAGACCTTAAAGCCTAAATTCTGTGTTTCAATTTATGTTTTTTTTCAGGAAGGTGAGGAATGTTGTGTTTGACAGGTAGACTTGAAGAAGTGACTCCCAACCAGTAATATTCTACGAATCCATGATTCTGTGGCTCCAGATGGAGGAAGTGACCATTACTTCATCCTTTGTGTCACATTGATGGCAAAAATCTGAATGTCAGTTTGTACCCATGCTGTTGGTTGGCCTGGGTACATCAGCTATAGTTGTTGTTCTGGCCAGGGCTCACAGAAGTCTAAGAGTGAATTTCTGCTTGGCATGTGGAATGCACACAATGGCACCTGCACACCCATCTCTGAGAGCCCTCCAACAATCTGTAAGGACCAGTTTGAGCTTGGCAAGAACACATAAAATGGGCATAATTATGGCAAATGTCCTCCCTTCCCTTCACCTTTGCCTTTGCTTTCTTCCCAATGGCACCTGCAGTATCTGTAGCATCCTACTAAGGTGCCTCTAAAGTTCAGCTGCCCTGCTAAGTCAGACAGACAGCATAGACAGACAGCAGCAGTAGTTGGGGCAGGTGTAAAAAGCTCTGAGTTGGCTTCTAAAAAGCACTTAGAGCAAGAGGATGAATTGGACCTGCATAAATTCAGTGTGCAGAGAGACTCTTCATGGCTGGTACGAAGACATGAATAATGCAGAATCCAGGGAAAGTCAAAATGTGGTGAACTTGGCCAGGGCTAAAAGTTCACCTTGGCAGTGACTGGTAAAAGGCAGAGAAAACCCACAGATATGAGGAAAGATTGAAGGTCACGGGTGCAGGAAGTGGAGTTCTTTGGCCACTGCCACACAGGCATGGATGGCTTCATACCTCTGCTTTCCCTATCAGCAGCTCAGATACCCAGGAAATAGAGAAAACATAGAGTCATAAATGCTCCATATACTTTTCCAGCATCAAGGAATGTCAGCTTGGAAACTTGCCAGCAGCTGGCAAGAGAGTTCTGTAGTTTAACATTGGGTGAAGAATCTCTTCCTTTGATTGGTTTGAACCTACTAGCCTTATATGATGGCTCCTAGGGTTTTGTGTTTTTTGGTAGAAGCAGTGACCAGTGTCCTCCCTCTCTCCCTGGGCACTTTTGATTTTGTAGGCTTTTTTTGGCACATTTTCCATTACCTTGGTCATCTCCAACCTAAATGGAAGAGTTATTGTCCAGTTGTTCTCATACAGGGGTTTCCCACACCCTTTATCTTCACTGTTGACCATGTCCATCTATTTTACAATCCTGCTATAGCCTTTTTTGCAGTTAAGTTGTATAGAGGAGGAAGCTGACAAGGAATAGTTTGAGAAATGCATGGCAGTAGCGTAGTATATTCTCTATTCTTTTTCTAGTAATTTACCAGCACTTACCATGGATTTTGGCCATCACTGAGCACTGATTTGATGTTTCCACGGAACTACTCATTTCCCAAAACAGGCAGCTCTATCATAGGCATACCAAAGAAGCATTAAATGTTGCTAATTTAAAAGAGACTGCTGTATGTTAATGGAATTTTTTAGAATACTCTAGATAATTCCAAGGGGGAAAAAAAAACTGTATGTTTTTATTTATTTGAGAAAGGAAAAGCTGCAGGGTTTATCCAGAAAATAAGGAAAATTCTGTAAGTAAAATTTTCAAATTAGGAAAGTCAGGAGTCCTGTACTATTTTGTGTCAAGAAATACTGTGAGGAAGACAGCTGACCCAGAAATTCCACAGATAATTTTACCCAAATACATGAAATTTTATAATTTAAAATAGGCAGAAGTTGAATCACATTTTCTGAATTCATACGAGAATCTCAACAGCAAATAAATTAATTTAGAGTGGGTTTTCTGTTTAGGTTTTGTGTTTGTTTGGCTTTAGTAATTTGATCTTAACTTTTGTTCCAGAACAATTCCATTATTTTTCCTTGTCTTTTAATCTACTGGTTTCAATGTGTGTTAGCTCTATGAGAGAAAGTAAGAACTTGGGCTGCAAACTCCAACATGGAGGATGAGTATTTAATTACTTCTGTGACTTAAGTCATTGAGCTTGTCCAAGTCTTTTATTTATTAAATAGAAGGAAAAAATGGAAGTGAAAGAATCTTTTTCTACCAGCAGTAATTTTAATGGCCCATCCCTGTGCATTTCCACTAATCATTCTTCACCCTTTTTTTCCCATTTTTAACCCTGAAAAACTGGGAAATAAACAACAGAATATGCTTCCAAAACTTCATTTAGAAAATGGAAATGAGAAAATTTCCTTTAACACTTGAAGAAAAAGAAAATTTTGGGAGAAAAATTTGGTAACACCTAACAACACTTTCATTCACTGTGCTTTGAATTGTACACAATTTCTGCTTGCTTCACCCAGAAATTTGAAATAAATATGCTTATAAAAATTCTAAATTACTAGTAAGGTAGGTAAAGTTGCATTTAGTGATTAAAGTTTGTTTACCCTTGAACAATACAGTGAGCAACATTAACCTCCACTTAATGGCATATTATATTCTTCAGCTGACCTTCTGTTTGCATGAATGAGATTATCAATCTCACTTGCATAACAACATGAATAACTACTCAGATATCCTGCCTGGACTCGAGAAACATTGGGTTTACTCTGCATTCAGTGAGTTAACTGAAAAAAAGGAGAGGCCCTATTTTTCACAATGAGATAATAAGAAGTCTGGCATCCCAGGAACCTTCTGAAAGACATTTCACATCTACAGCCTGATTTTGTCTTCAGCCATTATACTTAAGACAACACAACATCAGCATTTCAGGTAAGATCAGTTGGCATAAAATGAGAGAGAGACCCTGGTGAGACCCATCCTGCAGAGAGCACTCCAGGTTAAAGAACTGGGAGATGTGATTCCCAAGATCTACATCTTTGTCCAGTGACTGTGGAAGGTACAATGATGGCTGCTTCAGGTAGTGAAGCAAAACTGGGTGAGTTTTCCAACTTCTACGGACTTCTGCTTTTGCTCTGTGAAATAATCATCTGGGTTCAATAAAATATCATCATTCCTCACTTCACACTTTGGCTTTTATTTATGGTTAAGTCATCCTCTTTTTGTCCTATTGCAATATTTTCCCCCTTTGTGCTTACTGTGGATAAGTATTATTGCTTTTTCTATTGTAGCAATGCCCAGAAGCCAACAGAGAACAGAATCCTGATATATTTGGAACACACTTGGTACATACAAGTGGTAGAAGCAATTCCTACTTGTAAGCATTCACATCCCAAAAGGACATATTTAACAAAGTGGCAAGAGAAAAAGAAAAATTATTGTGGTTTGGTCTTCTCAGAGTTGCACAGCTGGATAGTGGAAGAGGCACAAATAAATCAAAAGGCAACGGCTGGTACAGACTTTGCAGCACCACACAACTGCAGTTAATCTAGCAGGGGGCCAGAATGAGATGGCTGAGGAGCTGGAGTACGTGATACAAAGTGGGAAGCTGGAATTTGATTGTTTAGCTTAAAGAGAGGCTCAGGGAATCCAATTGTTGTGTTATTCTCCCCAAAGGGACACAAAGAAGGGAGTGAAGACAATACTCAGGCTGGAAGAAGGAAAATTCCAAGCAGATGGAAGGAAAAGTTTCTCCTCCTCTATGATTCTGTGTATTCACTATAGCATTTTGGCCCCAAGCACTTTCACTAAACACAAGATTGTTCATCCTGTGAAAACTAGATCAGATGGGGTAAGAAGTCCTCTGTGTTTCAAGCAGGGAACCAAGTGAGAAGAATAGATGGTTTTGAAGAAAAGCATTTGTATACATTTGCTCACAGTCCAGTAGTTATTCTGTGATTTCATGTTCATGGTGAGGTATTCTTACAGCTGGACCCACATCCTTTTTTGTTGTCCCAAAAGAAAATGATTCTGTGCTATCACATTGTCTTACTGATTATAAAAATAATCCATCGGACCGTATCCCTGAACTGAGCCTCTGGTTACAAACATAAGTCAAGCCATGGGCACTGCTGATAACCAAGACACAAGCACTGAAACAATTTGCTGGTGTCACCCTCTACTACAGCAAATATGCTTCTAAGATAGCAGTGATTGTCTTTCTGTTGTGTTTTATGTGAAATTTACTCTTTTTTTGTCACAGAATTTCATACAAGCTCTATCTGTAAACATTTTTATATTGCAGAACTGGCAAAAGCTGATAGTGAATACTTAGGAGCTGAAGGTGAAGGGTAATAAAACCAGAATCCTCTTGATTAAAGGAGAGAAAAACCTTAAATATCAATTCTATACTAAGAAAAAAAATCTCACTTTGATGTCTTTATTCTTCGGTGTTAGTTAATTTATTTTTGGAGAAGAGTTGGCTTGGTCACTACAGTCCCCATTTTATCTACAAATTGCATTAAACAAGTAATGCATACTAAGTGATATATTTGTACTGCTTTGAATAGATATCCATTTATACATGTAGATAATTTTCCCAACAAGAATGACACAAGATGTTTGTTATTTTGTTGGGAGGTTTTTGTTGTTGGTTTTGTTGGGGGTTTTTTGTTGTTTGTTTCAGTATATTCTTTTGAATATACTTGTTAGTTTCCTTTAAATATATGTTAGTTTTTTGGATGCCTGAGTGAAGAAATAGACCAGACCTTAGATTTCAATAAAGTAAGTGCACAATTAGTCTGAGAAGTCAGCAACAGTAACCAAAAAGTCTTTTTAAAAGGTCAGCCATTCCTTAGTTTCTTTAACTGAAAAGTTTGGCACAAAACAGCTTTCTTAATGTGAAACATGGAGCAGTTTTACTTGCTCTATAATGACGTGGGTTGTTCACTTTAAAATTGCAGAAGATGTGGATTTCAGTAAATTTTGCATCCTATCCCAGATCCCTTTAGAAAGAATCTATTTTAAAGATATGTGGCAGAGCAGGCTGTATATTCATGTCTATTAACTTCTGCTTTACTTTTAATCACCAGGAAAAAGGGAATGGGTGATACTTAAAGCTATCTTGAAAGCTCTTGCATTTTATATTGTGTTTGCATACTGCATATATTTGCATATAAATTGGTCCTCAGGAAATATTCTATAGAATTACAAAATAAGCTAAAGTAATTAGTGCCCATAAAACAAAATATGTCTGTCTGTCTTTATGTATTTATTTCTGCACTGGGAGCAGGGTGTCTTAATATATTTTTACCAAAGAAAATGTTTCTTAGAGAATTTCTTTTTGCCTTGTGTCTTTGAAACACGATAACATTGTATTGATCTGAGAACTTCCATCAGGTGTTATAATTGCATTAAGTGAAACATTTGGTCCATAATATTAACTTTAGTACACCTAAGTACTCAGCCAATATTTGAGACTCTACACACTGCTTATGTTGGTTTAGACAGAGAAGATAATGATGAAAGGCAGCTTACCCATTTTTTAAAAAATCTTTCAAAACGGCACATAATTTTGTTTTCTTGCCGTACAAAAGCTCTAATTTAGCTTATTTTCTGACAGCTCTGGAGCTTCAGAGACAGAGTTATGTCTCAGAGCCACACAGTTTTTCTGTGCCTGAGGCCATGGTTATTTTTTTTATTCTTCTCTAATGGTTCTTTTCATTGCCTGTTTTCTCTGCTTAATGGGAAATTAGGCTCTGCAAATGTCTGCCATAAGCAGTAAAAGCCCAGTTCTGACAAACTCTTCAGAAGGTCCTGCTATCTACAGGACAACAGGCTGAACTGCTGAGATACCCAAACTTCTTTGTTAGCTTCATCCTAACTTTCTACGATATTTTGTCAGTCAGATTTACTCATTATTTGAGTCTAACTCATAATGGTCCAAAGGACTCATTTAGGTTGGAGGAAGCAAAAGTAGGAATCAGGGCTCTTCCTGAGCAGATTTTCTCCTGTGCCACCTGGTAGTCACCAGGAACTGGTATAATCTAAGGGTTGGGTCTCACAGAACCTGCTCTGGAAGTGCAGAGTCACTTTTCAATGGTACACTGAAATCAGGATTTCCAGCCTTTCCTACTCATCAGCCTTCCTTGAGGAAGAACAGCACCTCTATCACGTCAGGGGGAAAACAGTGGTGTCAAGGAAGGACCATACTGACATACACTTTAACAAACTTATTGTCAATCTACAGAGAATAGTAATTGCTCTAATTGTTTAGATTGCTCACTAGGTTTCAAATAGCTGCCCTGGCAAAAGCTGAAGTATTTCACAGCAAGTATTCTTTGAATAAGAAATTGGAATCCAAGTTGTTTTCCTTCTGAGAGCTTCTGCTCACAAACTAGAGGATCACATTTCACTCTCTTGTAGATTCAGATAATTCACAGAATAATAGAAAATGTGTTACAATCAACAGTTTGCTGCCTAGGCTACAGTCTACCGAAAAGAGTGTCTGTTTTCAATTGATTTTAACGTTGAGGTAGTTTGTTTCATTCCTGCTCTTAACATAATCCTTTTGTTTACAATCTATCTTAATTACAGCTTAATTAAACAGACAAAGTGCAATATATCATAGAATTATAGAATGGTTTGGTTTGGAAGGGGACCTTGAAGATCACCTAGTTCCACCCCCATCTTACACTAGACCAGGTGGTTCAGAGCTCTATCCAGCCTGGCCTTGAACACTCTCAGGGATAGGGCATCCAAAGCTTCCCTGGGCAACCTGTTCCAGTGCCTCACCACCCTCACAGCAAAGAAATTTTCCTAATATCTCATCTAAACCTACTCTCTTTCAGTCCTTTCTTCCTTCTCCTGTCACTACATACCTGCATACATAGTCTTGCCCCATCTTTCGTCTAAGTTCTCTTTAGGTACTAGAAGGCCATAATTAAGTCACCTCAAAGCCTTCTCTTTTCCAGCCTGAGCAATCCTAATTCTCTCAACCTTTCCTCATGGGAGAAGTGTGTCATCCCTTAATTTATCTTGGTGGCCTCCTCTGGACCTCCTTCAACAGATCCTGTGCTGGGGCCCCAGACCTGGATGCAGCACTGCAGGCAGGGTCTCACCAGAGCAGAGCAGATGTCCTGATGGCTTTGGATGCAGCCTAGGACACGTTTGGCTTTCTGGACTGCAAACACGCTTTGCCATCCTCAGGACTCTGAGGATGCATTCTCTGGATCCCAGGAGCTAGCATGAGAAACGCTCTTCAGAGAATACACTGTACAGTAACACCTGGGTTCACGTCCATGCCAGAATGAGGCACCATTGAGTCTACCATAGTCTTGTCTGCCCTACATGAGACCACTGATATCACCAGGTTTTGGCTTTTCTGAACGCTGCAGGTGTAACAACTGTCTGGAAAGCTTCAGAATATGTCACCTTTGCTCCAGTGAAGAGAAGAAAAACTTTTCCTACACAGCTTTAGACAGGGCTGTCTGCTGGCCTGTGGTCCTATGAAATAAGTGAGCTGGGAACATCAAGCAGATTCTTTGGATGCTGTGGCATTTGGAGGAGATTTCCAGGGAGCAAAGCAGGGCAAGCAGCACTGCAGTCAGCAGCACAACGGGATGTCATTGATGTGCTTAATACCGTACTTGGTTTGCTATAAATCTGAGCTACCCCTGTGTAGGAGTACACATCTCTCTAATGTGTTACCTCTGTGACCTCTTGAACAGCCAGTGTCAGAGATGAGCCCTTTTGTCACCTAGGGCTAGACTCATAAGAAGATATGTGAGTCCAAAAATGTAAATGGGCACCTCCTGGGTGCCCATTTTTGTTTCTTTGATATATTTTCAATTCTCATTACTTTTTAATAAGGTGGATGTTGGGCATCTATCCACAGTCCCACCCCATTTTAGAAGCAGTCCTTATACCTCAGAGAAGAGACACGGACTCCCTCTAGATTCTTTCTACAGCTGTTAGGTCCCAGACATTCTGGTTTCATTAACCCCTACGGCCCAGTTGTCCCTGAGGAGCTTCGGGAGGAATATTGCTGCTGAGCTGAGGAGACAGTGCAATGCAATGGTTCAAAGCAGCAGCAAGAGCACTGAACATGATATCAAAATACCAAGTCATTTATACTAAATATGGGAATTTTTAAATTTTAATATATTGAACTGGCAAAAGCTTTTGCGTATGTGGAAAACCGTGGTTGCTTTGGCAAAACAGTACTTCTCCCATCCCAAAATATAAGAGAAAAAATTAGGGGAAAGCATTTTAATTGTTTCTTTGCATGTTAGTAAATTTTTGACTGAAGTGGTAATGGAAAACCCTCAGTAAAACTGACAGTTACTGTTCCAAGTGTGAAGACAAAAATGTGTTTCACATACATCAGCAGCCAGAACTGAAAGTTTGGGAAAGAGAATAAGAACAGGGCTAGTACAGAGTGATACTGTTTGTCAAATACTAGGAAACCCACTTGTTATGTGAAAACAAGCCACGTTTCATTATCCTTCTGTTATACCACTGTAAATAAAAAAACTTAAAGCCAAGTTGTAACTTCAGTAAAAGAAAGAGCAGGAAATGCTTTGGATGCAGTGGTAAACTCAATCTCCCAAATCCAGTAGTTCTATTTTGATAACACAGTTTTTTTTTTTTTTTTTTTTTTTTTTTTTTTAACGTTATGTCTGGCTCTGCTCCAGGATTCCAAGGCCTGGGCTTCAGTATGACTGGATTCACAGCAATGCAGTGAGTCTGTTTTGCAACGTGTCATATCATTTGTGTAAAGTGAAGGGGCACTTGAATCACAGATCTATCTTTGCATCTGGTCAAAGCAGATAACGCTGCTACTTGTTAGGCACAGGCCAGTTGTTATCTGCCCAGACTGTCTGTCTAGTCCTTGTGAACAGATGACAAAGTTTAGCATGGGTGCACTTAAGTCAACAGGCAAAATGGATGTTCTCATGCTAAATCACTTCTTTGAGGGAGTTCCCAAGTCAGAGGTTATATCTGCCTTTTTCATTGTAATAACCTCTAATGGATGAGCTTACCTGGATTTGTCTAATCACTTTTACGAATTATATATATTTTGGGGAAGTATGGCTTTCTGGGGTGCTTTCTGGGGCAAAGAATTCTATAGTTTAATTACATTTTTTGTGGAAGAAGTCCTTTGCTTGCTTCTGATCTGAAGCTTGGTGATTTCTTTTGGTGTTTACTATAGTTCTTGTCAAAAATAGTGAATTATTCCCTACTCACCCTTTTTAGGGCATCATGACTTTATAGACTTTGTCATACTGTCTCATGCAATTATTTCTTTTCTGTATTGAATGATTCCAAATTCACTTAATCCCTCTTGTGTAAAAATTCTTAGATGCATTTGCTTTTTTGTCCTGTGACCAGGTCTTCCACAAAATAGATTCTGGATGGGAAGCTCTGCACATATTGAAAACTAGGAAAGAATTTATCAAAAATTTACCCTGAGTAGGCAGTGTGTGGAGATCTGTGAGACTAGCATGGATAAGGTCTAGTTCTCCAGGCCTCAATGAAACTTCTTTTCTTCCTACAAAGCCTTCTTCACTGACTTGAGTAGCTACAAGGAATCAGATCACTGTCTTGACAACCCTGCCTTTTCTGCTGCACAGCCCCAAGTCAGCCCAACACCTAAATAAAGCAGAGACCATGTGGCTGAAGAGTAAGGCTGCATCTGAAAAGGGTCTAAAAGAATTCTTACTAGAAGCTATCAAACCAAGGCTGTAAAGATAAGAAATGCCAGGACTAAGGCAAACTTTTGTCTGCTGGATTGTGCTGCATGCAAGTTTTAGATTTTCTTCTCTTCCAATAGAAATTCCCCCAGAAGCTCCCCCAGAAAATGCATATTGCATTCACAGAGTGATATAAATTGGAAGAGACCTCTGCTGGTATTCCATCAAGCCTTCTGCTTCAAGCAAGTGCACTGTTGAAGCTAAAACAGGTAGCTCATGGCCATGTCCAAACAAGGACATCTTTGACATCTTTAATGATGGAAATTTCACCATCTCCCTTGGCAAGCTGTTCCACTGCTAAAACAGCTTCACTGTGAAATTTCTTTCCTAGTATCAGAACTGTGATATCTCTTTAGTAACTCGTGTGATAACAGATTTGGAAGTTTAGATTATTTTCAGAGGTCCCTTTTAATTGTCCCAAAAGAGTGACAAGAAAAAAAGAGTTTTCCTCATTTTTTGACTTAACCACAAAAGGCAGGCTCAACCAGTGGACTTTACACCTGTTTTGATAGAGTCTAGTAATACTCCTTAGAGATCTTCACCCTTGTTCAGTCTTTCACCTCTCTGTACCTTTGGTGTTATCCTCTGGCCCATACTTAAGGTTCTTCTCTCATCTCTACCCAGCTCCTTTTCATTTTATTCCTACTTTCCCACACCCTTTGGATTTTTCCCAGGTTCAGTCCCCCTGATGAGGCAACTATTCCCAGTCTTTTCTCGAAAGTTGGCTCCTGCACTACCAGTCTGGGCCAGTCTGTGGCTAGGTGGAGTGGTTTCTCACCAGCAGGAGGAGTGCTGCGATGGCAGGAGAGGCGTCACCTCCTTCCACAGCCAGGTGCTGCAGCCCTGGGGCAGGAACCATGGCTGCATTCCCACTCAGTTCCACAACTTCAAACTCACTTTGCCGAAGAAAGCTATCTGTCTTGACATTTCAAGTGGAAAAATAAGGATTTTCTTCTGAAAAATTAACAAAAAAAAGTGCATAACTCGTATTTGTATGGTTTGGTTTGACTAGAACTTCCTCAACAGAGAGTTACATTGCTTTCTTCTATTCACATATAATATTTATGTATTTATTTATGTCCTAATATGATACTTAGACATTTTTTCTTACTTATATTTTAATTTTGAAATCTATTGTCTCTCAAAATGGCATAAGGATTTTCCAGAACAACCAGGGGGCAGGGGATGTGTGAACCATGCATCAGGTACTTTATTTCTACCACGGTCTCCATCCTAGAGAACAGATATGTTCTGCTAAAGCATTAGTTACAACATCATAATAAAACAAATACTGTGTCTAAATAACAATCTCTAACTGGTTTCTAAGGACCTGTTGTGTATCAATTTGATATATGAAAATCTACTGTTAATGTGGTAACATTATTATGCAGCTGACCCTGTGTGTTGAAAAGGAGCAGATCCCTGTTAGAGGATGCAAAGTGTATGGACTCCTTCCTGCCCACGTGACTGCTCGAGGCACCCATATCCTAACAACAGCACAAGATTTCAGAGAAAACAGTTTTAGTGCACTTATGAAGAACCTAAAGGAAAACTGTCCTGGCTGGAGGTACCTGGGAGACTGGCTCTAGTGCACCCCTGCAGCAGCTTGTTTCACCCACTACCCTACTAGCCACTGTTATATGGAACTTGCTCTGACTGTTTCAACATTTAGCTCTCCCTGCCCAGCTTTCTCACAGAGTTATGGAAATGACTATTTTGTCACCAGCAGACACTTGTAACGGAACTTAACTCTTTGTTTTTGACAATTTTACATTTTCTTATATATTTGAAAATCAATAACTGATTTTAAAGTTCTAGTCAATTTTCACTTCCTATAGTAAAATTTTAGAATAGCTTTCAAAGCTCTGAATTAAAATTTATATGTTGATTAAAGTAGTTGATCAAGAAGTGTTGCTAAATTCACACTGGCAGGATTTCCCTTTTTTTGCTATTTCTGTCTCCTTTTTTTGGCCTGAGAACCTCAGCACAATTTTTATAGCATGTTTTAACCTGAAGTGCTACCCAGAGAACAACAAACATAAAGCTCTTTTTTTCTGTTGGCACTAAAATTTAACCAGCAATATACTAATTGAAATAGAGATACCATAACATAAAGCCTTTAAGTAATTTACAGAAGCAAATATGCCAAAGAGAAGATACTATTAGAGTGTGTGTATCACTAAATCATTGTGATTTGCTTGCACTTTGCCTTCAGAGTCATAGTCATAAAATCATGGAATCATTGAGTGGTTTATTTTGGAAGACACCTTAAAGATCATCCAATTCCAACATCTCTGCCATAGAAAAGGAAACCTTCCACTAGACCAGGTGGATCAGAGCCCCATTCAGCCTGGCCTTAAACACTCCCAGGAATGGGAAATCCACAACTTATCTGGGCAAATGTTATGGTGTCTCACCCTCTCAGAGTGAAGAATTTCTTTCAATACCCAATCCAAACTTGCTCTCTTTTTGTTTGAAGCTGTTTCCCCTTGTCCTGTCATTCCATGCTCTTGTAAAAACTCCCTTTCTTTTAGGCTGCCTTTAGGCACTGCAAGGCTGCTATAAGATCTCCCTGGAGCCTTCTCTTTTCCAGGCTGAACAGCCCCAACTCTCTCAGCCTGCCTTCGTAGGAGAGTTCTTAGTGCTTCAGGCCTCTGAGCATCTTTGTGGCCCTTCTCTTGACTCAATCCAACATGTCCCTGTACTTATGTTGGGATCCCCAGAGCTGGACACAGGACTCCAGGTGGCATCCCACAAGAGCAGAGGGATGGAATCATGGAATCACCTCTGCTGATTATGCTTTTTTTTGATGCAGCTCAGAATATGGTTGTCAGCAAACCAAAATGCATATTTAGTGCTATGGCAAAAGTCCACATGATAGCAGATCACTCCTGAGGTATTTCTTGTAGTGAGCCAATTGGCTGATTTGGTATATAGCCACAGGTGTAGCAGGCTGTAAATCAGCTCTCTTAATACCCAACTCTTGTGCCTTTTCATGGGAAAGAACAGTACAGGGGCCACCTGGGACATGAACAGACCAGGGAGGAGCCTTGTCTGCGTGCATATTCTTTGCTTGTGGCTCCTGTGCAAGCAGCATCTCCAGGCACAAGCAGAAAAGAAGGCACAGAATTCTGGTTCTGCCAAGAAAAACCCCTCTCAGCAATACAGCTTAATAGGGAAAGCTAGAAGTTTATGCAAAAGTTTGGGATACAGACCACAGTTCAGTGTGCACACTTCCAGTGTGCTGAGCTGCACTGGCTGACTGCTATGTTGGATTACCCTGGCCACTAGCCAGACACCCATCCAGTCCCTCACCCACTCCCCTCTCCCGTGAGGCAAAAAGCAGAAGGAAGGAAGGAAAGAAGATTCATGGATCAAGACACCATCATTTAATGACTAAAGCGAAAGCTGCGTACATGAGCAGAATAGAAAGGAATTCATTCACTACATTTTTTTAATATCCCTAGTGATGTGCTTGTTTCTGACCAGAAAACTTGCAGAACATTTCTGTTCTGAAGGGGTTTGGGTTTACAGATATATACACTGATATGTTTAATTTCATCCAAAATGCATGAATTAACAAAGATAGTTGCTATACTCATAACTGTTTTCTCAAGTGAATTCTAAGCTTAAGAGATTAAATAGTTCATATGAGAAAAATGTACCAACTTTGTGATTCCTGCCTCAGGCACGGAACTGCTTTTCATTACTTTCAACATAGAAAGATTTATCTAAAATTTTCTATGTTGAAAATAATGATTGAGTTCGAAATGTCGCAATGCATGAGTATTTTTGAATGATAAAAGTTTTACTTGTTAATAAGCATAACTGGAGTGTTTCAACTGTAATTAACGTTACATGAGGGCATGAAGGTTAGCTTTATTTTTATAATTCCTTCCATGCCTCTTCCAGATTAGATTTTTATACTAAATTAATCAGTACATTGAAATGCTTCCAGATGAGAGGAAATAAATGCATGCAAATAAAGCAACTTAAAATCCTAATTATTATCACAATTGGTTTTTGCAGCATGTGAATGAATTTCATCTGACTTCTTTGCTCATTAAAAGTTAAAAAAAGATAATTTATTTTTATTTTTATTTTTAAAAGTCACATGATTTTAATAACACTGTTTTAATAATTCTGACAATGAAGTTTGTCATGGCTGGTTACAATAATCTAATTAAGCATAGTTTGTTTATGTAAGAATGGATAGAAATACTAATATAGGGCATGAAGAAGCCGAGTGAGAGGGATGGAATATCAGAAAGCAATGATGAAAACCCACCTGTCTTTGGTTAGGATTAAAAGAAAGTCCTCTTAAATCTTCATAACTTTATCCAATTCTTGAGATAAGGATAATCCATAAGGTGCTGGATTTCTCAAACATTTTACTCTTGTTAATATGTGTTTTTAATTTTCTTTCATGGGTGATTTTAAACTTAAAGGTATCTGTGGACGGGGAGCACTTCAAGATCCTTGAAATGAAGAAATTAGTTTCCTGGAATGTAAAGAATATGGTTCAACCCTTGTCAAACTAGGAAAGCACAGAAACCTAATGCTCCTCCTTCTTAAATGACAACTGATAATTATGCCAAAATGCCACTTACGGCATCAAAAGCTAGCTGTAAATGAGTTGAAAACCTTCTGTCTACATAAGGCCTAGGTCTTGAGCGTGCGTAATTTTCTGTGTCCATAGAGGCTTGAGCAGAACTGACCTTGGTTTAGAATCATATCAGGTCCACAAGCCTTCCCCTCTCTGTCCAGATCAAGGTATGCTCAGGAGCCCAAGCTTATATAGCTTGGGAATGCTAGTGTTCCAAATTAAGACGATTTGTGTAATTGTTCAAATCTGTTTGCCAAGTTAATTCATTCCCTGTTTGGGCACTTAATCTTCTGGTTATCCACACAGCGGTGACTTGGACCAAGCCAGCTAATTCTTTCCATGGGGAAACATGGGTGTTTTCTGCCAAGATGCTTTCTGCCTTGGTCCTTGTTTTACAGTTTGGTCCCAAATTGTCATCTTCTTTGTTATGCAGTTTTCTAAGATACCCAGTGATGTTTTCCATGCTCAGAGCCTGTGCCATGCCCTTATAAACATGCCGTGTGCTTGTCACTGGGCTGTAAAACATCAAGTCTGGCAGGCTGCAAATTGTACTCCTGTTATATGTGCTGCTGTACTTATTAATTGTGATGGCTCAGGACCAGGGCAAAAAATCTTGCAGTCCAGAGGGGACAGGAGTCAGGGTATGCGTTTGCAAAGGTCTTGCTCTCAGCCAGAGCTCTGCTGTATCGTGAGGCTATGCTGGCAGCCCCACAAAAAGCCTGCTGGACAGCTCAGCACTGCTAGTTCCCAGCACAGCACCAAGAAATGTTACTTTAAACTTAAGAATTTTAAATGGCCTGTTTGAAGGTGTAGAACCACTGAACAGGCAGAAGCTGCAACTTTGCCATGCCTTCACTTTCAGCAAGCTATATCAACCCTTTTCTAAAATAGTTTCAAATACGAGCATATATATTTGTGAGATTCTCCACTGTAAAGGCTCAAAGGATTCTTTAGCCCTGGTCAGGACTCTCTACATGATAAAAAGGATAGTTATGAGAAATTCTATCCCATCTGATTCAAGAACCAGGTAGTATAGACAGTGAAAATGGTATCTATGTAGACTGAACGTCTGAATTTATCTGCAGACAATGAAGGAGCAGTGTACACTGGTACACTGCAGGTACACTATACATGTATCTAGCTCTTGTTACTTATCAATATCAAAATGTTAGACATTGTTCAAACTGTTCAGAGAAAACTAGGATATTTATCATTACTTATCCTTGTAATCTACAGTATGAATTCTATTTGCCCATTCACCTGATTTAATACAATTTGTACAACGCATCTGTTCTGTGAGACACACTTCCCTGTAGTGCTTACTCTAGTATTCAGAAAGCCTGTCAGTTCTCTGGAAGGACTGTTTTCTCTACCAACTGGAAATCATATGTAAGATTTTTTAATTTAATTTTTTAAATAGTTTTAAATGTTTCTTTTTTATAGTTCCAAGTTTCTTTGATTTCTTTATCAGTTAACAACCATGACATAAAACCTATTTGAAATATTGTATTAACATGATGTTTCACATTTAACCAAATGCTTTAATTTAAATAAATTTTGAAGGAATGGTATTTTTCACTTGAACTGTAGGCACAAATATTTCAAATGTGAAAGAACTCCAAGGTCAAATCAAATATTTTGAAGAAATTAAATGGTGAACAAATGATAGCCCCAGAGTTACATGCAACTATCTCAGAGGATGCTCCCATTATTATACACATTTTCATAAGACTGATACATCATTTTAGTAACTGAATTCCCATAGTGATTTAAGATAGTTTCTTCTGTCTTTCCTCACAGTTAATTTAATCTATCAGGTTCCAAACTGTCTAGAATAGGAAAGAATCCAAAATATAAGCTAAGCCATTTGTACCTAACTCAATTTCTATATTAATAAATCCCTCAGGTTTCAGTGCAGTTAGAAACAATCTGTGAATATGTTCTTCCATAAAGGATCAAAATGTTCTAGAAGGACCATGAGAATGTTTTGGTCCAAAGATTTAAAGATTTTTTTTTTAATTTTCTTTTTTTTTTTTTTGCCTGACACTTCACCATGGGCATGTCACCTACCAGAAAGTGATCAAGTTCACTTGATCAGGAATGCATCACTTGTCATTCAACACTTCATAACAGACCATAAATACATTTTCAGGTTATTAAAGTTGTGATGCTCAACATATTGGCTTAAATCTCTCTTGGTTTCTAAGGTTATGAAGTGAATGAGGGTACATGAGCAGCCAGTTACTGCCTCCCAGCTGATGTGTAGTGATTTGCTGAACTGCAGGAACCTGTTTTTACATGATTCTACTCTGGATTGCATTGCCTTGTATCACAAGAGTGTTTGTCATTTCAGTATCTATATGAGGTTTCCACAGGTATGTTTTCTTCCTTCTGCTGCCTGTGGAGATCTCTCCAGCTTGGTGAAATTCTCACTAAGCACAGGCGATACATATATACACATGTACTACATTTTACTCTTTTTTTGGGGGGGTTTTACTTTCCTGTAGAAGTCCCAATAGTTCCTGTAAACCCATGCTGAAACTGCAAAGCATCTGTGCTCCTCTATAATCCATGACATCTCATCTCAGAAAGGTCAGCTTTGAAGCAAGCCTTTCACATTATTCTGAAATTGGCTCTTCAGCAAGCTGTTAAAAATAGATTTTTCAAAAAGAGGTTTTGTCCTCAGCCTCTACTCTTCTCCTTCAACCAAGCAAAACCCCTTCCAGAGGCCTACCAAGGGCCGTAATGCACTACTGTTTTCAATGATTTAATTTGGAAAACATACAGGTACACTATGTAGTCAGGAAAGTCAGGAGTTTTACTAATTTGGGAGGCAGCTATTGAATGGTGTTCTGCTAGAGAAGGTGTTGGATGAGCTTGGCAATCGTAATTACTTCATAACTAACACTGTTGATGTTTTAGGCTTGTATATCAGTCATTATTTTATATGAGAAAAGGCCTAGTTGCTTCTCTGAGACTACTTCCTAGACAGAGCTTTCATAATTGAATGGGTATTGCCACAGATTCCCATGGTTCTTATTCAAAGAGCAATGGATTTAATAAAGTGGTATTTTAGCAGTTAAGTGGACTGAGACGATAAAAATCTGAAGCATTTTTCTAGCATTAGAACTAGCAAGATACATGGTACAAAATTAGGCAAGGTAAATGTTTTGCCTTGGAATCTGAGAAAGCAGATTTTAGAGGAAAATTATCTCAGAGAGGAGGCTAAAAGCCAGCTTTGCTCTTCATCGATATGAAAAGTCCAGGAAGTTTTCAGATTTTCCTCTAAGAAATAGCTACTTTGCAAAGATAATTAATTCAATGCATGGGTGGTGATGATCCAGAGAAATGAGTGCACAAATCAATAGAAAAGTTTTAAGGGAAATGGTTCAATACTTAGGGAAACCATGAAAAATTAATGAAAAAAATTCATTCATTTTCTCCCTTATTACCATTTAGATGAGCTCAAAGCGAGCAGTTAGCACAATAAAATATGATTACTTTTTAAACTACTCAAAAAGATCTGAATAAAAGGCAGTGTCTAAGTATCACATCTCAAAGTATTTAGAATGCAATTTTTACTATGAACTCATTAAATATTATGTCTGAATAGCAGATGTTTTAATGATGAGAAAAGATTATAAACGTGCTGAAGATTAATTTCCACTTTGGATGAATGAGAAGTCTTATATTTGACTTGTTCATCAGTAGCAACGTCAGAACTCAAGTTTTCATCAAACTATCACGATATATGGCACAGAGATTAAACCCCCTTTTGCTTGATTGCATACAGTTCTAGGTTATTTTAGACTTCATTTCCTTAAAAACAATACATTTCCAGGTCTTACAATCGCATCAAAAAGTATTGAAAATATTGTCTGAAATCAAAGAGAAAATAACAGAGAGAAAAGCTGGAGCCTGTATAACACAGGACAGCTCTCCCCCATCACAACACAATTCATAACAGCAGATGTTATGATAATACCATACTTGTGAGGCAACTCTCAACTCCCTTGAAAGGCTGTGATGATCAGAGGAGCTTCTTGAGAAGCAAAGACAGCAGATGTCACTCCAGTCATCCAGAAGGGCAACAAGAAGGGCCCAGGGAGATACAGATCTGTCAGCCTCGCCAAGAAAGTGGTGGAGCAACTAATTCCAGAAACCATTTCCAGACAGATGAAAAAGAAGAAGGTGATTGGGAACATGGATTTATGAGGGGAAAGTCATGCTTAATCAACCTTCTCCAATAAGATAGTAAGTTTGGTGGGTGTGGGAAGATTGGTGGATGTTGTTTACCTTGTCTTTAGCAAAGCTATCACCGCTGCCTCCCATAATATCCTGTATTGGGTTTGTGTGTCCAGGTTTTAGTAGCAGGGATCTACAGGGGTGGCTTCTGTAAGAAGCAGCCAGAAGCTTCCCCCATGTCCAACAGACAATGCCAGCCAACTCCAGGACAGTCCTGCCACTGGCCCAGTCAGAGCCAAGCAGTGATGGTGGCAGCACCTCTGGGATAACGCGCTTACATAGGAGGAAAAACAACTACAGCCAGAGAGAGGAGCGGGAATATATGAGAGAAACATCTCTGCAAACGCCAAAGCCAGTGGGGAAGAAGGGGTGGAGGTGCTCCAGATTTCCCTGCAGCCCATGGAGGCCCATATTGGAGAAGAGATCTGCCTGTAGCCCATGAAGGACACACCAGACCAGAGGGATAGGCATCTGCGCTGGAGCAGGTTTGCTGGCAGGACTTGTGACCCTGCAGGGGACCCACAGTGGAGACCCTTTTTCCTGAGGGACTGCACCCCATGGAAAGAGACCCATGCTGGAGCAGTTCATGGAGAATGGCAGTCCATGGGGAGGACTCATGCTGGAAAAGTTCATGGAGGTCTGTCTCCTGTGGGTGGGATCCCACGCTGGAGCAGGGGAAGACTGGGAGAAGTCCTCCCCCTGAGGAGGAAGGAATGGCAGAGACAACATATGATGAACTGACCATAGTCCTCTGAGGGGTAGGAAGGAGAGAAAATCAGAAGCCAAGTCTGGGAAGAAGGGCAGGGTGGGGGGAAGGTGTTTTTAAGATTTGGGTTTATTTCTCATTACCCTACTCTGATTTGACTGGCAAAAAATCAATTGATTTCCCCAAGGTGAGTTAGTTTTGCCCATGACAAGAACTGATAAGAGAACTCTCCCTGCCCTTATCTCAACACACAAGCATTTTGTTTTATTTTCTCTCCCCTGCTCGGCTGAGGAGGAGAGAAACAGATGGGCTTTGGTGGGTGCCTGGCACCGAGTCAACCAACCACACATCCCAACATGGACAGGTTAGTTAGGTACGTGGGGAAGTGTACTGAAAACTGGCTGAACTGGCAAGGTTCAGAAGGGTTGTGATCAGGACCATGAAGTTCTGCTGGAGGCCATTCGGTAGCAGTGTGCCCCAGGCATTGGTAATGGGTCCAATCCTGTTTAGCAATGACCTGGGTAATGGGACAGCTTGTAGAAGAAACAAGCCTGTGAAGAGTGGCCAATACAGGTGGTTGTTTGTACTGCCATACAAAAGGATTTTGAGAAGCTGGAGAAGTCTGGGAAGAGGAACCTCATGCACTTTAAGAGAGGGAAATGAAACCTCTGCACATGGTGAGAAATAACCTTATGCATTAATACATGCTGGGAGACAGTTGACTAGAGAACAGCTTTGCAGAGAAGCCTTTTTTAAATGACTCCAGTAACTCCATAAATTGCAGATCCTTGTTGGAGTAGCAACATGGTGGGATGCAAGCAGTTAAGGAAATTATTGGTGTGTGTCAAAGATAATTTATTCATTAAAACACTTGTTGCAAACAGTTGGATCTGATATTCACTGACAAAGGAGTGTTGCTGACTGAGACAAATGTTTTACTGGCAGCTGACACATGTTCTGAAGAAGAGGACAAGAAGAAGATAGAGCCAGGTTTTTCATGGTGTTGTATGCTAGGAGGCCCAGAAAAAAGGAGCAGAAGTTAAAATGAAAGATATTCAAAAGAGCTAAAAGGAGAACTTTATTTACCACAAAGACAGTCATGTAGAAGAAGAAGTTGCCTGAGCTTTTGCAATTTCCATCTTTGGAGATCTCTAAGGTCAAACTGGAAAGAAAAACAGCTCATCCTTCTTTGAGCTGGAGGTTCAACTAGATGACTTCCTGAGTTATATTCGGACTGAATTTTCCTACAGTCCTACCATCTCATTTTTCTATTATTTTTTCAACAACATCTTTCCATTCAGAAGCAAGAGTAAAGCTACAGATTATTTTTGGACTTCTATTTTAAATTAATATCCATTATATAAATCACCCATCCAAGGCCTTTGTATTTCACAGCTACCTCATTAGTCATTTTTCCCCATGGGATGAAGTTGAAAATGTATCACTATTTATTTCTGTAAGTCAGTTCTAAGTCATGCTAATCAATTTAAATAGCTTTAAAGGTATTAAAGAAAACAGTTGCTATCAGTGCTGACCTTGCAGCATGCATCATCTTTTAGATATTCTGTTCTGTTACATTTTTAAGGAACCAGTCAAACATTATGCAAATAACCTTGTGTTTCTGATTATTTAAAAACTCTCAGCTTTGAACTTGTTTTCCTGCTCTGCTTCAATTAGAGCATGTTGAAGAGATTACTTCATCTCTCAGAATTTTGTTCTCAGCTGTACATGATAAATTTCAAACTTTAGACTGAACCTACACAATCTGTTTTTGAGCTGCTCAGTTACGACATTAGCTGAGGAGCATGTGCTCCTCAAATGTATAAAAAAAACTGTTCTGGACTACTCCTGATATTGATCATTATTTTAAATGCAGACCAAATAGCATTCTACTGATAATGTTTCAGATTTCTTTAGAAATGTCTTGAGACAAGTGAAAGGGTGTACTTGAAAAGCTGGACTCTGTACTACTTTCTGTCACATTAGCAAGGTACAGAAGTAATATTAGGAATTGTAGAAAACTTTATTTTTAAACTTTATTTTGCAAGTTTCTTTCTTGAAATAGGATTCATTATACTTTAATCCAAACTTCACATACAGTACTAAAAATATATGTGCTGGGATTTTGGCTTTTTCTTTATTTGAATTATTGTTTTAATTTGGTTTGGTTTTTGGTTTGCTTTTTTTTTTTTTATTTTGGGGTTTTTTTGTTTGTTTTGCTGTTTTTTTTTGTTTGTTTGATTATTGTTTTAATTTGGTTTGGTTTTTGGTTTTCTTTTTTTTTTTTTTATTTTGGGGTTTTTTTGTTTGTTTTGCTGTTTTTTTTTGTTTGTTTGTTTGGGGTTTTTGGTGGTTTTTTTGGTTGGGTTTTGGTTTTAGTTTTGGTTGTGATGGTGTTGGGATTTGTTTGTAGAGTTTTTTTAAATTTTTGCTTATTTGTTTCTAATAGTGGCCATGGCACTTGAGATTGAAACAAGTCTTAATGAATGTCTGCTGCTCTGCTTTGCTCCAGCTGGATTTAGAGTCACTACCAGGCAAAATCAAGAGAATCAAGGGAAGTTGTTAGGAATGGGTGCACAGTGAGAAGACCTGAGGTGAGAAGAGTAAGGATGATCATAACTTGGGATATTCTTAAAGGAGTTCAGTGGGAAGAAAAGGTGTCTATTTCTTGAGAGAGTGCAGAAAAGGCGCAGCACTTGCTCCCATTCCTGAAGTTAGAAGCTTTTTTAAAATGTCACTTTAGCTGGTGATCTGCCAGAAATGGGGAAAAAAAAGGTGTTCCCTGGGAAAGTGTTGTAGTACGGCTGGATACATGACATGACCTTTGTAAATATACACTCTTCGAAAATCTGAAGTGGAGTTATAAATTTCAGCTCTGTTTGGTTTAATAGCAAATGCTGCTAATTATTTGAGCTAGGAATCTAGAAACTGAGCAAGGCTTTTTGCTGAACATATGCCTCTAAGATATGCCAGCAGAATATTTTACTGTCATGACCAGTTTTGTTGCCTGAGCAGAAGACAAACACGAAAGGGTGGCCTAAGGCACAGTTGGAAGGTCTGTTTAATTACTGTTGTTGGCAGAATTTATTTCCAGAAATGTTATCACAGAATTGGAAATAAAAATGTCTCCTGGCACCACAAGAGCTTTATCAGATATCACTCTCAAATGTGACACTTCTGAACAAGTTGGAGGAAAAAAGAGAGAATATTGTGCCCACTGACAAAATGCTATAACCCCAGAAATACACATTTTAAGATCATTTCTTTATCATCAGCACTTACAGTACAGAAGCAATCCTGAATCCCTCAAGACCCCTTCTAAACTACCAAGGCACAGTCACATTGCTTCAGCTTCTGCTGATTTATTATGCTTCTTTAATGTCTGCTCTTGGACGTGGAGAGAGTGCCTAAGGCTTCTCAGCAGTAACCTGCTTAGCTTTTGTTTCTGCTGTGCACAGAGAAGATTTGAGTGAGTCCCTTTCAGACTAAAACTAGGACCAGGCATAGCCAGTGTCAGGTGAGATATCAGGTAAGTAAGATCTAGAATTTAAAGAAAAGTATCTCTGAAAATGCTATGAGAACACACTTTTCCCCAGTATGGCTGCTTACCAGGCTATAACTCATTGCTGTGTGAGGTCCCAGCTAGTGCTGCTTGCTCTGATACCATCTGGTGTCTGCATTCCTGGCCTGGCATGTGGCAATGGCTGAGGCACAGCAAACTGCAGGTGGCTGAGAAAGGCTTGGTGGGCTCCAGACTTCAAGGCAAAAGTTGAGTGCCTGTAGTAGTAGGTGTTGAATCTGAGGTTGGGTACCTGGCTAAGACATGTGAGACCTGTAAGACAAAGAAGGAAGGAAGGAAGGAAGGAAGGAAGGAAGGAAGGAAGGAAGGAAGGAAGGAAGGACTCCCCAACCAAGTGAAAAACAATCAAAACCAACTAACAAACCAAATGGGAGAAATGGGAGAAGCAGGGTGGATGAGCCTGGCATCCCATTGTAAGATGTCAGTTTCTTGCAGCTCCAAAAACTGCTTCCAGATCTTCTGCTGCATCAGGTAATGCCTGCAATGAACGATGGCTCCAGAGCACACTGCAGTGGAGGGCTTTTATATTGTTTTTATATTGTTCCAAATTCTGTGCCAAAAGACTTTCAAAGTATCAAAGCCATTTATAATATCCCGTTTGGAATGTGGTCCTATCATTCATAATTAAAATGATTATAACTAAGAAATGAGAAGATAGACCATCTATGATATTAATGTAAAAGGAGGAGTCTACCTTAGCACACATTCCCAGATTTAAATAATTTAAATAGTTCTTGTCAATGTTATGGCTTTATTAACTTTGATCAATAGTGTGGATTTCTCCACAAGTTTGCATGTTACATTCCCATGTCATGAATCACTGATGTCTATTACAAAATTACAGTCATATTAGCTCACCTGTAGTCCAAATGTAGAACTGAACAAAACACCTCTTTAGAAGAAGAATGTGAAACCTGCTGGCTTTGCCAACCCAAGAGACCAACAGTGTTGCAGCTGTACATAACAGCCACACACCATGCTCAGAAAAACAAGTCATAGCAGTGTACAGAGTACTGCAGGCAGGGACACCTTTCCAAATTATAAACTGCTACTTGCATCTTTTAACTTTTTCTTTTGCTGCAAGTGAAAAAGAAAAAAGTGTAGAAGAAGAAAATGTAGAAGAAAAACCCTGAATAGCAGCAAGACCCACGTTTATCACAGGGCTTGGAGAGAGCTTTCCTATGAGTCTCAAAGGACTCTTGCTTACAGGCATCTAATCTGCAGAGACAAAGACAAAGAAAGATAGAAGTAAATTTGAGAGGATCTTACCACTGACTTGCTTATCTTGGTGTTGTTTTTTTTGCTGTCCTCTGCTACAGAGAGTTGCAGAACTGAAATATTTAAGTACCTTTATATCTAAAAGCATCTGGGCTAATATTTAGTGTCTTAAAGGCAGAAGGTGCTGCAAGTAATCAGTTTGTAGCTCAAAATGTAAATATTGTAATGCACCTTGCTTAGCATTATGGAAAGGCAAATGTCATTTTTCTATACAGCTATCTAAATATTGTTTTACCTCAATAATTTACATCATAACTTTCTATTGAAGAAAATTCCACACATTCATCCACATCATGTGAAATACTTCCATGTTTTTCTGAACTCAGCAGCCCGCATTGCCACAACATGCTCCCTCTTCTACTCCTTTTCAGTCTTTCTTTTCAGGATGTAACTCATTTTGCTGTTTAATCCTCATGTCCTCTTGCAGTCCCACGCCTTTTCTCAGAAAATTCAGTAATTTGTCCTGCTGTTTTCTGATTACTTATCACTTTGTGGTGTAACTGAGATCGTAGGATAATAGAAGCATTTAGACTCAAAGGAACCCTGAAAGTCTCTGACTCAAGCACAGTTCCAGACTGTCTTCAAAACTAATTCAGGTTACTCTGGGTCTTGTCCACATGAGTTTTGAACACCTCCAAGGATGCTTATTCCACAGCCTCCCCAAACAATGTATTTCAGCGATTCAATGCTCTTGTGCTGAAGAATTTCTTCCTTACATCTATCCAGGATTCTCCTTTTAAGTGCTGCTTTTTCCTTTTGCTCTGTTGTGCTTGTGCAAATTCACACCCCTTGTTTTCTCTAATAACCCTTTGGGTGATACAAGACTGGATCATTTATGCAACGTGAAAACAAACATAGAAAAACACACTATTCTTGAAATATCTTTAAATAGGAGTCCCTGTTAGCGTCATTAATTCTGATTTCACAGGTAAGAGTTGTTCTACTAGTGATATTTTTACCTAGGGAAAAAAAATGCAATGCAAACAACTATTAAAATAACCCCTACTTCTTTTTTTTTTTCCTTAAAATCTCTTGTCTCCCTGTACCTGTTATCTTCCTACAGGTTTTGCAAATCTCTGAGTGAATTGCTCATTCAGAGTCATTGTTGAACCAAAGTCTACCACAGAGGAAGCTGGCAAAATCACCTCTTCTGCTTTGCATTCTGTATTTTCTTAAGGGGATAAAATAATTTGCAACACATGTGCACAGTATTACATTATCCAAATGTCTGAACAAAATGTATCATGAAAATGTAGGAGCTTGTCCAGCCAAAAAGACATCCTGCTTCTCTAAAGAAATTATGTTATACATTCCCAGGCCTGACATTTATTTTCAGAAAGCTTCATGTTTGGATGTTTCGGTACTAGAGGTTTGCTTTTTAGGACTAGTTAATTGCTGAACTACTCTGTAGAACACTTGACCGCAGTCTGATCTCAGAAGTACAAAATTTCCGTCATTCCCATGGAGACACCATGTAGTCTTCTGACCCTGGTGTAAGAGTACTCAACCCTGCTGAACTCCATTCAGGAAAGTATTTGCAGATAAAAACATATGACTTCATGGGGAACTCAAGTTCACCTTCACCTAGGAACAGTTTATCTAAGATTTTTCACCTCCTTGATTTATTTCCCCTCTTTATTGACAAGGAACTAAAAGAGAAGTTAAATTCCTGAGAAAATTTCCCTTTTCCCTGGTTAATCTGAAAGCACAGTCTGAATAGAAAAGACTGAGAATAATCAGCTAAGACTTGGAGATGCCAATATATTGTATCATCCAATCTCCTCGATGAGAGCTCAACAGGAGAACAACCTACCACAGAATCAAAAGTAAGTGTCTCCTTAGAAGGGGAAAAAACAGAGAATCTAGGCAAAAAAATAGAGAGAGAAAAAGAGAAAGTTTCTTTAAGTGATAGTTCAGTCTCTCTGGGCTTTTCTTTTCTGTCTGTTTTATCTTGCAGGCTGAGAAATGTAGCATTCTCTCCAGATGCGAAGGTGAAGATAGACTTCACTGGAATTACAAGAGGTATTTAATGAACTCCACTGATGATGTCCCTGGTAACAGAACAAAAGACTGCAGTGAAATGTCTGCCTTGCTTTGTATTCGCAGGAGTTCAACTTAATAGTAAAACTTAATGTTCTACTAGTACAAAGTCAAGTTATCCATCCTGAAAGGTCTTTCTAAGTAGAATAATAAAACAAACAGGCAGCCAGTGCAGCAAAAATGTTTTGCACCTATTCTGGTTTTTAAATTATTTAAAGAGCTGTACACAATGCCAAGCTTAGATACAAATGTTGAAATGCTTTCTCCATGAAGTATGATGCAATCTCCCCACAATGTCTTGGAACTATTCCTCTTCAGTATGCAAAAAGATGCAAAGTGTCATGGGGGAGTGGCATGACAACACATATGTTTCGCACCATTCCTTCACTGTACAGTTTAACAACTCCATATCACAGGAGGCACTCTACCCCTCAAAGCCTTAAATGACATGCCCCATCCAAGTTCTTAATGTAAACAGTATGAACTATTTTTATGTTTCATAAAGGAACTGCTAACTGCCCTCCTCCTCACTCAGCTGCACAGTTGTTGTGCTCCAGGAGCGGTGCAGCATTCTTCCTGAATCTCAGAACGAAAAGCACAGCAGCAAATGGTGCAACAAAACTGCTTTAATAATAATTTTTAAAAAACAACAAAAAAACACAACAGGAATAGGAAGAGAAATACAGGTTAGCAAGTAAACCTTATGCTTCTTCAGGCACTGGAAACCCTACTCTTCTGCAGTACCAGACAGGACCATGGCATGATCCTATCTGTGGAAAGGTTCGTTCCCACCCAGTACCATGTCTCCTTATACCAAGCACAGCAAACAAAATTATTCATCCTGTTTTGACATTTGTTTCTCCATAATGCTCTTTCTTTATGCCCACCAGAGCATGCCTCACTACATCTGCCCTCCACTGCTGTATCCTTGGGGCAATGCAGCAGTCGCTCATACAAACATATGGATATACTAAGCCAAAGAGCCAGTGTGGCTGTCAGGGCTTGATGAAGATTGTTGTCTCTTGAACATAATGTCTTCCCTAAGCCTCAAAATGCAACTATATTTCTTGTTTTCATCCCTTGGGGAGCTAAGACAGAAAAAGGTATTCAAGAAAAAAACTGGAGTGGAAAAAAAAGACTGATGAGATGACAGCCTGTGGCAAATAGTCTTCCCACTCTGGAAAGTCTAATGGTGCCTACAATTCTGGAGTTTTATCATTCCTCTGCTGTCAACAAACATCTGTGAAGTCAGAGCTGATTTAAGTAGAAGATAACAGCAGCAGTTGGTGTTTGTCTTTCCATTATCTTTAGTGACACACAGGTGTGCAAGAGATCTGCTTATGATGGGCAGATCACCTTATCTGTGACTGTCTCTTCTCTGATGGGATCTGTACTCTTTAAAAACAGATGAAAGGCTTCCAAATGTCACACAAAAGAACTAGTAGATTCACACACAAAGTTCAGAAGCATGAACATCTTTATTCAGCTTCTTTTTCTCTTCAATATCCAGTTCAGCACACTAGATGTATTTGCCTGGTGGATGAAACAGAACAGTATAAGACAGTAGAACTGCCAGAGTTTGAAGGCATGGTGTCCTCAAGGCACAGGGCCATGTGAGACCACACTGGTCTCCTGATTAAGGAAATTAAGCTCTGATTAGTAGGCTTAGTCTTGCCTCTTCAGTGTTCATGTAAGGATGCTTGTTAAATTAGTAAATGAAGTTACCTGAAAGTAGTAAGTAATTTATGTTCCTCTATTCTTTGATTCCTTAACTGAGGCTCTTCTACCTGATTTAAATGTATTTTTCTGATTTGTGACTGTACCAAGTACTTGCAGCTTTAAATTAAATGAATTCTACAATGTCTCAGTCTATGAGAATTTCCTTTCCCTCAAGGGTACTCTGAAGATACAATAGCAAGGTATTATGCACGTTCACAACTGTCATAAATTTAGAACAATAATATATGAATAAAGAATATTTGGGGTTTTATCAGACGGAATGGTTCATAGTAAAAAAGGTACCATTGAAAAATAAGAAGAAAAAGCAGGTAATGAAGGCAATTGCTTAAATTATCTCCAGCTAGGCTGCACATTTAAAGATGGAGGATGACAATGGGATACATCTAAAGTTCTAAGGCTCGTGGTGAACTCAGAGGAAGCTTCATGGCCCAAAATCTCATTTTCTTCTGTTGGAGTTAGTAAGCTAGGAGTCTCTCTGAATTTTTCAGAGAGAGATCGGAATGCAGGGATTTAATTAAAGCCTTTGAATGGAATGAGTAAGTGAGCAGATGAAATGAGTAAGTGAGTAGATGGAGCAACTAAGTAAATAAGTAAATGGAATAAGTTTTAAGTGCTTTTAGTAAGTAAAAGGTCTTAGATGCCTGAGAAGTAGTACATGTTCTAGTGAAGGTTGAAAAACATGCTAGTGTTTCCTTAGAGGCTCCAAAAACCTAGCTTCAGACATAATAGAGTTAGAGTTAAGAATATTGCTTACATTTTTCAGTTAGAACAAGATAGGCCATGAACATAGTTTATACATAGCCTGGCATGCTAAGAAACTAGAATTCTAATAGATTAAGTAGTGGTCCGAGTTTGTGTCTTAGCTAGTTGGAAGTTTCTATACAAGAACATGCATTAAGGAGAGCTGGTGCTCTATGCCATGGCTTTATGCCATGTGTATTTTACCACTGCATTTTGCCACCTACATTTTGCCATTGCTTCATGCCATTGCTTTTGCCACTTGCTTTAATGCCATGTGCTCTTGTCATTGCTTTGCATTGTTTTTGCCTTTGAGACTGATGTGCTTCTGTAATAAATAACTTTATAGCAACTATTAACTTGCTTCGCTTTTTAAAGAAGAACATAACCCGACAGTGTGGGTGCCTAAGAGCACCCGGAGGTTTTCAAAACCTCACATTTTCTGTTTGTGTAATGTTAGTGACAGTCCTTAAAAGTTCCAAGAGGTGTCAGACCACTGAGGGAATTAAGCGGCTTTGGTCAACCTCACCAGTGGGCTCCATCCACCCATTCTGTTCATGAGCCCAGGCTCTTTTGAGGCCCATCGTGTGCTGTTGGTTCCTGTTGGTCTGATCTGTGCTGTAGGTTCACATGTCTGCAGCTGTATCACAGCACACCTGTGTGCCTGGCCATGAACTCGATCACTGTGCCTGAGCTCTGGACTGACCACCTGGTTTGACCCCAGACTTGTCTTGACACCTGCCTTGAACCTGCTGGCTCTGACAAAAAGTAGCATCGGCCTACATTCATGGATAACTCCCTGTCTTGCTGCAAATGTGGTCATGGATTTTTGCTTCAGTTTTCAAGTCTGAGGAAAGCATTGTCTTCTCAGGGCTTGGGAGAGATCTGAGAATGAAAACAACTTTGGGTCTCAAAAATTATTTGTGCTCAAGACCTCTTTGTATCACAGTACCCTTTATTGAACTGGAAGGCAAAATACTCCTCCTTGAGAGATGCATCAGTCACATCAAACCTTAAAGGAGTCAAGAAATTCCAGATTAGATTTCTGAAGATAACAAGACGACGGGGGCGGGGGGTTATTTACTTTTGTGGCTTTGAAGATTTTGCACATTATCTGAAAATGTGCTGCATGAAACTAGAGTGTTCTTTAGGCACAGGAAAGGCTCTGATCCAAACTTTAACATTAATCAATCCTGCTTTTATGTCTCAATCCAACAGAATCTAATTAGTGAAAATTAATGGGTTGGGTTCTGATTTTCTTAAATTTTTATGGGCACTTATTCTATGTCGTTTGTCATGATTCACAACAGCTGCAAATTTAGTCAACAGGCAGCGCATACTTCGGCCAGCACAGAATGTGTATTTCTATGACAGGTAACTTTGTCCTTATCAGATAATTTGGAAAGTGGACTATTAAAAATTTATTTCTCCTTGCAGAAACTTGGCTGGGATAAGAACACAAGGTAAAAGAGCTTCTACAAGATAAAAAAGAACAGCCTCCATAGCCGACAGACAAGAACATTTTGTTATTTAACCCTTTTATTTTGAGGGAAAAGTAACAATGGGCAAAAGATGATAAACTGTGGTAAGAAAACCCAGTTTGTTTCTATGGATTCCATGAAGGCAACAGTTACAGACAGAACAGTCCAAAGAATTCTTTAGTGCAAACAGAATTTTGACACAGGACAAACCTTTATGTTGTTTCCCATCTTAGAATTCTATAAGGATGGATATTTCCCAGGAATCTGGTTCCATCTTCCCTGCCATTCCGTAAGGTAAAGGAAGATTGCAGTGAGGTTTTCCTCTCACCCTCCAAACTTCTTTTCTCCAGATTTATAAAACCAGCTCCCTCAGCCTCTCTAAAAGCCACATGACATGGTCCAGCCTCCTAACCATCTTCCCCAGCAAGAAAGTTCACCTTAGGAGACAATGGCTGCATGCCCCTCTATGCCAAATAGCAAGCTCCCAATCCACATTTGGATTAACTGGGAATTTCTTCACACTGCAGCAGCTGAAAGGTGGGCCTCTGGATGCAAAATAAAATAGTCAAAATGCTGTCACAAACTAGTAAAGAGCAGGCAAGGCAGTGTTTCGGGGTTTTTTCACATATGGGCACAGAAGTTATTACTAGAATACCACTTTGCATTCAAACAGCATGGAGTCCCCAGAAGCAAGAAATTAAAGTGAGCTGCTCTTAATGTCTTAACAAATTGCAGAAGGTATTTCAAGAAGTATCCCACATCTAGCTTTGAAGTTCGCCCTGCTTAGAGCAGGAGGTCAGCTTAGGTTCTATCCAATGGCTTCATTCAAATTAAATTACTCGGGTTATATTATATACCTTAAAGCATTCAGGAAAGTTCTATAATATACTTAAAAGAACATTATCTGTAAAGACAAGAGCAATTGACTGACTGGATGAAGTAAACACAAAAAATCTTTTTTAAATGGAGATAAGTGGAGGTAAAAGAACATATAGGTACTTGAGTTCAACATTTAGAAACCACAAGAGGTTTCTAAAATACCCATTAACCTCTTACTTAAAGCTCTCTACCAGCCAGTTTCCCCTGAATTATTAATTCAACCCCAGAGTCTCATTTGCATCTCTGCCCCACTCCCTCCACGGTGTCACTCCGCAAATGCCACTGGAGTCACACAGTAGAAAGGCATTCTTTTCCAAAAGGACAGCGTTAGTTTAAGACGAATCAGACACCCAGGCACTCGATGGGCATCTGATTGGCAGGTGCCTGGCACATGATGGATGTGTGATTGTCATGTGCTGGGCACTTTATTGCTGCATGACAGATGCACACCTGTGANAAGGTTACGGTCCCATCACAATCAGTGCTGGACCAAAGGCTTTTACTCAATCCTGGCCCCTGAGTCCCATGATTACTGACCACTAGTCCAAGTGACACAGCTGGAAACATGACACAGATTTTTGAACACAAAAGCCCTTCCCTGGAACATTCAGGAAATCTTCCTACAAACCTCTGAGAAGCCTCTAAAACTTGCTAAATTCAGGATGTTTCCACTCTACAAAATACAGCAAAAGGATCTAGACTGCAAGAAATCTGTTGCAACCAAACAAAAGCTTGTCAACAGAACACTGGTAAAACTGCAATGTGACAGAATCGTCAATACAAAGATGAGCATCTTGAGTCAAACCTAAAATACATCTTCTTGGTGCTGATTCTAGTATCCTGCTTCTCCTGCCCAAGAGAAGCTGGAGAACTGAGCCTGCCTCCCTTATAGGGCTACATTTGCTTTTCAGCCACTGTATTTTCAGCACCAAGCTGGCATATGCATGTTTGCTGCAAATTCTTCCTTCCAAGGGCTGACAGACAGCTTGGAGCCATGGATCCAATAAAGCCTCTTTTTATGGCACATTATAGCCTACTTCCTCAGCCTCCAAATTGTTTGTGATCCACAGAATACAAAACTTCTCTCTCCCTCTTCCTCCCCCCCTTGCACTAATATCCTGTCTGCTCCAAAAACTCCAGATATCTTTCCTGGTAAGGTCAAATAATTCACTGATAAGTGATAACTTACTTGTAAATAACTCACCTTAGGAGAATTAATCTTGATTCCTAATGATGTCCTGGGGAAGGGATTGTCCATTCAGAACTTTTCTACTTTTCTCCTCATGATACCATACTACATAGTTTAATAAGTTATTTCTTGCTATAGGCCTTGTTCTAACAATATCTTTAGACCATCATGTTTATAAAAAAAAATGCAATACTTTGTTTTGGATTTGCTTGTTTGTTTTTGGTCTTTTACGTGCACGGGGGATACAGCTGGATTGTCAAATCTCCAGTCTTGGATACTGACCTAATGTTTCCTGAATATATTTACCCTGGGTAATAGCCTAGTGCAGCGCACTGATCCCAGGCAGTGATCTCAGGCTACGCCAGCTTAGGCTGACCTTGAGCATCTGAATACTGCCTTTTGTTTTGTGTACATATGTAAAAGTCATCAGATGGCTTAATCTTTTGGCTATCAGTGAATATTAAGCCAGCACTCAACACCAGAACCCAGACTTTGCAGTATCCAGAATCTGAATCATCAGTTGAAGAATCTCTTTCTCATGACTATCTGCCAGATAGCAAGTGGAGGTATCCTTTTCTAACAGACTGTGAATGCAAGTGGAAAATAATATTCTCATTGGATATAGTGGAAGACACAATGGAACTGCAAGTTCCACATGTTCTTCATGCAACTCATTTTTTAATGGCCTACAAGAAACTGCAAAAGGAACACATGAAGAAAAAGATATTTATCTTCTGTGTCCTTTTGAAAGGGGTCAGAAGTTAAAGAAAGTTATTGTAATTTTTCTTGCTTACCTTCACTCAGAGCAAATGTGAATGCAGCCTTATTCAGGTTACACATCAGTGCTACAAGTGCCAGTCAGGAAATAAATTATGCACAGCAGCAACCAAGTGCCTTCCAGATTCACAGGAAACTGCTGTGCAGACAAACACACATTTCCTAGCACGGTCTGAAACTAAATGAACTGTCATTAGGGAAGATAATATCGATATAGGAAGTATCCAAGAACAAAATTTTCCCTCATGATCTCATTTATTCACATCCCTTTAAATTGCTATAATTTGGGATTCTAGGTTTTCATTTTAACAGTGGTATGTAAAGAAGGACCATGTTCTTAACATGGTCTTAAGCACTCAGAAATGCAGGAATTAAGGGCAGATACAAAGAAATGTTCAAAGACTTATCATCCTCTCTAAGAAAAATTTCAGAAGTTATGCAAAAAAAAAAAAAGGATTAATGTTGGATAGGTCTTAGACCCACTTTTATCCTGAGCCAAAGTCTTTGTTGTATTGTATTTATGTTGGTTTATAATTTTTGCACACATAAGTGAACTTATTTAGTCTACATGCCCATGAAATGAAGCAAGAATATCATTCCTGTACTGAGACAGCTCTCTCACAACTGAAACAAAAAAAAAAAAATCTTAATTTTACTGATAAATTAAAGTAAGAGCTTGGTTGTTTCCTACTTAATTCCCTTTTCTGCTTCAAATATCATTTATCTTTAACAGGCAAGTTTATTTGGAATGGCATCTTTTGTTTTCTCTCCTGTAAATATAATTTTTCAGTTAAATGCACTTTAAAAGAATATTTAGACAACTAGTAGCACTGATAACATAGAAAATTGTTAAAAGCCACAGTCCTTGACTAAACAGTTTCACTGGGATGGGATCAAATTATTGTGGATTCTAGATAATGGATTTCCCTCTAATATGTTTCTGCAACAATGCTGCCAAGTTCCTAACTGCCAGAACAGAGTAACAGCTCCTTTCCAAACTTCTAACCCTACACAGTTGATACAGGAGACCATATGTGTCTCTCAGCTTACATCAGTTCATGTCAGGCATGGAAACAATAATTAGTGTGATAAACACTTAATATGGACATATTTGGAGTTTTCACCATAGGAAAGGTCTAGGGATCAGAGAGGTAGGTCTTGAATCAGAGAGTGAGGTTTTCTTTCCTGAGATGTCCCTTGGAGACAGAAGATAAAGGAAGAGGAAAAGGACACAAAACTTCAGAAGAGAGGTGGATGTAATGTACTTTGGCTTGAGGTACTTCCTCCAAGAGCATTCTCATTTGAAAGCTGAATGTAATGGGTAAGACTGTTAAAATTGTCTGGACTAAAATGCTCAGTAGCTTCCATCTGGAAGATGACAGTGAATGAAGCAGAGATTTATACCTGTTCCCCTGTGGTCCTACACTTCCATCTGTGGGCCGGATGGTGGCAGAGTCCATCTTCAGCAAATCTGTAGAGCACACTGTCCTAGGGGTATGGCTATTAGGGTTTGCCAAACTCAGTAGTCCAGAAGTGGAATTCTGTTGCCCCTTCACACGTGCAGGACCAGCTGGTATCCAGGCTGAGCAGGTTTTGGGGAATGCAGGCACACACGTGAGCATCATGCGTGCATATACACACACAGCACGGTGTCAGCACAGACAGGCACACACAGCCAGCACCAATGGCCTATCCTGCTCCCCTCCCCAGCCAAGGAACAGTGGGCAAGGACACTGGGAGAAACACACAGTCATTGCCTACACTGCTTGAAGAAGGAGCTATACAGGCAAGGAAAAAAAAACCTCATCATAATGCCAGGCCATATCATCCACAGCAGCAGCTGCATCCGGCACCTTGGGGCTTCCCCAGGAAAGCACCAGAGCAGAGCAGGCTGCCCAGGGAGAGGTGCAGGATGCACAGCTGGAGGCTCCCAAGCTGGGGCTTGGCAGATCCCGACTGGCACGACCTCCTGTTGTTCTGCTCAAAAGGAGGAGGTGGAGGAGCAAGCTCAGCTTGAAGTGGGGTTGCAGGGCCATGGGAGGCCCCAGGTGGGGCTGGTCAGGGCCAGGAGTGTGGACAGCATCCACCCCTCCAATGGGATGCAGAACTGGAGCCCTCCAGAGGTTTCCTCCAAACAGCATTTCTGGGATTCTTCAGATGGAGCTCAGTTAATCATCAGCAGTTGCATAACCTCCACCACCATTCTCCTCATCTGTGTTGCTGAATCCATGGAGCAAGCTGGAGACCCAGACTCCCTTTATCTTTTCTTTTTTCCTATCCCCCAAGATAAGCTGGAGAGGGCAGAAAGACTGCCTGATCTGCTTTTCATAAAGTAAATCTGATTCTGAAAGCAGCAAGTGCTTGCTAATGCAATCAGCATTTCAAAACGTGTATGATTTTAATGAAAAAGCCTGACCAAAGTTTCCTAAGTACACTTTCAAGCAGATGTTCATCCTCAAACTTTCTGTATTCCCATAGTGTCTGCAATGTATACTGTGTGCTGTCATTTCTGTTTTCTGTTGTGTTTCCTTCTGGCTTTTTGTGTGAACCAAAGGCACTTAGTCAGTAGAAAGAAAAGAGAAGTATCAATTTACTTGGTTTTGCATACACAGGTAGCAACTAGAAAAAGAGAAGGACCAAGTAAACCATGTGAGGAAGTAAACTTTGTTTTCAGCCTTAAGTAGGTATACACAAAGGCAAAATAACTACCTCTGAGTGATCAGCTACTCAAAATCATCGTGTGAGAGAGGGCATGAAAACTAATTTTGAGATGTGAAATCCAGATCTGTGGTGGCGTGTGAAAATACTCGCATAATGAGGGGCAGAAAGAGAGACATGATGAGATGCAGGCAAGTTCAAGTGAAAAAGGAGGAGTATATGAGTTATACCAGCAAAACCTATGTAAAAAAGGAATGCATACGCAAAAGTGAAAAGTAAAATCTTTAAAAGTCATAGGTGAGGAGGAAAATTCATGATGAAATGGAAAAATTGTGACAAAATGCAAGCGTGTAAGCAGAGGAAAAAGTGCAGAAAATATTGCACACTGATATGTAATAAAAAATGCATAAACAGAAAGAAACTCAAATAAAAAGACACAATGTTATATAAAACAAGAAATAAAACATCCTGGGGAAAAGAATAGACAAAATGAGGTGACAAATAAAAAATTAAGAAGAGGTAGAAATGAAAAGCTGTAATGTGACACAAAGAAGGCACTTATTCTTTGAAAGTAAAAATTAAATGATGCAACATAATGGCAAGTGGGAAACAACAGGTGCAAGAATACATGCAGGGAAATATGAGTCTATGTGATAAGAAAGTTAAAATAAATGTTGAGGTTCAGAGTTCAACATGTCTTTAAAGAGCCTATATTAGAGGCGAAAATACATACTCAGTCAAAAAAGTGAAATGCTTCAACGAGAGGAGAATGGAAAAATATAATGAGATGTGCAATTTGAGACCTAATGAATTGTCAAAAAACCCCAACATGCAGTAAGAACATAGATAAAAAAAGGAAAACCTGAAAAAACATAATGAGACAGTAGAGGAATGGATTATGAGATGGGCAAAAATCACATCTGGTGCACATGAAACTTCTCAAAAACACAAACAAGTTCTCATAAGTAGAAAAATGCAATATGAGCAATGCATAGGGACTTGTAAAATGGAAATGTGTAATGGCATTTTAAAAACAAATAGGGAACAAGATGTGAATAATGAAGCTGTAGAATGAATACAGCACAATTATGAACATTAAAAGAGGAGACACAGAAATCTAAAATGGGTAATGTTACACACCAAAGAATGTAAGTTAAAAAAATCAAACCAGGTGATTCATTCAGGAAAAATTATAAGCAAAATTACATTTGGTAACAAACAAAAAGGAAAATGTATTCTGAAAGAGGAAATTCATTTAAAAATGCAAAAATATAAATTAATAAATAAAGAAGGAAAACTTAACATATTCAAAATCAGATATGTGTCATGACCTATAAAATATGAAACATGACTAGAAATAAATCAAGCTGTGAAACTGCAGGCATTAGGGAAAGTGCAGAAATAGCTCTGAAAAAGAAAACACAGAAAAAGTGCACAATGTGAAAAGAAAACATGGCAGGATTTTTTCAGATATGAAAATGTATGCTAAGAGGCACCACCCCCATCTTCATGTTTCAAAAAATATAAAGATGCATTCTTCCATTATGCATTCTTTCAATGAAAATCTAGTATGAGATACAAAATTGAAATTTGCAATATGATATCATTCAAATGCTAATGAGATATCAAAAGAATATATTTATTGAGGTGCAAAAGAAAGTTTACACAGGAGCAACAGAAATTACAGTCTTGAAAAATCATAGTAGGATGCTAGTAGGAATATATAAAATTTCTTATAAGATGTAAAAAGTTAACTAAAGAATGTGAGGAAAGAAAAATGCACAGGGAAATCTGAAAGCTCACACTCAGAATACAGTGCATAATCTGTAATGGACAGCAAAAAGGAAATTGGCTAATAAGCAATGATACATGAAATTCCTAATTAGATCTAAAAGACCATAATGAGACACTGAAACAAAACCGAGCAGTGAAATAAAAATGAACATGCACATCAAAAATCAAAACTGGAAACGAGATGCAAAAAAGCGTTCATATGGAGATCCAGAATCAAAAAAAAAGTGGGTAATGAGATGTGACAAGGAAAACTCATAACAGGATTTGGCATCAGGAATACATAAAAAGTTGAAAAATTTTAGTAAGTTAAGAAATACAAAATCAGAGAGAGTATTGATAGGCAAGACCAGAAATGCACCTTTAAGATCAAAGAGGAAAAATTAAATAAGGTTCAAAATTATGTAGTGAACCCTGTGATGCAGTAGGAAAAATGCAGAACAAATTAAGGAAGATTAAATCCATGAAGAAATACAGAAAGGAAAACTTGTAACAGGTTGTGAAAAATCAGTGTTTGTTGGAAAGCAAACCCTCTGGTATATATTGTAATAGGAGCACTGAAATCCACAGTGAGGGTCTGGGAAGATGAGTAATGAGATGTGAAATCAGAAATAAAATGATTTGTGATAACAATCATTCATAATGACAAGCAAAAACAAGAACTGAAATGCTAATGTAGCATGGCATGTGAATTGCTGAAGGTGGTACAGTAGCTGAGATGCATAATGGAATATGGAAACAGAAATATATAATGAAGTGTGAAAAGAAAACATGTACCATAATAAAACATGCATTGCAAGCTATTTTATCTTAGAAGGACTGAAGCAAATAAAGCAGCATGAAAATGGAACAATACAACTGAAATATTAAAGGGGTTCAGGGTAAGAATTATACTTGAATATTTGAACAGTGGGGTTAATTACAAAGTCACTGGCTGCTGTGGGTTTATTTTACCCTTTTTTAAGTTTTGAGCTTGCCCCACTTGCCGATGCAGAAGGGATCTGACTCCGTTCACACAGGAGTTGCTGACATCCAGCAATACCATACTGTAATGTGCCAGCTTCACTCTGTGTGGCATCATCTCTTACATGTCATAGCAATAAGATGCACTGACAGATTATGTAGGAGAAACAGCCTTTGGGAATCCTCCCTCAGGCATGTCAAGGCCACCAAGCAGCATATTAGTTGCATAACAGTTTCAGCCCTAAGGCATATATGCCAGGCCACCAGTAGAAATGTGGATGACTTGGTGAGGTACAGGTTTACAAAGAATCAGACATCAGCAGTTTGGAGCATGTCAATAGCACACATAAACAATGGATTTAAATGATCTAAGAGGAGACAAATAATTGCAATACCTTTTTGCTACCTCACACTTTCGTCATGCCACACCGTACCCATAAGGCTAAGTTCCCCAAGCAGCAGCAGCAGCATGTTTGGTCTCAAAGGATGCTCACAAGCCTGGTGAGCATGCTCTGCTGAAATGCTGGTGCTGCCTGGTCTTTGTGGTGCCTTGTGGGGTATCTCGAGCCATTGGTCAGAGTCATTGGACTCTGAGCTTGAGTCTCACCTTTAAATATTTAATGCTAAAGCAGACGGTTCTCCTGTACATGCCCCAAAGGTAATGTGACATTCACATCATCTCATGCCCCCAGGATATTTCCATCCCACAGGCAACTCATTTTTCCAAAGACTCTTTGCATGGATAGCAGCTACTGCTCACACAGGAGGCTCATCACGCCTGCAGACAGTGCCTGCAAAGAGGGAAACCTCTGAATCACAGGGAGGAGCCAGACTTGGATCGTGCAGGATGTGTGCTGGGGAGGCTACACAGTCACAGGCAAGCTGGGAGCATGCTCCACCTTTACAGTGCTGAGCAGAAGGTTCTCTGGGATCAACACAAGGGTGCTGAAGCAGTAACTCCAGCTGTGCCACCCAAGGCCATCCTACCCCAAGATGGGTCCTTCACAGGCTGGTCAGAGAAGGCACACCAGAAATGCTGAGTGGCACAGGCTGTCACCCCAGTCGGGTGGTGTCCTCGGGAGGGGTCACTGCACAGAACTTGCAGTGCCTTACTCCTGCTGCCTGTCATCCCTGCCACCAGCCACAGAAAAGTCACTGCCCAGAAAAGACCTGGAATTGAGGCTGACAACACTCTTTCCATTTGGAATAGCTTTTTTGGAGAAAGGGTCTCAAACTCTTCCAGTAAGCTGGCTGAAATAGAAATGGTCAGTACTGGCACTAACCTATATTTGGAAGGCCTTGCTGCCCTGGTATAAAACAAGCTGAGCCATCAATGCTGATTGTATCAAGGGATCAGCCTGGAATGCTTCTCGGGCTAGAAAGGGTCAGCTCTTAAACATAGAAAAGTGCAAAGCCCTCACATGATATCTCTAGAGTGCTCCTTTGTTTTATTACTTGCCACTAACAAGAAGTGTTCCATCCACTTTGTAACTGCCCACTATGGTATAAGGAGTAATTAGATCCTTCATCAGTCTTGTCTTTGTCTCAACAATGTTATATGCTTCCTTAAGTCATGTGTTATGGGGCACTGATCATCTCTACCTAATGTTATCATGCAGCCAGCTACTCTACCTTTTGCTAAATGTTATGTCAGGGTCACGGAGAGGGATGCAAATAAATGGCTGACACACCATTCTTTTTCTTTCTCAAAAATGAGAAAGCTGCTAGAAAGCTGACTGTCATCTAAGCTTTGGGGAAAACTCCAGCTGACTGCAATAAAATCAGGATTTCACCGATAGAATTTTCTCTGCTTCAGAAACTCTGATCCTTTTAGTACAATAACCTGTAAAATTTGATCTGACAAGAGGCAAAACTCTCAATGGCATTAAGCTTATTAGACTGATTCAAAAGCTAAAGTAATACTGTGATTAGTGCATATTGCATGCATTATGACCATAATAAATAAGAATACAATCAGTTGCCAGCAGCAGCTGGTAACTTGTCTTATGCTGTAGAGTCAATCCAAATTACTCACTGAACAGCAGAACACTTTAAAAAATGGATAATGTTTTGGATGAGAAATAACACTGAAATACAGGCTGTGATAGTATAGATAATAAAGCTAACCACTGAATAGAATGGAGATACTGAATGCACATCTACACTCCATTATTTTTCCACAGCATGCTTCCCTTCTATATATCCTGCAGCCTCCATTTATAGTCTGGTATAACACTATTAAAACCACGCTCAGCCAGCTACAGAAAATGCTCACAGATTGTTTTAAATAAATAAGCACTCAGCAGAACTTAACTTTAATGGTGCAAGAAGTACTTTGTCAGAGCTAAAGACCAACATGAGGATTGTCTATCTTTGATGAAAAAAGTTAACCTGTCAGTTGGTTTGTGAGTGTTCCACCTCATGAAAATGTTGAATAATGTCCCTCTTTTGAGAAAATGAAGATGCCATTACAAAATACTCTCCTTCATTAGTTAAGTGTAAGCCATCTTTATGCATTCTCTGAGCACACATTATCTCTCCTACAAATAAAGCAGCCCCAGTTCTTGGAAAGGTACATGCACATCTTGCCTAAACCTCCAAACTCTTAAGGGGTTGTTATAATTTTTTTTTGCAACTCCTCTCTAGCTCACCATTTTGTTTTACCTCTGCGTGATGCTTCTGGGGTTCTCCTTCTTGGCTGATACATTGCAGCACTCCAGTGAATTGAACCTGAACAGAAAGTTGCAGCAAGGTTAGAAAATGCCTCAAAGAAAAGTGGAGTCTGTGTCTGGGCATTTGTGATTGAAACCTATACAGCATGCTTTTGCCTTCTTCAGTATCTTAAATTGCCACATTACGATGAATCTAGGAGGCAGGTGAGAGGAGGCTGGTATTAAACAGCTTATTTTCTGATACATAACCCAACAATGTTCCATGTGAGTTTACACTGACTGGCAGAGACTGCCTTGACTCTGATAAGAGCTGAGTGTGAGAGATTCTCTAGAGACTACACCGAATGGCACTAGTGAAAATTAGAGTTCCTGTTGAAGTTGTGACTCTCACATTGCACATTGAATGCATCCACTAACACTTTATGGGAATTGGGGGGAGGCTGTGTTTTAAAATTTTCATGCTCATAAGTAAGCAACAAATTGGATATTTAGCATAGAGTTAAGATTGCCTAACACTTTTTCGTTGTAAAACTTTGTCTCTGCTAATTACACAATTAATTAATTGTGAGTCTTAAGCTTTTTGGGCCTGAATTCCTTCATTTATGTGTTTGCTGCAATTGGCTGTTACCTTTTTGGGTTTTAGCTCATGTAATACAGATTTTTCCAAGACAAATATGCCAAAACACATTTTCCCCCAATCTGAAAATAATAAAAGGCAAAAAGAAAAGTCCAGAAGAAAAATGCCCTTTATATAATTTTCTTTTAGAAGTTTTAATACGTTTGCAGATGAAGGAGTTGCTATAGTCACTACATACATAACAAGAAGGCTCTTTTTTGGCTCTCGAGGTTGCCTAATTACATTAAAATTATAACCTTTTGGAAATGAGAATTCAGAAGTTCACATACATTCAAAGGCTACCAAATTGTGTAAAGATGTGGCTTTCACTGAGGATGGTCCATCCCTTTGCTTTTTTATATATCAAGCAAATGGAACTGCTCCATGAGCTGCCGAGCAGATCCTTTGGTATCTCCCTTCAGTGCTGGGCTGAAAGGACATTCAGCCTGCTGGTCCTCCAAAACAGAAAGGCCTTCTTTGAGTCTCCCAGCATTCCCTCCTGTGAGACTGAGGAGAGCCAGACATTTCTTCTGGTGGTCCTTTTTGTAATGGGAATGGGATCCTAAAAGCAGAGACAGGAACAGATTCTCAGCATGTCTCTGCAGACAGATGGGAATACCACCAGCNTTTTGTTTTTCTGGTTTTTTTTGGTAAGGGCAAGCTCTTGTACCATTATCCCTTCTAAAAAAGCAATAGAGGTCTGTGCTGTGACTCTTCAAGCCCCCAGCCAGCCGATGAGTCATGTTTTAAGGAGGGCTACATTTTTTAAAACGTTTTCCACTAAATTCTAAGGCAATAAGTCTAATTACACTTTTATGCTTTAGCGCACTTAGAAGAACAGCATGATTTGGAAATGGCTCTTTTCAGAAAATGGCTTTGTAGAACACATTTGAAAGTGACTGCTTTCCTGAATGCAAATGTCTGAATTGCTCTAATTATCTAACTGGGGAAAAATAGGCTTTTTTTAGATTGCCAGTATCTGAAGAAACTATGAAAGGACAGGACAGTTTCTCCCAGTATTCCTTTTTGGTAAGCTTTCTATTCTAGTTCTAAATACAAATAACCAGTGAGATTGCCAGTACATTGGTTTTATTATGTGGTAATTAGATGTCTTTTTTGAAAAAAAGTCTCTTTACAAAAAAATCACAATTTTAATTTTCAGTTTGTAAATCCTAATTATGCTAATTGTCATACTGAAGTCTGGACCCCCAAAAAGTAAAAGTAATGTCTTCAGGAGTTCCCATTACCAATCTTGTCTTCAGCCTGACAGGTAAATAACATCCCTGTAGTAAGTACAACACCTGTTTGCATAAAAAGTAGTAATAGAAATTGTATTTTTAGTTTCTTTTTAATGTAATTTCACAGCAGGGAACTGAAAATAGAAGCATCATGGCTGCATCTGATCTCCTTTAGAATATGATTTAGAGACTAAAACAGCTTCTACCCTCACTGCTTACAGGTGGAAGCATCATCAGGGCTGCTTCTGGAGATTTCTGCTTGGTTTTCTGGGATGGGTATGGGTCAGGGGGATCCATTGCAACTTTTATTTAAAACTCTGAAATGAACATTCGGCTGCAGGAAGTCAGCCCTCAGCTATCTCTCTGAGCCTTCTGTTGACAGCACCAGGCAGAAAAAGACAGCCTGCATGTCTTTCCTAACTGCAAGAGAAGACATGGTCTGGGGGTATCAAGAACTTGGCCTCAATTCTTATCCTGTGGGTACCCACAAACAGAAGGAGATACCTGTTCTGATTTGCACTCATGAGGAAGCCCTGGTCCTTCAGCCAATTCCCCAGATGGCTGCAGTGGGAATCTCAGGTACAGATGGGTCTGAACAACCCCTAAAGGAGCTGCCAATCCTGCTCCTACATCCTTACCTTCCAGCTGCCTCTCTTCCTACTATCACACTCTTTGCTGTCACCTGCACAGTTGAACTCGAGTTTAAGAGGCCAGTCATCAAGATTGTCACAGCTGGAGACTGGGTCTCTTCAGGTCCCCAGGTTAATCCTCTCTGATCCTGCTGCCTCATTATTTTGCAGCCAACAGGACAGAAGGCAGAATGGCAAGAGGTTCTCTCTGCAGCTCAACACAGCTTTGGAACATGGTACATGTGCTGGGATTTGTTACACGGGTTTCTTAGTGTGTAAGAGGTCTTCCCATACAGAAATTAGTTGGATAATGGAGATTCACGTCTACACCTCTGTATACAGACTTAAGCAAATTAGATTTTGCACTTGCCTTTCTTCCTTCATTCACTGGTTTGCTCTGGATTGGATGAAGACAGTGAACTAATTTGTACATGGCAAGGATAAGGGGAAGACCAGATCTCTGGACCACCTTGTGCAGACAAACTGACATCACAGTGGCACTGGGAGCATGGGGGAATTCTGGTGAGTCCCATAGGAGCTGTGGCAGGAGCAGTACATGGGCATGGCAGACACAGCCCCAGGGCTGAGCATGTGCTCCCAGTAGGCACCTGCACAGCCCCGCACTGACTCGCACTGGGCATATAGGCAGGTCCAGAGCAAAGCCAGAGTCAGGCTCAGCCTGGAGACAAGCCTAGCAGCAGGACTTACATTGAGACAGACCCCTCTGCACTTCAGGGATACACTGATGGTGCTCAGCCAGGGCAGCCCTGGAGAGTGGCTGGATTATCCCAAGTTCTCTGCAGTGTCCTCTGGGTCCAGCCACAGTCCCCAGTACCTGTGGTCCAGGTTCCCTGCAGGGAGATTGCAAAGGCACACTGTAAGAACTGTTTGCCTCTTTTATAGGGTCAAGTTCAGTCCCAGGGGTGGATATAGAGATGCTGAAGTTAGGTGCTGAAAGGGCTGAAAGCATCAAATCCTTCATATGCTTCATATGCTTCAAGGTATAATTACCTTGCTTTTAGTAACATTAAGAGGTCCAGCTTTTCAAAATGGAGACTAGAAGCCAATGGTGGGTCTATCAGTACACAAATTTCACAATAAACCAGTAATCAAAAGTAGTGATAATCCTTAAAAGTATCCTTTGGTTTTCACCAAGTAAAGGTTTGGGGCTCACAAGTGATAATATAAAAACACCTGAAGGAATAGTTATCCATGGTTCAGTGAAAAACATGTATATGCTTGTGCAAGTCAACAAAGCATTGTCCCTGGTATAAATCATGACATAAGTGTTAATTTTTCAATATATCTGCTGCTGTAAGTTCCTAAAAATATGTCTGAAAAGTGAAAATAGGAAGGAGTATTTTTTCCCTGACTCACTTCCTTGTGTCTTCAATAGCACTGCTGAAGATGCGACTTTTTTCTAGAATGGTTTAATGTAGTTATGACATAACCTTTGGGTCCTCGTCATCTCTAAGGATGTATACTTCTTGAGTATAACATAAAAGCTCCTTTCCAGTGTGTGTTTCAGACATGGATAAGACACAACATCAACTAATGTTGGAAAGTGGAGTTTTCTTCACCTCACATTATACTATGAAGAAATCTGGAAATAAGAAAACTTTGATATAAAAGCTTCCAGAAGGGACTTGAGTTTCAAGACCGACATTTCTAAAGGAAATACAAACATAGGAGAAGGGTACTTTTCCTAACATGGAGTTTTCTAATGCTTTTCTCTCCATTTATACTTTCCTTTCTTTTTCTGCCTTGTGAACTGTTAATTGCTTAACCCAAACCCCATTTTCTTAGGATAACAAGGGAGATAGTATATTACATTTACCCAGAGACTTCCGTGACTCAACTTGTCCTCAGAACATATTATTGAAAAAATACCTAGTAACTTGGTAGGAAGTTCTATTTTCCTACTACTACCCTTAACAGTTAAATTTTAATCCCAGTATGCAACTGCTACAAGTGACAACACTATAAAGAAATTAACATTGGTGGTGTGGATAGGTGCACCCAAGGAAGAATCATTCTTTCTATCTTGAGTAAGAGTAATACATAGTGACAGAAATGTCATTATGGCAGATGAGACCTTACTGAAGTAGTTCAGGAGATTATTGCCCTGACTCTATATCTGACTTTAGCTTGATTTATCTACTCCCTACCCAACAGCTGAACAGAATATGCAGTATTGCAGATACCAAGTATCAGCTTAGACTGCTCAAAAAACTGTGCCTGCACTACAGTGTCCAAGCTAGAACTGATCATGTCTTCATTACTCTCATTTCCTGCATTAGGTAAGTGAGAAATTGTGTGGGTATGCCTCCTCATATTTTCACTTGCTCCACGACTTCCCCTGCATATTGACTTCACTGATAACTGAACATTGCAGAAATGGAGGGTGCCATAGATTTAATCACTGTTTTCACATGCAGCAAATTTCTGAAGCATTGGTAAAATACTTTTAAAAAGTGCTTTAAACCTTGTAATAATAATAAAAAAATTTAAAAAAATTCTCCTCAAGCTTCTCTTTTTAATCAGTTAGCATTTCTCTCTTTTTAATCAGTTAACATTTCACTGGAGGACAAATGTCCATGGCAACACTCCACACATTTTAAAATGCAGTATAATCCATGAAGATATGTAAAAGGATTTCATATGCATGCATTTTGTTCAACTAATAACTAAAATTCCCAGTGTTGGCTCACTGTATCCACCAAAATAAGATTATGATTTTTATTGCCCTTCTGTCAATAGCAACCACATGGAGATGATGGGTAGAGGTGGTCCTTCAGAAGGTGTCATCTCCCAGGGAGCAAACAGCCTCATTTGGTGGGAGAGTGCTGGAACAATCAGCACTTAGAGAGACCTTTCACTGGGGTAGCTTCTGCTTTTTTGGTGATATCAGTGTGAGTGGGTTGTGGCTGGATAGATGGAGTGCTACTTATAAACCTTGTAGGGACAGGTTTGAAACCGGGTGTACAGATTCGTATCTGTTTTCAGACCAACAAATAGAATGCTAGTCAAGAGAAAAAACATCAGTACAGTAAGTAAAATAACATCACTATTTCATGAACTCACACTGGTTTGCTCACTTGAACTTATCAATTTTTGAATTGTGTATAGGCTGCCTTGTAGCCATACCAATATGCTCCTTTGGCTGATAACAACTTTGGGAAAGACATTAAAGGACAATAAAGGGAATATATTAAAGGTTTCACCCTAAAAATAATTGTTCTATTAACAGAAGTTTTAAATTAACACTTCTAAACATAAAATGGAATTAATTCAGTTCACAAATAACTTCACAAACAGATGAACTCCAAATATAGCCAAAGAACAGCTGAATATTTCAGAAATAATGACAGATTTGTTTAAGAAAAAGCACTGTTGTCATAAACACATCTTACAGCATACAGATCAGCAGAACACCATCAATACACAGCTGCACACATGAGCTTGTGTAAACAAAAAACCACTGATGCTGGGATTAGAGCAGATAGAAAAATATAATAGAGATGAACTCTCTTTTTTTGAGAGGAATGGAGAAGAAAATCTCAATGTGTTTCTGAAAGTGAATGGATTTTTTACTAACATTGGGACAATTACAGTCCAGTATGGTTTCTGACACAAAGCCCCTTCATATCCTTTTAAGGAGGGACTCATTCTCTTGAAAAGATGATTTTCTCTTGAACCCTCTAAAATATTACCCATGTTTGATGAACCATCAGGTCTTCTTGCTGTAGGGTCTTTATGTCTCTAGTGGGCTCAAACAGCTGTAACTGCATTTTTGGAGCAATCTTCATCACCACAAGAAGCACATAATCCGTGCAGATCTGTGTGGATAGAAGGTACCATAAACAGCTGCTTTTCAGTTCTCCATGTGCTAATTTCCTAATCTTGTTCATTTAAATGAATGAAGATAATACTGAAGAATGAGGAGAAGGTAAAAAAAATTGTAGTCAATATATTGCCTTAGAGGAAAAAGATGAAATCAGTTTAGTCACTAAATTACCAAAATATCACAGAAAACAGAGATTCATTTATGTCAATATTAATGAAGAAGGCAGGAACACCTGAAGGATTTAGCTAGAAAATTCACCACAAAATCTAATAAAATTCTTTATTGTTAAATAGTTGAACAAGGCAACTTTAGGTCTTATAACCATAATTCATACCAGCATGTCCTTATTATAGCCAGGAAAGGAAACATGTTCCATCGTTGACTAGCTCAGATGCTAAGCTTGTTCTATTTACATGAAAATTGAGATGTACTAAACCAGGGTATCTTCACCTAAGGCAAATATGTTGTTCACTGACCCATCTTAGATAAATTAGTTCTGTCAAGAGATCCAAGTGTTAATCTAGAAACAAAGTCTTCAAATTTTGAATGAAGAACCAAATTACCTAAAAAAGTCATACTGCTGCACCTCCATCTTCTCACGTCCATCAGCTGCAAGGCTGGGATTAAAATTTAAGTGTTAAAGGGTATCCATGCAGCTCATTCTTAGTAGAATTCCTGTGACAAAAAATTCTGGGAAGTGCTTCATACTAGCAATGACGTAATAAAAAAATTTAGGGTGTTTACAATTTTGGTGTTTAGAATTCAAGAGACGGTACTAAACCAGAAAATCCTGCAAAGAGCCACTTCTTTTGATGAATTTTGTTGAGGAAAGAGGAAGCTAGCAATGGAAAGAAGCACAAAAAGTCAGATAACTGACATTCTTCATGAACTTGAAATGCTTGCTCACTTTATCTGCATACCTAAACCCAAAATCCTGATCTAAAGCACATTCACATTTCAGTCAAAATATCTTTGACCCATACCTATTCATTTCAATATTAGAAAACTCTGGATACATTGAATATCCTGGGTGTCTCTCATAGACAGGATTAAGGGACTCATGGGTGCTTTTTGTAGCTGCTAATGCAGTTTACAGCATAAAAAAACACTTGAAACCATGTTTGTGTGGAACAATTCCTGCTTGCTTTGATTTACTATTGATATTTCAAAGTAAAAAACATTTCCACTTCACCCAAGATGGATCTTAATCAGTCTTGTTTCTGCCATGCTAAAGTCTCATCTAGGCTAGGAAAAAGCAAGAAGTTGCCATTTTTGTGAATAGGAGGTGAAATGTATAAGTAACATGTCAACGTTATGTTAGTGCATAACAACATGAAACCCCTACATAGAAGACCATCACACATCACCTAAACAACCACATCCTGAAAACCTTAGTCAAGCAAGACTGACTATTGAAGATGGTTGATCTGGTCCATGATTACATGTACTATACCAACTCACATTCTTTAGTTTTAAAAAGCCTAGTTCCCTGTTAAAAATTCATTAGCTGACATTCAAGTACACCACAATTTTATTTCATTCTGGATATATAAGCTATAGATGAGCAGCAGATTCAGTGGAAAGAAAAAAATTCATTCTATTTTAGTTGTTCGGATTTCTCCCTTTAAGACTTGGTCTCAAGCCTTATTTTACTAGAATTTGTCCAGGTCATTAAAAATAACCAACAATTGTATTTAGCTCTGAAGAGAAATATGTGCATGTTTTGCATTTGGGTGGCAAGGTTTTGGTGGGAGGGATACAGGGGTGGCTTCTGTGAGAAGCTGCCAGAAGTTTCCCGCATGTCCAACAGAGGCAATGCCAGATGGCTCCAGGATGGACCCAGTGCTGGCCAAGGGTGAGCAGATGGTGCTGGAACCTCTGGGATTATGTGTTTAAGTGTAAAAAAGTTGTTTTACAAGAGAAAATGCTGCCAGGGAAGAGAGGAGTGAGAATATGTGAGAGAAACAGCCCTGCAGACACAAAAGTCAGTGAGAAAGGAGGAAAGTGAGGGAAGGAAGGGAATAGGGTGCTCCAGGCATGGAAGGGACCAACAATGGAGCAGTTCAGGAAGAACTGGAGCCCATGGGAAGAACTTCAACTTTTCATGTTGGAAAAGTTCATAGAGGACTGCCTCCCATGGGAAAGGCCACATGCTAGAGCAGGGAAAGAGTGTGAGGAGTCGTCCCCATGGGAAGGAAGGAGCAGCAGAGACACTGTGGGATAAACTGACTGCAGCCCCCATTTTCTATTCGTCTGCACTGCTGTGGGGGAAGAACTGAGAGAAAATCGGCAATGAAGTTGAGCCCAGGAAGAAGGGAGGGGTGGGGGGAAGTTTTAAGATTTGTTTTTATTTCTCTTTATCCTACTCTGGTTTGATTGGTGATAAAATCAAATAATTTCGTCAAGTAAGTTTTGCCCTTGATGGTAACTGGTAGTGATCTCTCCACATCCCTATTTTGACCCACAAGCCTTTTTTCTCCCCTGCCCAGCTGAAGAGGTGAAAGTGACAGAGTGGCTTTGGTGAGCACATGGCATCCAATCAGGGTCAGCCCACCACACTGCATTTAACACAGTTTTTCTTTTCATCAGTACGAGGCTGCTCTTTTAGAAAGCACAGACTTCTTTTGCACAAAATCTTTGACTTCTCAGAGGAAAATATATGCATGGGTGAAGAGAAATTTAGGTTTAGAACACCATGTAATCAAGTAAAGGGGAAAGAACTCATTGAAGTCCACTAAATAGTGATAACAGCTCTTTCTCTCTTTCATGTCAAAGATTTGCTAAAGCAAATGAAAATTTGAGAGAGAAATGTGGGAGAAGCAAATTTACTTCAAATTTACAAATCAGGTGAGGAATGGAGTGAGGTATTACCTTTCATTTGATTTTCCACATGCATAACGCATGTAAATTCTCAAGAAACAAGGTGTCTTGAGTTTGAGTCTTCTGATGGCAATGTATCAGATTGAAAAAGAGAGAGATCTCTTCTTCCCTATGTGGTAGCAACACTCATCCAACAAAATAATTATGGGGAAAATTATTACAGGAGTAACACCTATAAGACAGAGAGAATATCTTTATATCTGCAGTTTCCCTCTTGAGGAAGCTCAATTTGTATACAAATGAAAAAGCCTTGTCATCAGCTACATGGATATTCACTGCTCTGATGTTGAAGAAGCTCCTTGGCTCAGTGCACGCACCTTCACTGCTTCTTGCTTGTGGCTCAGACTCTGAGCACCAATACCCACACATTTGAGCCATGTCCTTTGAACGTCCTTCATTTTGAATAGTGAAGTGAAAAGTCCTCCTTGTAACCTTCTCTCGTGCCATCTCCTCCACATGCAGCACTTCCTTACTGGACTCCACGTCGAGGTCTCTGTTCTTCAGCATACTTCAAGAATGTCTTATTACATTATTAAATATATTCATAGGGATCTTGTCAATATTAGGTGGATACCATCTTCTAGTAGGCCCTCATCTTTACCTAATGGAGTTCTGTGATCAAATAAAAAAGCTTTCTAAAGATGCCAGTTAGCTCACCCCTGCAGCAGTACAAGCTGGGCATAATAAAATAAATGTCAATTTTAAATGAATTTCAATAAATTAAACATTGTCACTGTAGTTCTTCTAGTGGTGTGACTGCATTTTGAAATCCATGTCAATTGAATGATTGTGAAATTACAAGCTCACAGACTGGACATTTGTGTTTATTCCCAGAAAGGACAAAGTATGCTGCTGAGAATCAATTACCATTTTCATTCTTTCACTACAGGCTTAGACAAGCCATTCAAGGCAAGAAAGTGAAGGTAAGTAACATCTCACTTATTTATGTATTTATTGAGCCTTTTGCCTATGTAGTAGACCAAAGTGTGGTCACTAAAAAGCAGATACAGAACTGTAGCAATATTCTCTCATTCCTGACATTAACTGAGGTTAATATGGCAGCACGGAGGTGAAAAAATATGAATCTCAGCTTTCATTTGAACAATCAGATTTGAAAGGCTGTTTTCACCATCCTGTAGTGAATGAGATTGTGTGAGATGGAAAATCTAAGAAAAAGGAATGAAACACTTTTCTCGGCTTAAAAAGCTCTTTTCCAATGTCACAGAAATGTGACATTAGTCTAGTACCAAGTGATAGAAATTCTTTTGCCTTGCTGATTGCGAAGTTTTTAAATTATTTTTTAAAAATTGTCTTGATAAAAATAAACATGGTCTGGATATCTGTTAGGGATCTAAATTAAAACCACAGTCATTCATTACTAATCTGCTAAACGATCACTTTTAAAAGAAAAAGACAATCCATATTAAAAATTAGCATGAATTGATATTGAAATTAATACATCAAAACACAGAATTCAAACTTTTGCTTGGCTCCATCTCTTTGTGTTTTTCTCCTTTAAAACATTTGCCGAGCCAAATACAGGATTTACATATTTCATTATCCAAATCATTAGGATGCTAGCTTGGGAGAACAAATGAGATAACATAAGTATGATTACAGCTTATCAAAAAACACAGCATCAAAAGAGAACAGCAGAAAATTTCTGTGCAGCATCATATGCACTCGTCTGCAAAATCAGTTGTGAAGCCTTCAGGTTGTTTGCATTGAAATCTGAAAACAAACAAGCTATTGGACTTCCAGTCATGTGTTCAACTTCCCTTCTGATCACATCATTTAGGGACCACATTCTCTGCTGTTGTTTGTAAGTTGGAAACACTTCACTTTTTGCTTCCCCCAAAATGAACAACTAATTTTCCTGTGAATCAAGTGTAGCTACCAAAATTCTGGATACAGACTCCACTGACCCTGTTGAAGGTAGCTTGTTAGATATGGAAGAAAAAATACCCATCCCAATCAACAAAAGGAGAGAAGAAAAATCCATCTTACTACAGATGCGTCTTTATAATTCAACTTCAGCTAATGGGAAGATACTGGTATCTTCTAGTCATACCCATTATAAACTGTGATGTAAATCCATGACAGGAAAGGATGATGAGGAGCACACAGGAAAGACTTCTCTGCTGGAGCTGGAGAAGCCTTAGCAGCAGCCATTACTCCTCATACCCAGTTAATAAAATTCCTCTGCATATGAGATTGCCCAAGTGTTTCATTTCTAAACGTGTGTAGTAATGGTGTGTTGAAAAACATGTCTATGCCACAACTCTTGCTAGAAGACACTATGGTCCTGGTAAAAATGGGAATCTCGGCAGGGATAAATCACCTGATTGGAGTAGCTAAAGCACCATCTGGCTTGCAAACCAAGAAGCTTAAAGCTTAAAGCTTTAAAGGTAAGGCAGCAAGTAAGAACTTTAAAATAAACAAGGTAATTGTGGCAGATGTGGAGGTACAATGGCTGCCCTGGTGAATGCTGCAACAATTTTCCAAACACAATGCTGGTATTAAGTGCATCTTCAAGGTGACGGGTACATTGTGCAGGCCACTGCATAATAGCCAGGGACAACAATTTAGAACCATTTTTGCAGCGGGTGCACCACCTCAGAAGCTACAGACTGACTGGGAAAAGAGATTTTAAGTTATTCTTCAAAAAAGGCTTTTAAAGCTGTATAACCTTTAACACTTGTTACTATTAGTGAAGTAAAAGCCTCCATCATAAAGCACTTTAACTGAGCACTCTAAACCAACACTTTTTGCTACAAAATACATTATCAGGCTATATAAACACCTCTAACCATGCTGCACTGTCTGCCAGCTGCCTGCTGCTTTGTGTTGACGTAGTCATGGTTAAAATAAAGACTGACCACAACAAACACACTTTGTTTTAGGAAGTCGATTGTAAAGTAGAATCTGCAGCCCTGTAAGTCTCTGATATTTTAACAAACCCCACCAACCAGACAGAAGCAAATTGTTACAGGGATCCAGCCTTGTAAATGAACTATATTGGCCAGGCTGGCCATAGTGTACCTGGTATTCCAAGCATTCCTGCTATGTATGTCACATGCATGGGTGGCATGCTCTGCATGTATTCTGTGTATGAAGGAGTTATATTCCATATACCATGTGGAATTCCATATACTTCAGCTGGAGAAAATCCAGACATTTTAAAAGGCTACAGGAATTATAAAGTCAAATATTGAAAGTCTCACTAAAGGTACTGCAGAAAATATGTTTGAATGGATTTCCAAGCCTGTGTTGGGGAAGCTGGAAGCAGCAGAAAATCGAGGAGGGTTTGTGGCTTATTTACATTTACAGAAAAACCTTAAAAGAAAGAGAGACTTGTCATGCCTTCTGGCATGGGGCAGCTTGTGTCTGTCCTTTAAAAAGATAAGGACAGGAGGCACCAGACAGCAGTCTGGCTGTGAAGAAGAAAAGAANTGTCTGTCCTTTAAAAAGATAAGGGTCTGGCTGTGAAGAAGAAAAGAGCAACCCAGGCCAAATGGTTCAAAACAAAATAAATTGAAAGCCTAGGGGGAAAAAAATCCTGTTCTATGACTAGGAGATAGATAATTTTAAAATGGATGAGTTACACTTAAGGCTTCTCAGGAACAGTAGTACAACAAATCGAAGCTGGATTTCTTTGAAGCGTTGAGAAGATCGTGGAGGTGACCACTTTCCACCATGGCAGCCTGCACCTCTGGGCTTCTCCATAGCCAGGGCTAAGGGAGGTTAGAGAGATCTGAACACATGCAAAGATTAGGCTCGTGCAGCAAGAACAGCATTCATTTGATGTGCTCCTTGGCAACAGGGACCTGCAAGCTGGGTATTATCCATGGCCTGCTGCATGTGAAGAGAGTGTGGGTGGCACACAGGGTGTGTTTGGGACACACTGAGTCATTACACAGAGCCAGCATTAAATACTGGTTGACCAGGTGGACATGAAAGGATTCAGCAAAACAGGCAGCCACCAGGAACCAGAAAAATTTGTTTCCGAGACAGCTGCTTGAGTTTCTTGTTATCGTGGCGACAGATAACAAGACTTTTGCCAGTAATTATTCTTAGAACCCTTTCAGCTTCAAACAGTAAGATGTAAATTTTGTGGTTCTATATGTGGAAGATGAACAAACCCTAATGAAACCACTGCAGCTTGACTTTAGAAATGGCTGTGGTGTGAGAAAATACCTGCAGCTCATACAGAGGATTGGCAGCCATAGGAAAGACCACATAAGTTCTCAGCCAACAGGGAATAGTTCACTCCTGGCTATAACCTGTTTACCTTTGGCCTATCTTCATATAAGTATTGTGTTGGTCCCTATTCCTTGAATAAAAAAGAAAAAATTAGAGCAGAAATATATTTTGCAAGGGCTTTGACCATCACTGTTAATATGATCATGTACAGCAGTATTTGGCAATATGGCAGAAACAAACCAGAGGAGATGCAAGCCTTTTGACTAAATGTGAAAATGGACACCAAAGTGCTCTCACTATTATTTTTTTTCAACAAACTCCTGTGCCAGAGAATCCTTTCTAGGCATGCACATGAGATGGCACATCCCTGAGTGCACTAACAGGTCACTGCTCCAGAAGGTACAGGTCACTCATCAGATGGTGGGATATCATGCTTCTAGCCTGCCCTGACAGAGAGGCAGGATGTTGGCCTTGGTCCTTCCTCTTTAGCACCAAATGCAAGTAGCTTTTTGCAGTGTGTAAATAAATAGATGCACTGACAGAAAAAAAAATCAGTTCTTATACTAAAAGCCTCTTATTTCTGTATGTGACTATTGTCTCTTGTTCATCCATGGTGTAACACCAAGAGTATGGCCCCATCTTCTTTACATTCTCCCATCAGGTGTTTATACACACTTAGTACTCTTAAGCCTAATCCTCTCCAGGCTGAGCAATCCCAACTCTCTCAGCCTCTCCCCATACCAAGAGTCACTAACATCTTCAGCTAAATAATCCATAAATTTAATTACAAAAATATTTGCAGAGCAGTTCTGGGGTTTTCTTTTTCTTTTTCTTTTTCTTTTTCTTTTTCTTTTTCTTTTTCTTTTTCTTTTTCTTTTTTTCTTTGCTGTTCTGATACAACAGTCACCAGCAACTTTAACTAAACATGAGGCTGTCAAGAAGAGCAAAAAGTAAACAACTGGCATTCTCCAGGACTTTTTACAAAGCAATTTTTTCCACAACTGCTGTGCCTTGTCAGAATAGCAGTAAAAGGATAATCCTAGCAGTGACCAAATGACAATTGATCCAAAACAGTTGGGAAGGCTGTCAATATTTTTAAGTAATGACTACCTTCTTGACATATATAATCTCTGCATCTTCTGAAGGTGCTTTGCTCCTATGATACACTTCTTTTTGGGTGCATCATTGTCTGTATTTGTGCCATAGTCCAAGATGGGGTTCCTCAGCAATTCAAAACCAATGTTTTCTCTTTGTTTCAATTAGAGTGATGCCTTTAACTTCCATACGCATCACAGATAGCCATAGGCTTTGAGTGCTGATGCTGCAAACTTGTCTAGCAGCAGCTCACTCATCAGGTCACATAATCAGACACCAAGTTTGGGGTGTTTGGTCCCCTAAACAATTAATGAAAATCTTCACAGGCTGTGTCATGATAAAATTGGTGCCATTGGAGGGCACCTAAGATGTCATAAAGCTTCAAGCCTGTGCTTGCAGGGGCAAAACAAGTTACCAAGATGTTAGTGCTGTGTTCTAGGGTCACACCTCATTTGACACTTTGCCATGCACATCCTCATTAACAAAACCACAAGTGAACACAGCTAAAGAGAGAGAAAAGAGGCAGCCATACCATTTTCTTGGTTCCAGACAGGACAGGGTTGATTTTTGCAGTAGCCAGGAGGGGTCATGGCTGGGACCCAGAAGTTATTCTGTTCTACCTCACATCATTTCCTGGGTAGGGGTCTTCTGGGTCCGTGCAGGGTGGCAGAGGGAATGGTCAGGTATTGTTTTCATGTGAATCGTTCGCCTCTTCCTTGTACCCTCTGTCTTTCATATTGTAGTTGTTACTGTTAATTTTCTTATCTCATGTCTGTTTGCAGCAAACTGCTCTTAACCTGTGATCTTCACCTTTTATGCCTTCAGCTCTCCTTTCCAGCCCTCCACAGGGGAGAGGGTGGAGGGAGGGAGGGAGGGAGCAGCACATGGTTTAGAGTGCTTCCAGTGGGAATACTAAATTGGAGAATACCACTCCTATACCATAACAACTCATCTGGTTCTTTCCCCACTGGTAGCAGTAGTTTGCTTTCACCAGCCCAAAAGGCCATCAAGGTATTAGAACTCCCAGAAATAACTTTGGTATGTGCGAAACAGTATTGTTCTGTTGATGAAGTGATGATGATTAGTAAAATCTAAATAATATATCTTCTCACCAGTGTGCTCCACCATACAGAGAAAAGACGCAGGTCCCACTGCCCAGAAGCACACCCCAGGAATCATCAGCAGTGCCAACTCGGCTCTTTTTGAAGGTCACACATCTTCCCCTTACTATCTGTGTGACGCACCAAGAATTTTTCAGGGACTAATTTGTGAAGGCACTAGTAGTCCCTAATTCCTCCAAGCATATCCACAGCCTTCACTCATTTCCATAGCCCAGGGGCTCCCTGTAAGCTGAGTTCTGGGCCCTCAACCCCTTCCTTAGCTATATATTAAGTGTGCCTGCCCCTAGCCTTATTTCTGGAGGGCTGTTTGTCCTTCCTGGTGTGACCTTGGACCTGTCTTGTTAACTTTGCCTGTGCCTGTTGCTCAGAACATAGGCTTGTGCCTGCTCAGGTCGATTGTTCTGTGGATTACCACTTTCTTGATGGACTAGTGTTCTGACTAGGTCTACTATAGTCACCGCAAACTGCATACAAACCCCAAAAGAAATACTAAAAATGTTAAGTCCCATTACCAACCAAAATCCAGCTCTGCTTATTTCAGTATCTACATATGGTGATTGTTGTTTGGAGGTGGAGTTGTTTGGAGACAGCAGGCACCAAGTGCAGGAGAGTGCACCAGTATTTTTATCTGCTCTGCAATGAAACTGTGTGTGGTGCAAATGCAGTTTATGGATATTGGAACATTGTGCTTGCAGGGGATTTCCATTAAAATCAAAAGATGCTATTTCATACTGGCCAGCCACAGTGAGATGGCTGATGCCCCGTAAAATAACAGCCTTAGAGGCAAGTATAGAAGCTGTCATAATTTGCATTAAATGCATTTGGTATAGTAATTTAGGAAAAGACTGGGAATATGGGAACCTATTAACTGATAAGATAAATTCATGTTGTGGGCAAACAGAGCCAATATGGTGCTCAAAGACTCTGTGAGATGACATTCATTTTTTACACAGTTTTTGGTAAAAGTGTACATGACCCACTTGAAATGAGGAAGGCCAATGTAACCTCACTGAACACCTTTCAACTGAAACTTTATTTTGAAATCTGCCCTTATACTTTTGCCTATTAGCACTACAGTCTTAGGCATGAGAAATACAAACAGGAACATGCAGATGCAGATGCAGCGTTGCTTTCCATCCGGCATTCTACTCACACATTTTCATCACCATCTCTCTCATAGTATGGGAGATGATCCTCACCATTGTCTCACTCCTGTAGCCTCTCAAAAGTTTCATCTTTTGTAGAAGACAAGGCAGTCCTTGCATATCGAAAAGTCTCTCCTTCATTGCTATGGACTGTTCCAAGAACTGCTTCATCTCATCAGAGGACAATCACTGGGCTGTATCTGATCCTGATTACCCTCACCAAACCTGTCCCTGGCCTGCAGATTGGCTTCCTGTCTCCACCTGGACCTGGTTCATTTGACTTGACCCCTGCACCTGACTTACCTTATGATCTGGACTCACAGTTCTACCTGGTTTCTACTTCTGGGGCTGCCTTGCTCATCTTGCTCAGGTAGTGCAGGGCTGTGATCTGGAGATTGAGGCACCAGCCCTGCTGACTCCACTGTCTTGGAGTCAAGCTCATCCTCCCTGAGAAAGAAACTGTCTTCACTGTTCCCTGACATACATAGTATTATTCATGTTGAGGAATGGATTGTATAATTTTGGTTTTGAACACTGTTAAAAAAAGGGTAGGAGAAGGAGTGATGCTCACAGGTCAGTGCTTGGGAATGGCTGTTTAGTTTCATGAATTAAAAATACCTAAAGATTCCAGGAAATAGGTGCTGGGCTGGGGGTTTCCATACACATGAGTTAGGACACATTATTCTTGTGCCCATCTTATCTTTACAGGCACTTGGCAGGTAGAGCTAGCTGTAATATTGACAGTCGTAGACAGGTTTGTACAGTGAATGACAAACCTCACAAAAATGTCTTGGCCCAAAATCCTTCCTGACATCTTAGCCCTAATGATCTCTGTGTAATAGGAGGAAATCAGCCCGGGGACATTAGACATGAGGGCAGCCTCCCACCACTTTCCTGTCACACAGGGTGATGACATACACTAACACATAGCAGATACTCCAACAAGGGAATACTACTTTGTGTGCCTTTCCAGTTCATGGACCACCCCACAACTCATGTAGAACTTCTGCTGTGAGACTAGCAACAAAACTGATTGTAGCATTCCTGTTACTTGTCAATAATCTTAGAATTGAGGACAGACTACATACGGTATCTTGAATGCTTTTGCAGTAGTAGAAGTCAAACACAAGGTGGATAAAAAAAAACACCCTATCAATACGCAGATTAGTGACCCTTTTTAAAAATGTTTCCACATTCATAGTGCTTAGATTTATTAGGCGGCATGATAAAAAATTGTGTATGCTGACAACTTCAGAACTGATCATAGAGTCCATGCTCAAAGATTAGATTATATTCTATTCCCCCTACCCCAACCACTTTATAAGCAGTGAAACAGTGCCTCACCAAATCTATTTTCTTTTAACTGTTCTTATTGTTCCCTATCCCTAAAATTCTGAGCTTCTAATTCCCACTGACACATATATTCCATACCAACCATGAGCTGTACTCCCTCCTTCTTCTCTCCTGCATTTTATGTGAGCAGTGAAGCTGGAGTGTATCTGATGGGTCCTTAAGTAACCACTAGACTGTGACAGGATCATAAGAAAAATTAGATCCAAAAGAGAAGTATGGTGTGATATGGGAATCCATTAACCCTCTGGGCTCAAACTTCCAGCCTGTTCTTTACCTTTCAAGACTGTGGGAGAGAGTGTTGAGAGCTTCCCTGAAGTTGTGAGAGATGACATTTCTCGGTTTCCCCCCACCCAATTCCACATATGCAGTCATTCAATCACAGCAGGCAAGCTGTGGTTAAAGTGTAACCTACCCTTGGAAACTAACGCTATGCTCACTGTTTCCAGTGGTCTTCTGCATGTTTGGAGAAGTTCCAAAGTGACTCACTCAATGACTTTCACAGAACCAAAGTGAGGTTATGTTTCTCTGTGTTGACTTTTTGGGAATTTTTGAAGTTGGGTGCAACTTTTCTTCAGTTATATCAGGAATCTCCCCTGATCTCCCAAGCCTTCAAAACTATGGAGCATGTTCATGCAAAGACATTGGCCAGTTGTCTTGGTATCCTCAGACAGAGCCCATTAGGGTCCCTTGGACTTGTGGCAGCTGAGTTCTCACATACAATCCCTGACTCAATCCTCACCTACTACTGGAGATTTCTCTCTTCCTTGAACTCTTTCACAAAGCACACAGGACTGGCAGACATTGCTGGAGAAGAGTGAGACTTTGAATACCTCAGTGTCTATTTTATTAAAACCGCTGACCCACTAAGCAACTAGGCCAAGTTTTATTACTAAAGTAGGATTAGAAGTTCATGGTAGCCTTGATGTCCTTCACTAGTTTCAACTGCAACTGAGCTTTGATTTTTTCTAAACCGTCCCTGCATTCCTGGGCACTATTTCAAAAGCCATCCTTTGTACCCTGTAGCTGCTTCTTCTTCTGCCTATAGATGTATTTTTGCACTGAAGTCTCCAAGTGAGCCTGGTCCTTCCATTGGTGTCTAATGATTGTCAGATAGACAAGAAGAAGTGGAGCCTTTCTGGGCTACCTGTTCCACTGATTTTTTTGTCCTCATGGTAAGAAAGCTTTTCCTTCTATCCAGCTCTCCCCTTTTAGGGGTATAATTTTTAATGAAGCTTTCCTGTATTCAAGTGTAAGCATTATTGTGATTGTAAGCAATGTTGTAACTGGACTAATAATAACCAGTCTGTGGTATTTTCATTAGCTTTTTAATTAGTAACAAATAAAAGTGTGCTTGTGTTTGTCTCTAACTCGATAGAGTGTCAGCACGAGAAAGATGCTTCTCTGCTTCATCTATGGGAGTAGATCAAATCAAGCATCTGATAAGAGTGTTGCACCTCCCTACTTTGCCCTACCCTGCATGACAAACTGCAAGTGCCCATCTCACACTTCTGACACAAACCTCCTCACAGAGGACGTGAGAGGAGAGGCTGGCTGAAAAGTAGAGCAGGGGTACTGAAGGGTAGCAGGGATTTGAAGGACCTGCATGAGGAAAGAGCAGGCAAAAAACAGCTGAGGATGCTGCCCAAGGCTTTCTTGGGACCATGCCAAATCTGCAAGCTGGATCCTCTCCAGGTGTGAGAAGAGGGAGAGGGAGGGTATTTGCCATGGCAGTACCTCCTTGGGGTAGAAGTACCTCTGCAGATTAGCCACAAAAGTTGCTTCCAGGAGTGCAGAGGTGAACTTTTGCTATGTGGCCAAGATGCAAAACACCAGTTTTGGTGGTTTAGCAGTGACCTGTGTGCTCCAGCAGTAAAGGACTTGGCTGGAGTCCCCTGGGCAGGGACAGCCATGTCAGTCTGGTTAGGAAGACAAGCATCTAAACATCTTCACAGATGCTGCATTATCATTTCTCAGGAGGCAGTACTCTGGTTTATCCATAATCCCCAGCAGCTGCTGCTATGACTGCTGTGGTTGCCATGGGAAACTGTCATTTGAGGAGACAGTAGCTCTCCACCACCCACAAAAACACGTGCCAAGTTTCTGCACATGTTGTCCACTGTGACCAAGCACCTGATGTTAGAAAGGCTCCGTGTTCTACCCCAAAACCAAGTGTCAGAACCCCATTTGAGGCTCACTGGAGCTCTCTTCTGGCTTGTAACCCAATGAAGGTTGGGGATGCAATAGCAGGTACAAAATCACTGAAACTCTCTGTCTCTAGACTTCATACTGGCACTTCACATATACTTGGGAAGATTCATTTGATGCTACACACACCTTCACCCCCCCATATACACACACTCCTGGTCCATCTTCCCACACAGGGTCCTCAAAATGAGGATCTTCACTTCTTCAGGATCCCACATAGCTCTAAGCTGTTTCTCTTGTCAAAGGCTTAAAAAAACAGCCTCTGAGAATAGAGTTCTCACAGCACAATGCAAAGAGTGTTTTTTTTCATGACATGCAGATCTACATGGGAGCACAGGATCTAATGGGAAAGAGATGGATGACTGAAGCAGAGGGATTTTTGCCAAGATGGCATGATGTCATTAATCCTGGGAGCTAGGCACATTTCCTGGCCCAAACTGTGTCTGAGTATATTTTTAGTCACAGTTTAATTCACTAGTATAGTCACAGTCTGAGTGCCTGTCGTCCTAAAATTATATTTTATTCCCAGCAGGAAGCAGTAGAGGGACTGATTCTATTCAATATGTTTATAACCAATTTAGAGAAAGAAATCCACAATGAAATCCCTGAGTTTTTGGATAATACTAAACTCTTCAGAAGTTCAGAGACTGATCTAGATGTTCGGGTTACTTGTGATTGTCCCAAAATTGCCACCAGTAGTCGTATCTTGAAGAGGGTGGACTTCACATCCCAAAGCCCTGCACTCACTGCTGCTCATCCCAGACTCACTGGGTACTGTCTTGTGCAACTATAGGGACTGGCCCACTTGGCACCAAGATTCATCCTCTGCAGATTCAATGTCACCAGGGATAGCCACACACTGATGCTGTTCATGGAATTCCACATCACCTAGAGAAGTTTGTCCATGTCCTCTTCACATTTCCCAGTCAAAATAGCATGGATATTCACTTACTCTGTTTTATTAAGTTGTCTTGGAGGTCCTTGCAATTTAAACAGTCTTTGAATACCAAAATACATCACTTGCAAACTTTCACTGTGCACCACCATTTCTAATGAAAGAGATGAAGATGATGGACAAATCTCAGATCCTGGTCTAGTAACCCCTGGGATGCCACTGCTAATACTTTTTTTATCCTGGAAAATGACCATCAACTCTGCTTTTATCTTTCTTATTCTTTAGAAGAGGTTTCAAACCATTAGAGGACCTTCTTGGCAAACCTGTAGCATCACCATCTCTGTCTGTATGGGTATCTCTTACTGCATTTATCCCCTACAGAGTCACAAAGAAACAATCCTAAAGCAAACCATCGGAGCAGTGTCAGGTTTTAGGCAGCATTCAGAGAGACAGTGAAGATGGAGTGTTGTATCCCTTCTTTATCCTCCTGAGCCAGAGCAGTCAGTATCAATGACAGAGCACCCAGTTCCAAGTGCTTGCTTTGTCAAAGGTCAAACCAAAAGCGTGTCACAGAGTGCCCTGCTAGTTCTGGCTCTGTGAAGAAGGCAGTGAGCAGGTCTCTGAAATCTCATGGATGTAGTGCACGTAAGGAGCAGTGCCCTGCTCTGTTCCAAATGGCATTTAAATGTAGTAGGTTGCCCTCAGTGAGGGACAGAGTTCTATATGAATTGACAATTAAATAAACACTTAATGAGGTACAGCAGGATTGGCTGCTCTTTATACCTGTGACCACATTAGAGTCAGCACAATTAAATGTCTTTTAGAGAAAATGCTCAAAACACTGCATCCCAGAGCATCCTGTACCATCCTCCTCTTGACATCATGCCATGAGTCTGTGAGACAGGAGCTTATCCTGGAAAACAAAAGGGCTTTCTGAAGGTCCATCTCTGAAACAGGCAAAGAATGATTTGTACTCTGGTTATCCCAAAGCAGTGTCAGGGAGCAGCAGGAGTGGGACTGCTCAGAGCGAGACAACAGGTCAGAAAGTGAGGGTGACCACAGCCCAGGCAGTGTCCTCACTGATAGGGCACAGTCCCACAGGACCTGGACACTGTGGACAGGGCAGGATGTGCTGGTGATGGGCTCTATCAGCAGCCCTAGAGAAAGGAAAGCTGTCAGGTTTTGGGGTCCACTTAGGACTGGAAGGGCCACAGGCAGGAGTGGAAATAACGTTACCTGATGCATATGAGGAGAAGCTGGAAATCATTATGTCCATTACACAGCTCAGACAAAAACTGAGGATCCAAGCTTCAGCTTAATGAGTGTCTGGGTGCCCTGGTCAAAGAGGTGAGTGGAGTCCCTTGGGTGAGGCTGGCAGGGGCCATTAAAGCCTACTGATGCTCCCAGGGTCTTGAACATCCAAAATACCAGATCTTCCTGTAGCAAGGAGAGCACTGTTTCCTCTTCAGGCTTAGGTAACATTTTTCAGACAAAACCATTCTACACAAATTTTTGGCTATGTTGAGGTCTCTTACACATGCACGTTTTAGCAAGTGAGCTATTTAAAATCATCTTCAAAACTGCTCAGTTCTGCCCTGAACACAGACAGACAGCTTGGATGATGATAAGGTTACCACAAAATTAGCTTGTTTCATTTCAATGAATTTTGACCATGGTTCTTTAGACGCCGAGAGCTGTTACTGAGTGGCTCTACTTCCCTCGTATTTCAAGCCTGTTTCTTTTTAGAAGAGATCTTATCTACTAGTTTGTGAAATCTTTTCAATGCAGTTCCAGATTGGAAGTTGGAGATGGTTTTTTGCAGCTCAGTCCCAAATTTGAAAATTGAAGTATTAATTTTCCTTTCTCTAGGGCTGTACAGAGAGCAACTGGATAATGAAAAAACAAGTATTGCTTCTGACTTAAATTTCCAGGCATACATATCATCCACAAGGAAGCCTGGGGCTAAGTGCAGTAAGGCAAAGTTATTTGTCTTACTTCAGGGACACACAAAAAAACCCACTGTGATTTATTACTGCTGACAAATTAAATGGAATAGATAGGGAATATCCATTCAAGAGGTACTAACAAGTGCAAGAGCAATACACCAATGGGTGCATAATACAAATGGTCTATCAAAATTGACTGCATGATGTAAAGGTAATTTGTTATTCAGTACAGTTTAAAAATCCAAGCATATTTCCCTTTTTTTCACAGAAACTTTTTCACTGTCAACTATACAAAAATCAGCAATGGATTAAGTTTCTATCCTAATTATTATAATCTACATTTTCAATGAATTCTGTTCTGTTGAGCAGTCCCAATTTTAGCCAAAAAATGTTTACTTTTTCAAAACCAGTACACTGAACTCCATTGAATGATTTCTCTGCTAGTTCTTACTGCCAATATACTGAGTACTTCCTTTAGGTATTTCATGTCTGTTCACATTTTTCATCTTTATTATTCTAATTTCTTTCTTGTTTAGATGTGTAATTGGAAAAATTCACAAGCCCCGGGTGATGCTTGCAAAAATATTTTTAAGGCCTATTTTGTTGTTCAACTTTCCTATCTTCCTATACCCAAAATCATCACAACATGATTGCCATTAGAATACACTCTCTTTGGCCAGTAAATTTGGTGATTTTTATCCTTTCAAAAATCTATTTTACCTTTTCTAGCACACTCTAGATGACATGTTGATCAAATAAACTCTTCCCAATCTTTTTCCATAAGAAGGTGGTGACAGAGAATTTGGACCTACAAAATTAATTCTTGCCCCAAAGACTGCTCCCAGCCAACCCAGCCATGCACAGATCCTCTAAGTGGCATCAAAGGCCACAAGTAGTAAGACTTCATGCAATGCTATCCGGACTTTCACTACAGAAACTGGATGCAAAGAGCAAACTGAGCTTGGACACACCACTGATTTGTTGTGTTTGAGCCCTTTTATTTCTTCTTCCACCTATATTACCTCTGCCCTCTAACACCAGACTCCACAATCCCAAATTCTATGGGAATTTCTGCCTTGATGCTTAAGCCTTAGACCTGCTGCACTCTTTTTACACACAATGAGGGAAGATTTCCAGGTGACACCACTGAGACATCCAGAGGAGGAACCAAAAAAAAAAAACCTTCATAGGAAGTGACTGCAATGTTACAAAGTTGTCACTTTGATTTGGGCAACACTTGACTTTTCCAATTTTTCTGGAATTCAGCAGTAGGACACAATGAACCACTCAAAAATGCCTCATTACTGAGTTCTGTTTTCTTGGAATAGATGCCCTTCGGATGCGTAACTAGTGAGTTTTTACAGGATGTTGTTTCAGTATACTCTCAGTTTTTACAAAGCTTTATGTCAGAATGCATACAGGGGGAAAAAATACAGCATGAAATTAGACAACCTTAACTCTGGTTATTATTAACTTGTAGCTTGTCATGACAAATGACACGTGCAGTCATGGAAGCTGGAAAATTATTTGTGGATACACGGGTACCTGGCATGTACACTGGAGAGTGACTGAAGAAAATCAGTAGTTAATTTTTATGTTTCTCCCATCTTTTCTCACTTTTGCAGAGCAAAACCAAAAGTGGTCCTTAATAAGAAGCAGAATGTTTCATTTTAAGATTGAATAGCACAGTTTTTCATTTCCCTGCTATTTAAAATGTTTATTACTATACCGTTTTTCATCTCCATCTGAATTTAAATGTACAGTCTCTCAGCTGTCCATTAAAATCTTACTTTATGGCCAGCTTATTATATATAATCTCTGCCATTTATGTCATCTTCATAACTAATAGCATACATTTGGAATCCCTCAGGAAATTTACAGAGAGTGTCAAAGTAGACACTGTTAAACATTGTCCTTAAAATGAACCACAGCTCTTTCATCAGACCTAAGGAATAATTTGTCCCTTGTGGATAAATAATAAGGAAAGATGGGCAAAGTCTGGGCAAAGTCAACTTCTGAGCATTTTCTGTTTGTGAGCTGAACAGTTGGACCACACCATCTTGATAAAGTCATGGTTTAATAAAATCACACCAGCTGTCCACTAAATTATTTGGGAGATACACAAAACAGCAAATTGAATAGTAAATGGAAACATATTCTAAATTCAAACTCCTCAATTGTGGTTTCTCCTGAACTGTGATAAATGCACAAGAAGTTCATGTCTACTTTACATTCATATAAAACTTCAAGTTTAGTCTGAGGTCTGGTTCCAATTCAGTAAAGGTATTTTTACCAGATTTGCAGTCATTTGACATAAAATCCATAGAGATATATTCATGATGTTGTAATTTCCTTTCTTATTGTCCTAAATATAACTGCAAATTCTCCATATGCATTGAATTTCAAAAGGAAAAAAAAAGTTTATATCTATTTTGTTTTTTGATGGATAACCTTCATGATGGCAAATATGATTTGTGTCTATTTTAAGATGTCTTCAGTCTTCATAGTTTCTAAAGCTACCTCCTCCTCGGGCTTCCTAAGGTCAGCAATTTAAGAGCCTTCATTTTATAACCACCATTTGTCAAACTGATAATTTCTAAATAGACAAACAGTTGGTAAAAGCTTGTTCCAGAAACAGATTGCCAAAACCACGGATGCACACACCAACCATTGCTGAAGCCTCTCTGCTGTTGGAGTTTGCATTTTTGCATGGTGTTTGTCACCCACAGCACGTCACCAAGGCGTCCTGTGTGACACCAGGGGTAGGTTAAGCATGGATGTGGGAAGGTAAATCCTCTGCTTCAAAGTCACAGAAACACAGAATAATTATGGATGGAAAAGACCTCTAACATCATCAAATCCAACCATTCACCCAGCATTGCCAAGTCCACCTCTAAAACATGTCCCCAAGTGCCACACTGCTCGTCCTTTAAATGCTTTCATGGATGGTGATTCCACCACCTCCCTGGGCAGCCAGTTCCAGTGCCTGGCCACCCTTTCAGTGGAGAAAAGGTCCAATCCAATGGTCTGCTCTGCCCAGGCAGGGCAGAGAATGGTAGGACTGGTCCCTTCCAACAGTCTTTTAACAGGCTTTTGTTGCTCTTGAACTGCTTTTCTGATAGCTTTGGAAGTTTAAGCCTCTAGGTTTTGTAATGTAGAGCAGTGAACAGATTTGTAGCTCCTTTATTATACCCACACATCTCTTCTACGCTGTAAAGTTATATGGTAAATGAATAGAATTATACAATGGAAGAATGGCATAATTATTTTCCTAAAAATTCCCATTTGGTTTCTATTTGGACCATTACTGGGTTCTGAGCCAATGTCTTCATGGAATCGTTTAGCACAACCCCACCATTTGCCCCTGAGTTGTGCAGATCAGCTCTGAGCCTGCCAGTTTACAATTGACACGACATCTATCTTCCCCCAAAGCCCATTGCTTCTCACTTGCCTCTGTTGAATTATATCTGGGTAAGCTCATTACAAGACTGAGTGGTTTGGAAATGTCCTTCAACTCCTCACAGCCTGCTCTAAACATTACTGCTATGAGTAACTGCACGCTATTTGCAATTTCCTTAACTCATGGTGCATCTCCTTTCGTGGTGCACAGCACTTGCAGGCAGGTTGGTGATCTCTCTTTAGCCAGACCCATCAAGCACCCTCTGTTCCCTCTGTAACCAGCCATGGACTGGTGAATGGACCTGCTGTCCTATGCCACAGCCACCTAGCGTCCTCTAAAGCTCTGGCAAGGGACTTTGTCCAAAGACACTGATCTGCTCCACTTATTTGCCCAAACACTGGAAGCCCTGATGGACCAGGTTCCCCGGGATGGATGATCCAGCTTGTGTCATGTAGAGGTGTAGGGAGAAACCTACTCCAGCACAGGAGCAAACCCAGCACTTAAGGAACACCAGCAGCAGCAGCTGATATAAGCAACAAGCACAGTAACGAGTGCCAGCTGCTGCAAAGGAATGCTGAGGCACAGGAATGCTGAGCACAGCAAGCACTGCAGACCAGTGAAAAATTCGTGTGCAAAATCCACAGGGCACTCTCTGGGGCATGGGTCTCTCTAAGTGCCACCCTGCATAAACAAAGCCAGTCATTCACAGGGGGAGATTTACTGGGGATAGATCCAAATAATCTTGACAAAAACCAGCCTCTGACAACGGATCGCTACAGTGTGATATGACAATAACTATGCATACAATTATGTATGTATGTAAAATTATAACAGTATGTCGATAAACATGATATGCATTTTAAGAATCATTTCATATTCTAGTATTGATTACTATTAGATTGTTTCTTATTAATTGAATCAGTAGTTATTGATTTATAAGATATTACTGTTAAGTACTTACATATTGCTTTTAAATTATTCATTTTAAAAAGTAATTTTAAAAATTTTCTGTCTGGAACTTCCATACTCTTTCATACCTAACTTTCACCCCTTACAGACATTGTCAAGGATCCAAATATCACATGAATTTTACAGGTGACAATGCAGAAAGAAAATCTACAACCAGACAGCTGCTTTTCAGATATGACCCAAGAGATTAATTTCTGTTGCTACCCTTCGAAATCCATGTGCTTCCAAAGGTCACGGATTTTTGAATTCAGGGCAAGCACAGGTACTACTGTGGTGGATATGATAAAACACCCTGCAAAGAGACATTTGGTCAGGAACATTACCCAGATCCTTACATATTTTACAATAAAACCATATTTGTTGGAAAAAAGCGGTGACTTGAAAGAAACTGATTTAACAGTGCAGTTCAAGTCAGATGATTATTTTCTCCTATATAATAATTTAGAGGCAAATTTTCCCCCTAACTAGAATTTTGCAAACTACATTTCAGATCTCCTATCCTAGAGTATAGCAATGCATATTGGCACAAGTAAATGCATAAAACTGAAAAACTGTACAGAAACTTTTCAAGCAAGATTTAAAATAGAACTCTGAATATATGAACAAGGAAATATCATTATCATAAAGAATCCTCTCAGATGCACAATCTCCTCTCTTGCAACATATTTTTACAAGAGAGAAGAGCTTTTGCTGGCAAAATGCTTTATGTAAGACTTCTCATTTCACTTCCTCTCGCTTTTATGAAAGACAGGAGATGATTTTGGAAGAACTTTTTTGTCAGTCCCAGCCCTGTGAAGAAGCAGTAGGTAAAGCCTTGCTTTGAAGATGATCAGTGCAAAGCTTTGCTTTGAACATGGTCAGTGCATGTCACAGAAGAGGCACAGCTGCTCTGGTTTTATGAGCAGAGAGCCAGCCTCACGCTTGCTTTTCTTTCTAGACACTGTACTGGGACACGTTGCTTAGCTATGCCCATACAAATGGCTGGTATGATACAGCTCTTATAAAACCTCAAAACAACCAAGAATAAAACCTTAAAGTCTGTCAGCAGAGGTATTCCCAGTAGATGGAAAATTGCCCTCAATTGTGGATCCAGGACTGATGACCTATACTCAAGAAAGACAAATCTTAAAAGGCATGCCTGACAGATGAAAGGCATGAGGGGTTGTTTTAAGAGAAACTGTGAGAAAGTATTTGCAGTTGGGTTCCAAGCAATTCTCCTCTAAAAGGAAAAAAAGGTATTCTGTCATTTATCCTACACACACAATGGCAGATATCTCAGTTAATATCAGGGAAGGAAACAAAATATTATGCATGAGAACAAATGACTCTTAATGAACTGTGAACAAAAACGCATTTGTAATAAGAGTAAGATACCTACACTATTGATGCAATCATGTTCTGAAAACAGATTCTTCTAAGAGCAGGATCAAAAACCTCAAACAATTTAAAAATTTGCCTTAGTAAGTTCATGCTTGCAATGCATCTGGACTAATCAGGCCACCCAGGGCCTGCTCACAAAGTTCCAATCTCATTTTGGGTATGACCATAAGCACATTTCATGGATGTTTCTCTGTCTGTAAATTACTTTGAAGCTGAAAATGAAATAATTTAAGCTCACAAGAATGGACTTTGTGAAGCGGGAAATGAAAGAGCCAAGCTAAAGAAAACTCTCAGAAAATGGAGTCTTCCATTTGCATTTTAAAATATGTTTAACTATCTTTATATTTAAAGTTTTATTCTATTTATAGAACCTGCATCAAAATTCATATTAAAACTGCATCTTGAACAATATCTAGAGATAATTTGCTATTCCTATCCAGCCTCATCCTTGCTCTTAAGTGACAGATTTCTATTCAGATCCACAACTAGATGCAGCAAGTAGTACCAGACCTTTCCCAGCAGACTCTCCCAAAGGCTATGTCTTTAATGAATGTTAATTGACTGACAAGGTATTGAAACACTCAAAGCCTATTGGAGAATACCCGTGGGAATGGTTCTTTCCCTAGGCAAGACAAAGAGTAAATATACAGTGACTAGAATGTACAGATAATCTGAAAATGCAAACACTAAGTAGCTCACCTGCACTCCTCTTAACCTGGTGTGTAACAAGGGCAGAAAGACAAAAGAGAGAAAACACAGACAATTTTAATTCTGACACTAAGAGCACTATGAAACCTTGACCTCAAAAGGAGTAATGGAACAAGCTTCTCTTGATATATAGAGGTGAGACGTTATCCAGCCTATAGTAAATAAGAGGTTCAATGAAAAGCACTCCAGGGTGTTTATACAGTCCAAGTACAGAAAGTACTGCTACAACTCAAGAACTATTATGCATGAGAACAAATGACTCTGACATAATTTGCATCTTAAATATCTAATGCTATATAACAGGTTTTTCCTGGAGCCTGACATCATGGCTGTTAAACCAAACAGGCTAATTCATTATGGCAGAAATAGTGCAGCATCCAAATGTGATGATGTTAGAAGCCAGCAAGTTACTATACTTAGGAACTCTTGATTTTTATGCATAATTCATGTGGAAGGAACAACAGATCTGAAGACACTGAACCAAATCTCAACTTACTGATGCAAAGCTAGAAAAGTTGGAAAAAAATTATTAATAGTTTGACCATGTAACCTGTTATACAGTTTTGCCATGGTCACTCACAGGCCATAAGCTTTGTAATGAGTTTAAAAGGCATTAGACCTTAAGTTTCTCAGATGTGTTCTGGCTCAGTTTTCCTGATCTGCCTGTAAATTTGCTTTACTTAGTTGTTCTAAATTAGCTTACTTCGTGTAATTTACCACGTGTCCATGTCTAATCTGTTTTACTTTCATTTATCTTTGTATTGTACAACCACAGCTTTATGTAGCTAGCAACAGTAGTAAGTTATTCTAAGCAGAATGTGACATTTATGCCTGTAATATAATGATGAAGTATAGCAAAATATACACCTCATAAGATAGTAGAACAATAACACATTTATTAAGAGCAATACATAGAAGACACAAGATACAGCAAAGCTGATGTAACACTTGAGCTGGAGAAAAATTAAGGAAGAGCAAAGGTGTAAAAGTGTGTTAGAGAGCAAACAGAAATTACCCCAAGCAGTTCCTAGAAGGAGGAAGACAAAATTATCCATGTGAAAATCATATTCCTCCTGGCAAAGGACATCAGGTGCTGACAACTCATCGTAGCACGACCAGGTTTTATCCACCAGGATAAAAACACAGACAGCAGGATCCAGAGGAGCAGGGAATGGGTATATGAAAAAGGATGTGAAAAAGAACAGCAGTCTCCACACCTCAGGAATGCTCAAGACTGTTGTGGTCGGGGTTCTTGTTGAGGTGAAGCAGGTAAAGAAGCAGGAAGGGCCTTTGCGAGGGTTTCACAGAGATGTTTATTTCAGCCACGCGTGAGCACAGTCCAGCATTCAGAGACAAAGACAAAGGCAATGGTCTGGGGCTTTGGGTTAGGTACATTGCATGAGCAGGGCAGGGAAAGAAGTATCAGAGACCAATTACCAGGGGACATGGGGGTGTCACAAGGATGGGATTAGGGAATGGGGGCCAACAAGAAAACAGGGTGGGAGTGACTGAAAGGCTGACAGAGAGAGGGCACGGGTTTGGAAGAAGACAGGGATTGTTCTGACTTGATAGAACAGGATTTGTTATCAAAAGGAGATAACTGAGAGGCCTCCTGTATCTTTCTAACTGAGAGTGCCTTTCAAGGTCTCCACACAAGACAGGTGTAGCAGGTTCACACAAAAAAAACCAGATAACCTCGAAAAGAAAGCCACTGTCAGCCTCTGAGGCTTTTTCCATATTTAAATGAAGCAAATAGACAAGAAATATGGCGAATGTTCTTAATTAGCTAAGCTGATTCCTTTGTTTTATGATTTAGGACACACTTGCAAGACTGGCTGCAGAAGTAAAAAGGCTCTGTAAGGTGTCAGTCTAGAAAGCAGTAAACGTTCCTTTTAAGAGAAAGAATCATTAAACTTTAGTTTCTTGTTCCTACTGTGGATAAAATAGCTGTTGGTTTCAAGACAAATCATATCAATAAACATTTGAACTGTTAAGTATGTGGGAACAGAGATGCTTACATCCATTGAAATTCCTTGGCAGAGAAACTGAAATAGCAAAGCATAGAAAGCAGCTTTCTTCAGTTCACCCTGCACAGTCCTGTTTTAATAGGAAAGTTGTCCTCACTTCCCTTGACCTCCTGAGGGTGTAGGATGTGGTGAAGGAAGGGCTTCCCCTCCAGATATTATGAGCTTGATGTGAAGAAGAAAAACAAAATTTACACCTATTTTTATCACAAGCAAAATGAAGGGGTCTTTTACAGAGGAAAAGCACTCTCCTGTTTATGCAATTCCCTATATATTCCATGCATCTATCTCACAAAGTCAACCAAATTGGACAGAAAAACAGGGTCATAGAATAACACAGATTGGGAGGGACTTCAGCCTCTGAAGGTCATCTTATACAACCCCTGATTAATGCAGGAACAGCAAAACAATCCCCATGGTATTTTCCAACCTGGTCTTTAGAACAGAAACGACACAGACAGACTGGAATGGATTCATTCTGCTGCTCATAAAACAACCTGCTTCTATGAGGTTTTGTTTTCTTCAGATACAAAATTAATTCAAACTCATTATGTAAGATTTGTATTCGCTGTTACCCTTTGAGCATGTTGCTTCTGCATAAATGTTATATTTAATCACTGTTCACCTCTCTACAGTTAAAATGGAGCATGGAGCAGAGATCAGCTTGAACAATTTTACTCTCCATTGTTCAACTCAAATAATCAATATGTGACTTTCTCAGAATTATGATTGTTTTCCAGCTTTTGAGAATAAAAGTAACTTCTGCAAACTGAAGAGAATTTATAAGAAAATGAAAATAGCTCCAATTGTTTCCAGTGAAAGAATACACAGTAGTTATTCCTGATAAATTACAATCCTGTGTATGGACAGTTTATTTTCTGAGACCCCCTGAGGTGAGCTATATTTTTTTAAAGAATATCATATCAAATAGAGAACAACTTAATTAGCAGCAGGATTTATATTCTAAGAATACACAGAATGTACCTGAGGCAACAAAGGAGACAAATTTAATCAGACTGTTCTCTGCATCCAAACCTTGGTATCTGCCTCACAAGAAAAACTGCAGTTCAGTGGGATACTAGACACATGAACAGGTCTAAAAGGGCATATTTTTAGGGGAGTTTCCTAAGAAAACAAAGCTTATGCAATTCCACTTTGTAGTCGTCCCATCTATGTTGATTCTGTTGGCCAACTTCAGACAGGCTCAAAAGGGGTGAATATCAAGAAGGTGATCACGTTACTCAAATTCACAGGAGTGTGAGCAGCCAAACCTGATCACAGCAGCCTACTTGGGAAGGGAAAGTGCAGAATTCAGCTTCCACACACACTCCATTTATCAACCACTGACAAGATGCTGATGTTTAAATCCTACTATCACCCTTTGAGATTTTTATAAGGACTTCCTAATTATTTCAGTATTTTACACTTCTCAAGATATTTTACAAACATTATATCCTGCATTCCAATTTTTGAGAGCCCTTTCTTAGCTGCTGTAAATCAGCTAATCCAGCAGTGGCATTCTAACACGCACCAACAGAGGAAGAATTCCCACAAAAAATAAATACTGCAGCTAAGGAGAAAAGAATTACCCAATGCATTAAATAGCCTACCTGATATAATTCTTCTTTCTATACAGGGGCATACTAAATGTTTTTATAATGAAGTAATAAGTCATCTAGATTTCATCCCCAAAAGCCCATGTATAGACAGAGTACTTATGGAGTAAAATGGAGTCATTCCCTGCATGTGAAATCACTGGAAGGGAACTGGTTTAGTGTCAGACATTGTTAAGCACAAAGATTAAGAATATTGCTGCATACCTCTGGTAAACATTGTGTAGTATTGACTAAATATATAGAAAGAGGGGACATATTTAGTCTTAAAACCAAAAAAACTCTTTAAAAGCATGACCAAGGGATTACCACAGAGGTTACAGCAGCTCTCAGGCTGCCCAAACCTGTACCCAATCAAAACAGACAACAGCCTGAACCAGAGGGCAGACCCAGCAAACAACACTCCAAAATTTGGTGCTATTAAAATAATTAGTGGTGCATTGAAAGAATAAGCCACAGACTCATAATAAAGAGACTTCCACACACTGGAGAGAGCTTGTTTTCCTCTATATAAGTGCATTAGCTTCACTAATATTCACCCCAGACTGCTGGCGTGAATCTCACAGGTGGCCAGAAGAAGAGCTAAAAAAAGCCTCGGCCACCCAGCAGAGTGGTGGCAACAGAGATAAACCAGAGAAGAGAGGGATGGCAGAGACAACAGTAGCTGTAGAACCACACACCATTTTGTGCTAGGTCAGCAATTGGGGCACAGTAGACAAACAAAGCATTTAAGCATAAACAGCTGCCAATTTTCTTTTTTATCCTGCCACTTTTTACTCACAACTTCCACCTATCTCCCCCCACCCTCCACCTCCCCTCTCCAGCACCTCTGTGCAATTTATTGCAATTAGCTTATTCTTCATTTTTCTCTTCCCTCTAAAGCCCTGTACTGCTCTCCACTCTCCTATACAATTGAAGAAGTCAGTATCACCAGACTCTTTTAATGCAATTTTCTTTAATTTAATCTTTTTATGCTTTTTCCTGGGTCCTTTTCATTGTAGAAACTCCTTTTCTCTTCTGTCCCTTTCCTTCTCCACAAAAATTACCTTCAGTTTAAGTTTATCTGGAGACAGTTTACCTCAACCTAAAGCTAGCCAAAGCTCTGGAAATTGTTGCCTGCCTCCGAAGGGGGGTGAAAAGAGATGCTTCCATCTGCACCACACAGCTCCTTTTCCAAACCAACTCCTCTGCAGCTCTGGTTGCTGCATCCAGAGGCGTTATCTCACATTTAATAGCCGTGAATGGGTTTCTTTTCTAGGGATTTGTCCAACTGATCTTCAAACTCAAGATTTCACATACAAAAATCTTTCAGGAAAAAAATTCTGCAACTAAACCAGGAGTTACAAATATTGTTCCCTTTGCTCTCTTTCAACCTGCACCTACATGATTTATTAGATGATGTTCAACTGCTGTCAGAAGAGAGTGGCAACTATTACCTCACCTGATAGTTTAGACCTTTGTCAAATCCATCTTCATTTATCTTTTGCCACAGGTCCTATCTGTGTATCCTATGTAGCCTTATGTGGAAACTATACAGTTTACATAGAAATTAAACAGTGTATTAGTTTTGGCGTCTCCAAATCCGATCATGTTTGAAAAGATGACTTAGATTCTTAAATTCATCTGAATTGAAGCATGCATGTAATGACTAAGAACTATGTAAAATTATGTGGGGGGGAAAAAAAAGACATCTGCTCTAGGCTGCACTACTGAAACTTTTTTTTAAACGTATGTTGGATTCAAATTAAGAAGTACAGTAACCAAACCAGAAATCTAAAATATTTTATGAACCTTCAGCATACAAAAGTTTGGTTAAACACAGAAGGTTTGATACACAGGACTGCCAAACCATTTTTTTTTTCCAAAGGACTACTCATTATACAGCATGTGAAATAGCTGGAGAGAGAAACAGCCTCTAGGAAAGACCAAGTCCTTCTGGTATGGCAAAACAAATACTTACTTCTGACAGTGAAAGCCAAGCTCTGCAATCCCCCCTCTCCTATTCCTTACACTGTTAATATAAACACAAGAAAATGAAAGTCTTAGATGCTCGTTCTGAATGTGGGTCTATATGGAGGCAATACCCCCACAAATGGTACAGGAGAGAAACAGATATCAATACTCTTACCTCTAGTAACTTCCAGGGAGAAGCGGGGTGGAAGCTTTTGTGGTGGGGAGCCCCAAACATAAAACCAACACCCAAACCTTGATTGAAATAATTCTGATTCTAACCTGCAAGAATGGACAACCTTGCAAGCAAACAGAATTGTTTTGAAGTTCTTCAACTAAACATAAGAGCCTATTTAAATATAATGCCTACAGATGCAGCCTGTTTCACTTGCAATTCCAAGTCTTCTTTAGAAGCACGGATATCACTCTTAAACTGATGGTAGCACAGACTCCCTGCATTCAGCCTGAACTGCACAGAAGAACTAAATAAAGTTCTGGGTCGCACATATTTGTTCTGTGTTAGAAGTCTTATTCCTTTTCATTCTTTCCCATGCATAGTTAGTGAACACAAACTCGTTCATCAGAGTGATTGCTGATATTATGTTACTGAATAAAGATTTTGCTCTACCAACTCTAGCCTTTAGAAAACATTATTAATGGTAAATTGACAGCTGAACTAAAGCTGGATAACACAAGGAACGGTGTTACCTGAACTCAAGTACAGGTTAGCACAAATCAAAGAATCCCCAAACTGGATGATACCTGGAGCTATTTTCCAGAGTGTCTTTTATATCCATGCTGAGTATATTCTGTTTTCAGCTGACATCCTAAAGTTGAAGGGAGGGGGAAAAAAGCCCTAAAAGCCATTTCAGGCTAGCTGGAGAAAACCTGTCAGTATCCCAGTTCCATTTCCCAGAGTACTTAGGAAAAAAGAGCCTCTTCTGCATGCTAAAACAATTAGGAGCTCATGCAGCTGAGCTGGATATGCATAGTTAAGGGACCGAGAGAACCCTAAGAAGGAAACAACAATTCATCCTCTGGAAGGATTTAACATTTTTCTATTGGTACAGCTGCACAGCACAAATCAAACGTGGGCTTCCCAACTACAGTTTTGATAGACAGAAAAACAACTACCTTGCTCAGACATCCATTACTGATTATAAGTAAAGTTTTCTGAGACTTATCCGTATGAAACAAAACAAAATTACCTTTAAAGCTACCCTGTGCCTCAGGGAAGGTTTTCCCATCATGGTAGCACCACATCCTAACCAGAGACTCGAGCTGTTGCTTTTGCATTAGGAAATAAGAGTGATGCAAGAGCGCACCCTCCCTGTCATCAGAGCAAATTGAATTTAGCAGACCGCATTTTCCTGATTAACAGCAACAAAATCTTGTAATACTCTGTAAGGAGATAAATTTTAAAAAATCCTCAGCTTGAGTCAATTTAAATTCTCTTTGCTAGTTGAGTAACATTCAGTTCCAAGACTCCACAGGGACTTTTACTTAAACATAAAATAATAATACTAAAAACCCCCAAACTCTCTGCAAAATGCACAGGAAGAAAAGCTTTTTTTATCCTGCAGATCCAATACTCACCTAGAAAGACACAAGGACAAACTAATTGTGAAGTAACTACCGACAGCAATCTGCTCAAACAATGCTGGAAAATTAATTCATGTTCACTGCAATCCTATTCATAAAACATCTTTAGAAAGATCCTGCTGAGCCTCTTTTTACCTCCTGCATCAAAAGGGTCTCTGAAATTTAAATGCATAATGAATGAGTAGTGCATTTTGCCTTGGTAATTTAAATAGGATTCATACTCAGAGCATTACAGTCCTCACAATCAGATGCCTCCCCACCTCTCCTCCCCCACGGTCCTCTCTCCTCTCAGGAGCTCACCAGAGCCAGAAAGCACAGGTTTTTATTCCTACAGAATATAAAGGCTGTAGGGAAAAGAGAAGGAAGCTGTGAGGTGGATGAACAGGTGGGTCATTTTGAGAAGTGCTTATAAACCTTTTCAAACCTTTTCTGTCCTTTAAAGTTTGCCTGCCCTGACTGTTTACAGCCTCAGACACTCCAGGCAGCATCCTGAATCTTGGGGTCTGCTCAGATATTTCCAAGTCTTCCAATTAAATAGCTATCTTAGCACTGTCCTGTAGAATGCTGCTGTACTCTTGGATGCTTCAGCATTTCCATAATGTTTGATGAAGACACACATGGATAACCCATCTGGCTGCTCTGAGCCCACTGGAGGTACAGACATTGTGGTTAAGAACTGCTAAAAATTCTGCTTCATAAAGCTGTAAGACCATGCTGTAATCTAAGGGGACATTGTTGACAGATTTTTCTTTAAGATTTTTTTTTAAGCATCAAATTTAGAACAGCGGGGAATGTACAGAGGGGGGGGAAAAAACCCTCAATCATATCCTGCATAAATCTGAGAATGTTGAAGACTAAGTAACAAGTCAGCCTAACAGAGTTATTGTCCCCTTTGGGGCAGTATGTTAGGACTATAGATTCCAAGTAAAAGCAAATACACTAAAACAGTGGAGATGAAAATTCTTCCATGTCACTGAGACCAGACTGTACCAGTAGGTGGGAGTGACAGCAACATTTATTCCATTTAGACACAGCAGTCCTGGGGTAGATCTCTTCCTCCCCGTGGGAGGACTTTTCTCACTGATGAAGAATTAGCCATTTTCAAGCCATTGCAGACAGACAGGTGCCACACAATGAGAATTTATATAGTTTTCATGCCTACAGGATTACATTCCTCAAAATATCAGATGCCCCCCCACCTGTCCTGTCCTTTATTTTTGATTTTGGGCCTATCTGTGCCAGTAGGCCAATGATCAGGATGGGAAGCAAGAGCCGTAAGGGACCAAGCTAGAATGCCAGGCTAGGTCAAATTGTGTCATGAAATTCACATCCAATTTTATTCACTAAAGTGGTCAGGATTATTGGAGCTGTCTAAAATGTTGCATTCCTTTCTATTCCAGATACCACAAAAGCATCTAACAGGAAACCCAGAATAAAACCACATGTGTTTCTCCACCAAAATTGAGAAAGGAAGGCTGACTACCTCAGTCATACCACAATCCCTAGACAGATTACATCCAGTCTGATCTTCTACTTGCCACCCAGAGATCTGAAGTGATAGCCAGCTAGCACATTCAGCATCCCCAGGAGGTAAGTCACTCCTACACCAAAGCCAAAGATCAAAAGTTTGTCAATACAAGAACAGTGCAAACGGGTGCAAAAAGCTGGGTGATGGTATCTGTCATTCCTAGTACTTCACAGCATTTTGACACGGCATCATAAAAGCTAGCTTGTGCTTTGATGAACCTCAAACTGAAGTAGATTCTCAGGTGTCAGAAAATTTTTTAAACCTGTGTCTGTAGTTGCTGCCATGACTGAATAAAGAAACAAGAGGATTGTGCTTATTTTCTTTTTTGTCTGTTTCTTTTTTCCTCCCTGAAATAGGGAAAGCCACATGTAATTTAACCAGTAAAACTCTGGACTTGCAATAAAAGGAAACCACTAATGCTAATGGAAACATTTCATCTGTTTAGCTCACTTAACTCTGTGAGACAAGCTGGTGAATTTAATCATACTGTTAACAAACATGCCCAGGTGTCTCTCCTCTTCATAATTTCTAACCCATCAGCTTTCACTGTTTGGAAGTAGCTATAAATTCTCATTTTCCAGCCCTGTGCTTTATATTTAATCCCATATCTATTTACTAAGTACTACAAAACTCCACCACTGTGTACAGGCCACGTTTCTCATATTTGTCACATTAAGACACTCAGCCCATGCGTGGCAGCTCTTGTGCCACAATCATTAGGAAACAGATAAAACAATCTGTTTCCAAAGTTAATCTTCAACTAACTGCACCACTTTGGCCCAAAAATTTGCATTTAGCGCCATCTATTGATGCTATTCGGGTTCAGAGCATCCTGGCTCAGTCACCGCCTAGCACTGAACCACACCACAGGCTTTACCGAACAATTTAAATGTACAGATACTAACAGCAGCAATACTGGATTAGGAAATAAAAATATTTGATAAATTAGTGTTAAAATTTGCCTCTGTTTCTAATTATCCCTACTCTGTTATGTGACAGAAATAAAAATGAAATACTGGTATGAGTTTTCCAGATTAGACTCTTGGCATGTCTTGGCCTTATTAGTATCTTAGGCATCCTGGAGCTGTGCTCAGTACATCATACTACTAGTAGTAGCAATAAAAATAGTAGAGAGTGATTTAGTCCTATTAATAGATCTGTAGCTTGGCATGTGAAAATTCTTATTCTGCTGGAATGGCTATTTTACATTTCAAGTTAAGATCATTAAGGTCTTTGATTCTGCTTCCTTTTTCTTGGCGGAAATTTTCTTTTCTACATATCCACTCTTGATAAACATTGTTCACTGTCAGACTTCTACGATGCATTGTAAGGCACAACTCTGATCTAGACAGACACAACCTTTAGTTATTTAAGTACAAATTAGGCTAATAGCAGCTTCCAAATCTTACCCCTGAAAAAGCCTTTTCATGATGCTTTCAGCTCCATCAGTACTGTTTTACAATTTTTCAGGGAGTGCAAGTAATCTACCTACTCCTGAATTGCAGAATAAAGACAAACAAGCAAATTTTAATTATCAAGAGTTTCCATGATGAATCTGTGCAACTCACTGGAAAAAAAAGGTGAAGGACTTGGCAATTTGGAGTATTTTGTCTATGTCCTACACGAACCACTACTCCCACATACCTTCATTGTGTTACCATTACAAATGCAAGTTGACTGAACTCAGAAGAGAAAAAACTGTTACCAATAGTAATCATCATCGTACAGAGAAGATACAAAAAATTGCATTTCTTGATGAGTAATTTATGATTAGAGACTATTCATTTCCAGGGATTATCAACTTCAGAAATCACTAGGTTTTTACCTATTTCAGTCTATTGATCTATTTTCTCAAATGAAGGAGAAAGCAAAAAACCAAATAATACTTACCTGACTTATGTCCCTGTTAAAAACTTCATAAACCCAGCAGATAAAGCAAATTTTTTTTAAAAAAAGTTCTCTTTTTTTGTGGTATCGTAGAAAAATTTAACGAGGAAAAGCCCTACAGAGGTGAAGTGGTCCAGCAGGACTGACTGAAATTAGAATGGGTTACCTGGGGCCTTGTCCAACCATGGTTTTTACACCTTCAAAGGATGGAAAAGTTACTACCAGATTAGTGCACTTCTATCCCAGTGCTTAACCACTCATAATTCCTAACACTCACACCCACACAGCACATTTCCCATAATCTTCCATTCTCTGATGATTCCTTTTTAACAGAGGAATGGGAGGAAAACAGCAAATCATTTTGTTCAACCACTGTATCAGGAACATGTCAGAAAACTCTTGCACAGATCTGCTCTGTTACCCCCTAATCTGAGGGGCAAACACATTGGCTGGGCTGCCTTGCCTCACTCCAGGGCCCCTGTGAGGACAGAACAAATCCTGCACTTGCAGCTGGGAACCTCAACACTGCTCTGCTCATCTACAGCAGACAGCCTACACATGTATCAATGACTGATGGAATTATCTTCTTTTCTGTTCCTAAGTCTCGTAAGAAATTTCCTCAAGAGAACAGGCATGATTTGTTTATCTCGCCCACAATTACGCAGTAAGTGATACCCAAATGACTCTTACGACCTGGGCATGCAAGCCTTAACAAGGGTGAGATTGCACCTACTCATTTTGGCTCCTGAAATTAGCCAGATGTGTCCAGCGGCAGTGTTGAAAGAGTGGATGTAGCCCATCCGAAGATTCAGCTTTTCTTCTCTGGAAAGGAGGAGCATGAAGTAAGGAATTTTCTTAAAAATATTTTCTCAACAGGACATCCATTGAGGATCAGTGCCAAAGTTTTCACTAATAATAAGTGACAACTTTAGCACAGAGGTTATGGACTCCCAGTTTAAACATTGCTTTCATTCTCTCACACAGAAAACACTGTAATACAAGCTCCTAAATCCTGTTTGGTTTAGGTCTGAATATAAGTCAGTGAAGCATTCATCTGGAAGCCATGTTTCAGCAAATCCATAAATCTACCTACTGTTCAACTCTCCTAAGTTACTGAAGCAGGAGGCAGCTTCCTAAGAATTCACATCAGAAGAACATCTCACATTTTGGTGGATAAGGGGGAAAATAGCTGGTGTTGGATGAGATGCCCTTTGTCTTTCCTGACCTCACACACAGGCATGCACATCATCAGTATGCACTGCACATGGGCCACTCGTAATTTCTTTTTCTACTCAGGCAACAATCTGTCAATAGAAAAGGATTATGAAAAAAGCAAATGCTTGGAGAATCCTTAATTAATTTGAAACCAAAAGGCTACTGTGGCATAGGCAGCTCTAAGCCAAAACTTTTGCAGTAACACAACACTGAGAACTGCAAGCAGAGCTTTAGACAGGCACTATCAGTTAAGGTACTGAGACAGGCTCTGGTATTTTTCTTCACACATTTTCCTGATATCCAAGATGATTCTTTTCAGGCCTCTCTTCTAAGGCTACCTCCCAAAGCCTCCTTTTTTTGGCACATCTGCTTTCCACAATGCTCCAAGCCCCAGTTGAAACAGTGTAAGTGCACAAGAGCAGCCACCTAATCCATGGCTCTGTCACGTCTTACAATTGAAAAATTCAGGTAATAACTTTGGTTTAGTCCAGATATTATTAAATTTATAACCAGACTATACTGGCAGCAGTCAGCAAGCAGGCAGCTTCTGTCCTTGAGAGCACAGAAGTTGACACATTTACTTCCCCACACATATACACAGAGTGATCAGTTGCCTGTTAGCACACAATTTAGGCTTTTCTTATTACCCACAAATGATGAAGAGCTCACATAGCTTGAAGGTGTGCTGTATTCCAATGCTACTCTGGCTATTGCTATGCCCATTCTGAAGAGGCCATTCCCATGGAAAGAAACAGTGCTGAACCAGGAGAACAGTACCAGCAGTCACGTTTCTCTCTTCTTACCCTGCCTCAGCACACAGGGATGATGGAGTTACAGGGAAAGTCCAATGCACCACCAGCATTGACAACTCCTGTAAACAGGAATAGATCACAACTGAGTTCTATGATGGACTCTCTGGGTACCACCCCTCCATTCAATTTGCAGCCTCTTCCTTCCACTTCTTAAGTCCACGACTAGTTTTGCCTATGAACAGTGTACAAAACAGTCACTAGGGCTGGGATCAAGGGGTATCTCAGACTTTTTACAGAGAAAAAAGATTCATGGGAGAATCCTAATGCATTAAACGCAGACTACTAACAAGGATAGATAGTTGAGGAGAATCTGTAGGAGGAATAAAGCAAAATCATCATCTGGGACAGAAAGAGGGAAAAGGTGGAGTATAGGACAATAGAAGTTACAAAACCAATGCTGCTGCACTTAATCATTGTGTCTGCAGAGATTATATATCCCTCTGTCAGCCACGTCCCACTGGCTAACTGACTTGACAGAAAAAAATAATTGTTATTATCCCAGCTACCACTGAGTGGTTATTATTTTCTCTTCCCACTACTTCTCTCCACTGCTTTTCTCCAGCAGATACTCATTAAGATTGACCAAGTATCACAGACCTCTCTGATTGTCAATCCCTAGCCCTGCATTGCTGTCTATTAAAAACACTTCAGTTATATATATACACACATACATATATGTATACACTAGTTCTTCCAAAGACTCATTTTTAAAAATTTTTTATTAGAGTCAGTTGCTGACACTTCAGAGTCCTTTCAGAGGGTCAGTAGAACTCAAAAAAAGAAGACAAGATACATCCAATCTTTGACGAGGCTGAAACCTAGATGAAGATTTCTAAAGGAATTTAAAACTACAGGGAGGGACTAGGGAAAAAAAGTGAATTAAAAGTTAAGGCACCCCAAGGAATCAGTTACTTGATTTCCTTTTGAGAATACCGTGGGCACTACCTCCAGCTCCTCTGCTTTCTCACTATTGAGACTACTACAAAAGCGACATCCACGCTCATCACCCCCTTTAGAAAAACATCATTTGAGAGCACCCATCCACCTTCCAAACTCATTCTGAAGGTGCTCAGCATGAACAATTTAAAGCAGATGTTCAAAGTGTACATCAAAGAATTGTACAAGGTTGAGTGTCACTTCATCCATTAAGTTCCCCATAAAAAAAGTACAGAAGAGTGACTGGTCTCCAAAGTTTATTAAAAATCAAAGAATAGAAAACTTTACATAAAAATATGTCAATTTTAGCTTCCACATAGTTGTCCACACAAAAAATTTAAACATTTTTTTAAACCTGTAGCACATAACCACAGTGATAGCCAGGCCAATTCATTTGGTTCACCATGACTGAAGTGTTACATGATACCACTTTTCAAATGAGTTTTGCTTTAAAATGGACGCTAGTATAAGACACCAATTAAAGCCTCTGAAGGCTCTTTGATGTAGTTATGCTCAATATTGCTAGTGTGTGAAGACTAAGCAGTACAGGCTCATGTAACAGCCCTTAGATATTATTTATGAATCAGCTCACAATTTTTAGAACTTTTTTATTGTGATGAGTCTGGAGCATTAAGACAAACTTTCTGCAAACAGATATGCACTACTCTAGTTTGGAATGTTGCCCTCTCTCCCCTCAAGGACCTGTTTGTGTTTGACAGATTCAGTAATAACATGAACTACTTCTGCTTCAAAGGCATACAGCATATTAAAAAGCTTCATGCTTGACACGTCATTTCAATATTCAAATACCAGTTTTAAAATCTTCTATATCTGTACACAGTATAGACGTCCTGTTAACAGGCTTCTTCAGCTTTCTCTGCTAGTGGACTTACATAACTTACCTGTAGTTTTCTGTATAGCTTAAGAACTCTCACTTTAAAAAAGGGAAGTCAGAGGGCATGAGATGTGACCTACTCCCAGGACAACTGTGGTGCTTTAAAAACTCAGGGTTAGGCAGGATGTACATTTTTCAAAAAGTTAAAGACAGTGTTTGTCATGGCAATACACACTTGCATAGTATACCTGTATGCATCTGTAAATTAAGTGCCAGCCACTCATACTGTGTACAACACTGGGCTGTGCTCTCCTGCAACACATTAAAAGATACTTCTTGTAATGCTTAGAGCAGCTGAAGTACTTTTTATATATTTGCTCTTAACAGAACTAATGCATACTACTATACAGATTCCTTAATGGAATCAACATATTTCCTTTCTCCACATTCCTTAAGCCGGGTACCTCTGTTTAATAGTGTTGTTTCAACCCAAACATTAACAGGTTACATTACTAAAATGCATCAAAGCATGTAGTTCACAGCTTTTTAATCTCATATCAGGACTTGAAGCAACCTTTTTCCCATTCTTCTCAAAAGTTTTACTTCTGGTACTACAAATGTTCGATTTGTTGTCTAGTTAAAGAAAATTGAAACTCATTGGTCAGAGCAAGACAACTGATAGAGGCCAGACAATGAGCTAAAAAACACAGGGTCAAAATGCTTTGGAGCTTAGTAAATTCTTAAAACTGTAAGCCAAATCGCACTTTCATTGTGAATCAAGAAGCCTCAAATATTACCAAATGTCATGTTTATAACACTGCTCAGACAACCTGCCAAAACTATGACCCCCAACTTAGATAATGCAACCTGGGAAAGGATCTGTAAATTAAAAACCTCTTCCCCTTAAATATAACTTATGTGATAATATGAAATTAAATTAAAAATTCCAAGTTATTGCACAAATCATACTTCCAATATTTACAGAGAAAAAAAATTGAGCTTTGGAAAAAAAAAAACCAGGAGAGCAGCAAATTTACTTTTATGAATTCCCAACTTAATTTGCTGCAAAGAAAGAAAAAAAAATAATTCCAAGGGGCTGAAGTTTCCTTCACTTCTAAAATAAAAGAAAAGGAACAGATATAGCCACAGCAAAAAAGCTACAGCATTGGTAAATGTCCTTGCAGTTCTATTGTCAGAGCTGCTTCGGCACTGAATGAACCATTGTGGGAAGGCAGAAAACAAACTTCCACATTGAATAAGGCTTCACAGATAAGCACAACTACTTCTTGAAGATGGACTGAACCACCACACAAAGAAACATGCAAAGAAGTCAGCTGCAGATATTTGGCAACACCAATAAAACGATGTGCTGGACGCTGGTCTCCATCCCTCAAGTCGAGTGGCACTCACTCAGTTTGTCTGAACAGGGAAGGTCATTTTGGCATCTGCCATTATCTGCTCAGACTAATAGGCAAGCTGTCTCTGTGTTTTTTCCTTCTCCATATATTACGATTGTACTGGTGGTGTCCCCGGTTACCAACTGGTTGCCTCATGCCTCCACTGCTGACGGGGCTGTAGCCGTTGCCTTGGTTATGAGTTCCCTTCATGGAAAACTTCATTCCACTGTGCTGCTAAAAAAAGAAATAAAATAAGATAACCATTCATTTAGGCATAAAAACAGCAAGCAAAACATATATTACCACTTGTATTTCCTCAACATATAAGTCACTTCTACAAAACACTGCTTGAAGCAACTGGTCTTTTCATGCTTTTTTATTTGTAGCTGTGCAAGTCCCAAGGCACTAACAGCTTACTAAGCGTTTTCTGAAGAAAATGTCCTGTAAATGAAATGGTGTAGATTTCAAAGCATCCTTAAAACCCTTGGATCTCAGTAGGAAACTGTACAATTCCCTTATAAAACCAGAGAACTTCCACATTAAATACTAATTGTGACAGATGTGTCTATTCTGGAGTATCTCAGCAAGAGCATGACCAAGTGAAACACTTAAGTCTTTCAGAAACGTCATGGAGAAATATAAGGGCATGATCATATGAGCTGATGCATGGGGAATACAAGTCTGCTTTTCCCATAATCTCAAATCAGCGACAGGCAAACCAAGTATGGCTTGTGAGGAGCTTGTAAATCCTACTGGTCTGATCATCAGGTTATACAGCTCCTAGACTGAACCTCATATGCAGTACAAAGCAAAACAATTATGTGATCAGAAATATAGCATAACACTTTCTTTGGGGGATCTCCGATAACTTGAAACAAAAACTGCCCAGAAGGTTTAGAAGCAGCCTGGGTAAACCTACCCCACCATACGGTACTACAGGCATCTCTATCACTTAACAGTATACAGTTAATTGGTTTAATGTGTATGTACTTAAATGAGGTACAAGAGTTTCAGAAGATGAAACTGAAAGACTTCCTAAATGCTGGTAACATCAATGCAAGCAACCTTTCCTGATGTCTGACAGCAATAACTCAACAGACAACTGACTGCCTGTAACAACTGCAAGTATTTTCATATCTTGCATTTCCAAACAAGCGTGAAGTAGAAAGAAACGAGAACACCAAGCCACTATTACAATTGTGTGCACAAAACAAGAACAGTTATTGAAAGCATAATTCCATAAGCAACATTTCACTGTCAAACTGTAACTAGAAGACATACTGAGCATCCAGAAAGACAAACTGGTAAAGACAAGTGTTGAGGAACAACCAGTTAACTGCAGGGTGGCAAAAAAACTTTAAAATTATTTTTGATTTGTATAGTCCTACAGCAACCTAATCCATCTTCAACACATAACTTGGGAACTCTCAAGACAGATACACCAAGTGCTATTTTCAGACTACCAGTGGCAAAATAATTCAAGGACAAAGAGAAAAGGAAATGCAAGCTGAGGATTTTTCATTCTTAGGAGACACTACTTCCCAAACATAATTTATTGATGTATGTTTCATAAATAGCTTCTAGTAGATGTTTTAGCCAAGTAAACAATATGAAACTAAAAAAAATTACAATGTTTTATATTTTTGGCAAGTGGTCCTTCAAGGAAACACACCATGTCACAGTCTTGTGCAAAGTTTTCTAGTTCAGTAATATATATATCTGATTCAATTATATATAAAGGTTTACTTGAAATTACATCAAAATACTAAAAATTACCCTATAATAGTAAAACACTAAAAGTAGCCAGTCATCACAGCAACCCTCAACTATGCACTGAGGAAAGACAGAGGAAAATTTTAGTATTGTTACTGAACAACCAGAACAAAACTGATCAAGGAGCATACAAACTTCCAGGAAGCCAATCCATCCACTTCAGTTGAAAATGTAAAAAATCTGGGAATTTCTTCCTCAATATGAATGAGGTTTCACCAGAAAAAAAAACTAAAAAAACAACAACAACAAAAAAACCTACTGAGAGCAGGACAGCAGATGATCCCAAGATCAGACAAGCAACAAACAGCACAGCAAGTATGACAAGTGCATCTACCTGTATCCCTAAAAGATGTCACACCCCTTGTTAGCTCAAAAGATAAACAAGCTTTCCAAGAATGATTAATAACCTAGCCAGAACGTGAACTCGAGCTTGTGATGAAGCATTCTGCATTGTTTTTAGGCCATCGAGATAAACACTGTCAATCTATCGGAGCAGGATCTGAATCCATCAGTCTTATGACTCATCAGCTGAGAGAGGTTCTTAAGGAAGTTGACTCAGGCATCACTTCAGTCAGAGATTATACCTTTATATTTATTTACCAGTTCTCAACCACATTTTGTTCACTAGTTTGCTCATTTTTTTGCAACCATCACCTTTTAGCATCCTGCATCCTGTGCTATGGCATCTCACAGCTTAAATGAACATCACATTTAATTTGAGCCTACTATGGGATGATCTACCAGTTCTTGGAGTAAATAATTTCTTGTCATTCTGTTCTCTAACTTTTTCATATACTGCTGATGGTGACAGACCTAGATCATGTACCTCGTCTTGTCGAGGTTAAACAATCATTCTTTCTTCACACACAAGCAATTCCATATGTTTGATCACTATAAACATCTTTCCTTATTCTGCTTCCATTTGTGTTTTGACTTTCCTCTGATGATGAAGAAAATGGAAAAATGACACTCATTATTGGTGTTCTGCAAGAACACCACAATGTCATCTTTACAAGAAACTGTCTGCTCAGGGCCTACCACTCTCCACAAAATCTAAATTATTTCTCTCCCTCCTGGTGCATCACCTTGAAAGGTCCTCCTGCATCTTTTCTCAGGTAGTCCTTAAGGTATTTCACACGACCAGCAAACTTCACCAGGCTTCACCCACTGCCTTTTAGACATTAGGCAGCACAAACTCCTGCAGGGCTTTGCTGGTGAACTCCATCTTCTACAAAAACTGAATTTTTTATACCTCATTTTCCAATTAGTTAATTGTTTAAAAGGGGACACAAATCATTCACTTAGCTTCTTTCAGAACCTTTGATAAATGAAATTTACGTCATGTTTTTGGAAATCTCAAGAGGCTGTATCAAACATATTTCTCCTGTGCACAAACTTCTAGACTTTCCCATGCTCAGGACTCACACTATCACAGATGACATCCGTAAGCAGATGATGTCTAGAGAGATCAGATAATCCAACAAGAAAGCCCTTCATCTGCGATACGACAAGAGACATCTTCAATTTAGAAGTTTCAACTTCTTTGATCTATTTCTCTAGATAGAACAATCTCTCACATCTTAAGGTTATTGATTCAAAAAATGAATGATAGAACTGGTTTGATTTTTAGCTGTGTTGAATAATCTGCTAGATGTGGAAGGTAAACTAAAAAATTCGTATTTAATACAAGGCTGGAGTTGGGGATAAGATGAAATTCAGCATCACATACCAGGTTTAAAAGGTTTCCAGGAAAAAACAACAACAGAAAAACAAACAAACAAACCTCTTAGAACTTTAAAAAAAAAAAAAAGAGGAAAAAAGAAAAATAAAAAGCCCCAGAAAAAAACTCAAGAAAACAAATCTGCTTGCAATAGAAATACCAAGTAATTATTTGCTAAGGAAACCAAATTTCTATTCTTAAATACTGGCAAATTTACTGTACAAAACTGCTGACATTTAAAGAGTGCCATTATTCAAAAAGCAAATTTATAGTCAAAAATCAATCCCCTACAATTTGAAATAACACAAGTAACATAACAGAGCTGAAGTCTAAACATAAACAGGCTTCTGAATTGTTTTGGTCTTGTGTTAGTTTTGTTTTTTTTCTTTTATCTGATAGCATTTATAAAGTAAGAAAAAAAAAGGCAGAAAAATGTTGGTAATAAAGTATCTGTGCTCAACTTAAAAAGAGATTATACAGACTGTGCTCCAAAATGATTGCTAAGTACTTACAGAGGTAAAGGAAAAGCTTAGAAAAGGCATAAGGCGGTTTTGAAAGATCACATATTTAGTACTTTGTTGTTAAGAGAACAGGATTAGAGGCTGTGACAATCTAGTCTGCAGTTGATCAGACTTGTAATCAAACATATCTCAAAACCATTTCATGTGAAATACCAGAGTAGTATTCGGTGCTAACTTAATGTACCATTGACATTTTAAGTATCCCTTAAATAACCTATCATGAATTCTCAAAATATTTCACAAAATTTGCAATTATTCCCAAATTCTCTATTTTAGGCTTGTAGCACTTGCTGACTGAGAATAACAACATCTGTAAATACACTAACAAATGTAACTACTTCTTCTTTATGAAATAGATTCATTGTTTTGCAGAGAAATAATGGACAATGGCCTAACTAAAATTTTACACACAACTGCATAAGCAATAAGCCAATTATTAGGCAACCCAGCCTCATTACTTTAGATCAGTAACAGCATTCTGCAAGATACTTGCACATGCTACCTAGGTGTACTCTTAACCTGGTAAGATTTCTATGTGGTTTAGAATTCTAAGCTGAAGTAGAGACAAACCAAAATAAATTATTCCAAAAGTTGTTTAGTATTGGCAATCTAGGGAAATAAGGCTCAAAGCACAGCAAACAAAGACACTTTCAGCTAGAACTGATAAAATCTTGAGTCCTGAATAGATTTTATAAAATGAGCCCAAACTCTTTTCTGCTGTTGTTAAAAGAGGAAATTTATGGAGCGCACCATAAGAACAGCAAAGAAAAGAAAAACCAACATGGGGACTAAAGAGAACGCAAAAGCAAGAAAAATTTTAGATGTTTCTTACCTTCCAGCACAAGAGAACTTGGAAAAATAAAAGCTGCAACAGAGCAGATTATTTCAATATTTCATATCTTATTTCACTTCATTACAGGCTACTGGCAGAGCCACCACACAAAGGTCAAGGTTCTCTTCACCTTTCACAACAGGTTAGGCAATACTAGTATGAGCAGCTCCAAGATAAATTAGTATTTTTTTATAGAGAGTAGAAGGCCTAGCACCAAAATGAGGGACTGAGAGTAGACAGTACTGTCAGCATCACAGCAAATACTGAACTACATTATGGTAAAGAAAGTAGAATGACACAATAAATACCCTTTTTGATCTTGTCAGTATCCAAGTTTCAAAACTGAGGGGCAAGAGTCAAAGCAATGCTACCAGAAGACAGAACTCATACTGCAACTTTGCTGCTGTTGTGACATGGGCCATGAAGTGTATCTACATACTTGTCACTACACAGAACAAGAGATAATAGCTTTTTTAGCACAAAGCTGACAGTTTCAGACCTTAAAGAGAAATCTTACCTCACTGAGAATTCTCACTTTTGGTTTAGAACAGAAAAACTATTACTACAGTAAGAAAAACCCTTTCCAAATGACGATGTGATACCAATACAGCACATGTGGAAAAAGTCTGCAGAGGAAATGCATATGTGATTATTCAAATCAATCTCAGTTTGTGAGCAAAAATCTGATTACAATGACACTGGAAGATAAAGGACTACTAGGCAAACAGATTGAAGGTATGATTTCTACATTTCTGTAAGTCTTTTATTTACAGTGAGTTTATGTTTCTAAGAAACTACTATTTAAACGTTGTCTTTCCTGCAACTCATAAAGCACTCAGGAAGCAACTACCCACATGGCCAGAGGATCTCATACAGTCCTATAAACATCTAGACTGGATATTTATATGGAGACCTCTGGAGACCACTCAATCCAGCATTCTGTTGTAAGCAGTCAGATTAGGTCATCCAGGTTCTGCTGAGGCAAAGTCAGTTTCCACATACGGAAGGATAGCACCACTGTCTGTATAAGTATAGGGCAACCTAGATGAAAAATCTCTAGTATTGTTTTCAGCTGAACAACCTCTGAAACTCAGATCCAGATTTTCTTTCTCTTCATTCCATAGGAAAGGAAATAAAATAATCTCCTAAGTTTTGCATATGTTAAAAACCAAACAATGTTCTGTCACACACAGAAGATGGGAATCTGACATTTAGAATCAAAACTGTTTCCGAACTAGACAACCATAGCTTACTTCCTATGAAAACACATGGACACAAATTATTCCACTCTAAATGAGAGTATTCTTAATAAAAAAAAATAATAAAAAATAATAAAAAAAAAATTTAAAAGTCATTCGGTTGAGTAAAGAAGCCTTCAGTACCTAAACAGCTTAAAAATACCTTTGAACAAATGAGGTCATTCCTAAATTGAAGTTGACATACTGAAAACACTGAAGTATCTCAATATACAAAGAGAATTCAGCATAATTCTGCAATGACATGAATTAAAATGTGTCTTTGCAAACTTACCCTTCATCCAAGTGAGCTATACTTAACTCTTTGCACTCATCTAAAATTTTGACACAAGTCGCTGACTAATTATATTTGCAACACTGTTAACCTTCCAGCAACCATCTCAGAGATACTAGCAGTATCAGCAGTACTAGTGAGACAAAGTGACACCATTAACAATTGTTCTGGATAAAAGCAAACTCTGAAACAAAGTATGCTAGCCACAGAAGTGCCTGTAACACAACATAAAAAAGCAGTTTTTAAGTTTAAATGTTCTGCCTTATTTGGCCAAATTCAAAAGAATCTGAAGAAAAAGGAATCTACTCCTGCAAGTCCTTTTACAAGTTTTGGCTGTGGTATTTCAACACTGACATTAAGGTTTCATTTCCTAGTTGTCTCCATAGCAACGAACATATTCCCAATCAGACACCATTCCTCTTTACTGCAGACTTTCTCAGACACACTAGAAGCCAGCCAGTGCAGCAGAGGAACTGGTGCTTACTGGCTTTAGATACTTTGGAATCAAAACATAACCCTTTGAGGGAAAAAAGAAAGCATCTCAAAATTTAAAGAGTTCTTCTGACCTAAGAAAAAGGAAGCTTCTTCTGTCTTCATTTTGGTAACCTAGCAAACAATCATCCAGCATGAATTGAATTTATCTCAAAGTAGCAACAGAGAATGTAGTCCCCTCCTCTCTTTGGGAAGTTACCAAGCAATTTCTGCCCCCTCTACTCTTCTGGACATACATATCAATATCTGTTTTTCCGCTTATTTCCAATGGGCAGCACTGCTTCATAAACTGTTCTGCTCCCCCAAGTAAAATTTCAAACTGCTGTCAGCAGAGTAAAAGAATGATTACCTCGGAAAAATTATGGATGATGATCCTGAAAAGCACAGAGACCTGTGCCAGGAGCTTAATCAGCCCCTGAACTATCTGGAAATTCTCCAATTAATTATGCAGTGCATAAATAGAATTGGTAATCACACCAAATATGTTTCAAAAATGAAAATATCAGGAAGCTCTAACAGCAGCAAATTTGCCTCGAAGGCAGTAATTTGTTCAAAATACAGTTAAGTGCTCTTGGCACCTCCTGCTTTTGAGAGTTGTACTTGACACCTAGGTACAGGTTTCCAAGCTGAACTGAGTGGAAAAAGTTGTCAGGGAGAAAGCTAAAGACATCATGCAGACAAGTGAGTCCCTTTCAAAATTTTTGTAATATGAAAGAAGACTTGCTTTTAAGAAAGTCTTCCACATGTTCAAATCTATCAGGGCAGGAGTCCTCTAAGATGGTAGAACGTGCCTATTGAGAGTCTAAGCTAGCTGAGTCTCATAAACTCAAATGAAAAGCTATAATCTACCACAGTCATGCTCTAGAAAGTTCGAAGTAGAAAGGAGATATTTACAATATTCTGGGTAAAATTATTTCATTTCCCACTTCTGACTCGATCATAAACTTTATTAAAAAAAAATCACTTCTACTTCACAAAATATAAGCTTTTGGTAAATTCAATGCAAATAGCCTATTATCCCATTTCTAAACTATAGGTAGCAAGAAATTCTTCTGACAATGTAATTCTCAAAGGCACATCCTTTGTAAGCAAAGCCACAGAAAAATTCCTACTTTTAAACATATAAGTACTATAAAACTACTAACAGAACAGTTAACAATCACTTGAAAGGACAGCCAAGGAACAGAAAGCCACAAAATGTGCTACAGAGCAGTTGCTTTCCAAGATTCAAAATTCTAGCAGAGATCCAAAATTCACACAACACATTGCCTCTTCACAACGGTGGCAAACACTCTGAATGCCAACTTGTTTTGTACTAACAACTGCATGCCTCCTAACTAGCTCCAGGGTATTTCTTCAGAAAAGCAGAGTTGTAAAGGAAAGAATAATCTACACTAAGTTTATATATTAGATGAATTTTAACTTAAAATAACTCCCCACTTTTATTCTAAAAAACCTTCTAAAGTTTCCAACTGCACTGTATTCACTAGCCAGTGAATACTCAATTGCAGACACTATAATAGAAATATATTATTCTATTAGCTTCTCACTAATACATTGTCTGTGCAGGTAAGCTGCAGGTATTGCCTAGGTGGGACTGAGCAGTAGGGAAAGAAAGAGGGGAAGAATCTGTGTAATCAGCTAGAAGCTTAAAACCAAAGTCAAGTCAAGGGATGTGATCATTTCCCCTCTACTCAGCACAGGTGAGATCATACATGAAGTGCTGGGCCCAGGTCTGGGTTCTCCAGGAACAGAGATATGGACAAATGGGAGAGTGTCCAGTGAATATCCATGAAGTAAGTGCTGAATCAAATAAAAAAAGGCAAAGTCATTAATTTAAAAATCTCCCAGCCCTTGATTCCCAAGAACTCTGATAGAAAGACTTGGAGAAGGAAGAGAAACTAACCAAAACTAAGTTTCAAAGAAACCACCTCACTCTTTTGTTACCATAGGCAACCTAAAACCCACAATTTGCATTAAGCCTCGTGTGAGGCATGTTTGACTAACAGCTTTAATTATCAAGACTGACGGAGTGTTTTCCTACAGAAAGATACACTGAGGTTGTACAAGAATGGATACATTAGTCAAAATACATTCAGGTCCCAGCACATTTATGCACACATTTAATTTTTTGGTAAAAAATTTTGTGCACATGTCCATAATTAATCTTCTCTACCTTTAAAATGTACTACAGAATATTACAAGTGTAACCAAAGCTGTTCTAATAATTCAAAATCAAGACAACTAAACAAGCCTAGAAAGATCAGTACTATTCCTTAAAATTAAAAAACTATCTTACAGCTCCACCGCCTATAGGATGGTGTAAATTAAATAGCCTGAAGATCTACAAATATCCAAATACGCTAGCTGGGCACAAGGACTCTCAAATACAACTCAAGGAGTCAGACACCTGACACTCCTTCTTTAACTTAGGTGTCTGTGTTGTGGAGGGGCTCTTCTACTGTAAACCCCTTCCCACCCTTTGTTCTCCCCGCACCTCTGACACAGCAGGTAAGTACTTTTATGACCACATGAAGCTCAGCACATGCTCTATGAAGGCTCTCCTCAGAGGCTTTCAGACTGACAGCACAGCGCACACGACCTGCACTTGCAATGTGATCGCTTGCTCGTGACAGAGTTGCTGGCTCATACCTGATTACTGGCGGCCATTATCAGGGCTCTCGGAGGCGCAGATTGGGGTTTACCACTTGGCAGGGGCAATGCGGGTGCTAAACTGGCCATAAGCTGAGTCGGTGCTTGAAGACTGAACTGGTAAACATTAGGAGCTGTGCAAGGTGGTGTATCTGATTCCTTTTGGCAGAGAAAAAGGGGAAAAGAAAAGCAACTTTACAGAAAGTACAGTATATACAGACTATGCATGTGAAAATGCACCCAAATATCAACTCAAGTGAATACTGTAAAACATCTTTTTTTTTTTTCAATAGTAAAAAAATAATAAAATAAAAGCCAGCACTGTGCTTATTTTATACATCTAGCAAAAGTTTAACTGAACCTCCATAGAGGAGACAATGTCAACACGTCTATGGCAATTACAGGTCAGTTCCAGTCAGCACAAATCTAAAGCCAAAGTTATGTCTCTAACAAATTCAAACTAGAAGATGAGAACTTAAGCTGGGAAAAAAAGAACAGCAACATTCTGGGTGATAGAAGGCCAAGAATTTTAGTTCTCATGACAGATTTGGTCCTCAGAACAGTGTTCTGGAGTGTACTGATTTATATGGACAAGTTACTGTAATTGTTACAATCTTCTTCCACTCTACCCAGCAACAGCAAAGATAGGGCTCCACCTACCAAGAAACAAGTTGATGCTTTGCCAGTCAGGACCAGTATATACACACCAGTAACACACACCACTGCTCTTGGGGAGTTCTGCTCCCCTCATCTTCCATCTGAAATCTGAGGGGTAGCTCTTCAGGAAAAGCAAGATGGATGCAGGATAACAGAAAAGATACTGCAATGGAACTGATATCACTGATTACTACTCTGCCTCTTTCCAGCCTGATCACCTGCAATCTCAGATGCATCCCAAGCAGACATACTGGTGATGCTGAAGTACTGTGTGTTTGGAGCACCTAACAGCAATAAGGCAAGTGCAGATCCAGGGGTTTACAGGAATTACTGAAGTCTGAAAACACCCAGCTACCTCAGTTCTTAAATGATCAATTATTTTCTAAATTGAGAAACGTGGAAAGCAAGCTACAGTCTTTTAAAACAACTTTGAAAACAGAAACTCTTGTAAAACTTATTTTCAGCTGTAACTTAATGGCAGAAGTAGCTTCCCCTACGTTTCAGTGCTGTTTTTTACCACATTCTTAACTCCAGAGTATTCTGAACTTAAAAACAATGGAAAAAAACTATTCTTTACCTCAAGCCACAGTGTTTTGTCCACCGCCAGCTATAAGGTTCAAAATATAGCAAGAGATGGGGGTTGGCCAATTAGTAGTTTAGAAGTTACCACATTAAAAGGCATTATTGGCTCAGGTCATCACAGATCCTTACTGTTGAAGTAATTACTGAAGTATTCTATTGCTCTGTCTCTAAAGATTAATTGCCTGGAAGCAAACACTCTTCACTTAAATCACAAACTTTAAATAGATCTCCAGCACTACTGCTTGCCCTCAAATGGCCTTGTTTTCTAAATTAGATTCTTCAGTTAGAGAATAAGCTGCTCAAGAACAGAAACAAGAAAATGTTTAAAAGCTTTTCTTGGGGAAAAAGATCATATAAAATGAGACTGACAACTGTGAATACCAAGCAGCCTAAGCAATGAGCTACTACAAAGCAAAACTTGCATCCCAGCTGAATTGAATACTCACAGTAGAAAGAGTCCTCAGTAAAACCAATTTGTTAGAACAACCAGTCTTTTATTAGTCTGTATAAAGTTGTGCTTACCAAAAAATAAGATCTAGAAAGAAAGAAGCTGGTCTCCTATTAGTTCAACTAGTGATAAAAGTTACAGTATGCCTCTATGAAGCAGATAACTGCATCATGAATTCACTAGAGAAACATTATACCTGTAAAACAAATTTGTGCAGAGAGTTCTTTATTTATTCTTTAGTAAGTATGTTCATCATAGAGGGAAGCTATATGCTGTAGCACTGACCAAAAATTAAGCTTAGTTGATGCCTGGATAAGACGGCATTTTTCTCCTTTGCCCAATCCTACAGTATCAACACCATGGGAGCAGGCTAAGGTCTTCACAAAGATGAGTTTCCTTGGACACTTTTGGTCATGGAATTGTTCAAAAGCTAATGAGAAGAGGGGGAAATGAACAGACAAGTTCTAAGCATGCTCCCAAGGACCCATGAGCTAGCAGATGGGATGGAAAAAGATCTTATTGTCTAGCCAAAGCAATGCGCAAATATACTGCAATGCAGCCTTCACAAACCTGACAAAAGTACAATTTTAGTGTCTCCATTCAAAGGATCTCCCCTTTCTCTTCTGCTTAGAGACAATTAGATCCCTGAAGGTTCACATATCTGACCCAGATGGGACACTTCTCATTAATGAGATTTCTAAGGGGCTTCAAAGCAACAAAAAGTTGCTTGAAAGAAAAAGACCAGCAGATGGAAAAGAGCACCACATCATTTAACTGAGATTAGATTTTAACCACAAACGAAGCTTGTGTTGCTTTATTTTAATTTTGTAATAGGTATGTTCTTCTGCCTCAAATTTATTTACTGAAACCCATCTCATACAGGCAGATGGTATCTTTTCTCTAAGGCAATACTGGATTGCCAATGGCATTACTGTATGGAGCTGATATTGTGACTTCTCAAGAGCATCAAAATCCTTCCATGAAGAACAGCATTACCCTTCTTAAACTGAAAGATTAAACTCGGATCAGAAAATTGAGCCCAATGTGAGCAAATTTTCCTTAAGCACGGCCTACACTGAAGCATGAAATCTTTCTTGGTCTTCTGGACCAGATTCTTAAGTGTAACATGCAAACTTGAAGCACTACAGAAGTTCAGATGACCTACAAGTAAATACATGGACAATACTTTCAACACGTTAGGTACCCATCTGGAAGACAAAAGCTCTGACCACTACTGGGGTGAGGGCTACAGAGGTCACATTAAAAAAGATAAATATTCACTAAAGGGGTAAGATCCCTCAATTGATTTTAGCAGATAATGTAGGGATAAAGCTACAAGACTGCACCTTGTAGCAGTACCTCATCCTGCAAGGAAAATATCTTCTAAAGATAGGCTTTTGGAAACCAAGAAAGACTAACAGATGCAAGTTTATCCTCCTTGGACATTTCCATTTTAAAACATGATCTTTAACCAGTTTCAACTTCCTGATTAAAAACTTAGTATGTGGAAGGAAGATTTCTACTACTCATAGCCCTGACTACTAAGGACTCTAGGTTACTTTAATGCTGGAAAAAAATAAAGTATGGAAGATACCTAGAAACTTAAGTGTTAATGATGAACTTCTGCCTAGACAGAAACAGTGAAACACTGCATTCATATGAAAGATGAAGAACTGAAATCCAGACTTCTCTTTCTGATATAGGATTTTACAAAGTAAAATCATTGACTCTTCTGCAAAATGTATCTCCCATTATAAAAGACCCAGGACCCCATCACCAAGGGAATATTTACTTGCCAAAACCTCATTGCTAACTAGGTCTGGCCATAAGAATTTATTTCAATTCCATTAATAACTCAAGGCTTAAGATACCTGGTAACTTCTCAGTTAACAACAGCTACCATTTCAGAGCTTTCCATTACCAAGACAGTATGCTTTCTTAAGAGCTGAAGTTGTCTACAATTAATTCATGACCCCAGTGTGTTTAAGTTTGGCTCAATGCTAAAGGAGTCTAACTATCCTAAAGTCAGTATTCAGAAAGAAAAACTTTAACAATAGAATGCAAGTTTCAGAATAATGTGATGGATTTGGATTTTCACCTCCCTCTCCAAGAATAAACTACAAAAGTCTTGGCAAAAAGATCCTTATTGTTTCCATCCTCAAAACTTCTTCCACTAATTAAACAATTTTTTTTCCTCTTTCCCACAACATTCAGGAGCTGGAAGCTGTGAGAGAACAATGACCATCTCAGTAAAAACTCTGTTCCATCTTTGAAAGCAAAGAACTGAAAATTGTTGTTTATAGTTAACACTTTACACTGTACATTTTCAAGTATTCCTCTTCTTACAATTACAGTGATTTAACAGATGACTGCCGCCAGTCTTACTCCTTCTGCCACTTTTCCCATTCCAGCCTTCTCCATTACACCTGCATTAGCATCTGACATTATTATGTGCTAATTTGCAGAGGTGAACCACAGAAACAGTAATCCCCTTCTTACTAGTTGCACTTTCTGAATCAGCTCACCACAGGATTAGGTGAACACCAGTGCAGAAAAGCAGGAGCAGCTAATGAAAGAAAGTTTGGGTAGTAAATATATCCTATTACTGAACTGGCTTAGTAAAGTGCAAAACCACACTCCTTTGAACATAAAGCAACACCAGAGAACTTCAGACATTTCATAGTTTGGGGCCATGTACAGGAGAACTTCAATGCATGCTCTCACTTGAATGTCTTTAGCCCCAGCATACTTAACTGTGCTTGACAAACCACCATGTTTCCAAAAGTGACTGTATGATCACCCCCTGCCCTCCTCCCATTTCTTGCACATTGTGTGCCATTTCCTTTCTTGGTAGGTGAAGCCACAACTTCAACAATGGTATAAATAAAGGAGAATTGAGATGAACAAAATTTCTACTTCTACGGAAGGTCACAAGACAATTTGCATCAATACAGTTGCTACACTTCCACTGGCCAGCCTATAAACAATACAAGTCTTGAGTTACGGTGAAATTGATTGATTTTTCTGCCTTTCACTGCAAAAAGAAAATATCTTGGTCATTGTGATTACAGAAGGGGAGAAATGAAAGAATATACAGGATACACAAGCAAAATGAAAAATATGCATCCTCCAAAAGCATTAGTGCTTGTTTTACAGAAAGACAACTGAAAATATTATCTAATTACTATCTACCAGATTAAATACAAGCCCAGCAGCCCTTCAACACCTCATTATACCCTGAGAGACCTGACTGCAAGCTTATTCCATGTTTTATCAATAGTCATTCTATTTCAGATAAGCCATCTTAAATAAAAAAGTCCCAAAAGGGCGTAATTTAAAACTTCCTTTGTTGCCCCAACACTTATTTCTCACAGGCTTTCAAATGGTCAAATGCTAACAATATAAAAATATTTCCACTTTGATTTTCAAGTTATGCACTAGATTACAGGACTCTGAAAGCTGAACATGCACCATACTAGAGCATAATACTGAATTTAGGTTTTCTTCCATCCTAAAATGGCCTAGGTACCTCTGTGGAGTTTTTTTTCATGGGAGGGAATGTTAAGATGGCAAGATTACAGCTTAGACTTTGGCATCAGGAACTAGTCTGAAGTCAACTCTTAAATTATGTGCTTCTCTCCTTACTTCATTGACCTCACAGCAGTAAAATCCCACTTTACTTGCTGAATTACAGATTCCCTCTGTATCCTCTGCTGCTTAGAATTTTGTATTCAAAATTGTGCCTCCTGCAACTTCGCATGAATTTACTCTTACTTTAAGTGGATACGGAGAAGAGACTGCTCAAGGAACTGATACAGAAGAGCATAAGACAGTATAAAACTCCACACTGTCAGAGATACAGGTTAAAAACCTCAAAAACAAATGTGGGGCCATACACAGAACAAGGAAAATAGGCAAAAGCAGCAGTGGAAAAATTTGTTCCCCTCTAATCCACATGAAGTCTTTCTTTGTAAGAAAAAAGAATGGAGCTTTAAAGGATTTGGAACCTTAAACTCTTAAATGCCCCAAATCAAATGTCAATTAAATGCTTTGCCCCAGTAACACCAGGTTGTCTGTGTGCCTGCACCCAGGGCTGCCCACTGCTATATTCAGAGACAAGCTGTCTGCAAGTCAGCACTTGCATCTCTCTGAAGGCCAAACATCAAGAAGCTTTTTAAAGAACTTGCCCCTATTTGCTCAGGAAGGAGTGAAGCTTAAGACAAAACCTGCATTATTCTACACAAAGATGATCAACCATTCATACATATTTGAACAGTTACTTTGGTTAGGACATGAGAATATTCAGGCACGTAGAAAGAAGATAAAAACTTGTATAGCTCCTGCTCTCAGACTGAGAATTTTACGAGGCAACCTCCCTTTGCCCCCACTCCTTATACACACATTTTAACTGCAACTCTACAAATTAATCAGTCATTAAGATGGATTTAACAAGACTACAAGAAGAGCTGTTACATATTCTGTCTGTCCCTCTACTGCAGATAAGCATGCCTCATGCCTGCAAATTTAATCACTTTAAAAAAGCACAACATTTATCCAGGCAAGATATGTCATTTAGTCTATCACCTCTCTCTGGGAATATGGAAGGACAATAGCTTGTCCTAATAAGCTGAAATTTAGTCTGGCTAATAGGAAGGACGGTGAGATGGCTGATAACTTCATTAAGCATGTTGAGTTCAATTACTAAACTACCATTACTGCCAAGCATTAACAGTTCCAAAAATCAGTGTGGATCTTGTATTCATTCAGCAGAACTGAAAGAAAAATGAGTCTTATTCTTATCAGTCATATTTATGTATTAGTCTCAGAATGTAAGCATCCAATCAAGGTACTGAATATAAATTACTTCAGTGTCAGTGAAAAGACAGATACACAAAACATTGAAGATTTTGCTCAGCAGCTTATTCTCTAGCTGATGGGGCTGAACCATGGGTAGATCAAGCACTGACATTCTGATGAAAGGGTTACAGTTAAAATTTCAAGAACCATCTGAAAGAAGATATCATAAATGTTAAAAACTTAAAAAGAGGCAAGTATTGTGTCATCTTCAAAGCTGGACTACAGGGGTACCTTGTTCACTGAAATTTGAACTACCTTGGCATGACTGCAGAACTCAGAGGTCTTCAAGAATTTATCTCATAACAGAAGCCCACACAACATTATCACCAGAAACACTGAGATAAGACACATGAAATTTGTTAGAAACAAACTTCTAACAGACGACTTGGGAGTTTCTGTGATGGACTGGATATGACATTATATATACGTAAGGTAACAGAAAAGAGCTTTAAGAATTTCTTATGAGTCATTTCATCTGCTACTGATATACAGGCATCACTGTCACGTAAAATGTTAAGTTTTATTTGGCATAACATCATCAGAACTGCAGAACATACTTAGCATCAGAAATCAAACCAGACCAAAATGAAAATGGAAAAACACACCTAGGATTATTTCTTACTTGGCAGAGACTGCTGATCAGGCAGTAGATATTCTCTAGCACTACTCTAGGACTTCCTGAGCTAATGAAAAGCATTTTTCCACAATGATTAATCAACAAGAAATCCTGGTCACCAGTTATAGAGTGCAGGTCCAGAATGAAAAAAAAAGCACCCAGAAAAAACACCCCAACCAACCAATATAGCATTTTCAAGAGGAATTTGGTCAGCTGCTTAGATTGTAAGACTGACATCTGCAACTACCTGAAACAAGCAGAGAGCTGGGGGTGAACATAGTTCATTCCATCTGGTTTCAAATTCTCATAGCAATCACTTAACTCAGTATTGAAGGTGAGATTTTTTTTAATGCCAGAGGATTGTTTTCTGCTGTTGTACAGTTTGACTCTGGCTTCTATACAGTAAAAAGTCACACACTTTGGACTGTCCTTGATGGCAAAGACATTTATAAAGCATCTTCCATTATTCACTTCAATGTTTTTTGGATCATGTAGGAATGCATCGTATTGTACAACCTACCTGCTTGCAGGAGTGAGGAATATACCTGCTTTTTTTCAGGGCAGCATAGGGTATTTAAAATCAGCAGAAAACTTCATTGAGAGAAGACTTACTGCATAGATCAGTTTGATAATTAACATAATTGAGAAAAATATATGAATGGTTTAATATGTTCTGATAACCAGATTCCTTGTATCACAAGGGTTTTTTAAATATGTGTTCTTTAGTTTGCTCCTGATCACTAATATTTACATTCTTCACAGAGCCAAGGTAACAAGGCGGGAATTTTAGTACTCAATATTTTGCACAGAACTATATTAGAAGTACTGCTGAGTGAGTCAGAGCTCTGTATCGACATGTACAGTAGGACAATCCCATAAACTGAACAGGTCTCCCACTAATAGTTACAGTGATACCCAAAGACAGGCTTCTCTTGCACAAGGTCTTTGATCCAAAATTTATTGGCCCTTTGAAAAGCTGTCCTTTGTGATTAAGATTTTGCAGTTGGCTGGAACACCTACTAAAGACAGCATGGCTAGAATTGCATTGGCCAGAGAGTGATCAACTAAGGCATTTTGTAAATAGCTCTGCTACTTTGGGAAATGCTTAAAAGGATACCTTTTGTTCAAATTATGATCTGGTGTCATTAGATCCAGTTCTTAATTTTGGGCTGTGCAGACACACTGTGGCCCAGAAGCATGTTCTCCTGCAAGCTACTCCTACATGTGCAAAGATGAAAGCAAACATCCTCCTGAGTTTCAGATGCTATGCTGAGAAAAAGCACATTAATCTAAAATATATGGGGAAAGAGAAGACTGTCTTTCAAGAAGACAGTTCTCTTATTCCTCAGTGGTACTTAAGTTCTCCTCTTTAAAAGGCTGCCACCAGTATATATATCACCCTGGAGAACTCAGAGTATTAACTGTAAGCTCTTATTTTCTTCCATTTTTCTGAGCATATACAGACATTGACAGGCTGGCTTCTAAATGTTAGCTCTGGTTTATGCCAATCCAGTCTTGAGAAAAACATGCTCCTTGTTATTGTTCTGAGACCTGTTCTCCTGCTGCCAGAATAAATTTATAACCACTGCTTTAGCTGACAGACCCATAAGTCCAAGACACCAGAGCAATTATCTATTCAGCTGCTGAGTCATATTTACAGATTATTAATGCAAAACCTGTAACCTTGGAGTCAGAACTCCAAGGAAGCAAATCCTTAAAAACCATTAGCACGCTGTATTGCAACCAACTATTAAACTATAGTGTTCAATAAAAATTCTGGGATCCCTGTGAGCAATACTGTGCTGCTCTGATAAAGCCTGCACACTCGATATATAATGCCAATATTGCTTCCAGGACATGTTGACAAATACATGCAAGGCCTCCAGACTTATTACCAGTAAACAGTGATGCGATGACTTCAAAATACAACTACTTTAGCGGATGGCTGGAGAGGGGCAATGTGACAAAGTAATGTCACAAGTTTTCAAGCCTATTTCCTCTTCCTCAATGCAAGGTAAGCTGACTACTATTATACTGGTAGGTAGAACTCAGAAAGGACCAGATGCATTTGATTACTATTACCAGTGATGCTTTAGCAGTAAATAGAAAAACAAATATGCTATCTAGTCCCTACAATTTAACAGCTAGGATCCTGCATCCCATGAAGAGTGAAAGATATTCTGCAGTCATGAAAAATATACCTCCTAGAACAATGCTTTAATGCAGAGTTTGTGCTTAAGGTTAATAGTGACATAGGGAATAATATCTTGCTATTAAAATAAAACCTTAATTATCAGGAAGAGGTCAGCAAGCTGTAACTCTAGGGTCTCCTTGTCTCCTGCATTTTCTTTATAATCTATACCTTGCTTTCTGTCTTCCAGCACCAAAAAAATGTCAGATGATTTAACTTTAAATAAATACAGAATCCTTCCCGAGGATAACACTTCATCTAAGTCTAAAGTGATGAGATGCACCATATTTCTAATCACCTTGTTCTGAAGCTGACAGAAAAGCTCACCACATCATGCCTACTAATATGCACCAGAAGTTCTGGCACAAGTTGTCACACATGCCTGATGTTCCTCTGCTGCAACCTGGGAACAGCACTATGCCAGATTACGGCATGGATCACCTGACTATGGCAGAATAGGCTTCTCTTCCTGAATCAGCTGTAGCTCAGGACTGCTCAGTCAGAACTTTCTCCTCCTCACAAGCCCAAGTAAGAGTAGGATGAACTCAGTCATCATCAGAAACCTGCCATTCCATTCCAAATTAAGAAAACATACTATTAATCTGCTAAGGACATAATGCCAATATATGACCTAGCTTTTCGCACAAGGACATGGACATGTTTTTTTATTTTGTTAGAAAATGTAGCATTTCCTTTTACTTTGTGAATGCCCAAGTTGATTTCAGTTCTATCTTGTTGAGAGCTTCCTTTTCACTTTTCATTAATTTCTCTGGCATCAGGCAATGAAGTTTCACCTTCAACATCAAGTGAAACAGGACTACGGGGAGTTCATAACAATTCACCAACCAATATTGTGCACTCCCAATGTACTAAGCAAATATTTGTTATTTTTCATAAAATTTATTACAGCAAAATCTTTCCCAATTATATACTTAAACCAGGAGCATGGCTAATACTATCACTGGCAAGTATCATGCTGTTCTTTGTTCATTAGCCAGATGGTACAACTAAAACATTTGTCCTGTTTACTGAAGGTGGCATAAAAAGGCAATTCAACACCAAAAAAACAGGTAGGGTAAAGTAATTACAGAAAGTAACCAGATCATACATAGGCAGCACTTGTCCCTTAAAAGTTACTAAGTTTTTATTGAATACAATTCACAATTTTTAATTCTGCATTTGACTAGTTTTTGAAAGAAGTCAAGAAACAGGTATTTGGCATCATCCAGTTATTCACTGCCATAACTGACTGCATATTACATCTTGTTCCATCAATGCCCCTACTTATGACAAAATGCTTCAGAAGATTTACAATGAGCCGCTCATGCCTTGCAGAGCTGTGCTTTATAGCCTGCATTGCCCAATTCTGAACTGATTTAACTTTATACCAAAACAAAACCACCTGGTAGAACCTTAAAGAGTCTGGGAACATACCTCAAGAGACTGCAGCCTCCTCTTCCAGGAAGTTATAATAAAGCCCAGCAATTACTTTAAAATAAGAAAGCTGAAAACAAGACTTCAAGCAGGTGCCCTGTTACCATTAAAACATGAACTGACTGCTTGGCTGAAAATAATGAGCATTATTCACCTTCACAGCACAATATAATATTCATGTTCAATTTCAGGTATAGGGAACAAGGATCAGAATTTGATAATGGAAGATTTTGCTTAATGGAAGGATATAGGAAGACATTTCTCCTCTTCTACTTAATTAGTTACTGTTAAATTGGGTTGTTATATCTCATTATATCTAACTACAACCACAAAGGATGCCAAAGATTCAGGATGGAAATAAGACCCATTTAATTTAATAAAAAAAAATTAATTTCACAAATTTTTCTGAGCAAGGGACATTACTGATTTGCTGTAGCAGTTTAGGGACAGTATCACATTAACTGCTACTGTATCAACTGAGGCTTTGAAGATAATCTCTGCTACTTACTGGTGTAACCCATTAAAAGAAAAAGCTTACAATGTCACTGCTGGAGAGCGATGACACAGAAGAGGCAGATGAACCAGAGGATAACTGTTGTGTATTGGCCAATGACAATGCCAAGTGTTGATTGTAAGATGGCTCAGAGTCTCTGTTCTGTTGCTGTTCTCCATTGCAGAGAGCTATTGAGTCTCTTATTTTCAACCTATTATCTGTTAACAGAAAACGTAAGTATCATTTAAGAGCACAGAATACAAACACATGGGCCTTGTAGTCAAAGAAGAGCTGCAGTTTAACAAGCTAATTGAAAAACAGGCTCAGAGAAAACTAATCTTGGGTTAGAAAGTTAAGAGTTCCTTTTATTTTTTTCCTGTATATCTGAATGATTAATTTCAAGGCATGAGTAGTTTGAATTACATCAAATTCAAGAAAAAATTTTAAGTTTGTTTCCTGCTATACCTACCAAGTTCAGGTGATAAATTAATTTTGCTCCCCCACTTCTTTTTAATCCAGGCCCTGTAGTCAATCACTTCTTGGGTCACTTTGATGATTCTACCTAATGTGCTAAAAAAATTTTTCAATTAAGTATTAAACAAAGACTGTTGGTTACATATTTGCAAGCATTTTAACAAGCTACCAAATTACACTAAAAGTCAGTTTAAGATACCCCTAACCAAAGAATTTTTTTGAACCTTCTTTTTTTCAGCACACCATTTAATTCAGTGAAGCACACTTATATTATTTTTCTTCTACCATAGTAACATGCAAGCAGTGACACATAGGTAAGATTTTTACTCTGTACTCCTAAATTGAGTGCATATTAACTATAAAGAATGCACATGCGGATAACAGTATATTTGATAAGAGCAATTTATGGTTCTTGCATTTCTCCATACAGAAAGTTGTTCCATAGAATCTGGATTATAAACAGGTATGGGAGGCACAGAAGACAAAAAACATCCCAGCACCACAACTGACTGTGTGGAGACAGCAACCTTCACTAATCCTTGCTTCTGGATTTACAAAAGCACCTTAAAACGTGTTAAGCCCCCCACAATTATAAAGGAAGTACCATGGATCTTGAGGTAGTGGAACAAGAAACAGACTGGCTCCAACACAAGGTAGAATTTCAATCAATTCATTACCGTAAGAGGCTCAGAAAAAGCTTACCTGGTCCTGCTGAACAGTGACCAGTTATCAACAAAGTAGTGTTTTTCCAACACACTTTCCCAACATTCAGCTATTTGAATCGTACTTCTTGAGTCTTCGTGTTTGAGAGATAAATTTTCAAGCTTTCTTTCCATCAGAGACTAGTCACTGAAACACTAACTATAAACTCCACACTCAAGATACATGAAGAAATTACTATTGTACAAAAACAGGCTGTGCAAAGTTACCACTGTGGAGCAGGTAATGTTATTTTTTTAATCTTCAATGGTTACATTAAAATTTATTTTGTATTTCATATCATAAAGGTCCCTTGTATCCATACTGGAATTTTGTTTTGGTTTAGGTGTACAATGGGAAGGCAGGACATACAAAACCCTAATATATTTAGACTACCTGTACTAAGTTTCATAGTAACACTTTAGGTAGCAATAATTCTCCTACTATCCTAGTGATTACTATCTCATGCAAGACCAAATACCACATGTTCCATGCTAGTCTTACAACTTTAAAGGACATATTACTGTTAGTACTGAAAAAGTCAGTCCAGCAAACATCGAACCAAATAATATAATCTAAATTACAAGTCCAATAGCTGCAGATGGGCCACCAGGACAGAAAGCATGTCATCTACCATTCTATTTATGTAATGTGGATAAAATGATGCACGCTGAAAATGGGAAAGTGGAAAAATCTTGAATTTTACACGCAGAATTAAAAGTGTCGTTGTCACCACTCAGGAATTAAAAGATCTGGTTTTAACAGACCATACTCAGGGAACCACAGTTCAATAGCTAAGCAGAACACATTAAGAAAAGAACAAATAAATCAGAGGATCACATTTTGTTAACGTATACTCCCATGATGTAACAGTATTTTAAATACTCAATGCAGGTCTGGTTTCTCAGTCTCAAAGTTTAAGTTGAGCAAAAGGAGACAGAATGAAGACGCGTATGACCAAAACTGCAGAGATTTCGCCGTGGCCCTAAAGCTGCAGTTCCCAAGAGAGCAACAACAGTACAAGACTGAAACACGCACCAGCTGGGTCTCAGCAGCAGCAGGACAGGGATGAAATCTCACAATTAAAAAGTTTCATCTGAGAACACCTTCAGAAAGAGTTGAGTTTTTACTCTAGAATTACACATAAATTTCACAACTACCACCAGCTGTGGTCTTAGAACCAGAAAGCAAACATGGGCTCAGTAACACAAGCTTATTACATATAAGGAGTTTGTCAAGCCTGATGCTTCCTGGAGTACTTTCCTGCAAGTAAAGCAAGAGTCACGATTTCATGTAGCAGAAGCAAAATAAACAGCAGAGTATAATTGGTATTTTTATCAGACTGGGTGACTGATATACAAAAATGCCTGCTATCAAATAGGCAAAATAGGTGAAACGACTGCTACGCCAACAACTGTGGCAGAGTTGCAGGCACAGAATGGGGAAATATGTTCTCTCACCACTTCCTTTCAAAGAACACGGAGATCAAAGCTCTAAACTCTCTTTTTTGGTATAAAGGTAGAAAAAAGGAAATTCACTAAGTTATAAGGTCAGGAATCCAAAGGCAGATCCATGCTACATTGCTTGTGCAGCAAAATTAAAAGCATTCATTATGAGACACCAGAAACTGAAAGGTAATTAAGGTTATATTGACATATACTTAATAAAGCAGCAAAGGAAGAGGAAGTAACTGTATTAAACCAGGTATGTATCTCAAAATAACACCATTTCCTATATATGGGTCTCAAGCATATCCATGGGTTCAAAGAACAATTTTGCAAAATAAGCATTTGAAAATTGTGCTTAAATCTGTTTTCGACACTGAAAATGCATGGGAACAAAAGACCTATTAATCTACCCTGCCTTTATTGTGAGAAAATGTCACGCTTTTGGGGCTTTTAGTTTGACTGAGGCCAGAATTTCTACAGATGTCTGAGACAAACAATTCTTCAAAGATGCTTTGGAACACATGAAAAAATAGTGGTAACTGGTTAGTAAAATCAGACAGGTCCCCTGAAATAGAAGCCCCATTAAGTTTTTTCCCTTAATATTATCATATAGTAAGACTAAGAATAAGCTATTTACAGATCTAGTTTATTTCACAGTAAAAACTCAGAAGCTTCTTCTTTCACATGCTGCAAGACCTTGGTTCACAAGGACATTTTCTCACTCTCATTACAGCACAACCACTGGGCTAGCAAATCAATCTTAAGATCACTCTCAAAAGGATCAGTGATGACAACACATTCAGCAAAATCAAATATGGAAAGCTCCAGCCCAGCTCCACATGAACAAATGAGTAGCAGAGCCTGAAAAACATCAAGTTTGTGAAAGAACAGTCAAAATAACTGAAATATCCCCGAGGTATTAAAAGGGCAATATAATCTAAAAGCACACTAAGGTGCACTTGAGAATTATCTTCTTAAGCATGAGGATTAAAAAAAAAAACCCAAACCTAAGACCTTTACCCTAACAAATACACTGTGTAGGAAAAGCTGCTATTACTGACACCTTTTAAGGGACAGAAGGCATTCTAGTAACAGCTCCCTGAGCTCCCAAAACTATTTTGGCCAACCAGTGGCAACCCAAAGCTAACATATGGACCTGTCAGCAGTTAGATCAGTTGAGACAAACATTAGAAAGAGACACAACAACATTCCAAGCACAGACACGGAAAGATCACTTTCTATCTAGCTATGGTTGTTTTGAAGACTATCACCTGTAAATGACAACTCCAGACACACAGAAGGAAACTGCCTAGGCTCTTGCAAACTCCAACCTGTTGGCATGACAGACTCTCTTATTCAGATGCATCATGTCTAGCACAATACAGAAGACTTCCAAAGTCTAATTTATACTGAAGGGCATGTGACAGCAAAACCAAGTCTTCCATTCCTCATTCCATATGACCTCCTCAGCTTTTCAGATGTGGCTACAGAGCTGTTCAGAGATGCAGTCTGAGTGCACATTCACAGCCAAACTACGTGACAGACCACCGTGTAAGCCAACATCCAGTCTGAGAAACATAAACATTAACCTAAGGGTGGATTTTTGTCACATCCAGAGCAGCACGACTCAGTGCTGTGACACTCCACCACTCTCTCCCTCTAGCCCCAGATGTGAACTCCTGCTGCTTTGCTTGCTTCTGATCTGCCCATCATCAACCACAAGCGGGATCAACTTCTTGACATGACAGAAGTGTTGAGATACCTGTTTCCAATCAGACCAGAAAGTCCATCTGACTCACCTTCTGACTGCAGGATTGCTAGATCTCACACAAGGGAAGATTCAGACTAAGAAGGAACAGTACAGCTGACAGAAGACAGTACTTAGGTACTAAGCCTGGGCAAGGTATAATATGAAATCACATCTTTATATAAAGGCCATGGACAGGGTAGCAACAGATAATCCACTATCTAAACGAACTTGAATCAATAAGCAAGAGCTTGCTGCCAAATATGTGCTAAGGTTTCCTGTGGTTCATCAAGAAACAGAACTGTAATAACGGTCACTGATTCAAAACAGAGTCCAAAGAATAGCAATGAAGCTGGGGAAGGGTCTGGAGCATGAGTCCTGTGAGGATCCAGGTTATTTAGCCTGGGAAAAAAGGAAGCTCAGGGTGGACCTTATCATTCTCTATAACTACCTGAAAGGACGTTTTACCAGGTGGACATTGGTCTCTTTCCCCAGATAAGCAAATGAGGAAATTACCTCAGACTACACGACAAAAGGTTCATATTAGATATAAGGACGAATTTCATCAACAAACGGGTTGTCAAGCACTGGAACAGGGTGTCCAGGGAAGCGATGAAGTTACTGTCCCTGGGTGTACTTAAAAGCCATCCAAATGTGGCACTGAGTGACATGGTTTAGTGGTGAACACAGTAGTGGCTGGGTTAACAACTGAACCCAATGACCTTAGTGGTCTTCTCCAATGTAATGACTCCATGAAAATATCATTCCTCACAGACTAAAGAAGTGAGCTCACTTGAGACGGCACACTCTTTCCCAGAGACAGGCTGGGGCAAAGATCATAATGAAGCTGTTCAAAGCACATACTGACACCAATCCTTAAGCAGGAGATACCCTTTCCATAACTGTATTTTACAGCTAGACTCATGTCTCGTGGCCCTAAATATTAAGAAATCAATCATTATTTTCAATCACCTTAGCTGAAGACACAACACCAAACTTTACCTTGCACACAAGGTGTACAAGTTCAAAATGGATCAGTCTCTTATTTTCCTAAGAGAAAAGTCCTTTTCCCAAGATGACAGGAAGCTGTTTGCTCAAATAAAATCAACTGTCAATCAAGCTCTCCTAAGCTGTTCTTGGAAGGGGATAGGTGACATCGACTGGGGACAAAATAGTGTTAAGGTAATTTCCGTAGCTCTAAGAATTACCTTCAGGATTCAGCTGATTACTGTTTCCACTGAGAAGAAAGCTTTTCCACGACAGGAGGTAGCTTTTAATTCCCACTACACCTCAAATGTTCCATTTGGAAGCCTGAATGATGATAGTGGTAAGAGTGATGTGAATCTATCCTTCATTATTCTGTGGGACTCGCTACTACAGAACAAGAAGAAGAAAAAGTCCTATGCTGCTGAAGGACTACAATCTGATTTTATTTATATTTCCGCCATTGGGGCTATCAGAAGCAGCAGCTCTCTAGAAAGCCTTAAATATAGACATATTCTTGTGTTGGACCGACCCTGAAAAAGAACTGCAAGAAGCACCGCGAAAGATGTGAAATCTACTGTCATCTACAAAATTGAACTCTGTACACAGAAACCTTCCCTGGCAATAGGAAATATTAATTCAAACCCATCAGACAGTTCCAGAACCATCCACTTAGAAAAAAGCTAGCCCCAATTAGGCAAAACCAAATAAACTCAGCCTGGGGAGTTCAGCCTCTTACAGCTTCCTATCCTTTCAAGTACTCTTCACTGAGTCTCAATCCCTCTAGTAGAACGTCATGTTCTACTAGAAGCCAGTCCCTGGTCTTCAAGGGAGCCCACTGTTCATAGTTACAGTTATGCTATAGTTTAACCTACCTACTAACAAGTCTAGAAAAGGGAAAAAAAATTGATCAGGACAAAGGGCTCCAAGACAGCTAGGGTTTAGGTCAGGCCACTAGAAAGGTCTTTATACAGAGCATGGACCACTCTGCCTTACAGCAGGAAGAGGGATCCACAAACATACCCGGATTACGCAAACACATCAGGTTTAACTGAGACCAAACATGGACTGTTGATTTCTGCAACAAACTTGTTACCAAACAGCTCATCATCCTTTGGCACTGACAAGACTGGTGCTAGGGGAACTATTTGTATACAGAACTTTGCATGCTGTTCCTCTTGCAAGCCAGTGGCATGATGCGTTCTGAGATTCAGATGTCGCTAGCACAGACAGCCCAGAACTCACAGACAGGTCAGACATGACACTGAACTCTGCTGCTGGGACTGCTCCACAGGTTTGCAGCTGTGAACAAAATTCAAACATTTCCCAGATCCAGTAACAAATGCAAGTCCATGCAAAGTGCACATACTGATGACACCTGAGGCTCCCATTAGATGCTGTACAAATATACTCTTTAGTGCCTGTAGTAAATACAGACACCTCTTAAGAGAATGACTACATCCTTCAGAGAAAAACAGAGAAGTTAATGATGGCGAGGACCCAAGACAAGCCAAACTTCAGGAATCCCCAGGTTACTCTACCTGTACTTAGGTAAGAACAAAGTTTCATTCAGTACCAAGAATTCTCATCCAATCCACATTTAAAAGTGACCTTTAATATCTTAAAATAGCAGTCTCAAATGTCAGTGTGCAACACTGTACCATTCCTTCCGCACCTTCATCACAGTGCAGTCTCAACCTTTGTGAATTTAACACCACTGAAAACCTAAAGGATTTACAGACAGTCTTAAAGTATTGTCAATTTTAAATTCACAAGTGGAAGACTTCATCCACTTTGATGTAAACTTACTAGAGGAAACTATTTCACCTTCCAGTGACATTAAGGCTGGAAGTTTACATTACGACTAGAGTTTGCAGTCGTATTGAGACAATTTATGTGACATCTTACAGCCATCCTTCCCTATGATTAGTTGGGGAGCTCAAAGCCATTGGGATTTTAGCGAAGTCTCAGGGAAGAGACATCCTCTGATCTGGCCCAAATTCACACAGAGGGTTAGAACAAAAGGTGCTAGAGCACATACATGAATGGAAATACCACATGGCTGACATGCCTTCATCGTCTTTCTCCTCTCTCTTTCAAAAAACAGAAATTGTAAAGGCAAGAGCTCAAAGTACAGGCAGTGTTTCTATGAAAGACACTAAGAACTGCATTAAAAATGGCACGTCTAGAAGTATGCTACTTTTAATGGCAGTTCCAGCATTATGATCAAACGGGACCGGTTCTATTAGTTTTTTTTAATATACTACTTTTAATTCTCTTTTTAATTCTTACATACATATCAAATCTTTTAAAATAGCTTATGGGGGCATGTATGAAAGAACCAGAGAAATTCTTAGACTTGTTGGCTAGCTTTCTAATTGTCTAAACAAGCAATTTGACCACACACATTTATTTCTGCCACAATACAGCTATGCATCATATAAAACATTAAACCAGCAAACCTTCCCTTGAAAGACTTCAAGCAGAATGTTTGAGGAAAGACCAATTATCTTCTGGCTCCCTTCCACACTATCAGAATCTCACACTGGATTCATCCTGGGTTTTATCATACTCTCTTCATTTCAAAGCTGCATATTGAGGCATTGCACTCTCATATCCCTGGGCAGCTTAAATTTCTGTGCAGATTTCAATATAACCACAGTTAAACAACAAAATAACAACATCCCTTTTATGAATCTAGACCCAAACATTCCTAACTGATTACACACAGAAACGGATATTGAAAAAGTAAACTAATTACCTCTCAGAATCTCTATTTGGATATGATCTTGCAAGTGGTGATACTGCATGGCTAAGAACAATGTAGGCATAATCAAAAACTTGTTTCACTTGCATGGCACCATAAGAACTTCTGCCAACGTCGTTTCCTGAAATAATGTGACAGTCATCAGATCATCTTTTTTTAATATCAGTTACCAAAACATTATTCATACTTAAAGCTCAGAAGCCTTAACAACACAGCTTAACTCTGTTTAAACTGGTTATCCCATCCTAGCCACATCAGGAACACCTAAGTGTGCCTATTTCAACAAAAGAAGTTGACCTTAAGAATGACACTTAACATTATGCATTCAATTTACCACTTTTAAAATACTTACATATAATGCTTGAAAGAAACAGAGCATAGAGATGAGCTTAAAGCTCTTAGAGTTGTCTTCAAGAGCAAACCTACCAAGCTTAAAGCACCATATCTCACTTACCAGTTGAGTTTCTGCAGGCCAAATTCACTTTAAAATTACATTTGTGTAACCACATTACCTTCATTACGTCAGACAGACTCACATCAAACCCTATTTAACCTTATCAAAACTACAGATGAATAAACCAGCACACACAGATATTTATCTCCACAGGATAAGCCAGTTTTTTCAAAAATCTATCATAGAAGATTCCAGAAGCTTTTATAGTACTGTTTTTTGACCAAGTTTGCGGCACTCTCAACTGCCCTACTTTAGGCATGAGTGACATTTGAACTGGAACTCTTTCCAAATCTGTTGCCATGTGAGCAACTGCAGAAGTTCAGAACACTGTACACCTTCTTTACAAGAACAGACCTCCCATCTGATACCTAGAACAATCTTGCTTTTACTAGCAGAAAGCATCTGGGGGCTTTCTGTGGATGTATCTGGCACCAGACATCAAAATTCACTGTCAGCACTGAATTTAAGAAACATAAATAAAACTGCTTTCAAATTGCATAAAATACAGACTAGGTCTTGAGTGGGTAGAAAACTGATCACAGTGAAAGGTTCCCTCCTTCAGAATGATGTGTGAAATGCTGTGAGAACACCAGAAAGGGATGAACCACCAAACATGAAAATCACATCAGGGTCCAAGAATAAGAAATCAATGAAAAATCTGCTTTGAAAAATTGATGGCTAAAGGACAGAATTCATCCTTTGGAGGACTGAATCCAACAAGGCTGAATTGGACTTTAGAGGAATGCTTCACTCCCCTGAGTGCTTTGTCCAGCAAGCCACTATAGCCTAACACACTGAGATCTTCCATCCAGGGGAAAAAAAAAACACAGATTCCTTTCACAATTCTCCAACCATAATGCCACTCTAACAGAAAAGCATGATCAATGAAAATTAACTGAAAGCATAAAAGCATTTTGGGAAAATAGAATTTTTTCCAGTAATTCACATGGTCAAATAAAAACTGATCAAGAAATATTTCCTGTTTACTGACATAACTGAGTATCTTGCTCTCAATGCACCACTATCCAGCAGCCACTAGGCTCAAAGTTACAGAAGCTTCTCCAAATGGTTTATTTACTACTGAACTATCCTGAAGTAAAAGCACAGATCAGTGTGGGCCTAGGACAGTGAATCTTGGAGGAAACACATGATAATGTTCTTCACAGAGGACTTCACAAAGGACTTAGTGCAAAGGTGGCTGAAAAGTGACCAAAATATTTTAGTGGTCACAAAATCACAACACAATGTTAATTCTACTAGAAAAGTTATTATTAATTCAGTATGGGCTTTTCATAGGCAGAACACTTGTGTGCCACAATAATGATATTCTAAACATAGATAGGTAAGAGAATTAAATCGAGAAGCAATACAGAAATGGAATACATACAAGTGGCTAAACACACACAATTGCACCTACAACTAAATTCAAGTCCATCTATGGTTGGACTTGATGTTAGGGCTCTTTTCCAACCTGAATGATTCTATAAATTCACATAACACAAATTAAGAGTAGACACTCAATGCACATTCAAAGAATTTCTATTACTTTAGTCTAATCTAATGGTAGGAAGGTACATTTGACATGTATCCTGCATAAAGTTATACCAAAATGAAGACAGGGCTGCCACAACATATTGGCTATCCTTTCATCAGTCGTCACTACATCCTCTGTTATGCCAGCAAAAGAATCATAAGCCTTCCCTAAACCACTTATATACAGTAAACTTGGGCAGTTTAGTTTAAATCAATAAGTTGTGTTTGAGTCTTGATTGAAGCAGATTTGAGAACAGAGGCAGAATAGCTCACGCCATACCATGCTTAGGTTCCTGAATTGCCTCATTCTGCACCTGTACCTAGTTCATAAAAATGTCTGAATTAACAGGTCTTAATCAATTATACAGTCTGTAGAGCTTTTTACTTGGGCTGCAGCTGGAGCTAGTGTGAACTGCACCTGTCAAGTCTGTATAAAGATGACCCTAGCCAATCCAGAAAGCAATATATTAAAGAAGCCAGAAGATCACACATTTGCATTTGCTGCCCTGAATAGATTTTCCTCTGAGAGATCACTCTCATTAGAGAACCATGTCTTACATAACTAAGCATCCTTCTTCCGTCACAATCTAGACTGATCAGTTAAAGCACGCAACTCAAATGCTGTCACTCTTTAAAAAAAATCATACATACTTCAATCCTCAGATGTACATTAGCAGATAACAATGGTGTGTGATTTCATGTATAATTCAATCCTTATTCTTTCTTACAAAGCCTTCATCCCTAAAGGAGCATGTCCAAAATTTCCATCACTTGCTATCAGTATTACCACTCCATCAGGTAGCCTTCCTTTACCTGAAGCAGTTTTAAGAACACGGCCTGAAAAGGTAAAGGTAAGACCATGAGCTAGGACTGAAGCAGACCCATTTATGTTAAGCTATTAGCTAGCAAACAGCTTTTTGCAACATTCAGCATTAAAGAGGTTCTTTCAAATGCTAACTTCAATGAACCTGTGTATTTTTATAAACATTTATCTTTTATACACACATACAAATATATATATTTGCAGGTTCTAATGACAAATAGCTGATACTGAAAAGCTGCAATGAATAATTTTGGGCAGCCACTAAGGCTAGAAGAGATGATCTCAGACGTTGCCAATCTCAAATCTATTTACTTCCTGTACTTGTGACCTATCAAGATGCAGAAGCAAGCAACATGAAGCATAATAAACCCTGAAAGTTAAAGATTCTCTTTTCAAAGAAAACACATTGAATTTAAGGTTTAGAACTTTCATTACTGCCCATAGCAGTTCAGAACAAAGAACAAACTTTCTCATTAATGGAGTGACACAGGTGGAACTCCAAGTTTTAAACTCTGTATTAAAGAGTAGCAATTTAGCTACTCTAGCCACTGCCAGTCTGAAACTAGATCAAAATTATTCCCGTTCTGAGCATCAGAAATGAGTGGAGGACCTTGATAATCACCTGATTCACAAAGGTATAAAGTAACAAGCCCCCCTAACAGTCTGCTGGATAAGTGCCAAGCTTGTTTTACAACCACAGATCAAAAGATTTGTCAACTGCAAACAGTTATGTCTTCCAAGACACGATACTGCTAGACCAGCTCCAGACAAACCTCTTCCAAGATGACATCGTCTACCCTGCTCCAACACACTCCTGAGAACAAACTTTTGAGTGCCTGGCTTAGCAGCTCTCCTTAATAAATGCTTTCACTTTTTAAATATTTTACAAAAAGGACAAGTGTGAAACAGGGCAGCTACAAGATGTTCATGGAAACTCCCTCCTTTAGATAATGCAAAGGGAATGACTTTCATCTCATCACCCTGTCCTAGGACACTAACTCAAGATGAAAGATCTTAGAATATGTACAAATATCAAGTATAAATGATTACTTCAAAATGCATCACCGCTACATTAGTCTGATAAATCAAATCCAGACCTCAACAAGCTTCCCATTTGAAGCGTCAACTTCTGACATATTTGTTGGAATCCTGGTTCTTAAACCACAGAAATTATCATCTTCTGGCACACAATGATCAGTCTGAGAATCTCTGAGGAAACCCCGCAGTAACTAACAGAATCTAAGAAAACCCACAACAACCAAAATAACAACACCATAGCTTCATGCCTGTTCCTCCCAAATCCAGGAACTAACAGAAGGTAATGAGCAGATGGAATGATGCATCACATCCTTCTAATGACACCTTTTATCTCTTAGCCAGACATCACTCACTATTTCATGATGAATAAAACACAGTCCCTCCATTTTAAAGAAACTAAACCCACTAAACACATTCCTGTTCCCTACAAGATCACTTTAAAGCTATTCTTTTGAGTTATACCCTTCAGTATCCCATTGAACTAGTGCATACGCTCATAGGAGTGACTTTTACGCTACTTTGACAATCTTTGAGAAATTAAAAAGGAGAGTTTTTTTATCTGTATTTTGTCTCATTTTGGGCTTAAGAAGCCATCTTTTCAAGTATTCTTCCAAGGCTTAACAGGAACTTTAGGGACAGTTATGATCAATCTAAAAAAAAAAAAGATTAAAAAACAAAATTAAATATTTGTGCATAAGGTGCAAACACAGGTTTGCAGGGGCAAAACTCTGCAGCAGCTTATGCTAATTTGAGACTCTTTACGAAAATAACTTATCCCCATCTCCTTCACAGTATTGCCACCAACCCTGAGAGTCAGACACTGAGTGGATCTGAACACAAACTAACCAGAAATGACTTGTAAACTGGGCAAGGACCTGACCCTCGGGAAAGATTTTTGTACTGGGACAGAAGGAATGACTAAACTAATTAACAGAATTCTAGATAATACTAACATACACTCGACAGGCAATTTTAGACACTGTAGGAATATGTGATTAAGTCTGGATCTAAGGAGGCTGTACTCATCAGATCTGATTCACAGAGCCATTCTACATGTTCTATGTAATCTTCCACCTAGCTTCATCTGGCAAGTTCTGTGATAGCTGCTAGAAAATATCCCTATGAGACATAGTGATCAGATAACTTCAAAATATTGTCAGCTTTCATTTCCATTGCCAAAACACTAACTCCTGTAAGCATTACATTATCTCACACCATACAAACTCTTCTAGAACTTAATTCTTATCAACTCTTTGACAGCATACAACTATTCTTTCTTCTAAACTACAGTTCTTTGTTTCTGCAAGATTAATGCTAGGAGGAACAGTTCAGACCCCCTATTAGACTTGAAAGGTTTGATTTCTTCTCCAGAGTACTATTAGCAGTGATAAAAACATTGCCTAGCACACAGACACGATTTGTTCTCTTTCAGTCCCCAGCAGACAGAAAGGAACAGAACTGGAAGGCAGTAAAGACTTTTGACTCTAAACAACTGCGGTTCATGCTGCTATTCAAATGGGTTTTTGGACAAGGAAGTACACAGCTCCTAAATGACATCTCAATGACAGTAACAGTTCTGCACAATCGCACCCTAACCTATGCCTGGCCAAGTACAAAAGTCATGATGACACAAACTCAGAGTTACAAACGTATCAGAGACATGGTTAGACAAACGAGTATCACAGCCTGCAACCTGTTCTAGGGAACTATGAACATTCAGCATATTGAGTATTTAGAAAGGTGCCAGACTTCAGCTCCTGATCCATGGTATTTGCTTTAAAAAGCGCTGTATATAAGCAGTCTACACACAAGATGTGACAGTATGGCCTTTGACTACCAATTACATTCTAGAAATACTTGTGCTGAAGTCCAAATTAACTGCAAATTGACTTTGTTAAAAAGCTGGTTTGAAATTTCAGCTACTCGTGATGGTCTAAACAGAATACAAACTGAGTACTATAAAGCTGGAAATTATCCTGAGGCAATTAGCCAAAATTAAGCTAGATTATTTTGAGGGTTACTGAAGCAAAACCAAATCTAAAAAAAAAAAAAATTATGTTAAGTACTTTCAAAAGAACATGCAACTCTAAAATACTATTCCCTAAAGATCCCTGTGCAGCATAGAAGCAAGTTCTGCAAAGTGCTCTCCACACCACCGCCACAATGCAGCTGGTTTTTACAGATACCCATCCCTGCTCCTGTGCAGTCTCTATGGCACTGCCCTGCAGAACAGGTTCTGCATCTGGCACATTTCTTTCCCATATAGTGTGATTTATCTGAAGTATGGCACCACAGACTGCGGCAGGAAAAGCTACACCTCCCAATCTCGTTCTCACATAAAATAATGGAGAACTGTTTTGCCAACAACTCCCCTTCCAGGATTTCCTGGAATTCTTTCTTTCACTGCCTCTCAGCACTGTCAGAGAATTTTATTATGTACTCAACACAGTTCTGGATCTCCAAAGCTTTATGCAACTCCACTGTCTGTGTGTAACCCAATTCACTCAAGCAAAGAATCTTGGGAGACCTCAGGTCCACATCCCTCAGCCCTCCTGACCTCTACACCAGCAACAGCCTCTTCCCAGTGCAGCTTCTTAACTCGTTTGATAGACTAATAATGCAAGCTGAGAGCACAAGCTGAGCCAGAGCTCTGGAATATTGCAAGAAGTGTACAGTCTTACCAGGCAGGAGAGGATCTTCAATACATAGCATAGATGGTCTATATCCATTAGTCATGACTTTCATGATTTCTTCTTTGGCAATATAGGCACCTCCATTTTTTATTCTAATACCAGTTTTCAAGTAGTTAAAATTCCTTCCATAGAGTTCAAAAAATTCTATTAGAAGCATTCCAAGGTTTTCATCAGCTCTTCTGGCATCAATTCTTGGATGTAGCTGTAACACAAACCAGTTTTAACTATTAGTAGTTTTCAGACCATAACACAGGGCAACAAAAAGCTCTCATCTAAACAGCTGAGTATCTCTTCACATAAGTCTCAACTGAGTCATTCACTCTACATTTACTTAAACCACTCTCACATAACCGAGAGGGGGCAGCACTTCAGCACTATCTGGAAGCCAAAGAATTCTTTAAACTTTCCTCATACAGCTTCTTGAGGATTAGGGAATTCTTTTTCCTAAATCAAAAGCAAGAAAGAAGTACTGCATACTAAATTACAGCCTAGTTAGTAACGAAGTAGTACCCAATTTTCCACAGTAAGTCCATCCCTCAGTGTTTTCAGAAAGTGGGGGGCAATCTAGTTGCCCCAACTGAAATACAGTTTGTGTCTTTATCTCCACTTACTGTATTTGGTATACAAAATCTACAGTAATATTTCAGTCAACGCCACCAGCAGCAGAATATGTAAGCTTTCCATTACCACAGCTGCTGAGAGATGCTAACTCCATGCCTCATCATACCTGTATGTGAGGCTCACTGTCACAAAAATGTATTAAGAGAAGTTCTAACTTGCTTGTAACACTGTAACTTGGCTATTCCATCAGTCAAGTACAGCATCTGCCAGTCTTAAGCCTGTCAAAACCTAACCAACATATAAGTTAACAAACAACTTGACTGTTGGGTTTCATCATTTTAGTAAACACTGAAATCAACTACTCTGCACGCTCAGTACCAGTAGTCTGGGAAGCAAAAGACAAAATGCATCCTGCAGATTTATGAAGCACCATTAAGGTGATTCAGGTACAGGCCCTGGTGTAGAGAGCAATGCATAGCCTTTATGCCCTTCACAAGGCTCCTGCTGCTGTTCCAGTCCACACAGGATAGATCCTGGATGTTTGAGATATACTCCACAGGACCTCTCAAGAGTCAAACACTCAGAGCCCTAACAGTAATACTGTGCATTGCAAGGAGCATCTGAAGAAACAGTACAATAAAAGGGCATAGGTACAGAAGCCGAAATATTTTAAAGAACATAGAAACATAAGAAATAGACTTACCTGCAGGAAACTAATTGCCATTAAAATTAGGCTGTAAGAGCTAATTCCACCAGTAAAAACTTCATTCAAATCCCTCTGAAGGAGGAACTGTTTTAATACTAAAATCAAGTAAGGTAGCAAAGAATATTTCTGCAAAGCAAAGTAAGTCTTATCAATGACAATGCCAACATTCCAAAACAAATGAAGAAGTACACTATTTCAGCACACAAAGATTCATCTAATACAAAAATATTTCCAGTAGTGTGCTATACAGTGTTTTCATGGAAAGAACTGAAACATGCTTTTTTTATTCTAGAAGCGGATTAACAGAATTCAAGTGTTACTTGATCAAAGACCTTACATACCAAATTTATTTCCCACCTAAACAGTAAGATTTTTATATCCTTCTCTGAATGCCAGTGTCACTATAGTCAAAGCTTTCACTCTAAATAGTACTTTTACCACAGAGTATAAAAGGAAACTTTTAAGTATGTAGCTATACAAGAATTGTTTTTTGGCAGTTTAGCAAGACGGTATTCATAATGCAGCATCACTTAAATTCAACATAAGCAAAACTTGAAGAGAAACTTGCTTCAGAAGTAAAGTTCAGTGCCTATCGGCAAATCTAGACATGACTGTAGAAGTCCTTTCACATTGTATAGGTTTATCCACTCAAACACCTAGCACTCAAACGGAAAACTGAATGAACACCAATAGATAATAAATTAAAATATCCATGTTTAATTAGTATTAATGAGAATAGTCTCCAGCAATAAATTGTCAAGCCATACCAAAAAATGTTAGCTAAGCATCTACCACATCATTGGTAAGTAGCATAACATTCAATACATGGCTGATACCTTCATGTATTCTTTGATAAATCGAGCTGCCTTCACACCAGTTTCTACATTAAAACTGATGTCAACTTTCACTTCTGTCTCCTGGTCAGTGAGTTTTATTATTGGTACCTGAAAAGATTAAGACAAGAATGTGAATCCCCAGAAATACAACACTGGTGATGTTCCCTAGCTTACTCAAGACACATGGATACTAGCAGTCCAAATGAACACAACTATCAAGTCTGTGAGGAAGTAACAATCCTAACTTGACTGACAAGTGAATGCTTACTAGGGAGGTGATTAATGTACAACCACAGTAACTTACCATCACTCTGGTACGCTACCATAGCTATTAGCCATCCACCTTCATAGCTGCAATAGCAGTGTTTCATATGACAACTTAATTTATTTAATTTAATGACTCATTCCAGCTAATAGGAGGTCTTCTAATCTCATAACCTGCGGGAACTGCATTCCTCTGACCCAGCATTGCACCATTCACATACTGACCTGACAGAAAACCAGCCTAGGAGAAAGTAATGCCTGTTGGTTTATCAAGATGAACTGGTTCAGTGCAGAGTCAAATGAAAGCCAGAAGAGATAAAGCAGCCGTAGCAATATGGCAGGAAAAAATTAATATATAAAGGACTGAGTATGCAGTTTAGCTTCACACCACCACCTGGAAGGCAGTGCCCTACAAAATCATCTTACAATCATAACCTAAACTTCAGCTGATAACATTTATTTTAAGTTGAACTCCTAATATTTTTCTGAAAATCCCATTAGCTCTCAGGTATATCAAAGACTACCAAAGCTACTGCTTTGTATTGCTACTCTCTAATGAGAGCCACAGGAATATTATGAACGTAAAAGAGGAAGACTTTTAGAGAACACAAAACAGAAGTTTGCTAACAGAAGTTTCAAATACTCACCTTAGTCCCCCGAAGAAAACATCACTTGCTCAGTAACATAAAATTCTCATAAAATGCAATAAGATTTTAACATATTCAACATGACACAGGCTATCTAGAAAGATGCAAGAGATAACACACAGTCTCACAAATGACTTAAAGCTCTCAAGTAGTATATTTTGGATGGGAAAACCCAATGTTAGGTTTGGAACACTTCACTATGCCATCAGAAACAAGTCAACCTGAAAACCATGTTGAAAGCTAGACAACTCTAGTTACTGGCTTAACAAATTCCCCTCAAAGATCAGTGGAAAAACATTATTCAAATAGTTAATTTATTTCACTGGATATTTTGCAAATACTAACTTTCAGATCTTTATTGACAATATAAGTACAAAGTATGGCCTTCAGCAAACACAATACACAGACCTACCAATGTCCATGTAAAAGACTCCATGCTATTGCTAAGCACATACAGATTCTACTGAAATCTTGCAGAGAGCTTAAGACAATATAATTTGCTTCAGGAATTAGGAATACTATCTATCACCAACATCTGAAGGGGTCTGAAAGTTTTTCAGTTCAGTATTCCAAAACTATTACTTACCGTAGCTTTGTCAAGTACTTTAATGGAATATGGCTCAGCCACACTGTGTTTTCTCAGTGCTTGCTCCAACAGCTGTAAAGGGGGTCGTTCCCATTTCCCAAAAACAACTAGATCAATATCACTAGACAAAAAGAACACAGCATGAAATCCATTAAGTCTAAAGCACAATACACTACAAAAAATATGGTAAGATTGGCATTCTACATATTACAAGGTGATCGTTTAGCAATTTGCAATGTAGGCTCCCAATAAGCTTCTTTTAGGAACATTAAGCAAGAGAGTCTATGGTGCTTTAGGACCCAAAGCAGCATTCTAGTTTCTTGCTTTCATTACTCTGATGAGTTCTTCTTTGCATTCCTTTCCCCTTTACCTTTCATGCTCTCTCCCCTCTGACTTCCACAGTTTAATTCCATCCCTCATCTATCTACTCATGTTGACAGGCACTTTAATAAACCAAAGAATTTTATCAGTAATTGGTATTCATAGAAACAAAATTTCCAGTGCCTTCCTTCTGAAAATTTAATTGATGTAAAGTCAACATAATCATTAAGGCAGAGCTACACAGGTTTCCATATCCAATTGAAGCATTAAGTGATGTAAAATGCCAAATTAAGAAAGATATTTTGCCGTCCAAAAAGATGGGAATACAGAACTGTGATGGTTCTTTTGACTTTACACAGTACCTCTGTCATGTGACACATTCTCAGTAATCCATCTGATTTAACAAAACACAATCCTTACAAGGGAAATGCTAAACATTCAGTTTCACTGGCTGTTTAAAAAAAAAAGCCAAAGACTAACCCCAGACACAAGGAAGAAAATGTTATTCACCAAAGGGTCAATAAACAGAGCAGTAAGATGATACATCAAATACTTATCGCAAATCTTGAGGTTCAAAAGCTCTTCCCTTTGTCACATGAAATATTAGATATAAGTTTTACTGAAAGTTTGACACATTTGCACACTCCATTCTAAACTCCTCTTTGAAATTCACCAGTTCTCTAAAAGAAGACAAGAGTAAACTATTACTTACCTAGTTGGAAGATAAAGCCCTGTACTAAAGCTGCCAAATATCTGGACCTGAAAAGAACACAGCAGGAAAATATCTTGCAATTACGAACGCTCACTTCCTTTTACTTTCACAAAACTTCATACTTTTCTCCAGTTGTTAAGGATATAGCCAGGTAAAAAAGTTACTTTACTACATTCTCTCCATACAAACACACTTTGTCTTACAGATGCAATTTTAGAGGAAATTTGGCTTCTTTAACATGAAATAACTACCAATCCAGCTAGCAGAGAATAAATTAAAGCAAGTTCTTTTCATTATTTATTTCCAGTTTGACAATTACCTTCCCTCCTGTTCCTTCCTTTCCTTACAGGACACCTTCACAGAAATTGGAAGAGTTTAAGGGACAATTTTTCAAAATTTTTAGGTTTAAAAACCAGGAAGTACATCTAAACCTATCATTCAGATAAATACAAATACTCCAGAAGCTAGTGTTAACAACAACTAGGAAGTAGCAACAGGTGTAAGCACGTGGAAAAGCAGGCACAATGAAGATACATCCACAGACTACATCAGACACTTTCAGCGAGCTTCCCATCTAAAGCATTGAGATGTTCTTCCCTCTCTGATACAGCAGAGCCCAATTCACAAGTTCACTTTGTTTGTTCCTGGGCAACAGAGGCCCTTTTCAGTGTTTATATCAATTTCCACAAGGTAGAAAAATCTCACTACGAAGGAAGAACATGGGTGAGGATGAAGTAGATGAGCTCCACAGTGTTTTTAGCTCAGTGCTGTGGCCTGAGCCCTCACTATGTGCCATGGAAGGCTATGAAATCACCCTGGTCTGAAACATTCTTCTAGTGGTTAATGATAATGCTACAATCTGGCAATCACAAAGGTGATGCTAAAAACACAGTTTAGAATACATTCTTTTTGAATACGCAGACTTATTCACTAGGTAACAAAGTGTCTGAAATTACACCAGCTTAAATTGCAACGTATCTCAGTGAATGCAATTTTCCCACTACAGCAGGGCTAAAGTAATTCCTTGAATGTAAAATTCATGAAGAATAAAAAAAAAAAAAGCTGCATTTCATTGCTCTTTCGTAAAATATTTTGATTTAAAAATATTCACACATTAAGGACTCCTTGCAGAAATGAATACATAGTCAGTCTCACTTTAATATTCAAAATTAAATTATACAGAGACAATCAATTTAATAAGCTCCTACTTTAAGAAATGCACTACTAAAAGCTGACAATTCTTCACATTCGCAGTTCTCAAAATGAAAAAAACATTCAGTAGAATTCATTAACCCAAAATCTAGGTTTGAAATTTCCTCACTTTTTAAAACAAATTTCCAAGTACTGAAAGAACTGTGATATTAAGTCAATTGCCTTAAATTGAAGAGTTACTTGTTCTTTCTAAAAGAAAGATAATAAAGCAAGGTTAAGTGAAAAAGCTCTACAATTTACTAGAGAAGCAAATCACAACTGAAGCTACACTCACATCAGCGGTAGGCCAAAGATCTTTGATGACTGTTTCTATCCTTTTTACCACTTCTCTTCTCATAGCTGCTTCTTCAGGACGAGGGGACATGAAGTCATAGAAGTCAATGATTTCTTCATGTAGTCTAATGGAGAAATTAGGATCAGTTAAAGTAACAATTAAACCATTTAACTATTACAATAAATTTTACAAGAAACAGCCCTAGGCTTTATTTAATATCATCCTTTAACCAAACGGCTCAGAACACTAACTCTACTAGACATTTACTAAATTTCTTACTGGCACAACAGTGAAGGCCAAATTCAATTCCTGATTCTTAATGATTATTTTCTTTAAAAAACAAAGCTGAGTCTTAAAAACTACATAATGATGCAAATGTGAAGCAGCACAAGACCAGCCAAAGTCTTCAAGCAGGTTTATTCTTCCAGCAGTTCTTCTGTGCATGTGGCAGTTTACATAGACTGCAAACAGGCCACTGGCATTAGTGAGTTTTTGCAGAGGACAATAAAAAGGACATTTGAGTATTTCTTGACGTAAAAACATCCACTTTGACACTCAAGCCCTTCATTACCCATTCATTTATAATACAGAAAGTGACCTTCTAACTGAACTCAAAGTGAGAAATGTTGAATATATTCTCAGGTGTAAAGTATTTTTATACCAATGTTACATGAGAAGTCCTGACACTGGAACTTCATACACCTATCAAGCCCTTTTGTTTCACATCTACCAGTACTATAGAACTCTTGCGGCCAAATTTGAGTTTTCAGGTGAATGTCACATTTGCCTTCAATGGAAAAGCACCAAGCCATGCCAAACAAAAATGCTAATATAACTACTGCTGTGACATTTTTCCAAAGTATCTTTTTGATGCTGACATATTTCTAAGATTTCTGTCTAACTCACAAAATTTATCTAGTCAACATGGAAGTGAAATACAAATGCTATCCTAAACCCAAAAATCAATCTATACTTTATATACTTAGCTTTCCAAAAGGAAAATTTAATACCTCTCTGGTAGAACTCAACTCATCTGAGACTTTTGCAATTCATTTTACTAGCTAACTCCCCTGCTAGCAGGTTACTTCCAAGAGATCAAATGCCTAATTTTTAAGTGTCAGTATTCCTTTCCATATACAAAGAGATTTTCGCAGCAAAGCTCAAAGATACTTCCAAATAGCATAAATATTTTGAACTACTGTTTGGCCTTCCTCTTGTCTTAAACTGAGCCTGGACCCACAACTGAATATTTAACTACACAGCAGATTAAACATTTCAATTTGCTGATGAATCCGCTTGATTCCAAAATTTTAGAGCAAGACAGAAAACACAAATTAACATGCTCTTATTTTATTTTGTTTATAGAAAGTATTTTTTTTCCTACCTTTCCAAGACAAAAAGACCAATGAATAAAATTCTCGAATACACCTAACAGCAATGGGGACAACCTAAAGACTTCCTATTCTCCTGCCTATAATAATCTGCAGTAGGCAAACACAGGGTGAAAGCAAGAAAAGCAAAGGGGCAGCCATCCTTCCAAGCCCCCAGTAATTTCATCTGGCATACTTTCAGGGTGAATCCCAACCATGATATGTATTAGCTCAAAGAATTTAATTTGTTAGATTTTTTCCCAGGTCTTTTAGTCCATTTCTGCTTTGTTATTCATGGCATTCCATGAGAATTTAAGTCTGCATCAGAATAAAGAATGCTTTACTTTAAACTGCTGCCTGGTAATGATTTTATCGGATGTTTTTTCCAGGGGCAAAAAAAATTGTTACTGGCAGTTCATCTCAAAATACAAGACTTCTCAGGCTCTCAATCCATTTATCTCTATCCACCAACAGTTTTCCAAGCTACTAATCCTTCATGTATCTCCTTCCAGAAGAACAAGTCCAAAGTTTGATCACTGCTAACCTTCTTCAGCTTGTTTTCAATTTGCACCACGTTTTCTGACACATGGCCAGAAACACACAGAGAGTCAATACTTAATTCTGGCATTCGGTCCAGGATACACACCTGTTTTCATTTTATTGTCCCTACACTTGGGAATATTGTTGCTGCTTTGAGGGTACCTGAGCTTTGAGGGTACACCCAACCTCTAAAAGAGACCATAATGAAGCAGCTTCATGATGTTTTCTGAACAAAACCAACATAAAGCCCACTCACTGGGTGCATTCAGCCTGAATTATTTTTCTTCCCTCATGATTCTATATTTACGAGAATTTAATTTTACCAGCAATTTTACAATCTAATGAACAATGAACTCCCACTATATCTGTCTGCAGTCAGCTCTAGCTTTCTATCTATTTCTAGCTATTATCCTTTCTATCCTTTTCTCACTCACTTCTTCCCTCCAGGTATTTATGAACATACCGAGCAACAGTCCTGAGTAATTCTATTTGTAACTCTCCCTTATTATAAGGTAAATAATTTATTCTTTGCTTTAGTTACTTCTAAGCAGCCAACTCAGCAAATCTGTAAATGTTTGGTTTTTACAAAGTCTTCGAAAAGAATCTCAAACATTCTTCTGAAAAAAAAAAAACCAGAAGTTGTCTTATCAAACTGAACACAGGAATACGGATTAACAATGAATCCTTCAAGAAAATGAGACCTGTGAGACACAACTACGTTTATTAAAACATGCACTAGACCCTTTCTTTATGTTTGGTCATGCAAGAAGTTCTGGTTTTTTATGGTATCAGCCCCATCCAACCACTCCAGGAGATCTGGACATTTCTGGGAAACAATGGATTTATAGTACCCATCCTGTATTAGGGAAGAGAACAAAAGGTGTCTCCATCCCCATCACAACCTCCACCACACACAGCACAGCCTTTCAAAAGCAGCCCCAGTGCATCAGTGAGCTCAGAAAAAGAACCAACACACAAGTACTCTCACTTTAATGCCCCACTGAGCCTCTCTTCCAATGATTAACACTGTCACAACTGTTAACCATGTTATGAAAGACTCATAAGAGTATCACTCATCACTAGTCTACATTTCCTTCCCTCATCCTTTTTAATAGGAAATCAAGTCCGTATTTTCTACTTCACACTAGCAAGGCAGTACTTGGTCTAATGCTTCAATCTGCACAGGACAACAGCAAAGACCTAGATATCAAAGCTCATTTAGAGTTCAAGCCATACTCGTGGCTAATTCCTCTGAAATTCTTTGGCATAGACCAGAAGACATGGGTGTAAAACAGTTATCATTCTGCTGACTGGATTTAAACTCTCATTGAAATTTAAAATTGCAGTTGCCTGGAGTCAAAGAAAGTTCTACTGAGAAGTCTCTTCAGTCCTTCTCTGACAGAAAGCAATTAGTTCACTTAGTTCTTTCTATATGATCTGTGTTCCCCCGGTGTCCTTTCATGTCTCTTTCTGAGCCCTACTGACACTGGCAAGTTTCTTGCTTTCAATATGCAAGACTTTCAGGTCTTAATACATTTGGCAAACCAGTCCCCAATTCTCTGTCTTGACAGACTTCTATTCTGTTTGCTCTTTCCAGTTTTCCTTAATTCAACAGTTTCTACTTCTTAGAGATCATCTTCTTGGTCTACGTCCTTCCAGATAAGAATCAATGCTATACTCACAGTCAGCATATGGCAGCACAACCACTGTAGAATTTTACCTTATGATTTACACCGGAAGAAGCTTCTCAAAACAGAGATGCTTTTTTAAAATTTAATGTTACAGTAGTTTGCATTTTTGTAAACATCTTTGCTCAGATAAGGTTACTGGAACACTGTTACACAAAAACCCCAGTTCTCGTGTATATAAAACAAGGTCCTGCATGCTGTTCAGGACTAATCCCAGCATAACTTCTTACTAGCTGAAAGAATAATGCAGTATCTGAAGAAAACAGATAACAGTGGAATATTCAGCCAGCCAATACAGGGATAGTTTTTACTTAAGTATTTTGTCCACGTAGCCTCTATGATTTTCATAAGCACTTCTTAAGTCAGGACTGTGACAGTATTTTAACCATTAAGAACTCAATTTCCATCTGCAGCACATGATGCACATGCAGATACAAGTAATATCCTAACTCTTCTTCTTTAATAGAACTTCCTTCAACATGTAGACAAGTCAGTCTTTTCAATTTCCTTCTGGCTTCTTAAAGAATTTGGATTCCCAACAGTATCACAGCACCTAGCAATCTCCTGTAACACTTTAAGATGCCTTCTAATCAACTTTTTCACAAGACAGTTTTACTCTATTTATAGAAATACTGGGAAAGAAACTTGTTGGTAAGCTATAACTCTACTCTTAACTAATAAAGGATGGCAAAGATTAGAACACAGGAATGCAGAAGAGAGGCTACTTGTACTTGCTATATTATTCAGGTTGCTAATTTTAACAGCCTGGAGGAACCTACCATTTACTGATGTTATTACTGCTAAACACAGCAAGCATCTGCTGCTTATGGGCTGAACTACTGCAACACAATTAACACCTTCTGTTTATCAAAAAATTATCCCTTCTACTGTTTTAGGAAAGGCAGCCACTCTTCTAGTCTCTAGGTTAAAATAACACACAGGTGACATTCTCAGACTTTTGCAATGTTTTTCCTCAAAGGCAGGTTTCTAAGAAAGGAGATCATCCATTTTACTCACTTACTGCAAACATTATTATACATAAGATTGACATTACTTCAAAGGGCCAACTTCAGTGCAGTGAAACAAAATTCTCAAACATCATCAACAAACTAGAAGGTAAATGAAAACCTGTAGAGACTTTGTTCTCTCAAGTAAGCGTCTGGCTCCTTTTTAACATGACTACGCTACTAAGCACATTAATTTATTCAAAAGGAACAGACAGAAACATGATTGCATCTTTTATATGGAACAACTAACTCTTTTTAAAAACATTCTTTACTTACTAGAATTTTTCTAGCTGAAGGCTACCACATCATCCAAGAATCCTTATAAAAGGAAAGAATAAAGGCCACAGTTAAAGCATGCGGGTCTAACACTAGGGGTGTGTAGAAAATGGAAGTGAAGAAATGAGGAGGTATAGACAGCATTTCAAAAAAATCTCTCTTGAAATAAAGGTTACAAGCCATAGAATACATTCCTTCAATGAAGCATGAATTCCAAAACATGTGTGATTTCACTGTATCGAGACTAAATGATGAAATGCACATCAGCCACTGCACGTATTTTGGAAATCTGTTGAGCTGTACCTTCACCTATGATTAGGGCAAAGTACGATTGCATTATCATGGAAATGCAAGTAAAATCTCACACTACAACAATCAAATGCATTCAGTAGTTGAAATCAGTCAATCAGTCTTACAGTCTAAGGAATACAGTTCAGTGAAATAAAGGAGGAGATATATATAGATATACAGATATAAATATACACAGAGAGAGACAGACAGGGAGAGAGAGTGTGTGGAAGCAATAATGCCTTCTGAGACAGACTTGTCCAGTATGATCTAAGATTAAGACATGTGCAAAAGGGGCTAAAATACAACTATGACCAAGAAGAGATGAACTACAATTCTTGTAGTTCAAGAATTGCAGTCCCACTCACAACAGCCATCAGATGCCTTTACCTCTGTATACTAGTCCTCAACATCAGTAAGGCTCAAGCAGCACTACTCTATGCCCTATGCAATGTTCTCTCATCTTATAGATGACAGAAACTATAAAAACACAGAGCAACATTCAGAGATTGTACTGCTGTACCAAATCAGTCTCACACTACTACGTTATTCAGACAGCAATTATCTTCATCACTGTAATTGTATGGAAGGCAGCAAACTACAACGACTGCTGGAATTAAAAAAAATCTCAACTATATAGAACTTATTAATTAGAGCTGTGAAATGTTTTACAGACAGGTACCCTAAATACCAAACTCAAATAAGAATTGAGCTTACTTTGCAAGTTAGCTACAAAGGAGAGATTGGAAGAAAAAAGTGCTTTGTTCTCATCCACAGAACAAAGAGCAGTTCATTAAAGATATTGTACCTTTTCCACAAGAGACTGGATTGTTATTTCCTCTCTAAGCTTTCTCTTTGCCCCACAGTCATGCAAGTCAGAGCCCATCCTAACTTTAGACCAAGTTTCTTGACACTTAGATTTTACCTCTTAGGAAAACCTTGACAATTGATGCACTCAAGAAACTAAGTTTGTTGGATTGATTTACAGTGCAAATTTCTAGAGCTAAGTAACAGAATTTGTCTGCATTTTGAAGAAAATCAGAAAGTAATCTGTTTTTGCAAACTATGTCAACCCAATAAAACTCAACCAATCACCTTATTAATGGCTGGATGGACTTTAAAAAAACCAAGCAGATGTACATCTCCAATTTAATACATGGCAACATACATCCACATAAACTACGTAAGCTTCTGAAGTGCTGATTACTCCTGACTTGGACTGATGGACTTCCCTACAACACCAAGAAAACATCACAATCATTTTGTTGCACCAGTGAAGGAGAATGCCATATGTTAAACCTTGGGACTGAATCAGCAAACCTGCTATGCCAATAAACAGAACCACTAAACCCCAAAATTCCTGTCTTAAGACCATTCTTTTCCAAATGCTCAAAGATTGCAAGTGATTAACATCCCAGACAAGTCAGGTGGCAACAGCAGAAACATATTAGTGATGACAGACTAATTATGCCCATGTAGATCAGGTATTCATTACATCAGGTTAGCCACTGAAACACTAGAGAGCAGCAACTCTTGACATAATCCTGAGCAGCAGACTAACTCAAAATGCACCCATCCAAGCACTACTGGCAACAAACTCTTCACATTCAAAGTCAACATCTCTGCAAAGCAAAAAAAGCAAGCCATTTCTGGATTTAAGTACTGCTGCAGTTTGCCATATAATAGAGGAAGCTCCTTTAAAATCATAACCAAAAGAACAATGTGTTTCAGAGACTTCTAAAGATATCACACGGATTGTTTAGTGTGCATCACAAATCAGGTTTCACAGGAAAAAAAAGAGCTCTTACTACTTTGTCATAGGATTCCATCAGAAGATGTCTTTAGAAATCCTGAAGTCATGTACAAAGCAGGAAAAGAGGATTGGAAGATTAAGGATATCAAAAACGATTATGAGGAACAACTTAACAAGATGCAAAGCTATGACTGAGAAAGGCTAAACTAGTTCAAGAGCCCAAAAACCTGCTTCTGTTAAGTGAATTAAGCGATTAGTACAGAGAAAGTTAAGTGATCCCAATGTATGATATATAGAGAAGCTAATATTTAATTTTTTTTAAATTCCCCAGAGCCTTCCCTGATGCACAACCATGAAGGGAGAACTTGTCCCAAACTTTTTTATAGAAAATACTTCACAGCAAAACCTATTCCTGGTAATTCAGTATGCACCAAAAGTCACACTCAATAATGCATTTGTACCAGAACAATAAGTAATTATCTTTCCTTTTTTAATGTAAAAGGATTAGCTTTGATGTTCAAAATAGTCAAAGTGGCCTAAAGTAGAATCAATGCAATAAATGAATAGCTATGACTATATCAAGATGCTAACATAACTATCATAAATAGAAGTAGTGTCTCAATTAAAAAAAAAAATAAATAAACATTCAGAGCTACTTGGAAGAACTACTATTTTCTTGGATTCCCAAACGGTATTTGACAACAGCCCTATACAGCCTTATGCAGGCTTATGAAGAAACTAAGCTGGCATGGGATGAGGGGGAAGACCATTCATATAGATAAATAATTGTTTTAAATAGGAAACAAGCAGCTGTAACTCTTCATTTCCATATTAAAGCAAGATCACAGATGAAGCCTCAAAGCACAAAAATATCAGGCAAGTCCCCACGTTAGCAATCAGGAGACAAAGTACAAGATAGAACAAGATAGCCCAAGATGCAGGAATATTGTTACACTATCATACACAGGTGTGGTCCATGTGAGTCCCAAAGACAAAACAGGGACTGCAAAACATACAGAGGAGATAAACATCTAGAGGCAGGAAAAAGTTTCAATACAAGAAATTATTTAACAGACTAGAAAACAAAGAACTGTCAAGTGATACAACCTCTCCCCTCCTCCTTCTTCAAGTCTCCTGCAAAAAAGCACTCACGGTCTGCCTCTGTAATGCACAGATCTGCAACTGGCAGCCACTATAACCCTAGTGACAAGCCTCAGGATAAAAAACAAAAATCATCACGTAATGCATAGCTTTACTGAGGAACATCTTCCCACAGGTCATTGCTAATCCCAGATCATAGAAGATCAAGGCAAGACACATTCATACACAAAATCTACAATAAGCATAACAATGCACTGCCTATAGCCCAGATAGTCCAAGAACCACAGAATTTAAAGCTGGGAGATGCTTCCAGGAGATATCACCACAAGCTCACGTTGATATATTCTTTTCCCAATATTTGGCATTGGCCTCTAAGGGTCTCACCCAGTACAGCTGTTGATGTTCTTAGCGCCAGCTGTCTCTACTGCCAAAGCCTAACAACTGGCAAAAACACCATGAAGCTGATGCCAGGATTAAACTGCTCCAAACATGTCCCATTCTTCTTTACACAGATGTGAGCACCTGTCATGCAAGGCCTTCTCAAATTTTACTACTGTATTCTGCCTTTCTGACCTATAATACCTCTGGTGACTCTGCTGCCAAAACATTCCTTTCATTCCACTCCCCAAACCATCATCTCTAACTCTACACTAGGTATCCACTTTGCATGGAAACTTTGTGCTTTACCAAGGCAACTTACTTGACCACAGAAAAAAAAAAAAGAGATATTCTGTTCTTCTGACAATTCATCCAGTAGCTACCCTGGAACTTTCCTTCATACCAACCTTCAGGCACGAAAACAATCCATTTAACTACAACCTCATGCTCTCTCCAGAAATTTGCTATGACTGACAGGCAACTACTACCACACTTCTCTTTGCATACACTCCAGTATATACTGCCTAGTTCTACCACGACCCCATAGTCAAGCAAAACAAGAATTGAGTGTACCAGGCCAGCATGACCCACCTCCTACATTAACACCTCCACTACAGGTGTCCACCTACCACCACAGATAGCACACACCAAGGATTGGACAGCAATATGGGTGAAGCATAGCCCACTGTTAATTCTCTACTAGAATGTGTTGGAGCAAGCACTGTTAAGCACTGGGAGAAGTTAAGAATAACCACACTTGGGAGGCCCCTAAAGCCCTTACAAGAGCTGGACATCTCACTGCAGACAGCAAAGGCTTCAGAGCATTTCCAAAGTCTACATTCTTTCAACTCAAAGTACCACACAATTTGCAGAAAAGGTTGACAACGTGGCATGCCCACACATTAATTTGTATCTGACAGCAGGATAGTAAGAAGCAAGGGTTGACTAACATGCAACTGGAGCTATGCACAGTCCAGAATGCAATGGATTTTTAATAGTGCATTGCACTAAACTGTAATTAAATTTATCTTAAAGTTCTGAAATATATCAAAGTGCAATAAACCCCGGTAAGACTGCAGTTAGAAACACTGCATACAGGTGAACAAATAAAGATGACCTAATATAGTCTTAGCATACAGATGCACCACCAACACAGCTTTTTGCGCACAGTATCATTCAGCTGCAAACTGGTGAACACTGAAGCAAGTCAACTGTGGAAGCACTGTCAAAAGCCCACCTTGCTTATGAGAACTCTCCCTAAGTACCTGCTGTAGTCATCAGGGAATGCTGCCCTGAATCCTCCTTCAGCATAAGGAAATGCAGAGGTCTTGGTGCTCTTGCACGCTAAGGCAGAACTTATGTGTCATTATCAAGAAAGAGTTAAAGACAACAGCTATACAGGGGAAAAAATTAATGCAGGAAGCCATCAGACACTATGCAACTCTAATTAGTCCAGGCAGAACACCATTTAAGATACCAATGTATCATAACAGTTCTGGTATCCAAACTAATCTTCAACAAGCCAATTCTGTTGTTTCTGCACACCACTGTAATGTGCCAAGCAGATACGCCAGGTATTTCAGCACTAATCTCATTCAACACCTACAATTAGAATGAACACTTGATGCTTTGATGCTGTCTTTTAAAGTAATATTAGAGCACTTGTGGACTCTTTGGATGCTTAAATTACTCAGATGTATTCAAGATACTGACTTTACAGAAACAGAAATTATTTGCTGAACAAAGAATGCACACCCTAAGACGCTAAATGTAGCTTTCAACTACACGAGGATACTTTACAGCACCAAAAAATAACATGTAGCTCTGAAGATCAGTCACAACAGTTTGAATTAACCTCATAATATTAAAGGACACTTCTCTGCCTTGCATCTGAAATCAATCATTTTGTCATCTGTAGTGCTAAACTAAACCCAGACACATAGGAATTTACACTGTTGCTATATTAATCACTCTGTTGAAGCACTGGAACAAATATGGCTTCAATCTCCTCACTCCTTACCTTTCAAAATTCTGTAAAAGCATAACATGGGACAATCAAGTGCATCCAAAAGCACAGCTTTAGGATGAAATCTAATCAAACACAGCTTTTCACACTTGTGCTTTATGGGAAAAATTTCCTTTACAAAGATTGTCATGCTGCTATCAAAGTGGTGAAAGCATGAGACCACTGGAAAAAAAAGGACTGCTGTATATAAAACAGAGGAAAACACAGCGCTTATACAGTATTCCTAAACATCGCCACACCTACCATCACGAAGACACTGACTACCAGCAGTGTGAATAAAACAATGACTTGCAGTGCTACAGACCATCCTCAGCTCTGAATGAGAAAGCAGGACAGCACAGTATTGCTTCAAAGCACGCAGGCAATTCATCAGAAGTACAGCTGCAGCCTGGGAAGAGGGTTAACAGAGATTACCCCGCTTACTCTGTTACAAAGCGAGCCACTGTGTATCACTTGGAAATTTCAGCATGTTGTAGAAAAGCATTCTTTTACGAACAATATTCACAGCACACTAAGTTCTACCATTCATGTCGAGGGTAAGCATAAGAGCACCTATGATCAAGTCCTTCTTCCTATAATCAATGCCCAAACCAGACTGCAGCAGAAGACTTTCAGGATCACATTTTTCAACAGTTGCATATACAGTACGGCAACACTGAAGATGCTCTGTCAACAGATGATGCGTTACCAAAGTGAAACTTCCAGGACCCAGCTGACAGTTCCAGGGAGCAGCAGGCAACTAAAGGAACATAAGGGATCCACAAGAAACTCCTGCAGGATCTGTCCCCATCCCAGCCTTTGCAGTGCATTTTTATTTGAACTGCCAAATAACAAAGCCAGGCTCCAGGAAAAAGTTAAGCTCACCACTAAACAGGAATTACTGCAGTAGATAGATACCAAAATCCACTCCATCAGTGACAGTATTCTTATTTCAATCATGCCACCCCTAACATGAAACAGAAAATTGTTTAAGAATATACACTTGTCCAAGATTCACCTTGGGTAACAGGACTCTAAGACAGAAACTGCTTGTCATATTTAGGTCTATGGTTTCAAGATTCATGCTCTCCTTCAGCACTAGTTAGTTTCCTGCTACTTTAAGGAATGCTCTGGAACTACAGGATCACACATGCTGCAGTTACTGGTATCCCACTGCCAGAATCAGGTCCCACTTTTGTAACAGAGATCCTTCACAGAAGGTCAGGAAATACATCTTCCATTTTCAAAGATATTAAGCAAAAAACTTGTCATTAAGACATCAGCAAAAGAACTACCTACATTACGGAACTGAATAGTGCAACTGAGTCTCAGCTGAACAATTTTCTTGCATATGGATTCTCTTTAAACTCATACTTGAAGAGCGGCATAGCCACTATTACATGAAAGCTAAAAGTAAACAGAAGATTAAAAAAATAAATATATGTGAATGGTATAGGTGGTGCTGCCTAACAGCTACAGGACACATCTTGCAATGCTTGGATTTGATTCCAAATTTGCCATTTGCCACTGACCTGCTGGGTGAACTCAGGCTGCTCCTTCCTTCACCTGCCTGGAGATCTGCCTCGCTTACAGAGTTGACTTAAATTAAAAAGTTAACTCAGTGCTCTACCACATATCTACGAAAATAAAACACAAACTTTGCACTATTTTAAAGGTACTATTGGAACTTGAGATATACAAACTTCTTTGTATAGGACTCAAAGCTCCTAGCGCAAGACATCTCTTAAAGATTCAAATTCTAGTTTCCTGTAAGAAATTTGCATTTTCAGTGTCAGTCCAGAATTAAAAAGCAGTAGTCACAAGTCTTGTCTTCCCCCCTCGAGGTTATGGTTTGCAAAAATAGAACTTTAAAAATATATTTTAACACTTCTCCATAACTTTTAACATACTCAGCACCTGACCATACTACACAAAAGAGAAGGCACTGTCCTTAAGTTAAATCTCTCACTTAAAAATCCCCAGCTCATACCCTGTCGTCTTTAGCTATTTCCCTTCTACAAATATGCAGTGCCTTTATTCCACAGGCATCCAAGGGTCTTGATATTAGGATGTTCCAAGAAACTATTTTTGAAGTGACATCAGAAATCTGCTACAGTCAGTCAATGCAGCTAGCACTTTTTCCAAGAATAACTTAACTTTAACTTTAGAAAGTAACACTTCCCCTTGATTGATTGAAATTTGACAGGTGATCCCATAGAGCATCCCAGACACGCTTTGTTCAATTTTAGTCCCTTCTCCATGCCAATCAGATCAAACTGAATACTCGGCCTTAGTAATCACCCATTATACACAAGGTATGGCTTACAAGATAGAGTAAGCTTCATAAAAGCGTTTTCTTCAAAAAGACACGATTTCTGTACAGGTATTAGCTGGCTCAACCTACCCTAGAGCTAAAACACACTTGAGAGAAATGTTCTAAGACCACACCGACTTTCATGCCTATCTCAGACAGAACTCGGCACCTCCCTTTCAAGTGATGTTGCTAACACCCCCCCCAAGCTAACCAGCTTACTGCAGCCTAAGCAGAGGCATTTAAAAATTAACACAAGGGTTTTGAGTCCCTCTGAACAGAAGCCTTCCACTTCCCCCTTACAATCTAAATTGACACCTGGTAGCTCTAACAAGCATCCTGCACACGTCCTTGTTTAAATTACTGTAGGTGACCTCTGACAGTGGCCTGACAACTTCACCTCTCAACCTATTAGAAGGTAAGGCCTAACCCCCTGTATCTACGAGCTCCCTGGCACTGCGGGGATCGCTGCTTCGGCCAAGAGCCACCCAGCCGGCACAGACCAAAGTGATTTATAGAAGGGCATGGGTTTTGCCCCGCCATCCCCTATCATCGCCCTCCCTGCTGCGGCCGGCTCCAGAGGAGTTCGAGTGACCCCAACCCGCCGCCCCCCTTCCCGGAGGGGCCGCAGGAGGCGGCCGAGGCCCCTTCCCTCTGTGGCTGCAGCAGCCCCGGGGCCCCGGCTGCTCACCCCTGCACGCCCGGGCTGTATCTCCTGGTCTTCCAGGGGGTGCCGGGGCTCTGCAGCGCTGGCTGAGGCGGCTGTCGCTGCTGGTGGGGGGAGTTGTTGCCGGCGACGCCGCGGCTGCCGGAGAGCAGGTAATTCATCCCATAGGTGCTGGCTTTATTCTCCCGTTTCCTGCGGCCCGGGTGGTACTGGTGCTGCTGGGGAGAGGCCGGGGGCGGGTGCGGGTTGCGCGCCGGGTGCGGCGGCTGGTGGTGCCCATTCACAGCGTTCACTTTGTTCTCGTGGAAGTTAAAAAACTCCCCGGGTCCGGCCCCGCTGCCCAGCAGCCCGGGAGGAGCCACCGCCACCGCCCGGGGGCCACCGGAGGAAGAGGAGGAGCCGCCGCCTCCGCCGCACGATCCCGAGGAGGAGAAGCCGGGACTCTCGGTGCCGGACTCCACCGACGAGCAGGAGGACGAGGAAGACACGGAAGGCGACTTCTGCAGCCGCCGCCCTCCCTCGCCGCCGCCGTTCACTGCCGCGGGGCCGCCGGGGACAGCGGGCACCAGTCCGGTCAGCAGGGCCGGCGGGGACGGCGAAGGCGAAGGCGGCGAGGAAGAGGAGCAGCAGGCGCCGGGCGCTCCGAGCCGCACGCAGCCGTGCGCGCGCGGCGGAGAAGCAGCAGAGTCCAGCGCCGGGGAGTTGAGGCAGAGGTAGTGCGGGAAGCTGGCGCCGCCCCGGCCCCCCACGCCCTGCGAGGTCTCCCAGATCTGCATCCACAGCGCATTCGCGGGTCCTTTCTGCTCGGGCTGGATCCAGGCCACGCGGGGATCCATCCACGCCCGCCGCCGCCGCCGTCCCTCACAGCCCAGCCAGAGCTCCGCGCCGCCGCCCGCTCACCGCCCGCTCCCTGGCTCTCTCGGCCCGGCAGCGGCGCTAGGAGCGGCCCGGCAGCAGCGGCATGTGTCGCGGGGAGGAGGGAGCGAGGGAGGGCGGCAGGGCGGCCGGAGGCAGAGCCGGGCGAGGCGAGCGCGGCTCCGGAGGAAGCGAAGGCGGCGCAAACTGTACCCGGCGCTGCCCGGAGCGCTCCGCTCGCCGTTCCAATGTGGCGTGTCCCCCTCGCCAGGGCCAGAACCGGCACTGCGCATGTCCCGCAGATTTTAAACCTTCACCGGAGACGGCCGCCCTGGCAACCGCACATGCGCGGGAAGCGGGAGGGAGACGGGAGCTGGGAATGTTCCCCCCTCCCCCCCCGGCGNCTCCACAACCTCTCTGGGTAGCCTATTCCGGTATGTAGTCACTCACACAGGAAAGAGGTTCTTCCTCACGTTTAGGTAGAACTTCTTTGCTTCAGTTGCTGCCCTTTGCTTCTTGTCCTATTGCTTGGCGCCGCCAGGAAGAGCCTGGCTCCCTTCTTTTAACATCTTTCCTTCATATACTTGCAGACATCTGTGAGGTTCCCTCTCACTTGTCTTCCCTTCATCTCCATGAGCGGCTGGCACAGCGGCAAACCTGCCTCTGTGTTGGTTTCTCACAAATACTGCCTTGTCTGACCCCTCCATTCCACAGCTAATCCCTTTGGAGAAGTGTAGCCCAGTTCCCACAAAGATAAAAGGGTCCACCCTTTTGAGGACTAATTCAGAGGAGAAGCAAGTGCAGGCAAATCTGCTTTGGGGAGGCTGAGCAGCAGAGTGTAGGGCTGAGCGGGGCCACTCCACTCCCTGGGGGAAAGGGGAGCCATGGGTGATGTGTCCAGGCAGCACCATGCAGTTCATAACCAAAGGAAGGCTTTCCTTGGATTGGTAGCACCAAGACAGCACCACAAAGCACCGCATTTCCACTGGGTACTTCAGTTTTTATTGTGCTTGAGTCCAGGACTGTGGACAGGAAAGGAAAACAGTGCCTGTTCCAAGGCGTGTCTCTAATAGACGGGTTTTGTGTGCAGTGATCCCTCAGTGAAATGCATACTGCTATTGGAATGGGATCAGACACAGACGCGCGTGATCTGAAGATGGCTTTAACCACCAGCCCCCCAGAATGATTTCCATAATGGTTCTGTTTCTAATCCAGTGATTTGCCTACTTTCTTGAGCAGCCTCAGTATTCATATGGATAAAGTGTCCTCTCCTGAGGTACCCCCAGAAACTCCAGTGGTCCAGAACTCCCCAGACTATTCAGTAGAGCCCTTAACCTGACTGCAGAGCAGCACAGAGAAGAGTTGTACATGCATAAGTCCAAATACTATCTGGGAATCCTCGTTGGAGCAGCCCTCCACTGCAGTTGCATGGTACTTCTTGAACGAACTAGCTGCCGCAGAAGGAGAGGTCCCGCTCTCCATAATCCTGCTAACTCCTTTCCGTGCTGCTTTGCACAATCCCTGATATTGATCAGTGATCCAATTTAACTTGTTAATTCAGAGAAGGCCGCACTTGGAAGAAAAGTAATAGTTCTCAGCAGTTCATTTTGAATTAGCTTACTTTGTTTTCAGAGTTGGCACTAAGGAGCAGTGGAGAGACGATGAGAGAACAAGACTCATTTGTTAGGAAAGGATAGCTGTGCTTGATCAAGTTGTATTCTTGAACTGTACCCTTAGACTTCAGAGCAAGAGAAACTGATATGAGGGTGACAGCCTAATGTTTATTACCGGAAGTAATTTAGAAAAAGCAGGTCATTAACTTGTTACTGTTAAGAAATAGGTCTGTTTTCAGGATTAACAGCCAAAGTACACATAAAAGTACACAATAAAGTAACCAAACCCAAACCACATGAAAGAGCTATTAATTATGTCTTGTGTAGCAGTATGTTCACCACAATTTCTTGCATGGTCAATGAAGTGTTCTGATCTTCAGCAGAGATTCCAGCTTGAGGTACTGATAGCTGTCCTTGGTTTTATGGATCATTTTCCGAAGGATTTTGGATTGTTTTGGTTTGGTTTTAATTGAACATGAAAGAAGACAAATAAACAGGCCCCTTAACTCTGTTCTTTTTATATAAATGCTGTAAGAAATAAACCAGAGAATTACACTGTCTCTTCTTTGGGCCCTGAATGCTCTGCATTGTTGCCTCTACGATGATCTGGATATGGCAAGGAGAGATGAGGATCCACAGTATTTCTGCAAGTGTAGCTGCTGCAGTATGCTAATTGTTGGAAGAGTTACTTTGTAGATCGACTGTGAAATACTGAGAAGGCTAAGGCAGCTGTAGAGCCCCCATCTCAGCCTTTTTATTTCTGTGTTTTGACTTTTCATCCAGTAAAGATCATGTCTTCAACCTGCTGAAAACTCTTAAAATAAAGGAATACTGATCAGTGTTTTCATAGGATCATAGAATCACAGAGTGGTTTGTATTGGAAGGAACCTTAAAGATCATCTAGTTCCAACCCTTCTGCCATGGGAAGAGACACCTTCCACTAGACCAGGTTGCTTGAAGAGGTGGAGGGGGAAACCAAAAAGACACAATGGCCCATCTTATGGAGACCTTTCCAAGCTCAGCAATTTCATGACCTGTTTTATTTATTTCCTTTCCTGCCCTGCTGCCATCTTTTAAAAGTTGGCACTTTCAAGAGGGCCTGATTTTCCTCTTTGCTAAAATTATCTCCAACTTCATTTTCAGGTCTAAGTGGTAGAGACCACTGGTTTGTTAGAGGCAGTAACTCAGAAACAGCTTTTGAATGAGGAGAGACTCTCATGAATCCCCATACTGTCTTGGAAGAGGCTAGGCTGTTTCCTGAAGTAGCCACAGGGGGAGTTGTCTCTCACTGGCTTAAGCTGTGTTAGACAGAATTTCTGGGGCTGCAATAATGCCTTGTCAGTTCTTTGTATGGGTTCAAGGCAGCAGATACCATATAAATGTAATAGAGAACATGGAATAGATGGGTAGGCACAATGTGCTTGAAGGTCCACATTTTAAGTACTTGGAGAAGAAGGAAATCTCTGAGAAATCTATAAGCAATGGTTTGATGATACACCAATTCATTTATCTATCTCATGATGATTTGTCAGACTTGTGGCACATCACTGAAATATCTCTGCTAAAAAAAAGGAGGTATTACATGTTTCCTACAAAAATGTGTACAATATGGAGAAATAATACCCGGTGGTCTGTTGTGGCACGACAACAAGAAAATTATCATCTTCTAACATCAGCTTTTTCTCTCCTCTGTTTCTAGCCTCTCCAGTGAGAAATCTAAATAAAGCATGTTTCTAATCTTGTCTCCTTAAAGTGAGAATTTCCCTCTAAAAGTAGCAAGTGAGAACTTCCTCTGCAACAATTAATATTTTTTAAAAGTCTGGTTGATTTTAATTCAGCTGTCCTTTACTGAGTGAAACTCCACACTGAAGGTAAGATTCTCAGAATGTTTGAAAGTCAATTACAGTTTGGATCATAAGAAAAATATAATTTCTTTTCAATAAATCTTCCTTCCCACTGTTGAATTCGTGAGGATGCAGATAATGAAAAGTCTCCCTCTATACTTGGCACTGGTGAGGCTGCGCCTTGAATCCTGTGTCCAGCCCTGAGCCACTCAAATAAGGAAGGACATTGAGGTAGTGGAGTGAATCCAAAAAAGAGCAGCAAAACTGATGAAGGGTCTAGAGCATGAATTCCATAAGGAATGGCTGAGGGAGCTCAGGTTGTTTGGCCTGGAGAAAAAGAGGCTCAGGGGTGACTTTATCACTCTCTACAACTGCCTGAAAGGAGGGTGTGGCCAGGTAGGAGTCGGTGTCTTCTCCCAGCCAACCAGTGACAGAATGAGAGGACACAGCCTCAAGCTGTGCCGGAGGAGGTTTAGGTCGGACATTAGGAGGAATTACTTCACAGAAGGGGTGGTTAGACATAGGAGTGGGCTGCCCAGGAAGGTGGTGGAGTTGCCATCCCTAGAGGTGTATAAAGAAAGACTGGACATGAAATTTGGATTTTGGCCCACATGACCTTGATTCTGGCCACCCACAATCACGTTGCAAGCCTCTAATGCATCACCTCCTTCATGCTCACCAGCTCTGATCTCCTTTGTAGCCTTTGTGGCCCATAGCCATTCACTTAAGAGCTGGACTCAATGATCCTTGAGGGTCCCTTCCAACTCAGAATATTCCATGGTTCTGTGGTGGGATGGATGGAGAAGGCACAGAGACTGGGGCTCAGCAGTATATCTGACCACACTCGTACCTGATGAAGGTGGGAAGAGGAAAGAACTGAATGAATCAAGGTCTCGAGCTAGATGGGGGTGTGGGAGAAAGGCTGTCTCACCAAAGGAGGTGCATCTCTAACAAGTGACCTTCAGAGTGTGCTAGTCACCAGGAGATAGTGTTGGGGAGGAGGTAACAGGGAGGCAGCTTCCTTAGCTGCACTATCATCGCGCTTTTTTTCCTCAGGAAATACATTCCTGAATGAGAGAGTGGAGATACAATTTTCACATCTCAAATGTAGCTGATCACAATAGGGAGACAAGTAGAAATCCAGAACACCAGTTTCTGGTTCTTACAAGGTGTGATTTGGGGCATTCTTTTAATCTGTTGTCTGGAAATATGGGCTTTTGCCTTCTTCAAAATGGCTTGTGTCTCCCATTAAAAAAGGCCAGGCATGAGTAACTCTGAACAAGGTTAAGTCATGTTGTATTTTCTCCCTTAAATCTTCTTCTTGGCTCAGTCCTTTCTCCAAGGCTCTATGTCCTCTTCTGATGAGCAGTAAGCATCAGCCAAATTTAGGTTGTTGAGGCATACTCAGAGCCAATGGAAGTACAGAGCCTGGAACAGCTGTCAACCACCAGCTATGTCCTCTTCCCACCCTGTCTTCCTTGCTCTTACAAGGGTTGCCAGGCCCGTGTCAGACAAGCTGAACACATAATAAATCAGCAGCTGAACAGCTGCAGCTTCCAGCCAGGCATGTTCATGCACATGAAAATCCTTTTCTAGCTGCCTACATAAAATAGCTGTGTGGTAAATGGAGAAAGTGTGGGAGGAGGTTCACAAGCCATTCCGCTCCCTTTGCGTTCAGGGTGGCATCATAGTGGGAGAGGGTGCACGGACAGCGGGGCGTGATTCTTGCCTCACACTGCTGCATGTGTGTCAACGCTTCTGGCGGGAGCTCTGCCCTGGAGACCCTTCATCACTCTGTGCATGCTATGGGTGTACAATACTACAACAGGAGCAAGGTAAAGGTGCCACCTTGACATTCCCACAGTCTATTTCCAATCCTATATTTGGGACTCTGATAGGGATTACTTTCAAAAGTCTGCTTTATTATGAATGCTTATCTTTGCTTGTTACACAATAACTAAATACTTAACACAGCATATTTTTACAGCATTCAGTGGCATATTTAATTATTCTGTATCAAGGATGTTCTTTGAAAGTTTTATAGTTGTTCTTGTGTTCTGTTTTGTTTCTTTTAATCATTTAGAGAAGGTTTGGGAGCATACAGGTTTTGGAAGGTTTGTTTTTTAACTCAGGGATTAGGAATTCTGCCTTTGAGACTTGTCGCTTTTCATAAGAGAGGATGTTCTGCCAGCAGTAACACTTAATTGAAGACAAATCTCACAGACATTCTTTCTTCAAAGCTTTATTTAGACATGAAATTAAATTGTGATAACAAGCACAAAGAGGGTTTTAAGAATAATTTTAGCTGTAGAAAATACGCTGTTAGAGAGATCATAAACAAATGAAGTTTATGCTAAGTATTTATAAAGCTTTTGAAAGTACTATTCCAAGTGGGATCTGAAGAGCTATATGAAATCAGATGCTCTGTCTTCCTGTCCAGGTTAACATAGAGCCCTGCAAAGAGTTGATTTTGTCAGAAGGGTTGCTTGCCTTTGAATGACGTGTTGAGAGAATATATTAAGGAGACTCTCATGAAAGTTCATAGGAATAAACTGGTCAGGACTCCTCCCTGACTTGTGTTTGCAGTCTAAGTGATCCCAGGATCATCTTTAAGTTGTCACTCTCCAGGCTGCTGTGGAGGACAGATGAGGGCATGTAGAACGTGTCGTGTGAATCCTGGCAGAGAGGAGGGATCCCAGTGCACAGTGAGGTTGTACGTGCACTAACATGGAAGGAAAAAGTAGATCTGACTGGACTGTCTTCTAGGAGAAGAATCTATGAGTAACACATTGTTCGTCCTAGGAATAACATTAGAAAAAAAATCCTTTCTTCATATCTGCTGGATGTAAGCTTTCTGCTGGGGAGAGAACGAGGGGGCAAGCTGTGAGAAAGCTGATGTAAAAGTCACTTAGTGAGGATGTGCCCTGGAACCCTGATTGGCCATGTTAACATGGCAATCAGACAGGGCACCAGCTGCTTCTGTACTAAACCTGGAAGGATCATTTATGCATAGCAGAATGACTGTGGTTAGAATTAAGGTTACATCAGGTGTCAGCAAAAGCTATCATTGTGAAAGATGTAGCCCACTTTTATTAGATCAAAGCCATATTTGATCTTGTACAGATTTTGAGAAGATAATTTCTCTTGCATGGTCAACTGCCTAAGTATTTATCATTGGTTCATCCTGCCCATGGGTCCTCACCTATGGGCAGCGCAGGCACATACTTACATGCATTCGCTCTTTAAATAGAAACTGGTCTATTGCAATGCTCCTCTCTCTCCTTAAATACATCTATATCCTGCATCTCCACCTTCAAAGCTATTATTTTGAACTGTTCTTGGGCCACAATTAAATCACTTGGACGTCTCAGGAAGGAGATTTCCAGAAGAGAAACAGCTTTTTGCCAATATAAAAGTGCTGACCTGAGCTGTATTTGCATTGGGCCATGGATAAGTTAGCCGAGAAATACAGAAGATCAAAGGACAGCAAGATTTTTTGGCAGGGTTTTTAACTGAAGTTGATGTGCAGCAGCTGTAGGGTAGATTAGATAGGGACTGATAAGAAAGCATAATATGGTTTAGCTGGTCCTTTAGAATGATAGGAACAAAGATAGGAAAAGCATGCATCGGTAAGAGAACATGGCTTGAAATTTTATTTGATGTAGAGAAATATCTGGACTAGAAATAAGGGGAGCAAAAGAAGTGGAGTGTACCGATGCAGGTGTTGGCCAGGGGGCCAGGAAAACTATCAGAGTGAAGGATCATCGGTCAGCATACACATGTCCATTTGCTCTTTGAAGGACCTAAAATCAAGGCCAGGAACCAGAAGAGTACTCAGGCACCTCTCCCCTAGGCTTTCTACCAGCACTCCAACTTTCTGGCACCAAATCCTCCTATGGGTCCTATCCTGTGGTTCAATACTGGAATTGTATAGCACTTCACAACTTTCTCTGCCTTCCCTGAGAAATAAAAATTAGCCTCACCATCAGTTCTTTCCAGTGCATGGACAGACTTTGGACAGAAATCAGCTGGAACTTCTCCAGGACTTCTTTAGCTTGTCAGTACCATTTCGCCTTGGGAGCTTACACACAGGCAGTCCAACAGACATGCCTTCGGGATCCTGAAGGCTGTAGATGAACAGAACATGGCTGAGCATTCCAAACCCGCCTTGTGATTACAGTGCCAGCATCTTCTGTCTGTGGGTATCAGCAGTGAATCACAGAATTGTTTAGGTTGGAAAAGACCTGATAGAACATCGAGTATGACCTTTAACCCAGCACTGCCAGGTCCACCACTAAACTATGACCTTAAGTGCCTCATCTACACGTTTTTTAGATACTTCCAGGATTCCTTCAGGGACTGAGCTCTTGGTGACTCAACCAGTTCCCCAGGCAGTCTGTGCCAATGCTTGACAATCCTTTTAGTGAAGGAATTTTTCCTAATAGCCAATCTAAACCTTCCCTAGTGCAGATCAAGGCCTCGATGACCTGTAACTTATTACCTGGGACAAGAGACCGACTCCCACCTGGCTACACCTTCCTTTCAGGCAGTTGTAGAGAGTGATAAGGTTATCCCTGAGCCTCCTTTTCTCCAGGCTAAACAATCCCAGCTCCCTCAGATGCTCCTCATCAAAAGTGTGCTCCAAACCCTTCCCCAGTCCATTGCCCTTCTCTGAACTTGCTCCAGCATCTCAATGTCCTTCTTGTGGTGAGGGGCCCAGAACTGAACACAGATTTGAGTACTCACCAGTGCCGAGCAGAGGGGGAGGATCACTGCCCTAATGCTGCTGGCCACACTGTTGCTGATACAGGCCAGGATGCCATTGGCCTTCTTGGCCACCTGGACACACTTTGGCTCATGTTCAGCTGGCTATTAACCAGCACCCCAGGGCCTTTTCCGACGGACAGCTTTCCATCCACCCTTCCCCCAGCCTCTGGCGCTGCAGGGGCTTGTTATGATCCAAGGGCAGAACCCAGCATAGAGAACATGAGAGTTACCTGCAATGGCAGTTTCCGTTCCACAGCCATGCAAACTGAGTTAAGGAGTCTGTTCATAATATTGGTCTCTAATCTCAGCAAACATGGGCTTCACAGTAAGTCTATGCCTCTGAGCTCCTGGGCTCATGAGCTCTATGGATATGCAGGTAACACTGAAGAAACAACATTCGTTTATTGTAGTGAGAGCTGAAAAGGCATGAGGAAGGAAAAGTGAAATGTCAGCATTGAAACAGATTAGGATTTCTGATTGCCTGAGGTTACTGTGCTTAGTTTAAGATAGCAGAATATCTGATGCTTCCTCCAGGCAGATCATGGGTCAGAGCAAGGAGAGGCTGCCATTCCTGCTGCCAAGTGCCAAGCTTTGTGATGGGGCAGCTTTGCTTTAACCCATGGCTCAAATTCACCACTGGCTCAAAGCATCCAGAAGCCTGGAAACAGCTCCAGATTCCTGCAGTGAGACTTCACAGGCTGGTGATCCACTCCTCTGAGTCCTGGTGTCCAGGCAGTTCATTGATGATTCTAGTGCTTCTCAGCTGAGTGAGAGGTCTGACAGCCCTGCAGCCAAGAGCCTGCCTTGGAGAAGTATGACCCCCATCCAGTACTACAGCTCAAATTGGCTATCTTTGCCATAGTTGCTGACAGATGACACTTGCAATAGGGTAGGCTTTACTTGCAGAGTCTCCTGCAGAGCTCATGGTGTGGTATTGACTGATGCAATCAACCAGATACATAGAATATTCATTCTGCTCACAGAAACATAAAAGTTCAGCTTTTTTCTTTCAATATGGTAGCAAGGATGCATGGACCTCCTTCTCATGAGAAACAAGTTAATTTGGACACAAGACAGATGTGCTGTGGTTCCACACCTGCCTGGTGAGACCTGGAAGTGCTCTTTTCATCACCAGGCTGTAGCTCTTTTCTCATTCAGGGCTGCCTGGTGATAGCTGCGAAGTTGATCGCAGCTGTTTCCTCATGAGGCAGTGACAGACATGGTCCATGAGACTTATTTTTGTTGGATGGAAATAATCTCTTGATCATGTACTCAGAAGGTGACAGTAATTAACACAACGTAAACACCAGTCTTTTTAGGATTATCTCAGAACCTGGTGAAAGCATGGGGCTACCAGTGCAGGAAGTTAAGATCAGTACTGCCAACAAGTCTTCCATGGTAGGAGAAACAAAATGCATTAAATTAATCTCTTTTGCAATTTCTGCATTTAATTTGCTCGGTTCACGTACCATTAGTTAATCGGACTAGCTATACAGACAACTCCACAGCAGTGATTCTGAGCATAAAGCCATGCAACTGCCCTTTCCAATGGCACACTGTATCACTTAGTGGTTGAAAAGTGCTTCTCTGACAACTTTGTTGCCATTCTATTTTAAAGTCTTCTGTTGATTTCTTCCCTTGTTGGTAGTGTAGGTCATACTGCGCAGAAGCGATCCTTTCTGAGAGTAGTGTTCTCATAGGGTGCTGTATCAGGGATTCAGCCAATTCTTACATGATACAGTCATCCTCCTTCAGCTCCTTCTTTGTGTAGACTGATCAGTCTCTCTGCCCTCTAGTGGGGACCCTCTCTTGGTCCTTCTCTTCCATAACTTACCTTTTAGAACCATACACAGTATCAGTCTGTACCCCACAGTACCCAGTGAAATGCTTCAGGAGTTCCATCACATAAATCTATGGCTGACTCTTGGCTGTGAAGTGCAGACCGCCTTCAGAGTCTTCCCTTGAGCTGGTTCTGTTATGAGTAGACAGGGGAACATACAAGGATCTGTCCTGAAGATGTGGAAGCTGCCTTTTTCACCTTTTGCCCGGTATTTTTTCCTGCTGTTTTCTGCTTTCATTATCCTTGTGACAAGTGATATCCTTTCCCTGCCCGGATTGTGGTATGTTTCTAGTTGAGGACATGTTATGGTTAAGCATACTCTACTTGGCTTTGCAGTAAGATTCTATTGCCTGGTGCTGGCCTGGAAACCATGTGTTACTACTAGCAAAGGCTCTGGCATAGGGCTAGGAGACAGGATGGAAGTGGTTTGACCTTGATTATACCATTTATAGGATAGACAGCTCTGCCTCAGCTTTCTGCACAGCTGCAAAGAACATTTTCTTGACATTTTTACTGCATGGCATAATTCTTTGCTGGGCCTGATTCAAACTCTGTCATTTAGTTTGAACTCTCTCATTTGGGCCACATGGAAGCTAGCAAGAATTACAGACAAAATGTTTTGATCTCACAGGAATTACATCTGCAGTTACCCACAAGGAAGAAGAGATGGTCTGTGATGTCTCAGGGCAGATCTCATCTATCATCCTGGAAAGTTTCAAATTGGATCTGCTAGAACAAAATATATACAGTATACATTAGGAAAGATAAAACCTTTTCTAGATCAAGTAGAGCTCTGGCTGAATGCCCAGCCTTGCTGCCAAACAGCTGGCCTTGCTGTTGGACAAAGAGTGGAAAAGGCAGTATGTTTCTATGAAAGAATCTGTACAGAGGCTAACAAAAATAAGGGGCCTTGTCCCTGGAAAAAAGATTACCTGTAGTCTTCATGAGTATCCATTCCAAATCCTTACTGGAGAGCCTTTCAGAAAACTGATTTACTTAAAATGAAAGCCCGTTCAAAGGCTGTTGTTTAAAATGCCTTTGGAGATGTATGTTCCTAGGCTGAAAAATATGGTGTTATGGAAAGCAATCTCTATAAACAATAGAGCTCTGCTTTGTATTTTGTATTTTCCCCTACATCTTATGCTACAGTCATCTACTTTAGAATATATGTAAGTTGGAAATAACTAATAAATATAGAACCCAACTTTTCTGCTCAGTACCAGCATTTCCCTTCTGCTCCTCCTGTAAACAGTGCTTTGCAAAAATTCACCAGCACAAACACAAACAATTCTATGATAAAGAGTTTCAATATTATTAAAAGAAAAACCGAAAAACCCAAACCAAAACCCAACCAACCAAAAACAACAACAACAACAAAACAAACAAACAAAAAAAAAAAACCACCACAAAAAATCCACACCAAAGACAAAACAAAACAAAACAAAACAAACAAAAATCCCCAAACAAACAAAAAAACACAACCCAAAACACAAAAAACCCACCCCAAAGGAAAACTTTGTTCTGGGTAAGCAATCTTTTCTCCACAGGAAACTCTCCAGGAGCCCCTCTTATTATCAGTTCATGAGATAGCCCATAAATTCACTGTGTGTAAAACAATGTTTCATTAATAAAACATTGAATGGATTATTTTTTCCCTGGGTGTTGTTTTTTGTTTGTTTGTTTTAACTGAAGGGGTTTAGTGAAAATCTGAGACAAGAACAGACTTAATATACCAGCAGCCAGGATGGAGCTGCAGGCCTCTCAGAATTTTGCATTTCCAAATGCTGTCAGCTGTGGAGGTTGAGGACCCAGGACCTCTTGCTGGATGCCTTCCATGTCTGAGCACAGATAATGGTGGGTTCAAACTGGGTCTCCATGCGTGCATGGTCTGATGCATCCAAGTGCCAGTGACTGGGGAGACAGACCCAGGGGCAGCTACTGGGCAGACTGCATGCCTGAGCCCAGCTGCTGGAGGCATCCACTTTGTACATTTGTATTGACATACTTCCCAGAAATGGAAAAAATAATTTCCAAGCCTAAACAAAAGTTGTAAGCCTCTGAAAGGCTGAATTTAAAAATTCTCTCTGTGGGTTTCCATCCTTCCTGGCCTGTTTGGCTGGGTGCTGTGACACCAAATGAGGGTCTGTGTGCTAGGTGCTGGCAAGGAACTGGTCCAGCTATCAGTGACTTTGTAGAGGATGATGTGTCTTTCTGAGGGCTACCGTGTTGGGGGCTGGAGGGGAGAGAGGATCATGAGCAGGAAGGTTAGCACTCCTTGTCCTTTGTGCTGTGCAATACAGACAGAGCTGGTGCAGATGCAGACCTCTGCTGCTAATTTATTCATGCCTGTTTGGGGGTGCATTCTTGTCTGCTTCCAGGGTCCCTGAGCTAAAGGAGAGGACTGTCTTTGAATTTGCTGCTGTGAATAACAATTTCTGCTCTAGGCAGTGCTTAGAGGGGACTGGAAACTATGATGCAATAGGTACCCAGTAAGCCCACATCTGTGCAGTGCCACAATAAGACAATTGAGAACAGTGTTAGACTGGATTTTATATGTAAGAAAATGTTAGATAATCATTTCATGTTTCTAAGTTTCTAATTAGCCTAGTGTTAATGAAGACACAAAGTGGCAGAAGATGACACTATTACTTGATGAAAAATAAGGCATGGTTTGTCATCTGCAGTGTTACTTGCAATATATCTTTTTTTTAATCTGATAGAGAAACAAGAATATTCAAGAAGATCTCTGAGGTTTAGCCACAGTAGCAGATGGGGTTGCATCTGCAAAGGAGATTGTTTTGTCTGTTTTGAATTGAAATTAAAAGCTGTTGCAATGACAATTCATTTAGTATGAAGAATTAGGAAACAAAGTACAATTACTTTAGAGTTTTTTACTTTTAATAGTAACCATTTAAAGAGTAGTAATTATAGCATATTATTCATTGAAGTCTGGAATGTCTACATTGCATGGCAATTTCAGTTTAGGAAAACTACATGAAGCAATTGACAGAAGACTTTTCCTACAAGTGCCTTTTTAGTGTTTTGTTTTGAACTTTTATAAATTCAATCATTTTATTGGGCTTGCATGGCAAGGCTTTGTTGATAGGGGGCCTACAAGGGTGGATTTTCTGAGAAGCTGCCAGAAGCTTCTCCCAGGTCCAACAGAACCAGTGCCAGCCATCTCCAATACAGACCTATTGCTGGCCAAGGCTGAGCCCAGCAGTGATGGTGGTGGCATTACTGGGATAACAGTTAAAAAGGGGCAAAAAACCCTGCAATTGCAAGTGGAGAGAGGAGTGAGAATATGTGAGAGGAGCAGCTGTGCAGACACCAAGCTACACAAGGAAAGAGGGGCAAGGAGGTGCTCCACGTGCCAGAGCTGAGATTCCCTTGCAGTCTGTTACAAAGGCCATGGTGAGGCATCTGTGCCCCTGCAGCCCATGGAAGTCCTAATGGTGCAGAGATACACCTGCAGCCCAAGGAGGACTCCACACTAGAGTAGTATTCTCTTTTTGCTTATGAAAATAGCTCATTTTTCCTTGGTCATTTAGCTTTCTATTCATAAGACTATACTGCTGTATGCTGTCTGCATAGCTACTCATATTTTCCAAGCTACTCTTCCTAGTATTACTTTATTATATCATTAATTATCATATACCGTACTGTTTCAGAGTAAATGTTATGCTTAATCTAATACTCTCTATTTCTGAGGCCTAGTAAAATCTGCAAGGATTATTTGAAGTGCAAAAAGGACTGTTTTCATCTTTGGTTACTGATTTTAGTATATCCCGATGACTCTCCTTTAACACTTGAATAGTTTCACAGTACTATGTGAGATTTTCCAGCCAGTTCTCCTGTTCTGATACCATCACCATTTTTCAAAGAGACAGGCAGAGAATGAAAGAGGGAACATACTTGCCTTTGCAAAACATTAAAATCCTACAAATCTACACTATTGCACTGGGCTGCTTTGTCACAGGGCTTCCTTGCACATTAGCAGGACCCTGGCTCTGCACAGTGTGTGTCTCTTGGTCTTCTGCAGCAAAAACAACATGTGGAGTGGGGGCACAACTGGAAGCCTCTTGGACTGTTCACCAACACACTGATACAGATTAAAAAGATTACATTCCAACCCCATGAAGCAGCCAGCAGGACATAAAGATAGCAGGTACATGAAGTAGGTTTTGCTTGCTTACATTGGACTGGCCTGTAGTCTGGGCAGTGCTGCTCAATGTCTGAGCCCCCATTCACAGATCACACAGCTTTTTCTTTTCTGGCAGAAGTTTATAACTACGTTTGTGGTAGTTTTCCCTTTCAATAGCCCAAGAAAAATGGAGTGCCTCCTCCCAGAGCAGCTGGAATGTGTGGCTTTGCTAGTTCTATCTCTTCAGATCCAGCCACCCATGTCCTCTCAGAAACTGGACAGATATTTCCAAAACAAGAGGGAGCAGCAACACACAACACCACTGAGACACTCCTGCTAGCACATTGGTAAGGCATCATCTCCAGGGAAGCATTACACCAAAGGTTTTACCAAGCATTAGATGTTATTTCATCTCTGCGAGCAAATAACTTTATTACCTTCCACTATCCACTTGTACACAACAATGCATCATGTTTTGGCTTTGATTTTTAAGCAGACATGGTAAATCAAACAAGAGATGTGAAAAACATGTTGTTTTAAGAAGTTCAAGAGCAAGCTTCAGTTGTGCAATTCTTTCAGATGCAAATCTTGGTTAAGGCTCTGCCCTTCAGTTGTCCTGCAATAGAAATTTAATTGTTTGCTTACACATGTTTTTGTGTTGGCACATGAGCACATAGATGGTAATAGATATGTTGCATCAGTGCAAAAAGTGGTGCAATTTTACCCTGAGGTCTGTCTTCCTCATGAAATGGATGTGTGTATGAAAGGCTGCCCTGAAAAATGCAACTGCTATTGGTAAAACTGAGGAGCATAGAACAGACTGGGACAGTCTCATACTAAAGTTATTAATATATTTCAATCTCAAACAGGATATAAAAACTGCGGTAGGCACTCCAGATTTCCTGAGTGCTGGAAGAATTCAAGTTTACACAAGTCATTTGTACACTATCTTCACTCCCTCAAAAGATAGTATGGTGCTGAAGCTCAATTAAAATAGTTGAAACAGCAGGTGCTTCAGTTTTTTCAAGCAAAAAGTGACCTCGCAGCAGGAGAGGAACCCAAACGAGCAGTGTCTGCTTCCGTTAATCTTTGCTCTATCTGCAAGTGTAGAACATCTTAGCTACATACTTTGTTTTATATAACTAAGAATGTATCACTGAACAAATTTTAATACCTGCTTTGAATGCATCTCATCACGTTCACACATGCATCTAGGTCATTCTAATACAGTCTTGTTTTGATGCTCCCCAAGATCTCAGCTGAGATAATGAAATTGCTGGTATAAAAGTCTTGGTCAATCTCCACAAGTTAGGGCGGGGATTACTGACAGAAAAGAAAAAAGAGTATTCAAGCAAGATATCACAAATCATGTTTTATTAGTAAGGGATTTGGGGGAAAGATGTATCAATCTGACTAGAAGTATCTCTATTAAAAATAGCTACAGATATTATACCAAATAGCAAGTATGCATGTTTTGTCCCTCTGGAATGGGCAGAACAGGATTCATTTTCACATTCCATATTTTCAAGAAAAATGTTTCAGTATTAGATATTTTCCAACAGAAAAATCCGTCAGAGCTGCTGAAAAGGGAAGGGATCAGAAGTGAAGTATGACAAATAAGTGGGACATTATTTAAACAAAAGGCAATTCTAGCATTTGACCAAATTGATCATATGCTTTCACCAATGTACCTGGGTCTTGAAATGTAGGAATCATAGTCATTTAGGTTGGAAAAGACCTTTAAGTTCATTGAGTCCAACCTTTAACACAGCACTACCAAGTCCACCACTAAACCATTTCCCTTCGTGCTACAACTAGATGTCATTTAAATACCTCCAAGGATGGTGACTCCACCACTTCCCCAGGCAGCCTATTCCAGGGCTTAACAACCCTTTCAGTGAAGAAATTTTTCATAATAGGCAATCTGATACTCCCCTAGCACAGCATAACGCCATTTCCTCTCATTCTATCACTTGTTACCTAGGAGAAGAGATGAACTCCCACCTGGCTACAGCCTCCTTTCAGGCAGTTGTAGAGAATAGTAAGATTCCCCCTGGAATTCTCTAGGCTAAACAGTCCCAGCTCTTTCAGTTGCTCTTCATAAGACCTGCGCTCTAAGAACTGCCTCAAACAAAATCTGTCCCTTACTTAGGGAAGGCTCAAGAAGTATAATGAGAATATAAAATATAATCACCCAAAGAACAAAACCTTCTGGCTTGGGTTTGGGGTTTTTTTTATTAACCCAATTAAATAAAATTTCTAAACATTTCATAGCCCATAGACCTTAGCTTTTCCTTTTATGTAACAAGAGAGAGAACAGGGATAAGCTGTCAGACCATCACACTTCAGATCCCATCCGACTGTAGGTTAACCATAAATTAACATTATGTAGGCAAAACAACTGAACTATTAGGCAAGATAAATATTTACTAGCATAGTAGCAGAGAAAAATCAAGGTATCTGTTCAAATTTTCTGGAAACTATGATAAAAGACTACTGACTAGAGAGCTACAGCTCTTGAATATAGAGATGTAATAAACACAGATCTTTCTTTCACTGTTTAGTATTAAAAGAACATTTGCTATTTCAAAAAAGGCAAAGAAGAAAGAAAGAAAAAAAAGAAAAAAGAAAAAGTCTTATATTAGAGTCTAAAATGCTGCAGAAAGATGATTTTTATTGGTAGGTTGTCCCATTAGTGATTTTTAAATGAATACCCCTGAAGATATAAAATATTTTGGTGGGTTGACCCTGACTGAATGCCAAGTGTCCACCAAAGCAACTCTATCACTCCTCTCCACAACTGGATAGGTGGAAGAAAACAAAGCCTTAGCTTCATGGGTTGAGATAAGTAATTTGCAAGTAATATACAGGACTGTTTCTCTCACTCAACTGCACCTTGAATACGATTGTCTTTCCCTCTTGATTTGATGAGAGATCACTCATCAAATATGACCAGAGACAAAACAGACTTGGATTGGGGATATTAACTGAATGTATTACTAACAAAATCAGAGCAGGATAATGAAAAGTAAAATACATCTTAAAATCATCTCCTGTCCAACCTTTCTCTTCTTCCCAAGCTCTACCTCCTCCCCCAGGGAGCTGCAAATAGGCAGGGAATGGGAGCTATGGTCAGTTCATCACCAGTGGTTTTTCCTGCTGTTAAATGAGAGGAGGCCTTCCGCTGCTCCAACATAGGATCCCTCCCATGGGAGACAGTTCCCCATGAACTGCTCCAATCCGAGTCCATCCCATGGGCAACAGTTCTCCATGAACTGCTCCAGTGTGGATTGCTCTTCCACAGGGTGCAGCCATTCAGGCACAGCCTACTCCAGTATGGGTCTGCCACAGGGTACAAGTCCCACAATGAAGCCTGCCCTAGCATGGGCTCCTCTCTCCAAATGTCCGTCACAACCCTGCTTCAGCACAGGCTTCCCATGGGTTCACAGCCTTGTCTCAGGCAACCACCTGCTCCAGCATGAGGATCCTCCACAGGCTGCAGGTGGATCTCTGCATCCTCATGGTCCTCCATGGGCTGTAGTGGCACAGCTCCACCACGGGAATCTCAGCTCCAGCACCTGAAGCACCTCCTCCCACTCCTCCGCTTGGTGTCTGCATCAATGTTGCTCTGCCTAAAATAATTTTTTTTTCTTTTTTAAATATGTTATTACATATAAAGATGTAAGTGTCTTTCGTAATGGGCTCAGCATTGGTCAGGAGCAGGCTGGCCCTGTGACAAGCTGGCATTAGCTCTGCCAGACATGGGGAAAACGTCTAGCAGCTTCTTACAGAAGCCACGCCTGGAGCCCCCACCACCAAAATCCGGCCACACAAACACAATGAAGATATTAATTCACCAAAAACCATGGAAGTGTTTAAACATCTTGGGTAGATGGTGGTTTTTGAATCCTATATTTTTTTCCACTAAAAGATTTTGATAGGTGAATGACTTAGACAAGGAGATCTAAAAAAATGCTGCAGAGATGACAGGATTTAGAAATATCCTGATATTTAAGACAGATTCTAAAATTAACTTCAGAATCTGCTTTAAGTGATCCTATTGAACTTTTATTGTCCAATAACTCTATTTTAGCATTGAGGAGTAAATCAAACTCTTCACCATCCTCTCTCTCCAGCAAGCATCATGACTGTTCATCAAAATGAATCTTACTGCAATACCCTACTGGAAAACTTAGCATCTGGCAAAATTATGTTACTAATTTGTTTTGAAGAACATAACCCAACACAAAAGTGCAAACAGAGCAGATGACACTTGGCAAAAGTTTAAATTCCATTTATTTTCAAATTATAGCAGCAGCAGAGTTTTGTGGAAAGTTTTTTTAATTAGTATTCCTTTGGGTTTTAAAAAAAATCTTAAATTATTAGTATTTGGTTGTTCACTTGGGGGTTTTGTTGGATTTTTTTGTTTTGGTTTGTTTTTTTTATTTCCCTTGAGTTATTTTGGGGTTTTTTTTGTGTCAGCAATTCCAAAAGATTCTTTATTATTGCAGTCATGCAGAAGACACAAATAACTTGAAAATCTGTATGCTTGGGATCCCATCATGTTCTTGAAACCACTCTGGAGTCCTTTGTGAGCAAAAGGTTGGGGTATGAGAACTGACACAAGGCTCCAGAATTTTAGAATATAAAATAATCTACAAGGTTAGCAACAGAAGAAGGAAGACACTTGATTTTTTCAAAACAGCATAGTAAGAAATTTTTTTTTAAATCTCAAGGTTTTTTTATAAATTAAGTTAGAAAACATTACACAATTGTTAACAATGCTAGATTGGCCTAAGTATCCTAAATAGACTTCCAAAACCCGTTTAGAGGGAGAAGACACATCTTGCATATTGAGATAGCTATCAATTTTAAGAGGTAGATGACAATATTAATCTATTAGCAGTACAACTTTAATGTAAATATAATTAAATATTGTCTATACAGTGTCCCTATATTTGTAAGGGTACAAAGAGAAGGAAAAACACTGCCTCTCACCTAAAAGCAACTGTATTCATCTAATTCCTTGGTCTACATCACCAGCTCTTCTGGAGATGCAGGTGGGGGGAATTGAAAGGATTAACGAGGCAAGGAAAATAAAATACAGTCAACCCTATTTGTGTATATAAGCAGAGCACGCCATCCAGACTGCAGTGAGGGTGGCTGAGCTCACAGCACAATCCTCAGGACAGCTTGGCTACCTTGAGTGGAAACAGCAGAAGCTCTCACAGGCAGAAAAAGAAGCATCAGAAGTCGTGCACCGTACTTCCCACGATGCCAATTCAGACTCATTGCCTAATGTATTTATGAAGGTGCTTCACGGCTGAAAAAGCATTTCTGTTCCTATTCACCCTGTCCATCAGATTTTTGGGTTACCATTAAGAGGAAAAAGCAGTAAGTAATAGCAGCACTGATGGAAAGGCTTTGTCAGAGTGATGATCCAAGTGTGTTGCTAACTTGCCAGCATCTGTAAAATGTTGGCTGTTACTAAAAGTATCCATCTCAAAGTGTGAAAAGCACAGCTCAGTACAAAAATGGGATAACAATTTTTCTGTCCTTTGGATAGTCTTCAAATTTCTCAAGGTACCATCTGAAAAACAAAAATCTGATGAGTATTGAGTCTTCAAAACACTGCTGAGGAAGTGAAATAATTGTACAATGTGTTTAATTTAATCCATACATATTTTTGTCTACAAAAAAAAGCCTTTAGAACCTACTCTAGATAGAAAAGCGGCATTTACTGTGATCACCCTAATGACATCTAATCACCAAATATAACAAAAGTAAGTTACAGCTGCTGGCAATGGGAAATTAAACGAACACATGTGGTGAGATGTGTCAGGGAAGGAATAGCCCATTCTTTCAAAATGTATATTGTTACACATCCTGAGTATTTACACATTTTAGAATTAAAGGGAGAAAAAATTAAATCAAAAACATGTCATTGCATAATGACTTCACATGAAGGCAAGGGATACTTCACACACTGGGATGAGAGTCCCATTCTGTATATAAACCTCTGCAGTTAGTTTGGGTAATCAAACTGAACATGACGAACATTGCACTTGCCTTATTGCTAGCACCCCTCAAAGACCATCATTATTTTCAAATCCAGACAATAAAGAAATAAAAAAGGCAGAGCACTATCAGATATTATCTTGTTTTCACCTTCCATTACAACCATGTTTACTCCCATTTTTGAATATTTATTCTTCTGCTTCTCTGAAATAAAAGAACTAAGTTCACCTGGACTCCTTGAAGGTGCAGATATTCATAATATCAGTAGCTAACTACAAGATCAGGTAGCTATTATAAGCTGGAATAAATAGAACAAAACATGCAATGCATGATAACCTGCATCCAGGAAATGCAAATTATTACTCTATTTACCCATTTCAGTCATTTATTCTAGGTTTCTTAAACAAACTACACTAACATGTTTCTTAACTTGCATGGATTTTCTATTTTTAGTTTCTTGGAGCTTTTTGCTGTACCCCTCTTCCATTTTCATGCATTTTTCCCTTAGTGTGAAAAACTTCCTTTAACAATTTAGCTTTTCTTAATGTTCTGAAAGAGTGCCATCAAGGCTTAAGATTGATGGAAACAAACCATGGAATTTGAGCCTGAAGAATGTAATATACAAGGAGAGGCAGGAGAACCTGTCCTTGCTTCATCTGGTAAGGAGGAGACAGAACTCAATTGGATGAGCCCTGGGCAACTGAGCAGAGCCTTGTGGTTTGCCCTGGCTGGAGCAGCCACACCAGTTGACTGGACAACCTTCAGATGCTCCTCCCAACTCAGGATACTCTGCTACTCTGCTCACTAATAACAGCTGATAGAACAGGAAGAGATGGTCATAGGCAACAGGTTTGGAAGGCTCAGGTTGGAGAGTGGAAGAAACTTGTTCACTGGCAGGGTAACACAGACCAGGAACATCCTACAAACAAGGGGCAGGAAAACCTCTATTTCTGGACGTTTTCAGGACTCCACTAGACATAGACATGGCTGCCCTCACAGATGGTCAGTATTTTTTGCCAACCCATTTCCTCCTTAAATTCATGTTTATTTCCTCTTATGCCACTAAGTTTCAACATGAGAACCAAAGCAGCAAGCTAAAAATAGCCAAAATAAAATCAACATGTTCAAATTCTTTTAAACATGCTATTCCTTAATGAGAATCCTTTCAGGAAACAAGTGTCTCCAAACTATGGTCCTTCTTGTTAGCAGGAAAGTCACATTACAAATACAGTACATGAGCAGTCAGAATGTTTAGATCAGAGACTTCATTAAACATCATCTACCAGAACTGTTTTCATAATGTCCATACAATTGATTATAGACAATATGATACAGACATGACTATAATGTGTCTGTTAAAGACAGCTTGAATGATTTTCAAAATCTTAATATTACAGAAACAAGTTTGAGAAGGGAAACTATAGTATTTGATTAATTAAGACAATATTGCTAAACTTGTCTATAATCTTTACAGATCCAGGATGAACTATCTTCATTTGAACATTATTTGGACCACCTTGTTGTACTGTGTCTATGCTCTGCACTATTCTGCTGAAATCCTCCAGTACTTAATCTTCTCAGATTGTTCTCTATCATATTCTGCCCTATAGCAGCAGTCTCTTTCACAAGACTTGCTCTGCAACATCCCTGTAGGATGAGGCATAATCTGTGAAGTGGAAATGCATTGTGGCATAGAGACAACAGAAATGACAAGGCAGGAACACTTACTTGTGGTGTTGTCTTGCCCTTGAACCCAGGATGAAGAGACTACACAACGCAAATGCAAAGCTTTCAATGGTGCAGCAGGCAAGGGCAAACCCAAACCATTCCAGGATCTCGCCAAAAAAGTTGGCTCCACTGACATACTCAAACATTCCTCCTGAAAGCAGGACAGAGTTACTTCAAAATACCTTAATCAAGATGTCTGATGTTATCTTTTCTGTACACCAAACAGGAGCTATAGCACCAATGTCTCTATTTAATCTTTAAAGGCAGTGGAGACAGTGTTTTTCAGTTCAAGCTGTACTATGAAGGATCACTTCAGACCTCATTCTAAGGCAGACCTTTTGTAGCTCCACTTTTCCTCTTTAAATAAAGAAAAGCAGATTTACTAGCACCAGAGGCAAGTGCATGCCTTTGCAAATAATTACTTAATGGTGTGTTCTTTGATCATACACTGAATCTTTTTTGAAATACGTAGAAATAGAAGACATACTCCCATCGAGTCCCAGAAAATACTCATAAGGTCAGTTAGCCTACAATTTTTCATTTCTTTAAGTACTTTAGAAATTAGGTTAATTATGAACAATATTACTATTATGAAGTACAGTTCCAAATTTATTCTCTAGCTTACAAAGTTGTTGTACTTTGCTCCCATTCCTCATCAGATCTGCTGTTTCAACCCTTAAACTCAGTGAAAATTTGGCAGTCTGTGTTAAATCTATTGTATAAACAAATGGTACTCAGTGGCTGTGAATTTTATAAATTAGGAATTTCACCCTAATTCCAAAGTCGGTCTGCAAATTGATAATATCTCAGTATGTGCTTTACCAGTGGGATTAAGCAAACAAGTGTTTGGCAAATGTAATAAAGGACATGTTTCAACCTTGTTCTAATTGCACAACTTTTGTGACAAAAGTGAAATTCTAGCACTTAAATTGGATAAGCAACATCAAAAAGACCAGCTCCTCCTGATCTTACAGCAAATAACATATTTCCTTCAGATCCTTTTTGTACACTGAACACAGTACAGTATGTTCATATTAATTTTTCACATGAGCACTTCAATTTACATCTACTAAAATTATAATTATTTTCACCTTCTTATGAAAAATAACAGTCTACCTTATATACCTTAGTTCTTACAGTTGTCTTTTAAAAAATTAACAACCAAGAAAAAGCAACAAGTAAGATAAAAAAATTTAGTGAGGCAACAGAATTCACAGGTAGTATTATCTTTCTGCTCTCAGTGAGTGTAATGTACCTGGAAGACTGCCTGTTTCCCAAAGTGTCAATAAACCTTAAGACTTCAATATAGGCTCCATAAGAAAGCCTTTCATATTCTCCATTTTCCCATGAAGGCCAGAATTTATAATGCCAAACTCATTTGGATTTCTGTCCTCTTCGCCCTGGGTCTCCCTTTCCAAACGTGTTTCTGCTCTCCAATTACTTTAGGTACCTCCCTCCTCATATATGCGACATGAGATGGGTCACATGCTGAGTACTTTCTTCATTCTCCTCCTGCCCCCACACTGAGTTGATAATTTAGGTCTTTCTTCTCCACCCACCTGCTGATTCTCTGAAAAGTTGGGCCATGCTGTTACATTTTTACCCCCTTTTAAAAATATAGCAAACATTGGTCAAGAAATCCAAAGATTTGCACAAGCCAGTGATATCATGAAACAGATTCCTTACAATATTCGGCGTAAGAGGAAAAAATGTTTCTCAAACTATAAAATCACTTCCTGTGGTAGAAAACAAAATGCAATTTCCAGTTGCCTCTTATATCACAAATTACTACCTCCTCTAAAATACACCAAAAGAGGGTCATTTTCACACAGAATCATTTTAGGTTGGAAGGGATCTCCTGAGATAATCAACCACCACTGTTGAAGCAGGATCACCCAGAACGGATTGCCCAGGACTATGCCCAGTCTGGTTTTGAGTCTCCCTACAATCTCTGAGCAACCTGTTCCATACCTGTGTGTTTCACCACCCTCAGAGGAGGGGGGAGAAAAAAAAAGTTCAGTTAAAATTTTATGTGCTTGAATTTTGCGTCCCCTGCCTCTGGTCCTGTCACTAGGCACCACTAAGGACAGCCTGGTTCTCTCTCCTTCATTCTCTCCCATCATGTAGATACAAAGTTTGGTAAGATCTCCCTGAACCTTCTCTTCTCCAGTCTGAACAGTCCAAGCTCTGTCCACCTCTTCTTATATGAGAGATACTTCTTTTTGTTGTATTAATTTCTGTACCATTTTACTTACCTCTTGGTATCTTGTAACCAGTTTCCCCTGGCTTTCTCAGATTTCTGAGAATATGATCAGAATGAATATTGATGGCCATGCCAATCAACCACCCTAAAAAACCTGAAGAGAAATATTGAAAATACTGTATTTAGTGCACTGTGTTTGTTCAGAAAACAAACTACAGTCAGATATCACAGTAGGCATATTGTCTCAAAGCAGTAGTAATGTAAGCAGCATAAACACTTCTGGTGGCATCCTGCACAGTCCCAGCCCCGTACTGTGCTCTTCAGTCAGTGGAGCTCACATTATCAACGGCTCCCTAGATGGGAAACTGCACTGTAAAAATGAAGTTTATTCCTATGTTGCATAAATGTATATATGTGCATATATGCAGATGTAATGGGTATATTTCCCTAAACTTCTACATTGAAAAACAAATATGCTAAAATTTTACACATTGAAAGAAACAGCCATTTTTAATCTTCCCAGAGGGACACATCTTAGGCTCCACTCTCCTTTTACTATTTTACTGATAACATATCAGAATTTCTCCAACAGATTTCTGCGCAATAAAAGGAATACAACTGTGAAAGAAATAATCTACCATTTACTTGTGCCATTCAGCAAAATGGTTTAGCCATTTATTACAGCCCTTCACAGAAACTCAGATTGTTGTCACATTCTGCATCCTTATGTTGCCATGAGGATGGGATAAATCAAAAGAAATTTAGGATTGAAATTAATTACTTTTACCCCTTAGGCAACATGTTACCTATGTTATCTTCCCTTGAAGGCAGCATTCCCTGGTGATAAGGAACAGATAAGGTCTGTGTTTTGAGGATAACCAGTACCTCATCTCAGATTCTGTGATTAGTTTTTTCAACAAGACACAATCATCTGGAGCATCCAGACACCTATTGATATTAGGAGAGATACTGGTAACCCACACCCCTTGCTTACAAGATTATATCCAGAAATGGACAACGCTCTTCAGGTCTGACGTGTGAAGATAGCAGAGGCGACACATGTGATTAATTGCCTGATTGCCAGATAAAAAGCTTCATGCGTTAGTTGAGGTGCTGATGTTCTGTAACCTGCACCTTGTGAGTTACAGGTGCTGTTCTGCTTTGCAGAGCTGCTACTAAAAAAGTGTTTTGATGCACAAAAGAGTTAGCCATCAACATTCGAAGGAAGTAGTTGAAGAGGGCCTTAAAGGAGTAAGAAAAGACATAGCATACTGCAAAGAATTTGAAGAAGCTAAAGCAAGCAAAGGAAGAAAGGAGTTTCCAACTAAGAGTGCAGATAGATTAGGAAAGGACACAAGGGTGAGGAACAGAGGTGTTGGTGTCCTATTTGTAGCAGTCACCACTTCAAGGTATCACCAGCCCTCTTGGTAAATTCATAAGCTCTTTATTGGCATTCAGGTGTAAGGCTCATGCTGAAAGATTGTGACGTTGCTCTTGGTTCATAACCTTATGGTTCTTCATTTGAAGAATGTTGCAGAACATTCCCATTTCCTCTGAAAACAGACAGGTTCACTGCTCTGAACTAAACCAACACACAGTCCAGAGAAACCATGAGGAAACCACATCAAAACTGTATTCCTGCTCCAAATCAATTGCTGGTGTAAATATAAGTTATTATGTTCCCCAAGACAGACTAACTATATAATAAGGCTCCACAGTCAGAGAACACATCAGTTGTTTGAAACTTCTCACCATGATAGTTAATCAGCCTGACTTCTCCAAATTTCTGTCTTTACTGGAAGTTCATCTCACTTCAGCTCCCAGACATTGAACCTTGGTTGACTGCTACCTGTAGACACGCTCTCATTTATCTTCCACATGTAACTTCATACAGCTTAAGAAATACTGTATTAACTACCAGGAAATGTGCTTTCTTGATATCGTTATTGTCTAATATTCTAGAATTATTTTTTTTTTTAGTTATTCTAAACAGAAGCTTAAAGACACTGTCAGATATTTTCGAAGCATTAGAACATAACAGTCTAGTTGTTCAGGGAGTACCCAGTGTACAATACTTCATTTTGTCATTTGCTTTGGCCAAAGCCATAAGCATAAAGTGCAGGTATTTGGAGGTGCCCAGCAGTGATGAATACCAAATAGCAATTATAAATTGCTAAGATCAAATTATGTTGATATGCATTACAAAACAGAAAAAAATTTCAACAGATATTCTAATTACAGGAATTTAAAGAAGAAAACAAAAGCCTTCAGTTTAGCTGTTTAATGGGCATGCCAAATTTTACCTCAAGATTTGTTGGAATTACAGTCTCAAAAAATCAGAAATGGTCACACTATTAAAGTGGTTGATACATATACCAGGAATCTTCACTTTCTTAGTTTTCAGGATAACTTTTTAAAGTACTATACTGACTAACAATAGTCACCAGAGCAACACTTCACTTATGTTTAGTGGTACTAGAAATATATATAAGCATATATTTCAAACTGGTATTTTTGGGGGAAAAAGCAAACAAACAAAACCACAAATACAAAGCAAACTAATTCATATATAGAAGTATTCATAACTGAAGGCAGATGAACCTAATTATTGTCATTTATACATCTGCATCTTTCAGAAAACCTTGCAACTTGAAAAAAAAGGAAAAAAAAAAAGGCACCCAAAAGAACCTAAGCAAACTCGAGCAACAAGTCTTATTAACCTGATTTTTCAAAAGATACTAGAGTAAGGAGGAACTGATTCATGGCTCCTTAATCACGACTCATTCACAGCACTGTATTGAGACATCTTTCAACTAAGGTACTAAAAACAGAGTCTGCCTGGCTTCAGTCTTCAACAGTTTTGATCAACAAATCTTTTAAATTTTTTTTTTTTTGTTTTTGTTTTTTTTTCTGGATTCTAGTTTAAGGAGAGTGGACATTTGAAATTATCAAGAAAATTTCAAATATATTCTAGTGCCCTCTGAAGTAATTCCCTTGTACCTCAATTTCTCTATTTTTAGTGCACAAACAGAACTGCCATCTAATCTTGGCAAGGGAATCTACTTAGATTGAAATTTCTTCAACCTTATATTCATGACAGCATTTAGCACAGTTATCCTCTTATCCTCTATCATCATCCACAGTAACACTGGAATAAAGACAAAAAATTGGGTTTTTTTTGTTGTAAAAGGCTTGAGAAATATAGGAGAAACACTAACTTGCTCTGGCTACAGAATAACAAAAAAGATGGGTACTGACTCAGATCAAGGATCTACATAGTCCAGTATTCTGCCTTTGACTGATGAGGCAAAATATTCTTGTTTATCTTCAGATGAAAATGATCTTAGTGTAAAGATTTCTTCAGGAAATTATACTATCATTTTGACAGTAGGCAAAAATAGATGCTTAGGAAACAAAAAAATAGAGTAAATAAAATACCTTCTTGCTAAATACCTTAGTTTATTAATCATATCCATGGTTTCAAGTATAAATGTAACCTCACTTCCCAATTGGGAATGGATGATCAACCCTTCCACCCCTTCCTTGTGGGGCCAGTTTTGGTGTTTGACAAAGCCACCCCACAATTACAAGGGCAGCTGGATCGGTGCCTGTGTGTGTATCAAGTGTAGATACCCTGACACCAAGGACTTGTAGTATCTGCCACGGTACGTTAATAGTTAGCAGCTATCCTTGCTAGATTTTTTTTACTCCATGAATTTGCTTACTTTAGTTTAATCTACACGTTACACAGAAAATCTTTGCTTCTTCTAAACCTGCACGCTGCTGGTTCCATGTAGGGCTTCAAGTTCCTATGTGAAAAAACAATACATGACCTGGATTTACTCGTCTGTTAAAGAGTAAAGATAACAATCAGATCATCTAGCACAGCAGAAAGAAGTGTCAGTTCACAGATCTAAAGTAAAAAAAGGTTAAAACGCCTCCAGCTACACCAATGAGAACATTATGAGAAGACTTATAAGATGGCATTGAAGATACTATAAAATCACAATAAAAAATGAAGAGCTATGAAGACAGAGGGAAATTACACCTGATATTCTCATAACATGATTTAACTCACCTGTAATGAAGCGTGAATCACCCAGCCAGCCTGGAGGGTAAGCTGCATAGGCGGTTAAGCTTCGGCCTTGCAAGTATCCGTTGAAAACACAGAACAGAAGTGCTAACACAAAAGTGAAAAACGGTGTCGGTTTTCCTGCACGGATCAGAAGAGGAAAGATGAGTGCCCTATAGCAAACAAAGAAAAGAAAAATTATTGTATTAACCACAAAAAAATACAGTTTTGAAGTCCAAACACTGTCCACACTACCATATTTTTCAAATTCTCAGCACGAGCTCTTGGTGCCTGTTTGAAAGGACAGCTGCACTAGTTTTAACGTCTATAACTTTTTTTTTCTTTTTTGCTAATTGGAATTACAAGATCAGTCCTCTCTCCCATATGGCAGAAATTCTGAACTTTATATCTAAAGCAATTACTTTGGTGAGAAGAAAAACGATAACTGATATTAAGCATAGTCCATTTTTGTTCTTAAATCCTCAGTTGTACCATCAAGCTTTCTGAGATGAGCTAGGACTGAAGATCCCTCCACCAACTTCCCCCAGCACTTCCAGGTAGAAAGTCAATCCCCTTGAAATTAACTTTATTGACCTCACTTTCCTCCCTACCCTGCAAGCCAAAACAATAATTGCTTCACCTCGACAATTTTGGTCTACTCTACGACACCTCTAAAGACATGACAAACCCACAATTGCCATCCCATTTGGGAAAGGAATCTTGATTGCTTTTCCTGGGGGATCATGCAAGTAAACAAACTAGCTCCAAACAAGAGCAGGTGAGAATTCTTGTGCTCTTTCTTGTGGAACTAGCCAACTCCCAATTGTCTATTGATTTAATTATGATCTATAATGATACAAAAGCAGGATCACTGATGCCTGAGCATTCTTCACATGTTTTCCATCTACCCAAGGATGATTGGTTCAAAATAATCTTTCCAAAGGTTATTTTCAACAAGCCTAACAGCTTCCAAGAAAGAGCAATAAATTCATTACAGGATTATTTAAAGCATACCATGCTTCAACAAACAGAATTAGATAACAAAAGTCTCTTCCAGTCTATGCTCACCTACAAAAGAATCCCTCAGGTTTGGCAATTAGCAACAAGCAACTGAAAAAAAAAGAAACTGCAGCACAGCTCAGGTTTTTGTACAAACTATCGCCTCACATTCCTAGCTATTCCTGGACATCAAGGGTAAGTGAAGATGCCATGTAAAAGCTAACACCTTTATGCTTAAGAATAGAAAAAGGGAGAGCAAAGACACAATTCCAGGTTTTCAAAGGCACCCTCCATGCCAGTCATATGTCACATACCTCCCCACCACGAGGCTGCAGAACACACTTGGTCAAAAGCAAGAGCTTTTCTCAATAAGCACCAGAAAATAACCTACCAGCCACACAGGTGGCTTAAAATAAACCTGACAAATCTATCCCTCCTGTCCTGGTGGCAAATTTACTTGTGGAGTATGAACAGTAGCTACCGTCCATAACTTGAAGATAGCTGCTTAGCTAGAGCCCAGGTGCATTCTCCAATATTCTTACAAAACGTCTGAATACTGTCGGCTATCTGGCAACATAGGGCACTCAGCCTCAGCTTTGCCAGTATTTTAATCAATCATTGAATATGCCGAGTAAGAGGAAACACAAAAGGCTTATCCAGTCCAACTCCTACAACTAACGTTATGTTGAATGATAATGTTGAACAATATAATTGGAAAACAGCTATTGCTTCACAACATCAAGATCGCATCAGTACACGGCGCTGAACTTTCTTGTTGTAACACTATGACCTTAAGACAGCCTGGTCAACCCACTGCTGAAGCGGGAGTCACCACGAGGCACGGCAGCAGCGCAGGGCTCCGTTTGCCGGAGCATCGCAGCGCATCGTACAGCCAGCACCGCATCGCCACGGCTCTTTAACCAGCCACGGCAGCAACACAGAACGCAGCCTAATGTAGCGAAGCAGAAGAGACGGCAGTAGCTATTACATCAAGTAACACACGCTGACTAACAGAACCTCGACCCCTTCGGTCGGGAAGCAGTAACCAAGTATCTCTGTGCAGACCGATCCCTTCTCCTACTCCCAGCAGAGCAGGCAGCCGCAGCCCCGCCGGTGCCCGCGGGCAGCGCCGCCCGCCCGACCGCGCACCTGTGCGCGTAGTGCAGGACGAAGCAGCCGAGCAGGACGCGGTTGGGCCGGGCGGCCGCGACCGGCCCGCCACAGGCGGCGAGCCCGAGCGGGACGAGGAGGGAGGGCAGCTCCTGCAGCGCCCAGGCGGGGCGGGCGGGCAGCAGCCAGCCGAAGCGCCGCGAGGAGTACCGGCCGTAGGGCATGGGGATGAAGCAGAGCAGCAGGGCGGAGGCGGCGCCCAGCGCCATCAGCCCGTAGGAGAAGAGCTCCAGCAGCCACCGCTCGTCGGGGTCCTCGGCCCGGCGCCACAGCGCGCATATGCCACCATCACTAGCGAACCCCATCGCGCTCCGCGGCCTCGGTTCATCTGGCACCGCCAGTGGCCGCCGAGGGCGTGCCCGCCGCCTCTCCGCCCCTGCCCGCCCGTTGTGGGCCGGGCCGGACGCTCGGGAAGTTCCGCCGGGAAAGGGCGGGTGCGTGCATGCGCGCCGGGAGCACGCGGCAGACGCGCGGTCCCTCCGGCGGAGCGGGAGCGGGAGCGGCCGCTGTTCCTCACGGCGGGGCTGGTGGCGCGGCTCGGCCGCCGCCTGGCTGCCATGGGCCGCAGGGCGCGGGACCGCCGGCGGCAGCAGCAGCAGCAGCAGCAGCAGCAGAGGCAGGAGCGGGGCGGCGGCGGCGGCGGGGATCAGGCGGTGAGAGCCGGGCCGGGGGAGGTGAAGCGGGGCGGGGAGCGCTGGGCTGACAGCGGCGGCACTTCTCTTCAGGGCTGGGCCGGCGGCTACCCCGAGATCGTGAAGGAGAACGAGCTGTTCGAGCGGTACTACCGGGAGCTGGGCATCGTGCCCGCCGGAGAGTGGGACGCGTTCATGGCGGCGCTGCGGGAGCCGCTGCCCGCCACGCTGCGCATCACCGGCTACCGCAGGTACGGGCCGGGGGTCCCGCGGGGCCGCGCCCCGGACAGCGGCTGCCAGAGCCGCTGGCACAGGGGGAGGTGTCTCGCCCACGGCAGGGGGGTGGAACTACGCGGTCTCCGAGGCTCCTTCCAATCCGAGCCATCCTATGATTCTGTGATTCTCCATCCGGTGTCCCTCCGGGTGTCTCTCACATGCAGCCATGCCAAAGAGATTCTCCACTGCTTGAAGGAAAAGTACTTCCGAGAGCTGCAGGACCTGGAGGTGGATGGCCAAAAAGTCGAGATGCCGCAGTCGCTGAGCTGGTGAGTGATCTGGAGGCGAGATAAGGCGCTCTGCATGTTCCCGGTAACCAGCCTGGCTCATCGGTCTCTTTCTTCTGCACCTGTTCTTTTCCCGTCTCTTTCCCACCAGGTATCCTGAAGAGTTAGCCTGGCACACTAACTTGAGTAGAAAAATCTTACGCAAGTCCCCACAACTGGAAAAGTTTCATCAGTTTCTGGTTAGCGAGACAGAATGTGTAAGTTTTGGATAGATCTTGATTTTTTTTTCTGGTGTATCCTGTGCAGTGCTTTATTGAAATACATTATGAAAGATGGAGACTCTACCTTTTCTTTCAGAAGTTGAGTAGCTCAGAAGAATCTAGATTTTGTGTTGCAGTTGGCAGTGATGCATCTAGTGGTTTTAATACATAACTGCAACTACAAATATTCACCTAAACTGTGCATTTCTTTGTTGTTGTTTGTGGATGTTAGAACGAGTCCCTGTAATCAGTTGCTGTTAGAAACCAAATGTTTAAATCTGGCAAAAGCTGCATGCATGTACATGACAACAGTTAAGTGTGCATGGCAACACTTAAGTGGTAGAGGTTTGTCACTTGATTTGAGCCAGTTTCTCCTCTCTTTTGAGCAGAAACTACAGAATTAATACAATTGGAGTAAAAACGCAGTTACTAGAAATTAGTTGGGTGAAATACTGTGAATTTTTTTGTTAAATTCAAATAGAATTTTGTCCTAAGTTTATTGTAGTGTGTTTCTGACTGCTTTTTCGTTTTACTACATAGCAATTTAAACGTTTTATTGCAAAAGAATGCATTCTTTCATTGAATAAAAGCAAATTTAATTTCTTTTTTCCTTTGAAGGGAAATATTAGTCGTCAGGAGGCTGTTAGTATGATCCCACCTCTGCTGCTTAATGTTAGTCCTCATCATAAGGTAAATCTAGAATATAATATGTACTAAAGTTTGTTCCCTGAAATTAGCTTAATTGAACTACAAGTCGCAGGAGCAGTATTAAAGCTGATACACAGTTCTGTTTTGTGTTGGTACATTTTATGCTTTCTGCACATTAACAGTAGCCCTCAGCTAATGTTCAGATCACAAACACGTTGTCAGAGAAACATCTGCTTTTTCAGCTGTGTGTAATGCCCTGCAAACAACACTTCAATTTTCAGCAGTTGCCTAGTTTATTTTCAAAGTGTAAATGTGTTTAGCTGCATCTGAGTTATGTATTCTTGTTACAATATGCTTTTAAAGTAAGGTGACTGTTTTTTGCTTCCTCTCTTCATCACACTGTGAACAGATGTAGTTTTCAAGATGCAAGTGATAATATTCCCTACCTCGTAGATTTCACTCCTCTATGCCTTTTGAAGAAGCTGAGAAGTTCTACTCTATAAATAATCTGTTATATGAAATATTTTGGGTGAGCTGAAACATGATGGTGGTGGCTAAACATTATAGGGTGCTAACTTTAACTGAAGTGTGTAAGGAATGCCCATGGTATTTTCTTATGACACACCATAGGAATGAGGATATCTGATAGCAAACTTTCTGTTCTAACTTTGATGTTTTCATACTTTGTGCTTGTTTGCAGACCAAATCTGTCAGGTGGCTTTACTGTCTTAATCTGTTAAATTAATGAGCTAGTTGCCTTGCTATCTCAAGCAGCCATGTTGTGTTCTTGTTTCTTAAATTTCCATGCTGTATCTTAAAATTTTATGTTTATTAAACTTCTGACGTGTGTTTTAAAGAGTAGTTTGTACACAGTTGTTTTTAGATTAACATGACTTAACATACATGACTTTTCACCTTTTCATCTCCTACTTTCACCCCAACCCAGTGTATGAGAGCTATGGCTGTTTTATGTGAGGCGAGGTCTTCTAGGTCCTGATGTGTCACAGGTGTATTTTGATTTTTGTCTGGAATTTGAACAGGTGGTAAACACATTAATCCTAATGTAAAACACAAATTGTGGGGATATTTTTGCACACACCTTACATTGTATATGCTAAGCTAGCAGTATATAGGCTTTACATTGAATGTTTAATTTGGGTGAGTATTGCAGCATTTTCCACAAATGCATGTAAGATTTCATAAACCAGACTAAGAATAGGTTCTTTATCCTCTCTTGTGCCAAAACAGCAAATGTTTAATGATGTAATGATGCCCTGACCTGTCATTTTAGGACTTTTTATGGTCCTTAGTGTCTTATCTTAGGAGCTGCTTGTTAGGACCAGAATTTCAGGTTGCTTTTTTTTAACCAGCATGTTCTGTATGTCACGTCTAACATGCTGATTCCATCTTTCACAAGGATAAAATTAATGATTGTCAAACCTGCCTGTAGCTGTGTTCATTTTTAATCCATTTTTCCTGTTTAGTTTTCACCCACCATCAGTTTGCTGGGCAGGTTTAGAGTGTGTTTAGCCTTGTATATTCTTCATTATCTTTTGCATTATCTGCAAAAGTAGCAAACAGTAGCATCACATCTCTTAATTTAAACAGTAGATCTGATGCTGTCTTACAGGGTGTGTTTCATGGTGCATTAGCACTGCTGCATGACAGCACTTATCACACATTCTCTGGAGCTCTCTTTGTGTTTCTCTGAGGGCTGTCTTCTGGTTTAGTCAAGTGCCAGGGGCTTGCATGAGGATCTGAGCAGATTGTTCCCATTCTTTATCCTGTTGCACGATCTCAGCTGATTTTTACTGGAGCCAAAGGTCCAGGAGATAGACATGTTTCTGAAAATCTGTAACTAGGCAAGAGGAAAGACTCTAAGCTTTCTTGCTTAAGAGGACAGTGTGAGATGTCAGTTGGTTTGCTGTAAAAGTGACTCTACCGATGACTCCATCACAAGCTGAGTTAGTGATTAATTAGGAGGGAGAAATACACTAGGATTTAGGTGTTATCTCTGCTGTTAAGTTCAGCTGCCTGAGGGCAGTTCAAACACTTCCAAGTACTTCATCCAAAATAAAGAAACAGGCGACATATACTGCCCTCATTTTGTGCATTGAAATGTAAATGTGTGTGTAGGGAAAACAATTTTTGTAAAATCCATGTAATCTGCTCTCTCAAGATTCATTTACTAATAGTTTAAAGAAAAGTACTGCTTGCTCTTCAATGTAACTTTGTTTTTAATATGTGTGTATATGTGTAAAGTTGCAGATAACTTCAGCTGGAATTGTTTGTGAATTGATGAAAGGATCATATCCTCAAATCTGTATTCAGGTTCCTCTTTCAAATTTTATTTCAGCTAAAGTTTCTGTTCACTACAAACTAAAGTCCGTTTTATATTTTCAACCTTCAAAGGTAAAGCATACAAAGAACAGGATTGTACTTCATTTTTTTCGAATTGGTGTTCAGAACAATCATAATTCTGCATATTCAAAACCACTTAATTTAAACAAGAACATAGTAAATTTCTCAAGTACTGAAAAAGTACAAGGCAGGACTTTAAACTTTCTTATGTTTGTAGATTCTAGATATGTGTGCTGCTCCTGGATCTAAGACTGCTCAGCTCATTGAAATGTTGCATGCAGACATGAATGTTCCTTTTCCCAGTAAGTCTGGAAAACTAAAAACTTGTGACTTGGAATTCGTGCTTTTTCTTGTAGTAGATTGTTCTTAATGTCACAGATGAGTAACTGCATTTAACTACATACTGAATTCCCCAAGGGGTTGTTATGAGATTAAAGGTACCCACCTTTGATTTGCAACTGCATGGGCTTCCTTTGCTTGAAAAACAGACACGAATTATATGTATCATTACAATTCAGATTACAGTACATGTGATTAGATCTTAATTTCTGTATATAGATCAGATTTACTTAGTAGATGGTGGCCCATGAGCCTTTGTGCTTTCGTGGTATCCTGCAAACACTGGGTTAAGCTGCTTTAGACTTGAAGCAATTGTGGTATTTATTGTTTTTGTAAGCTTCAGAATCTTTATTTTTTTATTAGATGCTAACAGAAAATACTGCACATTGACACTCTAAAGAGTGTGGCTTCTTTCTGTTTGTACTGAAGATTTGCTGATGACAGTGGGGTTTTTTTTCTGTTTTGGAGGTTTTCCTTTGAAAAGTTGAAGGGCCCTTGGCCGTGTCTTACTGCCACAGGATGGTAGCTAAAACTCTTGAGCCTATGACACATCAGTTAACCTTCAGCATACTTTAAGTTATTTTATGCTCAGTAAGGGCTTGCCTATTCATGGGCAGTCTTTTAAGTAAAAATCTCTAGTGAAAGGTTTACAGAACTTTTGAAGATAAGGGAATAAACTATGTAAAATTATTTATCTGTTGAATAGTAAAGCATTTTCCCACTATTTTATGTTCCCAGACGGTTTTGTAATTGCCAATGATGTCGACAACAAGCGCTGCTATTTGCTGGTTCATCAGGCTAAGAGATTAAACAGTCCATGCATCATGGTGGTAAATCATGATGCCTCCAGCATTCCTAACCTGCAAATAGATGTTGATGGAAGAAAAGAGATCCTCTTCTATGACAGGATTTTATGTGATGTCCCCTGCAGGTACCTTGCATGTAAACTTGAATACGTGGATTTTACTGCTTTAAATGCAGTGCTAAATTTTTTATGTTACTGAATTGTAACTAGCCTTTTGAGTAGGCCAGTGAGTTAGGATTTATAGTAAATTGCGAATGCCTTTTAAATGTGGGGATACAGAGTCAAGGTGAATTTTTTCATTCCAAATGGTCCTTAAATTTGATCAGTTCAAGGGCTTCAAATTTTGGCCTTATGTTCAGGACACTGAAATACCAAGATAGTGAGGAAACAAAACAGAACAGCATAGGAGAACTAGTTATGAGGGACTGTATTTTTGTGCTGCTATAAATGACTTGGACATAGAATGAGTTTTACACTCAAATAATACAAATCTGTTTGACCTCTGTTGCAGCGGAGACGGAACCATGAGGAAAAACATCGATGTGTGGAAGAAGTGGACAACACAAAACAGTTTGCAGCTCCATGGGTAAAAATGCTTGTTGCACATCTGCACTTCTTTCATTTTTCTCTCCTTTTTCTACATCTTTAATGTCTGCATGCATTCACATGTTAATATATGACAAAGCAGAGACTAAGAAGAGTAATTTTTCTCCCAAATCAAGAGCTTAATGCTACTGAGAGGAAGTGTAGGGTTTCAGATGTGAGGAGGGAAGCATGTGAATCTAAATTGCTTGTATTGTTACAAATATCTGCCATGGAAATATTCATTGAATTGATTTAGACAGGATAGCTGATAAAATGGAACAAATCGCTTGGTTGGGGCATTTTGGCAGGTAAAATACTGTTGGAAAATACAGTAAGCTGTAAAATTTAATAGTGGTATTTTAAAATCTTTAGGATTCTAGAGATCATACACAAATGGATGAGATGGATTTGTTTAAACTGATGGTGCATGAGTACTTAGCCTAGTGCAGGCATATGGCAAAATGTAGTGATTGAAACAGATGAAAATACTCAGAACATTTTACTGTGTATTTTTAACAAGCTGGGGATGCGTTGGTTACTGTGACTCAGCTGACCTATGACTTCTTGGCAACTGATTCATTATTGCTGGTTTCATTTTAGTTGGAAGTATGCACGTAGGATCTAAACTCAGAAACTACCTATCTCAGAAGGCCACTGCTAGTTAAGCTATGTTGTCTATAATATTTGTAATAGTCAGATTACTCCTCGTTTTAACCATGTTTCTGAGAAGAGTCATGTTTTTGGGTGTTACTTTTCTGGTGTTGAGTACTTGATAATAAAGTTGGTGGGGCACTAGAAAGAACAAAATAGAGCATGTTATGTTCAAAGTTATGCTGTGTTAGTGTTAATGTTTGACCTAATTGCTGCTTTAATTTAATAGGTGTCATTGTGAGTGTGCCTGCAGTATAGACTGCACTAAGCTAACTTAGTTTAATACTGACTGTAATTTGTGTACTGCTGACAGCTGTAGAACTCCCCAGGTGCTGGCTTAGTCCATGGAGAGTTGTGTGTCTGCAGTAAAGCTTTTTTTGGGTTCCTGAATGATAGCTGGCTAGACCAAGAGTGTTCTGTTAGATTGCAGTTGAGAATTGCAACCCGTGGTGTTGAGCAGCTGGCAGAAGGCGGGAGAATGGTGTATTCCACGTGTTCCTTGAATCCCATTGAAAATGAAGCTGTGATCGCATCTCTGCTGGAAAAGAGTCAAGGTGAGAATGTGAGCTTGAACAGCGTGGGGAACTTCTCCTTTTTTATTGTTTTTTCCCCTCAGCCCAAAAAAGGATGTGTGTATGATGGTACTAGTGATAAGCTTAATGTGGGTAATGTGCTGCTAGTTTGCAAAACTGTGGAAATTTTTTAGTACCAGTAGGATTTCATTAATATTTCTATGAGCAGTCTTCTTAAATGGGTGTGAATCAGCTTCAAATACAAAACTGAAGAGTTGTGTTAATGATACAGAAGACACTTGTACAGATCAGTGGCATTCAGTCTCTTTTATCTGTCTCTCACTAACTGCTTCCACTGGTTGGAGTCCATGTCTGACGTCTGTAATTCCTTTGGAAAACTCAGTGTGGAACACTGCTGCTGTGCACTCTAGGAGTAAAAAGCCCAGTGTAGTTAAGCAGTTAGAGCAAAGTAATTGTACACCAGTAGGTAGGAGTCACTGATAACCTTTAGTATCCTTTGCCCCACATTTTGATGTGCTTGGGATTTTAATGTGTTTAAACTCACGGGGTTTTTTGCATTTTTGACTTGCATGTGAAGGCTGAGGTTACAGGAGGTAGAAAAATTGAGATAAGCTGGGAAGCTGCACTGCATCACTTTGTGATAATAGGATTTAGTATCCCTTTTAGTAGCTGTTGTATACTGTTTTTTCTGAATCAATAACCTGAAATTTGGAAACATCTAATTGGATTTGGCATGAAAAGTTCAACAGGCTTTTTAAAGTTGAGCCTTTTACAGAGCAGAAACAGCTCTATTGCTCCTGGAGCTGCACTTACTCTGGAATTTGGTAGCCTGTTTTGTATAATGTTTCTTTTGTGCCAGTAACTATTCTGGCCTCAAATTATGCATGAAATTTCAGTGTCTTAGAAACAGCACTTTTGCTAAAGTGCTTGCAGGTTAATTAGGAATTGACTATGAAATTTCTATTCGCACTCTTCTGTGCACTGGGGCAACCTCATCTTACGTCTGTGTGCAGTTTTGATCACTGCAGTATAAGAAAGTCATTAAACTATTAGAGAGCATGCAAAGGAGGGCAACAAAGATGATAAAAGGTCTACAGGGAAACTGTGATGATGAGTGGCTGAGGTAACTTGTTCTGTTCAGCCTGGAGGAGACTGAGGGGAGACCTCACTGCAGTCTGAAGCTTCCTTGTGAAGGGAAGAGGAAGGGCAAGTGACCAGTGACAGGACCCTCTGAAGTTGTGTCAGAGGAGGTTTAGGTTGGATATCAGGCAAAGGTTCTTCACCCGGAGAGTGGTTGGGCACTGGAACAGGCTCCCCAGGGCAGTGGTCACAGCACCAATCTGAGTTCAAGAAGCTTTTGGACAATGCTTTCAGGCACATGGTGTGACTCTGGGGATGTCCTGCACAGGGCCAGAGTTGGACCTGATGATCTTCGTGGGTCCTTTCCAACTCAGCTTATTCTGTGATTCTGAAAAGACATTTTTATTTAGAAGTAGTTTCTTTGGTTATCATAGACACATTTCCAGTAAATTACAGTATGCTTGGCTTGTTGAAGGCCATAGTAAGACAGCATTAATTTTAACAGTAACAAGATTGGAAGGCATTAAGAACTGGTTGGGATAGGAGCACAAAAGCAGTAGGATATTGGAGGCCAGCAATTGCAGCACGCAGGGGAAATTCAGTACTTTGAAGGAAGGACTGGCTATGACGTTCAGATCTAGTCTCTGCCCAGTGGAGGTGTTTTGAGGCATAATTGGAGGCTGTGATGTGTCCCAGCAAGTGAATGTTATCCTGGGACTTGAACACAGGTGCAGCTTAAAAAGGTGGTAGTAAAGAGGTAGTGCAGTGCAAAGAGCACTGTACTTCAAGAATTAGTTTAGGTCAGTTCAGAAGGTTTGTTGGTAGTTTCTAGCACAGTGTTACCTTGCTGTTTGTGAAGCAGGTGAGAGATTGCCTTCCCCTTGGGGATGAAGGAGTAGGGAGAATGCCTTTTTGTACCATGTGGCAACTGTTGGAAATTGTAGCACTTCTGACGGACTCTTTAGTGCCCAATTAGTCTGATGTAGTGTTGAGGTATCAGCTGAAATCATGATGTAGGGAGGCAGGAGTATTCAAAGGATGGATGCAAAACATCAAGTGTAATCACATTTGAGATGTCATTTTTGAATTTTTCTATGAATTCATGTATCTCCTTTTAATTTATTTAAAAGACTTACTTAAGCTGTCACTGTAAGAGTAAATGGTTATGGTCATGTAGAACAGATTGATAAATTGTGTACAACATGAGGAAAAGCCTACCTGACTGTTAAATAACTGAAATATTCAGAATCACAGAAAAACAATGTAAAAAGTTATTCTTTTCTAGGGATATCTCGTATTTAAACAGTAGTTTTTTATATCATGCCTTCTGGACTTGGTCAGCTTGAGGCTTTTATTCAGTAGATTAAGCTAGACCCTGTTGATGTTTCTTGTAGTAATTTGACGTATTTTAGGCACATAGTCTTTGTCATGTTAGTGTTAAACAGTTCGGAATTTTCCTTTCTGTTTTAGAAATAACAAATTCTCTTTCCTCTCTCACTGGAATATATAGAGATTGTAAGTCCTTGAAATTAGAATATCATAGGCATTTCAGAAGACTTAGTTATACCAAAAATTATTCCCTGAAAAATACTTAATCAGTGTAAATCCAAATACTGGGTAAATGAGAATAAGAACTTCAATGATTCTGTTGCTTAGAACACTGATGTTTAATGATACAGGTTGTAGAGTATTACTCTGCAGCTGCTACAAATATATCTAACCATTATGTTTTGGGTAATTTATAGGTTGCATCTTATGTAGTTACTATTAACAGTTCTTCTCACCTTCTTTGTAAATGTAAGTGGTAGGAGTTGTATAGCTTTAATAACTTTTATGTCTTGAAAGTTTTATAAAATACTATTCCTAAAATGGCTTAAAACTTTAAGGAAAAGTATTTTTGTAAAAGTTAATTGGCAACATAACTCTTAAATTCTGTTTTTAAAACGTTTATATTCTTGGGATTTCAGGTGCCTTAGAACTTGCTGATGTCTCTTCTGAGTTACCAGGTTTGAAGAGGATGCCAGGAATTACAAAATGGAAGGTACTTAACCTGATATTTTTGTGAAGTTCTTGGTCTGTGGTAGAGTGTTAAATTAGGGGAATTCTAAAGTTAGCACTTCACAATATTAGGTTGAGCTGCATTAATGGCAGTGATTTGATGCTTAGGGGAGAGAGCTAAGCTGAAAGTCTTTGTGAGGGTAGGTTCTTTTCTCCTCATCTGCTCTCCCCTTCTGCTCTCTGTCTCCTGTACTTTCTTGCTACAAGTCCCTATTCTGGTGTGCGTATATGGCCTGTAGATGGCAACATAATTCCAGCCGCTTTTAATGTTAGCCATCCATCTCTGTCTTAAGGGTCTGTTGAATGTTAGATTCTGCAGTTCTTCAGCTGATCCATTTTACTTCATTTGGAAGTAAAAGCTGTGAAACTTTCTGCAAATAAGCTATAAAGCCTGCAGTGATGTGACTAATCCTAGAATATTAATAGAATCCTGTATTTTGTTCCATTTAAATGATTTCAGTTCTGGAAACAAACTGATAGGGAGGAGCAAAAAAACCCAAAGCTGCTTCAGCTTCTTGTCAAGACTATAGTCAGGAAAAGCAGAAGGCCATCCTGGTAAAGTGGGGGAAAAAAAACGATTAAATTTTAATTAAGAGTGTGTGCCTTTGCAATGCAATTGGGTTTTCTGTCTTACCATTTCACTAGTCTCTCACAATGGCAGACAGGTTTATGCCTGTGTACAGGCTAAATGAACAAGATGTAAGGTATAAAGATTTGTTTGTGTTCTGCCACTGGAAATCCAGCTTAGAAACTAGCTGATTGCTTTCTTCTTACAGTTCCTAAAGTTTACACTGTATGCTTGTATCTGAAGAATAAATGTAAAATGCATAACTGTGGCTCTGTGATCTTAATTTTACCTTTTTTTGGTACTCCATAAAGCCACTATATATATTTATATAACGATCACTGAGGGTATATTCTATTCCCTGTAGCATCTATTTCTCTGTTTGCACTTGAAATATAAATCTCCGTAACAGGTTTTAAAAACTAGTCTGATAAAATGTGTTGCAAGTTTGCCAGACTTTCTTCAGACCTGATTTGCTGCTACTGTATGTTTTCATGCCTCACTGGCTAGCATGTCACTATGGATGTATTCGCTTAATTTGGTGCTGTTTTTACTTGGTGTAGTCTTTTGTTCCCTGGTGCAGCATTTGTTTTCTGGGAGCTCTGTGACTGATTACATGGAATATTCCTGAACATTAGTTGACTGTAAATCTCTGGAAACAGCAAAAACAGAAATAAGGTTTTATTCAAGGGACATTTGGGTGCTTGGAAATAGCATTTAGTACTCCCTCCTTAAGCCAGACAATGAGTGAACTCCAGTGAATTATTTTGGGCTTGAAGGAAGACACCTTTTTAACTCCAGGTTTGGTCATGTGTTCCTGCAGCACTTTTACTCTTCCTTCTGCTCTAACAGGTGGTCAGTAAAATGTGCAGTAGAGAGGAGTTCAGCGTGTTCTTTGGTGCTTTGTCATTCTACCAGTCATACCAACTTACCAGTTAGGCTGGTAAACCAAAACTGCACAGCACAGGACTGCTAGGCAGTTTTTCTGGTAAAACCAAAGTAGTTCTAGATTATTTTAGACTTCGGTTATTTATTACTCCTATTGCTGGTTTTTCTCAAGCTTGAGTCGTGACTTGCAAAGAAGAGCAGTTCAGAAGTACAGTCTGTCTTGTCTCCATCTAGCTCTATGAAATGTAGCAAATTTTGACTTGAAATACTAATTCTGTAAGTACAGTAATTTCTATTTCAGGAAATGTGGAAAGGCACAAGGTGTGATCTGATCAGTGGCTGAGAGGTGCCAGACTTCATGATGCTGAAATATGCGTTCCAAAGTTCTTAGTAGTCTAGATAAATGTTACATTTCAGTTTCCACTAGAGCACTTGATTAAACTTTCAAGACAATCACAGTGAGATGCATGAAACCACTTCATCATACTTACCAGTCCTGAAGTCACCAACACTACAACTGCTTTACTTTGTTGCCTTAACAACAAAAATGGGCCTTCATTTCAGTGATTAATTTTATGCATTTGCCCTGTGCATCTCCAGTTGGGACCCTTCTTACTGCTTTAGCATTCAGTACAAAACCAGGCATCTAGAGCTCTGAGGTCAAATTTTGCCTGGCTTATTTTTTCACTTTGATATCCTTGCTTGAAGAGCTTTCAGAATGCCTTCCTAAAAGAGTTGTGGCTCTAACCTTCTGCTTATATCTTAAGAGTCCATCAAAAGCTGTGACCCTTAGCCAGAGTGAGGTGGTGTTATGTCTACACAGTGTGTTAGAGCGGATCTGTAGATATGTTCTGAGTTCTAAGTAAAGGTACAAATGCTAGAAGATTGATGGGGACATGGTTCTTCAGCAACTCTCCACAAAAGCATCTCTGTCAGTGACTTGTATATGCCTGTGTCATGCAGTTTTCTGCCTACTGAGCTGTTATGTTGCACTCTTGCATATTTCTTATGTAATGAAATTGGGATTTTTCCGTTCTGGTCTTTACTAAACTTCAGTAGCTCTTTTCCTTTGTATACTGCTTGGAAGCTGCCTCTAACGCAATGTTTCACTGCCAGTCTCATGGAAAAAAAGGAGTAGTATATCTTAAATCTGATGGCTCACTGATCTTACATATTTCACCACTGTCCTTCCACTGGATTTTGGTGGTTCACATGTTTTAGCAGGTTAACAGAGATCTTTGTAGTTGATGCAGCACCAATTTACACTTTGACTATGCTTTTTTTTTGAAGCATATGAAGTGGAGCAAAGAGCCCCAGCTGGCAAGAATCTCCTACTCTGAAGTGCACACGTACAATGCACAATGAAACAATACACTTTAAAGAACTTAATTTTCTATACCAGAAAATAACCTCTGTTTGGTGTCTGAACCTTGGTTTGCAAATATTTTAATTAAAACTTGTAAAATGGTGACCTATATTCTTCGCTGAATTTGTATTTACCCCTTTGAAGGTGATGCTGAAAGATGGACAGTGGTTTGAGGAGTGGAAAGATGTGCCTTCAAACAGGCAAACACAAATACGTCCTACTATGTTTCCAGTGAAGGATGAAGAGAAGCTAAAGGCAATGAATCTGGAGCGCTGGTAAGTTTTCCCAGAGTAGATCTTATGAGGATTTGATGTAACATGTATGGTTGTGGGCAAATTATAATTAGGCCAGATTAAGAATGTGTAGGTCTGAGTATATTTTGATTGTTTTATATGTAATGCACAAAATTGTTTCGTATGCAGTGCACAATATTTAAACTCCAGTGAATCAGGAGAAATTACTGCAAGTTGCATAAGAGGAATAAGTACTCGTACGAAAAGGTCAAATTCTTTGCATCCAATAGAGATAAACAGTCAAAATTACTGAAAAACTATGTAAAATGTTACCATATTAACAATGTGACTTACTTTTAAATGCTTTCCATAGCTATTCTAAAAATATTGTTTAGAAATGAGTCATTAAAGCTCAAATGTGAACAGTGAATGAACGAGTTGCGTTGATGCAAGTAATTTTGCCAGAATGCTCTATTTAGATCCTGTTTCTAGTTTGATAAATTTGCACAATCCAACTAGGAGTACTTACCTTATCCTGAAAGTAAATATAAATGTGGGCCTTCTAGTATTTTGTGATTCTGAATGCAGCTGTGAATGTGCTGCAACATTTTTTTTCCTTCCTCTCTAGTCTTAGGATATTGCCACATCACCAGAATACAGGTGGCTTCTTTGTGGCTGTCTTAATAAAAAAGTCTCCAATGCCATGGAATAAACGTCAGCCTAAGGTAATTTCTTTTAAATTATCTAAAATGTTAATTACTAATAATGTTTCAGGATTTTTTTTTAAGTTTGCACATAATAGAAGACATACTATAACTGTTCTGTATCTGCCCTTCAGTTATAGTTCAGTGTTTCAAATAAAAATAACTTTCTAAATCCATGAGGTACTTAAGAAAAAAAACCATGACAACTTTTAAAGTAGAAAAAACAAAAGGAAGGGGATTTTGAAATGGTAGTAAAATAACAAGATAAATCTTGACCCTAAAATTAAGGCTTTGAAAGAATTACAGAAGCAGATTATATTGAATGGCTAAAGCTGTCACTTCCTTCAGCTGTGTGTGGTCCCCTGCTAAAAGGCTTTTTTCTGCTGTGTTGTAAGCTAATTCTGATGTCAGTTTATCTTACTCTGTGGCTGGTTGCTCAGGAGTGATTCACTAGCAGATTAGCAGATCAGCAGCACGGGGAATGGATGTAAAACTGTTTGGAGCAGCAGCTTCAGCCATCTGACTTTAATCCATTTGTTGTCAATTGTCTTTAAAATCCTGTCAACAGGATTTTTAGTTGATGTGATTTATTTGATCTCTTTGATTGTCATGTCTGTGAGAACTTCTTGTGTGAATCCCTTTTAGGTGTTTATTTGATTTGCTTAGTTAGAACAGCTTATGAGTAAAATGTATGTGGCAATAGGGAAGAAGCATATATTCAGAAGCAAGCACCCCCCAAATAGTTTATGCTGTTCCAAGTTAAACGTTGTAGCACTCTTACAGAAGATATGCAGCAGCAGGATGCAGTGTTACTTTAAGTGTTAAGAGGAAAATAGCAGATCCTGTTTTAAAATAGTCTTCTCTGAGTCCTTGAACGTGATTTTGTAGATGGTACAAAAATAGCTTTCTTGGACAGTTGGTATGAAACTGTCCAGATCAGTACTAGAGGTAAATGCAATTTATAGTGGTATCTTAATCTAGTAATTAGATTAACTCCCTGAATGGATCTGTTTAAGCACTTGCATACAAATTGACAAGAATTAAGCACATTCAAAGAGAGAACATAGGTGCCTTCTGTTAGAAGTTGGATACTATTTGTGCTTTTTTGAATATTCTGTGATTTGAAATAGGTTCATCAGAAATTACTACAAAGAACAGGAGATACTGAAGTGACAACAGCTAATTCAGGTAATGGTTCTGACTGTATTATTGAAGAATCAACACTTGCTGAAAATGAAGAGTCTAAGAAAATGCAAGAGTTGCAGAATTTGGACACTGAGCAGAGTAAAAAGGAAGGAGTATGCGGGTAAGGACCACATCTAAGCATTTGTCCTGTGACAGCTCTGCAGTTGCTGAGTATTCAGTAGTTCTTTTGTAATATGGAAGTTGATCAAGAAAAATTAAAGTATTCATTCCGTTGTCTTGCATTTCCGTGTTTTCTGTCTTGTCTGTTTTTCATTCAGCAAGTTTGGAAAATAACCAGTTTTCTTATTAGCATTTATTAAGTCTGTTTCTTACTTTCTGCTCTGTTAAGGAAAAAAATACTTTCAGAAGTTGGAAGATTGGTATTGTCTTCACAATCGTTCCATTAGAAATCTCTGTTTACTTGTTTTTGTGAACTCTGTTTCAAAGCACTGCTTCTCTTCCTTATTGTAACAAGTTAAATTGTGTATAGTGTTAGTGAAGCACAAGAAAATGCTAGTATTCTCTTTGGCGTACTGTTGTTACAATAAGCCAAGTGTTGACTAAATGAACTGAATATACTGATTTTAAAGCAAGTACTTTTAGTGAAATTGACAGTGCAATGTTACTTCCTTTTTAGACCACCACCATCTAAAAAAATGAAGCTGTTTGGTTTTAAAGAAGACCCTTTTGTGTTTCTCCCTGAAGATGATCCATTGTTCCTTCCTATCCAGTAAGAAAAAATGTTTCTGTTTTGGCAGTAAGATTTCTATTAGTTCAGGGATGTTAGTAGTTCAAGTTCAGTTCATTACAAAAGATGGGTCTCTTTGGTCTTGCGTAATGGCTTTTGCCTGACTTTGTACCAGGGGCCCCTCCCCTCAACACTTAAATGCTTAAATGAAAATAGTCAGCTAGAGTTTGCACTGGAAACTTTTCAGTGTGTCTCAGTGTCTATAATAGCTTGTCTTTTCTGATGCCATGCAGCTTAGAAAGTCTAATCTTTATGTTCTGAAGCCAAAGTGTTAAGTGTTTGCAGAGATAGCTGGAGGAAATGGGTAAATCATGCATTTTGAGTATGTGATTTTATTGCTCAGTTAATCAAAACAAGTATTATGGCCACAGGAAGTTTTACGCATTGGACCCATCATTTCCCAAGATGAATTTACTGACTCGAACTCAAGAAGGAAAAAAGAGGCAGCTGTACATGGTTTCTAAGGAGCTAAGGAATGTGCTTCTGAACAATAGTGAGAAGATGAAGGTATGGTTCATAAGCATCAGTGTATACCTCCTTGAATTTGCCAAGTGTGCTGTTTATGTAGAGGATTAGCCCTCTGACAGGCTATTTTTTTTTTTTTTAAGTCTGGATTAATGTTTTCCTCTCTGTCCCTCCTGTGTTAAGAGATGAAAAGTTGACTCTGAGAGGTCAGTAACAGTCTCTGAGATGAAAATCAGTACATTTTTGGTGGATGAAAGAGAACTTTAAAGTAGAGAGAGGGAATATATAACTGCTGTGTGTGTGTGTCAGCATTTTTATGTAGTCTTTAGGTAACTTCACAGGTTTACATTGATGTTGTATTTATCACCCCCTTAATTATAAAAGTATTAAGGGCTTTGAAAGCCAACCAAAAAGATAAGCTCATCTGAATTATTTACTGGCTGTGTTACATAGGGACATTGTTTCAAAGTAATTTTAACAATTAAACATTTTGTAAGTTCATTAAATTGAGTGATAATGGGATAATAAGTAGTTTTTGTGAATTAGAGGAATTTTGTTTATGATTCTCTGTGGAAAATGTCTTGCAAATGCTGAAGATTTGTCTCAAAAGTGATTGTGTAATTTAGGTTGGAATGAGATCATCTAGTCCAGCTTCCTTCCTACATCAAACAGCTGACTTCAAAGCTAGATCAGATACATTCTGGGGCCTCATCCAGTCAAACCTTGAAAATTTTTGAGGATATTCAGTACATCTTTGCAACAGATCTTTGAGATGGATAAACAATTATTATTTTATCCCCTATGCAGGAAACAGCTACATAATTGACAAAATTTTCAGAAATGTGGTGCATTATATTAGGTAGTGAAGCTTTGAGTACCACAAAGGAGAGATAAGAGTGTCCAAATAGTAATCACTTGTACATTTTTTTAATCCTGTCCTTGATCAACTTTCCCAGAATCACACAGAAAATTCTTACACAAACGAAAATTAAAATTAGATATTAGTAGTTAGTTGCCCTCTTCTAAAAACTCCCTCAGACTGTTCAGTTTTCCACATGGAAAGGAGTAAAAGGCATTTCATGTTGAGGAAGCACCACATTTTTATAGCAGGAGTTCCTTTTTCTCTTGGATGAATTTTCACATTAATTCAGTGTCCAGTGCAAATGAACTTGTAGTCAAAGAGTTGAGGAAAAAACAAGTTCAGAGTGGTAATTTAGAATTTACACTCCCTACTGATGCTTATTGGCTTTGCTGTTTGCAGGTTATCAACACAGGGATAAAAGTCTGGTCTCGCAACAGTGATGGTGAACAGTTTGGATGTGCATTCAGATTAGCACAAGAGGTAATTGCCTGGCATTGTGTTTTCAAAGGAGATACTTTGGTTTCCTCAAGAGTCTATAAGACAGCTGCCATTAATTTTGTCAGATTAATGGTAATTTACGTTTTCAGTATGGTTTAAAATGTGAAAATTGTTTTCTGATATTAGGTAAAGCGCATACTGTTTTTAACATTTTTTTAACATTTTAACATTTTTAACATTAAAAACATGATGAATCTTTTTAACGTTTTTTAACATTCTAAAATCTTAACAATTTTAACATTTTAACTTCAGAAATCAGTGGTTAAATTTTGAAATAATTGTCTTTATTTATTAAACAGGGAATTTATACTCTGTACCCTTTCATTCATGCAAGGATTATAAGTGTCTGCATAGAAGATGTCAAAATTCTGCTAACCCAGGAAAATCCATTCTTAAGTAAATTTAGCAGTGAAACACAAAAGAAAGTCAAAGATATGGGTAAGCCTGCTAATTTTGCTGTCACAAAATTATTTTTTATACTTTGCCCAGAAGGCTTTGAAAATCCTGTAACATAAACTGTTTGCTAAAAATTTTGACTAAATTTATCGTAAATATACTTGTTAGGGAAGTAATCATTGCTGAAAGCCACTGTGCTGCTAGAAACTGTAGTCCTTTCTGATTGCAGCCTCTAAGGTTTCTGAGCTTTGGAGAACAGGAGTTGCCAAACTTACAATTTCTGTAAAGTAGTGCTGTGAGGCAGCATTTAAAATGTCCAATGAGCAGATTTTATATACGCTTCTGTTTTTTCTTCCTGTTAGTGCTCCAGCTGAAACTGTTTGTCATCTGCAATTGCTTGTGATGACCTTATGTAGCAAATACAGTTACTCAGATTTGATTTTCTTAAATATGGGCGATGTCTACTTGTATTAAACTTTTATTTCCTTTGCACTGGATGGTTCAAGATACGAAAATTGGTTTTCAGCCTTTTGTTATTGTTTTATTTCCAATTCATTGCTGACCCATGTACTTCTATGTTCGATGAGACAAAATGGGAAGAAAAAAATGTTCTGAAGTTTGGTCTGGCATGTGCTTGCAGTCATTTTAATTAAGTAAAAGTTCCTTGCTAGATTCACTGAGTAAGTTAATCCACTGTGTGGATTTCGTATTTGAATTTGTTTGTTTGCGAGTTTGGAGGAGGCAATGTTGGCAATTGCTTCTGTAGCTATATAAGTACTTCGGTTTGAAAAAAGAGGGAATAAAATCTGGTATTGTCTCTAGTCCAGTGTACTGATGTAGATAACTGCAAACTATGTCATACTCTGTGTTTGTCGAAAAACTTGTTTTCTTGAACATTTTCAGATTACAATCATTGTACCAAGTAACACATCTGTTTTGTTCTTGTTCCCCCTTCCCTGTAGCAATGGGAAGTATAGTTCTGAAGTATGACCCAGACCCTGAGTAAGTAAATGTGTTGCTTTCCATTTATGCACTTTTAAGACCTGGACAGTAATTTCTTTTCAGTCAGCAAAAACAGAAGTAGAGGCATAGAGATGCAGTGAGGGAAACAGTAAAGCCACATAGGAGAATAAGACAGGGAAAGAAGCTGTCTTGTCTGTGAATTCTTAAAACAAGTGTAGAATTTAGCTTCATAAAGGAGAGTTGGTATCTGTGCCAGAGATCAACAGACCACTGCATGTGATTTATGTGTTTGTTTCCCTGTAAAGCGTTTGGAATAGAAAAAGTTACTTTTTATTGTTCCTTTTTTGTGGACAAAGTAACTTTTGTGGACAAAACTCTTGAGAATTTTCTAAATGTAAACTTCCATTTTACTGTTCCTTGTATTAGTGTTGAAACTAGAGCCAGAAAATTATTCTGCTTGTTGCAGAAACTTAATAGCATTGCATTTTTGGGTTTTTTGACTTGCTTGCTTGCTTGTAGACAAGCAGGTGCCTGTGTAGGTGTTGAAGTTAAGAACAATGTGCTTTCATCTTCTGTGAATAGTTACAAAATGCATTCAGTGTTAAGACTGAATTGGTGTATGGCTATAAAATGAAGTTTTGAAGATGAACTTTCTCATATTTGACTGAACTTAACTGCTTGTTTGTAGAAAACCTCATGATCTTCAGTGTCCAATAGTGCTGTGTGGTTGGCAAGGGAAGACGTCACTGCGTGCCTTTGTGCCCAAGAATGAGAGACTTCATTACCTGAGGATGATGGGAGTTGAAGTGTTTAAAGCAAAGAGAAAAGAGGAGGAATTGGAAAACAAAACTGACGAAGAAGTTCAACACAGACTGGTGCAAACAGAGGAAGGAATGGATGTGGAAGATAAAGAACATGATTTAGTCACCAAAATGGAAGCAGAAATAGGTGAAGAGTCTTCCCAGAGTCCTGTGGAAAGCAGTGCTATGGAAATAGAAAATAAAATTGAGGATTTAGATGAATCTAGTAAAAATGCCAACACTCATGTAAGCCAGGAAGGCAAAGACACAGATGCAAGTAATGTGAAAGATTAGGTTTCTTTCTGTATTGCTTGGCAGCTTCCATGAGGCTCACATCCAGACTTCTGCTTTTAGCATGAAACTGTATTTTAAATTTGGTCAGAATGGGGTGTTCCTCTTTTAAAGTTTCACCTATTTTATATTTTCAATGAAAGCTATAAAGAGATTTCTCTTCAAGTGTGTCTTCTTTTCACCATTTTAAGCTCCTTTTTATTGGTGTGTTTGTGTGTCTGTTGCTGGCAACAGCCCAGGCACCAGTAAAATCTAAAGCCCGTATTTTTAATGGAACAGTGGTATGCACAAATGCACTGCATGTGTGTAACTGGTCAAAAATTCCTAAAGAAGAAAAACCTGAGGTTCCATTCAAAGCACATAAATTCCAAAAACTTTTGTCCTATGCTTGGTTACCCCACCTACCACCCAATCTGGTTACTATTGATAACTGCAGGTTCTTTAAAGGGTAGGAGAATCAGTGTGAGTATCCATACAAATTACATACAAGATATCTGACTGACAACCTGGTGAACGGTTATTCAAAAGAAAGCCATGTCCAGCATCTTGGGGGGTAAAAAGTAGAATGCAGTTTACCAGAGACTGATGTCTGAGTTTCTTCTTCAGAGTGATTAATTGCTTTACAGACCAAGCTAGTAAATATTGTTAACTAGATGTTCAGGTGTCCTGAGTGTGCCTCAGACTCCTGTCTTGAAATGTGCCTGGGAAGAGTCTGTGACCCTTAATCAAATCCGCTGTGGTCATCTGTTCCTCTGTCAATTCTTGAAGTGGGAGTCATCTCCAATTTTTGTTAGATAACTTCTTTATGGCTGAAATAATAGTTAAAAAAACTCTGGTGGTATATATGTTGTTGTATAGTAGATATTTAAAAGGTTATTTGGGTCTAGAAGAGTAATTTATTTAATCTGACTTTTAAAAAGTTGGCTACCTCAGAAACCTGGAATATAAATTCTGTCCTTTGTGGCTTAGTTGGAGCAGTACTGTGTACTTCTGTCAGTTTGGTCTGAAAGGAAAGTGACCAGCAGTACAAGGTATTGTCCTCCTCTAGGACGATAGTGATGCAAATATTTGTTATTCTCGTCAAGCGGAATTTTGCCATGTGTATTTTTATTGATGAAGTCTTATGTGGCTTGGATCCATTTGCTGTATGTTGCTACAACAGACTTTTTGATGTCTGCCCTTGAACTGCTTCATCAAAGGGAGAATTCTTGAGGGACAGACATAAAAGTGAAATAATGCCATGTCCTCTGAGATATTAGTCTCATGCAGTGAGGAACCATTGACAGGACTCATTTTCCTCTTGAGAGTCCATAAAATAGGTTAATAAAAAATAAGTTCTTGCCCTTGTATTCTGCTAAGGTTTGAGTTTGTTCTTTTGAGTCAAGAGCTGTGATGGGACAGCTTCTGTTCTGGCAGCTCCTTAGGCTGAAGAACAGCATAGCAGAATTGTCTTTTGAGCAGAGATATGTGCAAAGTATAATTTTTAATTCTTAAAGTATATGAGGAAAAAGATTGTGCAACTTGAAACTTCAAGCATCTTTTCACATCTTTGCATTTTTTTCTGGCATATTGGGCATTTGAAATGGGAGAAGGGTGTAAAGACCAGTGTCACTTATAAGTAGTCATTGTAGTCCGCAGTACTCAGCCCTGAGGATGATTTGAATCCATCTAATCTTTATGGTCTGATGATCTCCATTAATTATGAAAAGGTCAAGTGTTAAAACCTATATGAAGAAACGAAAAATTGTTTTTAACTATGCCTGCTGTTACTGTATCTAGTGATGTTCCTGAGCAGCAGCTTCAGCTTCTCTTCAGTCAGTGACTGCTAAGCACACAAGTTTGACAGGTTAAGCTGAGAAGAATACTTTTTGATACAGACAATCCAGCAGAAAGCAAACTATAGAAAGTGAACTGTTCTGATTAGGTTTTTTTGACTGAGCTTATGACTGGCAGACTAAAATGAGAGCAGGAAGCTTTTATCTGGGAGCTAAAGAAAATTAGGTTCTTGGATCATAAACTGACAGAAATTGGGTATAAGTTAGACTTGTAATAGAATAAGAGACCATAATTTTAAATCCTCTCAGTATTCCCATTTTCCTGTGTTATCTGTGAAATTTTGCTTTGCTCCTGGCTTTTTGGAGGTGCATTTTTTTTGCTGTCAAGTGCAAGTGGGAGATTTCTACTAAGAAACTAGGGGTCTAATTTTTTTGTGCTGTTCAGCAGTTTCACTCAGTATCTCCAAGCAAATCCAGAGACTGCAGATTTATTGTATTTCTTTTTTTCATACCGTGAGGTTCCTTATACCAATTGCTCTGTCCCAGTTGATCTGGCCTTGATAGCCGGAAAGGAAGATGCACAAAATTGTGTAGGTGGTGGCTGAAAGCACCGTCCCGGTTTCCCAGGCTGGGAGCTCGATGAAATGGGTGTGTTCTGTTTGTCTCTGCTAAGCTCTCTGTTATGCAGCTCTGATGCTCAGGTGGCCGAACCTCTGCCCGGGTGGTTGCTGCAAATAATTCGAAAGGAAGACCAAAGAAAAGTGATAAGCAATCACCTTAAGCTTGAGCGCAAATTATGAAGTCTGTCCTCATAAGTAGTTCCTATTAAATTTTGTGAGATTTCTCTAGTTAGCATTGCTGGTTTTTAAAAATACAGGACTGTAGATGTTTGCACTGATGGCAGGGGGTTTTATATGTCATAGAGGGGAAAACAGAAAAAATTTCATGCATCTAAATGCTTAGTCTGATGATGTACTGCTCAGAGAAGTCCTCAGTAATAACTGCTGGATCCTTAAGAAAATCTGTTGACTGAAAAGCCTAGAAAGCTAAGGAGAGAACAAAGGGAACTCACCACACGGGATGCTTTTCTTCAGCATTTACCTGATGTTAGTCTTCGATAATTTCGGAAAGTTTTTAGAATTTTCTTACTTTATTCTGCTGAAAAATTGATGTAGCATAGATTAAACAGTAGAAGAAAGCGATTTAGCTCGCGTAACAACCCCTTTTTGAAGCTGCGGCGAAGGAAAATCAGAGCGTTTCTTTGAAAACTCCGTCCCGGGAAACAATCCGGTGGCGTGCTCACGCTGCGCTGCTGCCGGAGCTGGACTCGGCACGCTCTCTGTGCCCTGTAAACAACAACCCCCAGCAAAGCGGCGCGGACACAACAGCAGTTCTGTTATTCCCAACAAATGTCCCGATGAGGTTGGCGGGCGTGCCCACATCCATGCTTCTGCCGCTGGGCTTTGCAGCTGGAGCGCGGCGGGGTCGCTCCGCACGTGTGGTGCCGTGCCGGAGGGACCGCAGAGACCGCAGCATCACTCACCCACCGGGGTACGTACCCTGCACACACCTTTCTCCCTCCAGGGGGATTTGCCACACCTGTGACTCACCCTCGTGCCAAATACATGGTCGTATTTAATTGGCATTTCATTTCTTGCTCCGAGTTTCTTAAACAAGCCTGAGTGTTGCTTTTTGACTAGAAGCTGGTTTTCTTCCTAGGGTGTGTCTGCTTGTGTTACAAATTTAAGTTTCTTCGGCACTCGGGATTTCTATTCGGTTAACATTTAAGCAAGCTGTTGGCTACATAGGTGCTTGCCCAGATAGCCAAATTTTTTCTTTAAATTATGTATCCATGCATTTTGGTTTTGGCAGGATGGGTAACTCCAAACCATCACTCGGGAACATGCCTGCCTCAGCTGAATACCCCCTTGTATTTCTGATGTTCTGCTTCTCTCTTCCCATTTTATGTTTGTCATCCCTTGAAATGATAGACTTCTCTCTAGTTTCTCTTTTTCATGTTGCTCGAATGCTTTCAGGTGTGTTAATAATGGACTTTTCCCTGTTCTCAAAGGGAAAACCAATATGACTGGTGGCCAAAACAATTCTTACAATTTATGTAAGAATGGGGTAAATATATAATGATCCTTGCCCAGAATATTCTTCCAGACTCCAGGAGTTTCTTGGACCAGAGATTGTCTTTGGGTTTAATGGCGCTTTATGTATTTGTCCTCCATGAATTTGCTCTCTGAGACCATATGGATTTTAGCTCTCATGACATCCTATAGCAGGGAGCCCCAAAATCCTGCCTCCTGTTGTGTGAAGTATTATTTTAGCACCTAATAGTTTTTTTTCAATGATCCCCACTTCTTGCACTGAAATCCGCAACAAGAAACTGATTGCTGAGTAGTTTGTTCAGGACACTTGTGATTTTATTGCCTTCTGTCATATCCCTGATCAGTCATCTTTTTTTCTGAGCTGAAGGGTCCTAGCTAACGTATTTATTCCCTCTGTGGAGACTACTCCAGATCTTTTGTGATCTTTATCAAATGTTTCTGAACTTTTCTCAGTTTTTATGTCCTTTTTCAGGGGGAATAACCACATGGTGCTTAGGATGTGGTGGTTGTGGAAGCGTGTGCTCACTGTTCTGTCCTCCAGTACACTGCTTGGTGATTCTTCATGCTACTAAATGCCAAGCTGAGTTTTCACTGGAATTGCTTGTCATAATCTCATTATTATGATCTGGGTGGCAATTGAGAACCTGGGTTCTTTTACGTGTGCTGATAGCATTATTTTTCCCCACATAAATCGCTTTTGTCTGCACTGAGATTTGTTGTTTCATCATTCAGTTGCCTTGGTCTTGTAAGGTCCTTCTGAAATTCTTTGAAGCTGGACCTAAAGCAGTAGTTGCTGACTGAATTGTATCCCACCCAGAATAGTTTTCTGGGAATCTGCAGGTCCTTAGTAACTCTGAAGGGATCCTAAGCTGGTTGTTTATTATGACTAGGTCACAGAAGAGGAATTTCATATCAAAATGCTGATGAGCAGGATGACCAAGCCCAAAGAGACTATAGTATTTTTCTTTCTAATATTTAAGTAATTAAATACGCATCCACAAAATACTCTTATAGAATGCCTGTTGTCTGGAAAACAGCAACTTATTGCAGGGCAAAAAGGGTCCTTAGGAGCGGAGCAAAACTTATGATAGTTTCCCCCGAATCTTTTCCAGGGCTCATCAACCTAGAAAACTACCAAGGAGAATCTTGAGAACCACCCCCTAAACTCCTCTATGGCTTCTCAGGCTTCAAATTCACCAACTAACTTGTTGTGCAACAAGGTGATATCCTGTACGTTGTGTTACCAGGATTTCTTGCCCTTGTAAGTCTGGATGTCTCCCTGGCCAGCTGTTAGTCTGGTAGAGTGTCGAACTGTGTGTCCATATTTTCAGCTGGTAATTCAGGGCAGTGAAGAAGGAGTTGGAAACACCCTGAAATACTAAAAATATCTGTGCCATTTGTCCCTAGTGAGTTTTAAAGCCATTTTACCCCATAGAAAACTTTGCATTTTCTCTTATAATTTCTTAACTTTGAATATGAGTATAGAGAGAAGTGACTCAGCTGATATGCTGAGTGTAGCACTCAGTGAAATGCTCTTCACCTTAGAACTATTTTTCTTCTACACTTTAGTAATGTATTTTATGGTGGTGTTTAAATTCATTGGTGCTAAATCAGCTTAGGTTATCTGGATTTATATTTTTTGTTGGTGAAAATACTGTAGAGCTTGTGAAAGGTGGCAGATTGACAGCCTTCAAATTAAGCTGATTGTTCCATTATTTCCCAGCATCTCTGAGCCTTTTAAAGACATCTGCTTTTTTCTAATCTCCCATACTCAGTTTTTCAGATGACTAAGTCTTCTGAGTCAGTGAAAGCCACTTCTCTAGGTATCCTTTGATGATGTTTATCAGGTTTGTCTAATTTGTGAAGTTGTCTAATTTAGTTTGATGTAACTTATTTCATTACTCTCTATCTTGTTCTTCCTCTGGTCCCTAAGAGGAAAGATATTGATATTATGTGCATGAACAGCCTCGTGTTGTTAAAGGACTAGGTCATCATTTTAGATACATTAATTACTGTCTAGAGAATGCAGGTTCAAAAGAGATAATAGGCAACTCAGTTTGAAATCATCCGCTGATCCTTTTTTCTTGAATATATTTATCAGCATTTTCTTTGGGCCATTCATCAAAGTAAGACCAAACTGCAGAGAGTGGTATCTTGTTATCCTGAAATTCTCTTGCTAAGTTGAATCTCATTTTGCAAAGGCACTTCTCAGGGCAGTGATGTGACTCACAACAAAGGATACAAAGATGCAGCAAGGGAGGCTTCAGTGGGACATGAGGACAAAATTACTTCCAACAAAAGGAGCTGAGCACTCGTGCAAGTGGCCCAGAGAGATATAGATGTCCTTCCTTGGAGATCTTCAAAACCTGTCTGAGTGAGGCCCTGAGCAAGGTGACCTAGCCAGGAAGCCAGCTCTGCTTTGAGAAGGGGGTTGGACCAGCTCTCCTCCAGAGCTGATTCAAGCCTTAGTCTTTTTCTGATTCCAGGATCACTTCCCAGGTGAATGCCTTCAACCAAACACAGGCAGCCACAGCCCTCTGAGACTTTTTGCTGATACACCTTCACCCACCCTCTGGCTCATCAGATGTGGAAGAATTACATTTAGTGACTTGGGAGGTGCCTGTGCCTGTCTAACTCGAGTTAAACCAGCCTGCAATGGTCTAAGAAAACATTTACGGGATCCCCTACTGGCTACCTACAGTAGGTTGGTATTGCCAGTGCTTTTCATTTTCTGTAACTCAGGCAGATTCAGTGGAATCTCTCAAAATGCAGGAGAAATATCTTCATGTGTCTTTCAACTATATCATTAATCAGAGGATAAAAGAGTTGAAACTGCTGATAAAATTGTTAGATTGCTGTGGTAGAAATGAATCCCCAGGGTGGCATTTTGTACCACTACCACTATTTTGTTACTCCAGTAACACTGCAGAGGAACTAGGCTGGGGAATTGTGTCCTGTTCCAAAATGCTGCATTGCTGGCTGATGAGAGCTGCAGCACATGAATAATGTGAGGCATCTACAGATCTGAATTGTTCTCATTTTCATTAAGTCATATGTTCAGCTGTAAATGTTACGTTGTCTCTAGAGGCAGAGGATGAGTTGTACATAATGACTGTGAATTTCAGATAGAAAGGGCAGATCTGAGCAGTTTCAGAACTTTTTTTTTTTTTTGGGGGGGGGGAATAAAAGAGGGCATGGTTGTCTAGTTACTAGACAGCACAGGAAAACCCATGCCCCCTTCAATTTTGCTCAAGAGATGGCCACCCAGCCCAGGCGTGAGCTTTGACCAGGGGGGATGTAAGACACTGCTCATTGGTGTGTAGTAAAATGAGATGGTACAGGAGATTCAGTTTGTGCGTTATCTCAAAAAGGAAGTGACAGTACAAAAGGAATGACAGATGTGAGGCACTTGTCCTGGTGGGACTACAGGATGTTCCAAGGAAGTTGGGAAGTGCCTCTCTAGGGAAGAAATACTGGTGGAAGGTGTTGATAGCAGGGAAGTGGTTTGACTGTCGTAAAAAGAAATGTTCTGTGGAGAGAAGTAACACATGTGTGTGCTGATGGTCTCCTGGAGATTGTACAGGATGTGAGCCAGTCCCATGGAGATATTTCTGGTGCTCTGGAACATCTTAAAGACAGTCAGAGACAACATTAAGGCAACTGAGCCTTACTTCCCTGTGGGTGGACTTCAGTGTTTAACTGAATTGCTTCTGATATTAGCCAATCTGGGTTTTCTTTCCGATAAAACAAGTTGTTTGTGGGGTGGTTTTTGTTGTTTTGTTTTGTATTGTATTTGTATTTGTACTTGTTTTCTAATCAAAGCGTTCTCAAGCAACACTGGCAAAAAAGGGAAAGACAGAGAAACCTAGAAAATGTTTGTCAAATAACAAAAGCAGTCATCACAACTGATGAGCAATTGATTTGATTCTTATGGAGAATCCAGTTATTCTGCTTTTCACATCCAAACAGGATTTGAATTTACACACAGTGTTTGGAAAACTCACATAATACCTTACTCAAAAGCCTCAAAAGAAGAACTAATTCTTTAATGTTTTCTTTCCTGTGACAAATTACAACAGGTCGTGGACATGACACTTTGTTAAGATTTAATGTCATACAAAAGGGTTTACAGGGTTAGAATAATATGAAGTCCCTGATCATGCTATTACAGAGACTGTGCTGTTCCCTTGGAGAAGAAATAGGAGGGATAATGTAATACAAATGGTGTGTCTGAACAGAGGGAATAACATTAACATTTTGTACTCCAGGCTGTCTTGGTACAGGACTGTGATAACAGGGTGATGCTGTTGACCTCCATGAACTACATTGAAAGGAAAGTCGAACTCTGCCTGATTCTTTCCTGAAGTTTATAGAAAAACATATTACATTAGATTTAATCTGAAAAGGTAAACATCATGAAGCAGGGTATTTCCCTGCTATATCCTTTGTAGCATGCCAGCCATCTACAAGAAACTGATGTCATTTTCCGTCTCTCTAGATTAATTTCCGGGCTCTGTTCTGGAAGCAAACGAGACTGTGTTTCAAATCAACCCTGTCCACTAAACCGAGCATGTAGGACCGTGCAAACACGATAACAGGCTGGGTTGGAAGGGGCTTGGGGAGATTGTACAGTTTCACTGCTGAAGCTGCCAGTAGAGGAGCCCTACTGTGAAAGAATGAACAGGTAGTTATAAGATAAATACAGAAAGTCTGAAACAGCTGGTAAGGACAACACTTGCACTTATGGCTGGCTGCACAAAGCACAGATGCCAACTACTGTTTCTAAGCAAGATCTGAGAACAAGAATCTAACAAACGCACTGTGGTTACTGGAAATTACTGTGTTTGCCTCCAGACCCCTGACTGAGATTGAAGGTCTCTGATAGAGACTAGCTCTGGCTCTAGAGATGCTCACCCTCTTCCACCTGGAAAAGGTGTGCTACCAGCACCAAACTTCTCTCATGTATGGCATGGATGCCCAGAAATAGCATCCCAAAAGAAGCCAAATCAAAGGCTGTCTCTGAGAGCAGCTTCACAACCTCTCTTTGTGTCAGTGTTCTTCAGAGGGGCATGACCTTGTTCAAGAAACTGTTCAAAACGTCTGTCTCCCTGCACCCCTGGAAGATGCAGGATGTGTCTGGAGGAGCCCAGGGTGCTGAAGAAGCCCCGGGGAGAGCAGTGTGCCTGAGCAATGCTTCCTCAGAGGTAGGCGAGTGGAACCATTGCAAATGCCAAGTTAAAGCTTCTCGCTTCCATAAGCACTGAGCCCCCACAGCACTTTCCTGGCACAGGGGAAAAGCTTGTGTGGCCTGGCTGTGGATATGCTCTTAAATGCTGCGTGCCTGCTTCTTCCCAGAAGGATTCATCAATTCACAAAGGGCTTCCTAGCAGGGAGGTGACATAGGCAGCCAGCCCCCAGGGAGGCTGTGAGGCAGGGGAAGCTTCAGGGACAAGGGATGAACAGGATAGGAAGTGGGAGGGCAGAGGATAAGCACTAGAAGAAACTTGGGAAGCTGGGAAAGATTGCTGGGAGCCAAAGGAATCCTGCAACATTAGGAATAACAAGCAATTTAAAGTATTGCAGCTGGCTGCGGGTGAGAGGAATGTGGAAGGATTTTGAAGGTCAAACATCTGATGTTAAAAGGAAAAGCTGTCCCTGGGGAATTGTGTGTATGCACAGCACTGGAACTGCTGCTTTCCAGGACTGAGCAACGTGATGAAGCACTGGTGCACTTACTGGTTCCAGCTCCTGGGGGAAATGTGTCCATGCAAGAGCTGCTCTCTCTGGTGCTTGAAGGGAGCAATTAGGGCCATTGCTAGGCAAGCAACGTGACAGCCTAACAGCAACTGCCTCTGTAGGCAATACTGAAGAGATGCCAGTTCTGGGCTCAGGAATGGTGGTGAAGTCTTCTGAGGACAGGAAGTACCAGAACAAACTGGTGAAAAAAATAGGAGGCACCAAACCAATATGGCACATAAAAGAGAAGCCTGTTCCAATAGGCCCAGATGACTTGTGCTGAAGAGTTCAGAAGGGGCATGAACTGGACACTGAAGGGGTGCAAGTGAAATTATGTCATAGGATATAACACATGGTAAACCTCAATGCATACCCTATATTCAGTGTTTATTAAATATGTATATACTCAGATTACCTTGATTGATTTACTTTGTGCTAAATGTTTGTACTTATTTATACTTTAAACCTATTATTTTAAAATTTTACTGATTATTGGTAAACTATATCAGTATGTATTTCATCTTATATACTATATTATATACACTGTATATTCTATATGTATGTTGTTATGGGTTTATATAACAGAGAGTATATAATATATGCACATTAGTATAATTCTATAATATACTATGTGCTATTAGATTGCATAACATCTCACATATTATTTCACAGAATTATGGAATGGTCTGGGCTGGAAGGGACCTCAAAGATCATCTTGTTCCAAACCCCCTGCCATGTGCTGGGACATCTTCCAGTAGACCAAATTCCTCAAAGCTCCATCCAACCCTGACTTTGAACACTTCCAGGGATGGGGCATCCACAGCTTCTCCAGGCAATCTGTTCCAGTACCTCATCATCCTCACAGTAAAGAGTTTCTTCCTGATATCTAATCTAAACCTACACTCTTTGAGTCTGAAGCCATGTTGCCCTGTCCTGCTCTTGTAAATAGCTCCTCTCAATCTTCCTTATAGCCTCCCTTCAAGTACTGAAAGTCTGAAATTGGGCCACCCTGAAGCCTTTTTGATTTATTATGATTTATTATATAACGCAATGTAAGCAGTTCTATTTACATGTTAGAATGTATAAAATATATGTATAGTGTTGCATGATATAGTCTATCTATATAAGTAATATTACATAATATATAAAATAGTATCTATTACATATTAGACATTAATTTCTCACTGAATCCTAATTTTACGCTAGAAGATTAAGGAGAAACAAAATGCTGAGTGTCTGTCTTGTTCTGGTTTTTTGTTTTTTGCTTTTTTTCCCAGATAAAACACCAAGATTTCTAGGCGATCCTCAGAATCAAGAGCCAGTAAAACTTATGCCTGCAGCTGGCAAATAAGTTTAACTGATCATTTAAAATAAATAATAATAACAGATACAAAGGACAACATAATGCAATCAATCACTCAAAAACTTTTCAGGAAGTCCTTTCTTAGCAGCTATAAAAATGCAGAATTTTCTTATGCCTACAAATCTGGCCATGATACAACAAGCAGGGTAGAACTGACAAATCAAGGTTCAGGGTGGCAAAAGATTAGAAATATCAAAATGCTTAAAAGCATTAAGCTTCAACAGGTGATCTGCACAACATATTAAATTGAGAGTCAATTCAGACATTAGGAAGAAATTTTTTTATGATGGCGGTAGCGAAACACTGGCACAGGTTGCCCAGAGAAATTGTGGATGCCTCATCCCTGGAAAAGCTCAAGGTCAGGCTGGACTTTGACCAACTTGATCAAGTTGAAGATGACCCTGATTATTGCCAGGGGCTTGGGCTAGCTGACCTTTAAAGGTCTCTTCCAAAGCACCCCATCCTGTGACTCTGTGATTCTGTGATTCTCCTCCTTTTCAATTGCTCCCTAAGTTTATGCACAGCTCAGAGGCAATGCTGGTGCCTTCTGGCATCCGTCAATGCAATACTCAGTGCTGAGTCATTTGGAGCAATCTGGAGAAGCCATCAAATCTTCAGAATGACACATGGATCATGCTGAAGTTGACACCAGCTCTTATCGATTTCCATAAGGTCACCTTCCACTTTCTGAAATAGCTGGGTCCCTTTACACTAAGTTAAAAGTTATTTTTTATTTGAATAAAAAGCATGCTTGTGACTAGAACTGATAAAATGGATGGGTTTTGTTGTCTTCTTTGGGGGTGGGGATGATAACTACTTTTGTCTCTGAAAAGGTGAAGCTTCCTTTTAAGTGATTTCTCAAGTTCAATGCAAAGCTTTATGTTTCTCAGGAAGGAAGGAATGGATGCATGAAGGGAAGGTAAGGTATTTCCTTGCAACTGAGATTCAATTGGATTTAAACATCCCTTTTATGGATGTTTGCCTTACTGATTGAGAGTGACAAAAAGAGAGAGTGCAGGAGTGGTGACATGAGGGTGATTGTCTGTCTCAGCTCAATTAATTTTCTTGTATCTGATTCTCTGAATTTGCTCCCTTTGGCTAGATCAGTAACATCTTTGCTGGTTGGTCTATGTTAACTTTGCTTTCCTTTCTTTTCCCTTACCCTGCTCTACTCTTCTCCCTCTATTTCTACCCCAGCACAAGGAATATGATAGGTTTATCCTTAGGAACAGCAGATGATTCTTTCAGAGAAGTAAAAAAATGGGAAGGGAAAAAAAATCTATCTTTTCCATAAGTAGCCTGTAGACAAAGAGATGTCTCTGGTCAAGGAGCTGTGAAATAAGAAGCAGTATCCTATTGCATATTTCCTTCTTAGATGGAGAAGTTAAGACTTTGTATTTTCTTATAAGAGGGTGGATTCCACCAAAGATACCTAAATGCTTCTCTTCCAGATTGAATAATTTAATCTCGTTGAAATAATTTACTACAAAGTATTACATTTTGACTAGTTGTTTGAGTCACAGAGGATAATCTCTTTACATTACAGATGTTGACTAAATGCTGCCAGTGCCGTCATATTCCTGGTTTGGCAGTCTATCAGGGAACCAGGGGCAGGACACATTTGTGGAGCTGGAAGCAATGCACAGTCTTTGCACAGAAGGCAGGGCGGTCTGTTTATAAGAGACTTTTTGCCCCTAGTGTAAAACTAGGCTCTGTAAAAAGTTAAGGACATTCCTAACGGTCCTTTGAAGACATTTTTTATTGGAAACAGGGAGATCCTATCCTTTAACTAGTTTCTGCTTATGTAGAGGAAAAAAATTAGCCAAATGTTTAAAAAACCTTCTGTGCTTTGCCCACGTCAGTTTAAGCTGGATATGCCAGCTGTTTACTTTCATGAGTTAATGAGTATTCTTAAGCTTTCCTCATTTGTTTAAGAGCATCAGCATTAGAGGACAAAGGGATGTCGGTACTGGAAAATCAAAATGCTGCCTCAATTTCTCCATTATATTAGAGTTTTCGTTACATGTCATGTGGCAAAATCTGAGATCATTTGACAAAGTGTCCTGAAGAGAGAATCTATTTCTTGAAATTAATTTCAGTGACAGAGATGAGATGACCTTGTTATAAACCAGGGCTCTCTATTCTCAGATTCATACATTTAGCTCTAGGAGGACATGGCTGCCAGAATTGCTCTGATCCAGAAAATCAAAACTTGAAGCCACACAAAGGCTGCAGCGTGTTTCTTTGTGGCCATAAAGCTAAACACACACCTCAATTTACTTTTTAAGGGCAACTTTCCTCTCTCATTCCAGCTAGTACATCGCACAAAACTCCCCTAAAAACATATCAAATCAAATACAGATCTGCAGTTACAACCTCTGCTTGCCAGCTGAGGATGCAGGGAATACACTCACATCTCTGAGTGCTCTCCCTCCTACCAGCAATTTTACATTTAAAAGGAGTCTGTACTGGCTTTGATGGTGTCACTGACAGGACCCCTTGAGTACAATCCACATGTATTTCAAATCACTTGGGAAAACACTGGGAAGGTGGAAAGGCATACTTAACAGAATAGCTGCTCAAGGTATGTGAAGTAATGTAGGGCAAAGAGCTATAAAGAATTTTCTGGTCATCTTTCAAATACCTAGACAACCCCTGACTTCTCATACATCCCTCTTTGGCTTTGTTTTCTGGCAGGAATTTATGTTCTTCTCTGTTAAAAGAAGATTTCAAGAGAAAGGAACACTTCATAAACTGAAGCTTCTCCCTCAGAAGGCTGCAATAACTTCTGGTTCTTTTTCTTCCAAAGAACCTGTAAGCTCTTCCAGGAACACAGTCAGTAGGTGCACTGGTGAAGGATGTTTCTGCTTCCTCCTTTGCCACCTTCACCATGGTGGATACTCACCACTTGTACTCCGGTTTGTCTAGTTACATTTATGCTTCTTCCATAAAGAATTACTGTGGGTATTATGGGCAGCATCCAGTTCTGACTTTTTGAGGGCTGGTGCATGAATTGTAGATAGCAATGGATGGATCACATCATCTGTCCATGAAATTCATGTCACAAAATACTTGGACCTCTCAGGTCACTTCCAGTGGGCAGGAACCTTTACATTTATTACTGCCAAAACAGAAAGAAGAGCAGAAATGGCCCTAGATAAAGTTATTTCTACCCTAAGTCCTGCAGAAGATGTTTATGTAGTTATGCGCCAGGTCTGAAAACCTCATGGGTGTTATGGTCAAAATAATACCGAAACAGAATATGTTTCACGTGTGGACTTGATTTGGTGTGTATGCGTATATGTATATATGTATATAAATAAATACCAAATAAAAATACTTATAAAAATTAAAAGTACATCAGGAATAATTGATTGCCCATAGAGTAACTGCTCAGAAGGTCAGGACGAGGGTCATATTTTTTTCTGCTTGATGATGGAGGAGAGGGGAGAAGCAACTGAGCACAGATGCACCTTGTTTTCAAGAGCCCTGTAAAGGCTGGGGCACCACTTGCGCTCGCCGAGGGCAGCAAAAGTGCTCTTGCAGTGCCTCACTTTCAGACTGAGGGCACTTCCAGTATGACTCCATTTTGCGGGATGCAGAGGATAAGGGAGCTGAATCACAGCACTATTCATGCTGCCAACGTTACCAGCTGTGCTCTAGGGCGACTCACTTGGAATACATGAGTGCTTTGTTCCATCCCTTTGTTTTTCCAAGTGCTCTGACTGCTCTTGTGAGGGAGGGGTACTTGACAACACAACTTTATCTCACAAATGGGGTCAAAATAACTGAGATCAGAGAAGGCTTTCATATTCAGGTGCAGTGACGTAAAGCATGTAAGTGAGCAAGGAAGGAAAGGTAAATCCAAATCCTCATATTGCCTGTAGAGCCTTTGACCCTATGAGGTGGACAGGGGAAGTACGTGTATTGACCAAAATGGGATCTGTTGTGCAGCAGAATGTGGACATCAAATGCAAAGCAGAAGAACTGTACTGTGACATGGCCTGGATGCAGGACTTGAAGAAATACTAAGAAAGTTTTCAAATGACACTGAACTGGGAGGAACTCCCTCAAGGGCACCTCAAGGGCAGAGAGGTCCTGCAGAGAGACTTTGAAAAATTAGAGACATGGGAAATCACCAAGTGTATGAATTTTAACAAGGTCAAGTGTTGGATTCTGCACCTGGGATGGGGCAATCCTGGATGGGTGGACAGACTGGGGAATGAGATGCTGGAAAGCAGTGCCACAGAAAAGTGCCTGGAGGACTGTCAACTGGTCCATAGCAAGTTGACCACGAGCCAGCAGTGCCCTGGCAGCCAGGAGGGCCAACCCTGCCCTGGGGGCATCAGGCACAGCATCACCAGCCAGGCAAGGGAGGGGATTGTCCTGCTCTGCTCTGAGCTGGGGCAGCCTCACCTCCAGTGCTGGGGGCAGTTTTGGGTGCCACAGTATAAACAAGACAGTAAACTACCAGAGAGTGTCCAAAGGAGGGCAACAAAGATGGTGAAGGGCCTGGAGGGAAAGCTGTATGAGGAGCAGCTGAGGTCACTTGGTCTGTCCAGCCTGCAGGAGACTGAGGGGAGCCCTCATTGCAGTCACAGCTTCCTCATGAGGGGAAGAGGAGGGGCAGACATTGATCTCTGCTCTGTGCTGACCAGTGGCAGGACTTGAGGGAATGGCCTGAAGTTTTGTCAGGGGAGGTTTAGGTTGGATGTTAGAAAAATGTTCTTCACCCAGAGGTGGTTGGGCACTGGAACAGGCTCCCAAGGGAAGTAGTAGCAACACCAAGCCTAGAAGAGTTCAAGCAGTTTTTGGACAACACTCTCAGGCACATGGTGTGACTCTTGGGGTGTCCTGTGCAGGGCCAGGAGTTGGACTTGATGATCCTGGTGGGTCCCTTCCAAATCAGCACATTATATGATTCTATGATATGACATATTACAGGAGAAAGTCCCTGTCAGAAATGTCACAAAAATCCTTTTCTCCTCAAATGTTAATTTGTAAATGTTTAGAGGAGGTAAAACTAGGGCATTGTTGAGAACAGAGGCTTTGGCCCTAAGACCTCAAGGATAGCTCACCTTAGCAATCATAAAAAACTTGTTCTGTGACACAACTTCAATTGGAGTAGCTTGCTTTCTGTAATTTAAATATCTTTCTTACAGAAGATCCCTTCTGTAAGCTCCAGGCTTGCTTTCCATGACTTCTACTGAGGGAAGTATTTTTAATCTTGCATTGCAGGAAAACAGGCAACATGACAAACCTGTTAACCTTAAGGTTCTTCAGGAAAAGCAGAATTAAAAGTTCTCACAAGACACCCATTTACATGGAAAATATTTGCAACAGTGGAGGCGTAACTGGTGTGTAGGTACGCAAGAGTTTTGGTGTTGAATTAGTGATACCTTCAGCAGGTGTTTGTACAACTTCATACTCCAACATCCATGTAGTGAAGTTAGAGCACAGGGTGCTAGGAAAGGGATACTTTATACTTTCTGGAGGCCAGCAGCTCTATGAATCAAGCATACTTTTGGCTATAAATTTTATTTTCCCAGTATTTCTGAAGAGCAGAATTTTATAATACATATAACAAAATAATGGAAACATTTCATTTGGAAAAGACCTATGGAGACCTCTAGTCAAAACGCCTGCTTCAAGCATGGATCAGGTTACTCAGGGCATTATGCAGCTGAGTCCCAAAAATCTCCCACAGTGGAGATTCTATTATTTCTGGGCAACCTACTCTAGCGCTTGCCTGCTTGCATAGTTGGAAAACGTTCTTCCCTTCATCCAGCTGAGACCTGCAATTTGCATCTACTACTTCTTGCTCTTTGTTCACCTCAGAGAAGTGGCTCCATGCATCTTGTCTGTAATCCCTTTCTAGGTAGTGCAAGGCTGCTGTCAGCCCCCTCTCAGCCTTCTCTTCCCAGTCTAAGCAGAAGCTGCTCTCTCAGCTTCTTCCTGCACATCACAGGCTCCAAACCCTGAACCCTCTTGGTGTCCCTACAATTTGTCAAAATGTGCATGTTCTGGGGGGCCAAAACTGGACATAGTGGTCTGGATGTCAACTCACAAGTGAGGAAAAGAATCACAATCCCTGACCAGCTGGCAATGCCTTTGCCAGTGCAGCCCAGTGTGTGGCTGGTCTTCCCTGAGACCTTGAGATGGGGTGCAGCGCTGATCCCTTGCAACTCCTATCTTCCCAGGACTCCAAGTTCTTTCCTGCAGTGCTGCCAGACAGCCCCATCCTGTCCTGGTCAGTTGGGTGGCTCCATTTGAATACAGGGTCTAATGCCTGTCACAGTCAAACTTCATTAATTTCCTGTTGGCCCAGTCCTTCACCTTCTCTGGGTCCCTCTGAATGTGAGCCGACTTCCAGCATATCAATCAGTCCTCCCAGTTTGCTGAGATTATCATAAATTCTATTAATGCATTGCAAAAGTATATTTATATAATAATCAAATAATTAAAACCTCATCCAGTATAAGGCATTACCTGTGTTGTATTGTTACCATGCATTTTCAGAACTAAATGATCCTGGCACAAATGGTATAAATTTCTTGTAAGGATGGTCTGCTTTCATTACCAAGACACATACTAATCCAAGTCAGCATGGATTTTATGCTAAAATTGAAGTCCTGGTTTTGTTGAGGAATATTTAGTAAAAGTCTGCAGATCTTGCTAATGCAAATGGCAAGTGAAGTACGCTTCTAAATCACCCAGGCAACTAGAATTGGTTCAGTTACATTTCACTGATTTTTGCCAAGAGGACCTGCAACATGCTTCACATATTTGTTAATGAACCACAAATAATTTAAAACACATGAGGTCACTGAATAAGAAAATATAAGAATATTTGACAGGAAAAGATAATGAATGCTATGTGTGGTGGCAAACACTGAGTATAAAATGCAAAGTTTTCAGAATTCGAGGAGTTATCTCTGAATTCCCGTTTGGTGAAGCACAACTGCAATGAATATTTATTGCCACTTTATTTAGCAGCATGAACAAAAGGAACTGTTATAAATAAACAAACGCTATGACAGTTCCACTGCTGTTAGCTTGACGTTCTAGTCTGTAGTCAGTCAAACTGAAAGACAAAGCAATCAGCCAAAAGACTGAAGTCAAACATCCAAATTACAGAGGTTCTATTTTTGTGTTAACTACCGTCATCACTGATTTGTCCATGACTTGTTCGAGGAAGCTGCTGGTGAAATTTGACAGGCGTCAGCACGGCATTTGCGTGCTTCCAGATTGAAAGGAAGGCTTTTTATGTAAATTTACACGACTTGCTTAATTTTTCCTTAGCATATGAGTAAAACTTTGAAGGGGCTAAAATTTACAAAGCAGAGCAATATACAGTTAAGAGGATGCAATTAAGTAGTCAGTAATGTGGGACACACACACGACAGAGGAAGGCTGTCTTTTTAACATCTTGCAATGACCTACTGGTGACTCTCCCTCAGCACCTCACCTCCACTCTTTGATGTAAGGAAGAAACCACCTCGACAGTGCAACTGTTCTGATAATAGCAGGTGACTCACTTCCAACCTATTTGTGCTCAGACCTAGTTTGACAGCCACTTTATTCTTTAGAGCCAGCAAAGCAAAACCTGAACTGTGTCGCTAGCTCACACGAAAACCCACAGTGTGTATTTAGTAACCCATCTGCTCTGCAAGCAGGAACTTGGGTCAGAGGCGTACTGAACCCTTAAATTCAATCCAAGTAATATGCATGTTTGTGAAATGTTTGCAAGGTCAGTATTTGACAAGACAGGATGCCCATTGTCTAGGTACGCTCAAAGGCTTGCTGCCCCCCTCATCCCACGGCTGGCCCTTTGTAGGGCAGTGCACGGTCTCAGTGCATGTGCACAGCCCTCTCTGTCTCTCTTGTTCACTTAGACCAGAGCTACATCTTCCCCTCAGGAATGCACTGGGAAGGCTGGAGGAGACAATATTCAGGAGTTTTACTTCAACATTGCCACTAATTGTCATCTTTTGAAATGTGTTGTCTGTAGCCGATTATTTGAGTTGGTGCTTGTCAAGGAGGGAAAACATAACTGGAAAATTATATTGTGCCAGCAGGCTGGCCTACTTAATTCTATTGTATAGATCATAGCACAGTTTCAGAGGAACTCCTTTGCCAGAAGTGACTTCCTGCGTGGAAGAGACAAACTTTTCACACTGACTCTATGCAAATGCCTCCTCATGATTTCAGCTGAGCTTTGGGATGCCTATACATGCATCACATCTGCCTACGTAACACTGACAAGTAAGTCCTCAGTGCGTCTGCCAAGCTCCACACCCAGGCATTCAGCTGGAAGTCAGTTATCCTCTAAAAACTTCTGCAAGAGAAAGTGCGCTCATAATCAACCACTTCACTGGAGCCATGTAAATTACCACACTGATCATACTGCCAGTGAGGCTCCATGTGGGTGCCTTAAAACCTTGAGAGAAAAATAAATTAAAAAGTGGAGAAGAAAACCCATTTAATTTAAATTAATGATTTAAATCCCAAAGCCAGTTAACTCTACACTATTTTTCTCTGTACAGTCAGCCTATCAAGAAGCTATTTTTCTCTACTGCAAGTTCCTGTGGAATGGAAAGTGTGTGCACATCAGAGCACTGGCCATCACAGCCATCACTGCTTGGCAGTTGTGACTCTCGGTGTCTTTCTAAATGAGTTTTCTAAAAGTGTATATATATCTATATCTATATCTGTTATATTGGTTATATTGTCATATCACGTGTATACGTCATACTAGAAAGGCTTTGTTCCTTTGTTCCTGAACAACAACCCTGCTGTCCACTAAAGAAGCTTCATTTTAGGATCCTATGCACTGCTTTTGACAAGGATAGTGAAATGAATCTCTTTTTTTAACATAACATGGCATCACAGCACCAAATAAACAGACCATATCTATGATCTTTCTCTGGGCTCAGGACTGAAGCTTAGGCTGGAATGAAGGAGACACATTGTGTTTGGGACAGAAAACAACATAAGTTCAAGAGGTCTTTGATTGCTAAGGTTTTGGTTGTTGAATTTTTAGGACCAATTTCTAATGACACAGAAATACATTCCCATATAAACCATCAATTCTGTTCTTTGTGGAAATCTTTCAGCATTTAGGTGTCCAGGGACAGCTTGCTTTCTTTATCATCAGCTTGCTTTTCTCAATGCCTGTATTAATTCAAATGGCTTTTTCTGACTCAAAGAAGATCCTCCAAAAGGATATATTCTAAAGAAGCCAGGAAGTAACTTCCCAATACAGCTTCACACCTCCCCAGATGATAGTTTCAAATTAATCATCTGTTCTGGGGACACCAGATGGAAAATAATGTTCCTGATAAAATAGGTCTAATGAGAGCTGAAGGACCTGTGCTGACTGCTAATTTTACAAGAAATCCTAAGGAGATTTTTGATTGGATAAATGGGGAATATTGAGGTTTGCTGTCTGCAAAAGAAATCCTCTCACTTCGTTGATTTTGAGGAACTTTGACCAAGCAGATGACTGTCCAATCTGTTTTCATTTTGGCGTCCTGGAATTTAGAATCTGGGAATGACACTTGGGTTTATTTCTCAGTCACAGAAGAGACGTGACGGCCTGATTTGAGTTCCACAGCACAGCTCCAAGTCCTAGCATCCTTCTTCTCAACTGCCAGAAGGATAGAACATGAAAGAAGCTCTCTTTCTCGGATACAAACAAAAAGGACATTATTGGATTTTAGGTACCTGGAGCAGCTCTGCAACAAGTTCTGCAGTATGTCCTACCTAAACTGATGTTGTGCTGCCTCCCTTGTTCTATACCCTTCCATTACCAGTCTTTTATTTTTTGTCCTGTGTTTTACTTGCCCAGTTAAATTTTCTTCATACCATACTTTCTCTTTCTCTTCTCAGGTCTTCCTCTTTTCCTTCCCCTCATACATCTTTCCCGATTTCTCCTTCACTTTTCTTTTAGGTTTGTCTGTTGCAGAGAAAGTAGAACCTGTCTAGCATAAAGCTAGACAAAAACCATGAACTATTTTTCCCTAAAATAGATAAACTCTCTTTATAGATCTCTTAATTAACCACTCTCCTAACCATCTCCCTCCCTCCCTTCCTGCTCAGAAGCACAAAGCTTCTGTACTCCCTGCTGTCCCCTTTTTCCTGCATGTCCCCAGCACAGGCTGCTCCTGCCATAAGCCATCGTCTCTTTAATAGCAGCAGTATTATTTTTGGTGCAGCAGGAACTTCATCCTGCCCTAGTTCATGCAGTGTACTTTGCCTTCTTTCCTCCTCGCACGAGTTGTTGCTGCAGCTTATCATCACCCGCACTCTGCTCCCCTTCTGCTACAGCTTCAAAGCACTCCAGATTTTTTGATTTGCTTCTCCTACTGCTCAAGACACTGAGTGATGCAGAGAACCTCCTACAGCCAGAAAGTAACTGTGATTTTTAGCGATGATGTTTGCTCTAACTATTTAAAGCACACTTAAGAAGACACATAATAAGTAGGTTTGAGGGAAGTGGTAGCAATCCACCCACTACGTTCCTTATAGCTAACCCTTTAATTAAATATTAAAGATACGGTTCTCAGGAAGATTTAAAATAACCCACTGACAGAAAAAAAAAGACAGGTTAAAAAACAGCAGAAAATGAAATAATCCCCCCCCAAAGACTTACCACACCTTCATGCTGTTTTTAACATAATTTTACTGTGCTGATGAGGGAAGAGCTTTTCTTAAGGGAAATAACAAACCTTATGCTTTCCAGTGCTAGATCACTCTCTATGTTCTCAAGGAGTCCTGCTAGGGATTACAAATTATTTGATGCTTAACTAAACATACCAGTTTCCTCTTCCATAAGGTAGAGCAAAGAGTTTATTAAAAATTGAGAAAGTAAATTACTTGAAATGTTATTCCTCACTCAAAAGGCACACTCTGCTGCTGGATGCACAGAACTGATATGCAGTTTGAAGGGAAAAGTACATATATACAGTGCTTTATAGCCTTGCCTCCAAGTATAAAGCAGAGTGAGATAAATGACAGCAAGATCTGGGCAGATTTGTGGTACGAAGCATTTATCCTTGTAACTGAGTTAAGGCACACCACAAATGATCAGAGGAGAAAGAGAAGTGACTACTGATGGGGATCAGAAGTGCAAGAAACCAGGTATGCCCACAAACCAAGTGGCTCTGACCTGCATATTCCTTTTGGTGAAGACTTTGATTATTTTTCTCTGTATCTAGCTGACAAAGCCCGACAGCCTCACTGAGCAGTGTTTTTGCACCAGTACTGCAAGAATACCTGCTCTGCTGCTTCTTCTCTTGTGTTTGAACTCCATTGTACTGCTTTGGCTCTTCTATGCTGCGTGTAGTTTTAAACCAATCTCCAGACCCCCAAGCTCTCTGTATAGTCTCCAGTGTTGCTGTAATACAAACAGAAACTGGTCAACCATTTCGATTTGTTCTCACGTTAGCCATATAATGGAAAGTGCTTCCAAACACACACTGCTTTCCCCCTCCAAATCAGTCTTACAATCGATACTGTCCTACTTTCAATTAAAATACCACCACCACAGATACATCTATACAGTGCTTAGAATCTCACAACAGAAAACCCATTACTTTGAATACAAAAGCTGGCCAAAATGATTGAATTCCTGAGGCAACAGAAACGATACTGGTGATTTTATTCAGCACGTGTCCAATACGATTTTCCATTCAGAATCCACATTTTTTAATGCTTTTCTATACCATTCTTAACATTACCTTCAGCTTTTATGGAGTCCCTTAGCAAGTTGTTTTTTTCAATTTGTTTACCAGAAAACTTAAATTTTAATGATTAAATAATAGGACATTTATATACATCAGTGGGTTTTCTCAGATACTGGGCTCTAAGTACATACAATGTCTATTGAGTGAAAATAAAAAAGAAAAATTCCAGTCATGCAAATCATCTTACAAACCATGTTCCATTTGACTTGAAAATTTTTACTCTTTTTACTGGCATATCATTTCAAAATTAAACAGATAAAATTTTAAGGTTGCTTTGTCCATTTCCACTCATTTGTTTTGCTGTTTTGAAGAACTGACAGGCCACATGCTACTGCAGAAGGTACCGGCAGGGTAATCATCATTCTGCTACCACCAACCAACCCCTCTGAGCCCTGGTGTGGATGTGTTTTAAAAAGCCACCTAACCTTCAGCTAACTGTACTGGTTTATTTCTGAACAGCACATCACAATATCAGCACAGAGAGCACATTGTAACCGGTTGGGTGATTCCACTTAATAATTTTTCAACACTAGGACCTTTCAGCATTTTAATTCTGGTTTCATTTATGAATTAAAGGTCATATATAGAGCACAAATGAGGTCTAAATTTAGTCACAGCAGACCACAGTTCCACATAAAGACAAATCTTCAAGTTATGTTGACCTGCTAGGAGACAAAGATAAACAGCACAGCAAACATGTACCTGCAATGCACTGCTTCCCTATTAAATATTAACTGTTTCATTTACATTTAAATGAACTGAGCAGTAATGGATAGACTTTCCAGTACTGCTGTTTGGTGCTGCTGTCATGGAAAGAAGCTGAAGACAATGTGGGCTGCATGGGGGCAAATGACGCAATCTCAGCATCCGCTCAAGTGACTTCAATGATGACCATTCTCCAGTCTTGAAATATAATCCTACACAGCATTTTTTTTCTCTCCCTCTGTAAACACATCTGTTCATAAATAACTTAGATGTCTCCTTGACATTCATGGTATGTAACTGAAGCTGAAGTAGAAAAGGATGGGCGGTGTACAGCACTGAGGAGATGTCACAGTACTTTTGTTCAGCATTTTTGTCAAGTGCAGGTTGCTAACATCAGCCATCAGAGACGGGTGGGGTGACCCACCCATATTTTTCATGGGTCTTCACCAAACTCTTAAATGTTGCTTCAGCTTCCTTTCGACTGAATGACTTTTTTGATTTGCCAGCTTTTCTGCAGATACGGCCCTGCGCCAAACACAAAAAGAAAACCTTCATTAAAGATGTGAACACACATCTGGAAACCACAGATTTAATTTAACTTTTCAACTCATCAGCATGAGAGGCATTCACTTAGGGGTTTCAGCAAGCATAGTCCCCCAACTTGAGCAGACAAATGCATTATTAGAGATGATTTAAAATGATATTCAGTGGACTGGTTAAAAAAAACCAAAAAAAACCCCAAAAAACAACAACAAAAAAGGCATCTGCCAGGCTGCTCCTTCCCTCCTGCCCCTCCTGCCCAGCCAGGGGCAGCTCTGGCAGACAGCGACTGCCCAGGCATGCCTGCTCTCAGGGGTGCCCATGCCTCACCCGCCGCTGCCACCATCACCAAAATGTCATCCAAAAATGACATCCATCCTATGGAGCACTCCACCCTTCTTCCTGCAGCCTACCCGTGAGAAATTAACAGCTCTGCCCGTTCAAAAAGAAGTGCCTTAAACTAACTTGCTTCCATCTTAAATCAGAAGTTCTAATTTGTTTATTACCCCTTCATGCCAAGTTTGATATTGAATGAAAATATACCCATTTGCATACACTGCATTTTTATTACTCCATTACATGGTATTAGATATTACCTCTAATTGCATAGCTGTATGAAAATTCAAATCCTTGTTTAGCAAAAGTGACTTTTACTGAGTTATCAATAGCTTACCTTATTTTTCACTTTGGTCTATGTCAATTACCAAACAACAGAGACAAAAGAAAGAATTATAGCTGCAGATTAATATCACTCTACAACGATGTATACCTTTAAACAAAATAATTAAAATAAAATAAATACCTTTAAAGTATTTATGCCTACTGAATTTGTTACAAAATAGAAGTTTATTAAAGTCACTAGTAGAGTAATTTTAGTAATTGTTTGATAGATTGCACTGAAGGCCTTTTTGACAATAAACTGTATTTGATGAATGAATATCGTATTACAGTGTTACAATTATTAAGAACCAAGTTAGTATGTTCTCATTTTTTTCTGTTCTTTAGCTCAAAAATCATCTTTTGCTGTCGATTTGGAATTTAAACCAAAAATTGGCATTTGCAATAGCATGCAACAAATACTGAGAAAATAGTCAGGTATATGGAGGAAAGAAAAGGGGAAAATGGGAAAAAAGAAAACAAAATCTGTCCTTGGAATATCAAATTTACTTTTACAGACTAAAATGAGTAAGATTAGTCTGCAGCGTGGACAAACAATTTCCTTCTAGAAAGCTGTCACAATATTGCAGAGGCTCTTTTGCGTTCAGCACTGCTCCTGTTACACCAAAACTATGGACATATGAAAGAAAAAAGCTGTTTCCTACTCCTATTTTAACAAATAATTTTTCTGTGCAGTTTGAGTTGTCTCTCAGAGCCCACCTTAACCAAAGATTATGAACACCCTCCAATTCCCACCTCGATTTATTCACAATCAATTTATACCCATTTGTTTTTCCCAAAACAGCTGTTTTACCTGTCGATGCTTTTCCTTGCCTTTCTCCTTAGCTGCCATTTACAGACTAGAAATTTACTTCGCCTTTAAACCTCCTTGACAGACCAAACAGCAAGACACCTGCTACAGCTGCACACAAATTTGGCAATTAATATGTCCCAAATACGGATGATCTGAATGGTTCTCAACTGAGTCCTGATCATAAATTTTCTTAGAAAATCCTCATTTTCAGTTGTAACAGATGGAATAATTAAATTAAGCTGGGCAACATATTTTTAAAATCTTATTGAATAATCATACATAATTATATATAATTATCAATCATAATTATTCTGCAGGAGTATTTTTGTTGTTACAAAACATTTTGCATTTTCTTCCTAATCTGAGGTTTTGTTGGAAGCACACTCAGAGAAACATAGGAAAATATAAAACAAAGTGCAACAGAAGATTAAATCAGCACGGAAAATGCTGTCCTCAAAATCTCATGGATGAAATACTTTTGAAAGTAAATATAAACTTACTCTGCTGCTTAATTTCTGGATTAGATCCATTTGCCATCTCCTGTGTTTTGCACATTATTTTTTATCCTTTAAGGCTTTGGTACCTTTCTGAATTTTATGCATAGCACCTAGGACAGTATGACTCACATCTTCCCCAGCTTTTACAAAGCATTAATACTAAGTTTTACCTAGAAATAGGATCTGTGCATTGTGAACAGCTCATGTTTGGTGTTGACTATGTAAATCTTTCAAAGCAGGAACATAAGAATTCTCTGGTGTCGTAATGATGTGGTAAACATCATGACATAATGTAAAATTTACTGGAGCCATATCAGACGACAGGAGCATCAATTCATGACTTTATTCTGAAACCTTTCTGTTGTTAATGCAACAGATCATTAAATCTACTTCCACTCTGGTCCCATATGCAGGTTGTATGTGAACAACTCCATCAAAGACCAGCTAATTCTACCCAGTAGTCTACCCAGCTGCAGTCCATGTATCTCTATGCTTATACAGAAACCATGGGTGGCATGGTCAGCACTGTCTCTTATTAACCAATATCCTGTCAGCTGTTTATAATGTGGATAAAATTTAACCTCCTAGACTGAAAGTTTCTCTACTTGGTGCCTCAAGTAAACCTGAGGTAAAAACAAAGAATGCTGGAATTTCAGCTGACCGACTGCAGACGCTTTCAAACGTATTCTTGGGTGGTATCTACTTTCTGACTTTTAGTTTTTTGCCATTCCCAGAAAATGATTCCAAAGTTTAAGTAAAAAATGTAATTTTGGATGCAATTATAGAAGAAAGTGTCAAATGTTTTACCAGGCACCACTACCAGCCCTGACTACAGTTTATTTTCAGCCTGCTACTTAAACATGCAGAGCCTGTGAGCTGCTGCATTCTGTAAACATGGTAGTGATGGTAAATACAGTATGCAAATATGTGCTGTCCACAGCTCTGTTGGGCACAGCTGCATTTTGACCAATCCCCAAACCACATGTGTCACTACTGCCAGGGTAAGGAATACAGATCATTTGCATGGCCAATGTTTTGATGTGTCCAGCACCACATCAAGGGAAGATATCAAACTGGTATCTGAACAAGATCAAAACATTCCACAAGAGGTTAAAAACAACAGCAAAAACCCAAGAAAGCGTTTCATAAAGATATCACTGTCAACTTCAGCTCCGAGAAGTCGCACCAGGAGCTTATTTGAATACTTGCAATACTTTCAGACACTCGCAGAGCACCTTTCATAAAGGGATAACTGAAAACCTAATTAAAGAGTTGGAGAGAACGTTTCAGATTTTGCCATCTGCTGTGACTTCATGTACTTATCAAGATATAATTTTAACAAGCTAGAAACATATGAAAGGTGAAAGCAATGCCACAGCACCCAACTGGTTTTTATGCAGCCGTGCTGGAGCGCAGGGGGACGTGTGCTGTGCTCAGCCTCCTCCCTCGCTCGTGCTCCTGCTGCGGCCAGCCTGAGTGGCACAGAGAACAATCTCATGCCACTCATCCAGGCTTTGCCCAAGCTAATGAGCTTGCACAAACAGCTGATAAGCATCCAGTCTGTAGCCCTGATAATGGTGGGCAGAAAGACCTCCTGGAACACGATCTGCTGCGGGCAGCCTTCTCAGGACCCCGGCCGTACTGAGGGACCAACCACTCCCTCCTGCCATGTTCAGCGAAAGACCCAAGGTGAATCTCACATCTGATCTGTCTCCCTGTCCTGGTTTCAGTTGCAATAGAGTCAATTTTCTTTCCAGTAGAAGTGGTGGTTTTGATTTAGCATGAGAATAATGTTGATAATAGCCTGACGTTTTAGCTGATGCTGAGCAATGCTCACACTAAGCCAAGGATTTTTCACAGTGCCTTGTGCTCTATCAGTGAGCAGGTGCACAAGAAGCCAAGAGGGAATATGGCCAGGACAGTGAGCTGAACTGGCCAAAAGGATGTTCCACATCATAGACCATCATGCCCAGCATATTAACTGGTGAGCATTGACTGGGAGGGGTCAATCACTGCTTGGGGAGGGGCTGGGCACCTGTCAGTGGCTAGTGAGTAATGGTATTGTGCATCACTTGGTTTTCTTGTGTTTTTTTTGTCTCTCTGTCTTTAATTACAATTAGGGTTTTTGTTGTTTTTATTATAATTATTAGTATTATATTTTAGTTTCTATTATCAAACTCTTTATCTCAACCCACAAATTTTTACCTTTTTTTCCTGACTCTCCTCCCCTGCCAGTCAGGGATGGGATGAGGGAGTGATTGTGTAGTATTTGGTTGCAGCTGAGGTTAAAACATGACACATTCACATCTATGGACCTCTGTGGGCAAATCTGGGAGCTTTTCTACTTCCAAGTGATGCCACAGTAGTCTCTGTGAACACATCTCCCCTTCATAACGCTCTGTGACAATGAAACACATCTTCAAAAATATTCAACTCAACAACCATTAGCCCTTTAAAATCTGTCAGTACCACCATCAGCAGTGTGCCATGTCAACTCTTCCCCAGCATCACCAGATCACAAAGTAGTCCAAAGACAGAATTAAGTCCTGTACAAAGACCAAATATGAAGCCTGAAATTCTTGAGCTCACTATGACGATATATTTACCCACAGCAGGCCTACGGTGTCATGAAAAGCAGTCTTGACATTTCTTCTGGTCCTTCCAGAGTCAGGAGAGCCTCAAGAGGATTTCTGTGGACAAAGGGAGTTCCCTCTCTTCTCTCAAATAAATGGTAGTAGCTCCCAGATCCAAACACAATAATTTTAGCACAGTATCAGGTGTGCTCCCATGTATGTCCTGTTGGCACTCCCTAGAAGGACAGGACTGTTTAACAGAGATCAGCCTTCAACAAGATCATACAGTCACCAAAAGTACTGGCTGGAAGGGACCTGTGGTGGTCTCCAAGTCCAGCTTAGACACTTGGAGCTGAACTGCCAATACGGGTCAGCTGTGGCACTGTGCAGCCAGGTCCTGAACCCTTCAAGGTTGTGGTCAGTCTACTCCTGATGCTACTCCCTGGCATTATTAGGTCCCAAATTTTCAGAGACTTAGTGTACACGGCCATGAGCCCTTACAGGGCTGATGTGGAAACAATGTAAGCTACTGTGCTGTGGATCTCTGAGGTGTCACAGCAAACCTTCAGTCACATCGACATTTTACCTGGACAGCTAACAAGAAGCTGTGTACGTTTCCAGTAGTGCACAGCTAAAAGACTCAAAGGCAGAAAATCCTTTATGCTGTTAGTACAGGTCTTAAGCTCTTAACACAATCTCCTCAGCCCTGTGTACTTTCATTAGTCCTGGCAATGCAAATAACTCCAGGTTGGTCTCCCAAGGGCAAATCATGCAAGCCTCCTGCACATGGGGCTAAATTTGGCCCATCATGCATGTCAGCATAAGGACACATGGATGGCTACAGTTTCCTTTTCTGCCTCCATCTCTTAACAGATCTCTACAGCAGGTTCTGCTGTCCCAACCCTAGGCAAATGTCAAGAGATGAAAAACAAGCACAGAGAGAGAAGCACACACAAGACTGCAGAAGTCACTATGCCAGACACAGCATCTGTGGTGATCCCTCCATGGACAGGAAGGTGACCTACAAGGTTATGCCCATTTTCCAAGTCTGTTGTGCCAGGCTTCTCCATGGGTGACACAAAATCTATGTATTTCCTAAATACTGAAGCATGCTATGAGTTTCCAGTACATAACATGTTCCATAACGTGGCAGTGACTAATGGCTTCGGGCCCCAACTATTCTATGGAAACATACTCAAACATTTTCTGATAAGGAATAGAGGCACTCAGTGCTTAAGCCGGAACCAGCCTTATCCTAGAATATTAAACAAGCTTTCAGAGGAAAATATTTCCACTGGCTTTAGAGACGCATTCAAAAGCACAGCGATGCTGAAGTGAGTACTGTCATGCTCTCAGTGCAGTGATTGCAATGTGTCACAACATCGCTGTTAGAGCGCAATATACACAGTCTCTCCCCCCAATTACATGGTTTATAATTTTTTTCCTTCATGTACTGATGAGGCACAGTTAATCATGTCTCAAAAACTGCACACAATTTATATTCCACTGTATATGATTATTAGCTATCACTAAAATAAAGTGGTATAGAAAGTGATACAGACAAATACTCATAATGTTGCAGCATAAGTGAATTAAAACAACAAGGTTTTCCTGCAAATGTGTAATTTCCAAAGCAGTACTTCCATGTCTTTTTCGGTCTCCTTTTAAAGAATAATCCAAAAAAGAAGTGAAAACATAGCAAGGTCTGGCTTTAAAGCATCCTATAAATTGTGACTTCAGGGAGCATAACTGTTCTTTGTCCAGGAAAAAGAAATCTGAGTTGCAGCTGAGTAATTATTTATGCTCATTTGTCTGTGCCAGTAGCCTGGTGCCAGTAGCTCTTAATCGATACAAATGCTTACAGCCCCAGTCTCTGTCTGACAGCTATAGAGCACTGTGCTGCTCTTCCTCACCTTTCCCTAAACCAGCACCGAGCTGGCAGCATGATTTCAGCACAGACGAGGGTTAAGAAACTCCCCCCCTGCATTTTATGGGTGGGACAAACTCTGTGCTGGCAAAACAATAAGAAAATTTGGGTGGCTGGCTACATTACTGGTGACTCAAGCATCTCCAGGGATGATGGTATGACAACTGGTCGGGCTTCAGTCAAAAGAGACAGTCCCTATCCCTTGCCACCAGCAGGACACTTGCTAGTCTGGGTGACAGAGGGAAGTTTTCTCTGCTATGTATTCTCAGTCTTTTGCTGAGCTCCTTGGACTACCTCTCTGTGGAATCAGGCACTGGCAGAGTTCCTGAGGGCTAGTCCAGGTGAGAAGCTGGGAATATGACAGCAACTCTGCATAAGCGCACAGGAACCTGAAGCTACCCAAGTCAAACAGTCATGGATGTGAACCCAACCAAAGCAAAGCCAACCCAACCATCTTTTGCAACAGGCTGTAAGGACAAAGGCACAACAACAATGCCCATCTTCACATTCCCCTAAGTTTTACAATGCTAAAACAAAAGAAAAAAAAACAACCTAAAACAGTAGTAAAAAGCAGGTTGCCTGTGGGAACATCTAATCCAGTTAAACCCAAATTTAGTAAGATCAGAGTCACAAGTGGATGTGCTTTTCTCCTGCTATTTATATGAATGTGCCAATCTCTTGACTGCAGTATGTTTCATACTGATGCACATGGACATCTACTCAGAGAGCCCTCACTTCAGAGTGCTTTAAGCACATAACCTCAAATGCCCTTTGGATCATTTATAAATTTGTACTTTACATGTGGGAAAGACAAATATAGTGAAGTCATATGACTTGCCCATGGACTGCACCTGAAGTCAGTGGCAAAACCTGGAAGCTAAACTCAGATCACCTTTTCTCAGGCTAAGTTCTCAAACTGTGAAACAACCTCCTCCCGCAAATAATTATGGAACACTTAAATACCAGGTATACTTTAATGGAAATAATATTGTCAAATACACAGAAAATTTAATATTTATAGAAATCTATAGAAAATTTGAAAAACTAATAACATCAATTTCTTCTATTTCATGATGCTTTGGTTTTTCCATTGACATGTATTATGGAAATGAGCCCTTCTTACTGCAGCTGGGGGCTTGTTACCATTTGTAGCACAAGCCTAGAAACATGAGAAATACCAAGTCACTCCACAGCTCATAAAGCCTGCCAATGACAAGCATCTGAGTTCCAGGCCATTTCATAATGCAGGCTTATGTCTTCCTTCCTTGGCTTTATTTTCACTCGTCTTTGAATGCAGGTTTGGGATTATAACCAACTTGTAACTCTATCAAGGAGTCACTGCAGTTTTGGAGAGCCTGTGCAGCAAAGGATTAAATCAATGGGGATCACCGATTTTAACAAAGAAAATGCACAAGATTGTGAAGTAGATAAAAAGACATTTTCCAAGGACAAACTCTGCATGTGCATGAGGCAGGCACATACCTGCCGCGCATGGCTGAGAATGGGCACGCCTGATGTATCCTTCCTCAGTGTGACTTTTAATGGGAATGGGGCAAATCGGACTGGCACCTCGATCCTGTTTCAAAGAGGGATCACTCGAACATCTGAAGTGTGGTGCTCACTTACCTGTTCCATGCACACTGGTAGGGACTAAAAATTCACTTCCACGCTTCTCCCTAGCTCAGGCACTTTCAATTCTCAGTGCAATGCTCATTTCACTGCAAGTCAGGTTAGGTAACAGTATCATGCCCTTCCTGTAAAGCTTGCCCTGAGACTTCCAGGATCTACCCAGTTACTGCTGTTTCCAGATGGAGTTAAAGGCCAGCACCATGTAATGCTCAGCAGCCTCCAGAAATGACCTGTGGAGTACAACTCAGACCAGACTCCACACTTTCAAAAAATACAATGATATCCAAGAGGAACCTGCTATTCCATTTACAAGTGCGACAACTGGATCCTGTGCACCTTACAATTAAGACACATTTTGAGCCATTCAGCCAGCATAACTGCCACAGCATCTGAGGTTCTCCCTGTTTAATTGCAGAGGAATTGCACCCAGCAATCCTCCCACTGCCCATCTCCCTTTGCACTGAATGCCAGCATTACCTTTTTTGGCATTTACAGGAGAAAACTGGAAACCTCGTGTGAAGGACTGAATACATCAAGGAAAAGAAGAGCCCTTCACTGACTCTTGCTAGCCCAAAGGAGCTTAGACAAGAAAAAGAAATGCAGTAAATATTATGTTACTTAACCACTGTCCCACTTTGTGAGAGCAGATGCCCACAGGGGGACATGCCACAGATCGTGGCTGGCAATCAGACTTCCAGGATACGAGGAGCTGAATTACTGCGGAGTTACAAATCTTCAATCTGGAAGCACCCGGTCATGCATGGAAATCTCTGGGCATTGTGTGGGTGCCAGGAAAGCTGCATATTTTCAAGGCTAGCCTGTAAAAGGAAGAGTAAATCTTCCTCACAATAGAAAGTACGTTATTTAGGTTACTCCTTCAGGACATCACCCTTTGTGACTAGGCTTTCTGCATTTGGAAAAATACAATTTTCAATGACATATCTGACAAAGCACCCCAATGCTTCATGGTTCTCTCTGCCTGAACACTCACACTGAAGAAAATAAGCACTTCTTACATAATTCAGGGAAGAAGAATCTTGCTCTTTTCAGCAAATTCAATTTTCTCACAAAACCCAAAGCCACAATTCTTTCAAATTCTTATTTAGGAGATCAGCTAAGTATTGCCAGGAAGAATAAAAGCATGTTTTAAAATTAGTAATTTGGCTCAATTTAGGGATTTTGTTTATTTGATAACTATTTTGCAGTAATGAGGATCACTGAAAGTATTTTAAAATTTTCATTTTTATGCTTTGAAGGAGAAAAATGGAGATTAAATTCCCTCTGCTTTTTAAAATAATTAAACCAACCTCCCATTTTAATAAGTTGGAATCCCTGTGTCTTCATTCCCCTCAGCAGAATATATTTGCATAATAATAGTGGATGGTCAGGACACCACTATATCAGAGTACACATGAACAATCATTTTTTCCAGCCTGTTTATCAGGCCTAGCATCTCAATACACACGCTCCCACTTAAACTTCAGCTTCCAATCCCACATTTCTCAAGTGAAATGAAAGAGCCATCTTAGAAGGCCAATAGATCTGATTTTTCTCTGTAGATAAACAATATTCTGTTATCTCTTTGGCCCAGCACTTATACCTTTACATGGGAAATAAGTCCCCTAACACAGTCTTGGTCTCCTCTATCATCTTTGTATACAAGTCGATGTTTTTCACCCATGCACCTAAAGCAACATTTCTTCCCATGAGGATAACCATCATCATTTTCTCAGGCAACTAATCAAAAGCAAAAAGTAAAACTCCATTTTTTAAGGCTCTAATATGATACAATGTCTCCAAATAATTCAGAGATCACTGAATTATTGTGGTCCCTGCACATTTCTGCAGCCTTTGAGATTAGCTGATTTATTCATGGCTACACTCCTCAAACCCAGCATCTGGAGTATGAAAACCCATGGATCTGCAATTAATTTCTGCTATACATATTTGAAAGACCTGGAGTCTGCTGACCTCCTGGACATTGTGCAAGTCCCATCTGCTATCTGCTCGCTCACACTTTTGTTCGAAAGGATGAAGAGGGAGTAATTTAGACTATGATTAACAGCTACCTTCTGTAGCTGTTTGTCATAAAATAAGCCCACTTCTGCTGTTTCAATCTGGTAAAACTTAGCTGGGATATTAGAATATTTAAAATAGAAAGATAAATCCATTCAACAGTCACACAAGGCACACAGCATTTGAAGCAAATGAACAGGGTTCCACTGATGTATTTCTAATGTTAAAATGTGAGGGATCAAAGTACTAGACACCAACAAATTTATTCGAATTCAGAAACTTTTCCAATACAAAATTAAAGCTTAACCATAAACTGTCTTTTGATTTTTATTTAAATCATTCAATAGAAGCCCACAACAGCAAGAATACTCAGAATTAGGGATACCCTAGTCCTTTGTAATATGTCCTGGCAAATTTTCTATGTTTCTTCTGTTCCCTGCAAGAATCCTGGAAAAATTTTTATGGTCCTCCTTTTCACTGGAAGAACAAGGGAATACTTCCCTCACAACGAAGACCTTTTTTCATGACAATCTGCAGAGCTGACAGTTACCTGATGGCTGCCTTTGTCTGGCAGTCTGGTCCCCAGCCTCCATGGAGAGAACAAGGGACTTGTAAAAAAGAGGACAAGGCATCTACTGGTCAGCACTACCACAAGTTTACATCTAAAGTACCCAAGGCATCAGGAGCAGCTGTTTGTTGCTCTCAAAAAAAGAAAAAAACAAAACCCTGGTGCATTTTTTGGACACTGATATATATAGCTTTGTCCTCTTTTAAATGTCCACCAAACAATTCTGTCCTGTGAGAAACAACAGATCTGTTAGAAGACACAAAATCCCCTCTTACTCTTGGACAAAGTCCACTCCTTTTCCTTTGGAACCACATCATCTACCACGTTTTCAAAGGAGAGAGACGACTCCTCCCTGAAACATGGGCATTGGTCTCATCTGTGTGCATTGTTATTCAAGGGGAGCCATGATGAACCTCCTGCTGTGACACCCCTCTCCAACAACCAGTGCCCTTCCTCCCTCCTTCCTATTATTGTGACAATGACACCATTATCTGGAAGTGGAGAGCAACAGACTAATTTTTAAACCTCTCTCTGAAATAATCAATAAATCATTTTAAAGAAGGAGTAGCACTCCATGGGCCACTTCCACGGCCTGGACAGACACAGAGAGACAGACATGGGAAGCTCTGCCTAGACAGACGTGTTGAACAGTTGCCTCCAGGATGATAAACAACTGGTATTTAAATCATTTCATTAGCATCACCCCACCTCCCTGGCTGGCACCCCAGCTCTGCAGCAGCTCACGGCGACTGTTTCGCCGGTTCAGCAGGGCCAAGCTCTTGCCTGTGATGACAGGAGCCAGCAGCAGCTGGCTGTGCAGGAAGCAAGTACAAAGTCATCCCTTTAAAAGCAAGGCTGCAGTTAAGTTAAGGACAACACCAAATTGTTTAAAATAGGATTCTGGATCCCAGACAGATAAACAGTCTTCGGCCTTTGATGTACTGAGAATTCCCCTCAAGATACTGACTAGAGCTGTGTGAATAATTGATTTTCTCAGCTGAATAGCTGAAGCAACCAACCAAACAAACCCCAACTTGTTTGTTAATTAACATTTTTTCCTTGAAAACTGAGGGGGGAAAAAAAGTTAAATTTAGGACTGTTGAATTGTTGCATTTGAACAAAAGTAATTTCTCTTCCATTTTAAACATTTTTATTTACAGACAAAAAAACCCCTAAAAATACAATGCTAGATTCATGATAGGAAGCTAGGGTGTGCATCCCATAAGGTAGGGCATCTCTCGAGCAAGGTCACCTGAGGCATATGGTTCCTGCTTGGTGAAATGTAGAGAAAAAGCCACCTTGCTTTAAAATCCAAGCCTGGGAGATACACTCAGGTCTAGGAACTTGGACGCAGGTTTTGCCACTTACAAGCACAATGCTGAAAAGCAACAGAAAAGTGCTAACTCTTAATTTCTCTGTTGCACATTTTAGTCTCTGTACAGACACAACTCCTGAGTGACATCCCATGAGATGTCAGAATGACTTATCTCAATTTCTCTTCTACTCTGCAAAAGGTCTGTGAAATCTATGAAAAAACATCTGAATTTGTCAAGGATCTTAACTACCTGAAAATGTATTTTTAATGTTAATTTTATCTGCTTTTGGATCACTTCGGCAGAAAACAGAAGGTCATCCATGCTTACAGTTACGACTAGATCTACCAGCGGACCAAGAAGTGCTGTTTCTCTTTGAAGAACCAGCAGAGAATGACAGTGCCACAGTTGGCTCAGCAAAATGGGACTGACGAGAAATGTCTCACGAAACGAGCCACCTTGGTTCCATCCCCTGAATCACCCCAAGGAGGAAGGTGTGCCAATGGAACTCTCAGCCCTGCCCACTCACACTGGTGCCTGTGCCAGCCAGGCGCACTCTTGGATGCGTCACCAGCTGGAGTATTCATGGTGATTTCATGCTAAATCATGGCGCTGGGAACCAGTGACATTTCTCTGGAAGGTGCCTTTGACTCACTGGTGGTGACAGGGCCCCATCTACCCCTTAGCCCGAAGGCTGCTGCCATTTGCTCAGGCAGGTTCATTCTGAGGCGATGGAGAACGGCCCTCACCCTTCCAGCCTTGCTGATCAACAGCATCTTGAATATTTCATGCTATTGCGGATTGCAGGCTGCTTACAGAAATTGCACAATTAACCTGGTGACAGCCATGGCTATTTGTTCAGGCTGGCTCCTTGCATACACCAAGGCTGCCCACGGCATGGCAGGAGTCACCCAAACCTGGCCACACAGCTGGGGAATGCAGCACCTCAGCCCTCAATGCTCCATCGGCTCCATTTTTATTTTTAAAAACTAACTGGCCAAAAGTAGATCACCTGTAAAATGAAACAGGGATAGGGGAGCTCCAGGCGTATTTTGAGCCCTATTATGCAATGGAGTGGGGATTACATAACGAGGGGAGTGCAATTACAGAAATGTGGCTCCCATGACACAGAGCCCAGCTACGGTGACAGGCCGGCAAACCCATCACAGGCAACATCTCTCTAACCTAGAAAATAAATGTATTGACTGTACTGCCTAATAACCTTTCCACTTGGATTGAACAATCTGAGAGGTTGACACGTGCCACGTTATATCAATTTAACTACTAAGTTACTGTCGGCAGTTTATTTCTGTCTTTTTTTTTTTTTAATCCCAGTTCTCTTTTTGTCATAATTGACTTTGTAAACTTCTGGAAGAATGTTATTGAAACTCTTGCTTTTTAAATGAGTTTATTAATGATGCACACATAAACATCCTCTAGTAATCAAAAATTGCTACTACTTTCTGGAAATCTCTTAAGTGGTTTAGGGAAGAAAATTGTCATATTATATAGCTGAGAATTTATTACTGATAAAACAATTCAGTGCTTCTCTTCACTGAGCCATTTTATGATCCCAGTAAATATTCATTTAACCCCTTTAACATTCAACACCGAAGAAAGAGGCTGAATTGTTACAAAATGAGAGAACTTAGCATTGTCCTTCTAAATTCTTGTAACAAATAACAAGAACTATGATCTTTCCAAAAAGACACAGGTTAAGAAGCAGTGAGATGCATTAAGAGCAGCTACAGAACTTCAACGTACCTCAGGCTCCGTGTTAATTAAAACTCTTTTTATTTTCCTTCCTTGGTGGATGTTTTTTATAACCCAAGGTGACCTAGGAAACCTGACCTCTTGAAATGAAGTGCAGAGAAAAATACTATCTGATAAAAAAAAGAAGTAGGCCCAAACCAAAATAGGTTAAAGGGAGGACAAGCCACTTACAAAAGAGCCTGCTGAAAAATCAAAATTAATTTCAGTCTTAAGAAGAAACAAACCTTTACTTCTGCTCAGGCAAGCAGTCCCATAGAAGCAACAGGAGTAACCTCATTTTTAAGCAAATAAAAAGTATGTTATTATTTACTCTTTTCCCACCTCCTCACCAAGACAGAAATTTAAGAAGTTACTTAGTATCATTTACTGACAGAGACAGAGCTGTGCATGTTCCCCGAGTTCAAGGGCATTCACGAACAGGAAAACCACCCTGTCACAGTCATGTGTGCACTGCCCACTATAATATGAAGTATAATAAAAGGCATAAAGAGCTACTGCCTACCAACAATATTTGCCCATTTATTAAAACTGGCTTACGAAATATTCCTCTTCTACGGATATTCCGCAGGAGAATAGGAAAAAAAAAAAAGAAAACAACCCAAAAAAACAGCATAAAATGCACCGATTCAGGTCAGACGAGATCCTCTGCCCGGAGAACCGATCACCTCCTTTGAAGAGGAGAGCTGGCAGGAACCGTCTGGCTGCTGCAGCTGCAGTACCTAGCCCAAATTACTTGTTCATTTTCGGGCCGGACGATTCGAAACCGGTACAAGTTTGCCAGCAGCTCGGGCAGCGACTGCCGGCGTGACCCCGCGACACATCTCAGCGCAGTGTGCCAAGCCCCAAAGCCGGGGTGGCCCCGTGTCCCCGAGGGGATGCTATGCGGGACAGCACAGACAAAGACCTGGGGGCAGTAGCTCCAGCGTCGCGCCCTCCGCCAGCGGCAGCACTGCACTCAAGAGACCAGAGAGTACAGCCGACTGCTCGGTGAACGGCAGGAGGCCCCAATCCCAAACCCCACTGGAGCCCGGAGAGCCCCCTTTTGCTGTGGGGCGAAGGAGATGCCTGTCAGGGGTAGCGAGCACGTTATCTTGGTGTGGCACAGGCGGCAGAGCCAAGCACAGGGACAAAAGCCGGGAGGGAGGACACGATGGATGCATGTGCTCCTAGTCCCTCCAATCCGCCCCGCACCTCTGCCGCACCTGCCCGAGAAGGGACCCCGGAGCCAAACACGTGTGTCCTTGCCTTCGCCCCACCGGTGACACCAGGTCCCCGGGGAGACCGGGCCTGGTGGCGGACAGCGGCGGGCTGGGCGCCTTTGGGGTTCCCACCCGAACACCGCTCAGACCCGCACCCCGGGCGATGGATGAGTGTGCTCCTCCCCGAGCACGGAGCCCTACCTGCCCCTTGACCAGGCTGGCGGCGAACTGCCTCATGACGGCCTCCACGGTGTAGGCGCTGGACCAGCCGCGGGGGGTGAGCAGCTCCATGCAGATGGCCCCGCCGTCCAGGACGTAGCCGTTCTCCAGGCGGGGGCTAAGCACCCTCATGAAGGGCGGCGAGAAGGGGAAGTTGTCGGGGAAGGTGAGGTTGAGCAGGATGTACTCCGTGTTGGTCTCCTTCATGTCCTGCCACAGCACCGAGTCCTTGTCCACCTGGTGCAGTTTCACGTTCCAGTCGAAGAGGCTCTCGTCCACCAGCTCCACCGAGATGAAGCGGTCGCTGAGCCGCGCGATGTCCTGCAGCTCCTTCATCAGCCGCCGGGTCCGCACCTGCGTGCAGTGCTGCTGCCGGCCCGCGGGCACCAGCGCCGCCGGCCCCGACCCGCACCCGGGGCCGGAGCCGGGGCCGGGCCGCTGTGCCGCCTCCTTGCCGGCTCCGGGCTCCCTGCCCACCTCCCGCGGCTTCTCCCGGCCGACTCCCGAGCGCGCCTGCTGCGGGGGCTGCTTGGCCGGCTCCGGCGCCTTCTTGTTCTTGTGGCCCCCGGGGCTGCCCTCGCTGCTGCTGCTGCTGCAGCCGCCCCCGGGGGGCCCCTGCGGCTGCGGCTTGTTGCTGCTGTTCTTCTGGTTGCCCCTGCCGCGGAGCGAGGAGCCCTGCTGGCTGCTGCTGCGGTGGTGGTGGTGGTGCTTGGGGTCCTCCGTGTCCCGGCTGTGCAGCCGGATCAGCCCGATTTTCCGCAGCAGAGTGGCCATGTTGTGCGCGGCTCTGCGATCCCTCCCGCCTCTGAGCACCGGTGGGGCTCTAGCGCGGTTATTATCAATTTAGAGCCCGGCTCGGCGGCTTTGCTGTTGGCGGGCGGGCGGCGAAGCGCCTCTCCGCCGGTCCGGGGCGCGGAGAGGCGGCGGTGCCGCCGCGGTGCCGGAGGATGTGCGGCCGCCGCTCAAACGCCTCCCCTGCCTAGAGCTGCGGCGGGGAGCATTGCCGCAGCGGGGCTGCTCCCGCGGACATCACGGCCCCGCCACCGTGGCCATGATCCCGTGAAAAGGAAGGAGGAGGAGGATGGGGGGGTGGGGGAAAAAAGGTAGGAAGGAAAAAAAAAAATCCCCCAGCCGTCCGCACGGGAGAGCCCCCTCCCTCCCCCCCCGCACAGCGGCGGCGAAACCGCCTGCGCTGCAGATGGCTTCCCCGGCACCTTCGGATCGCGC